>CM063088.1:160446085-161046085 GCA_031876335.1 Hipposideros larvatus | reverse complement strand
GTCCCCATGTCAACAAAGTCCCTAAATTCCACTGATTAGTCTGAATATCTTTCCACCATATGGGGATTGGTGGCATTTTCTTAGAACTAGTATTAAAATGTCTTTCTGCTGCAGTCCGTCCAAGATGTGGATCAGAGCCAGAGGAATTCAAAAAATTTAAAGTAAACATGGCTTTTGCTAATTGTACCTGAGGTGGCTCCTTTGTGTCTCCCCCTTTCTGTTTATGCAATTGTTTCTTTAAGGTTGAATTAGCACGTTTAACAATTGCCTGGCCTTGAGGGTTATAAGGAATGTCAGTATTATGGGTAATTTGTCAGGTTGTGTAAAAATTGGCGAATTTAGTGCTAGTATAAGCTGGCCCATTGTCTGTTTTAACCTTTTTTGGAAGGCCCATAATAGAAAAACAAATCAAGAGATGACGACAGGAATGAGTTGCAGTTTTACCAGTTTGAGCAGTGGCTACTAAAAACCCTGATGTAGTATCAATAGAGACATGTACAAATGATAATTTGCCAAAAGAAGAGATGTGAGTCACATCCATCTGCCACAAATTATTAGGGGCTAAGCCCCGAGGGTTGGTTCCCTCCGGACATTTTTGTGGAGCATTAAGAATTTGGCAGGTAGGACAAGTTTGAACTATATGTCTAGCTTGTTTATTAGTAATGGGAAATTTGGATCGTAAACCTCCAACATTTATATGGGTTAAGGAGTGAAAGTGAGTTGTCTCATCAATTTGAGTATTTCCCATTAAAGAATCTGTAATAGTATTTCCACGCGTCAATGGACCTGGGAGAGTCGTATGCGCGTGAATATGAGTAATAAAGAATGGGTGTTGACGATTTCTTACAACTTGCTGAAGTTGATGAAATAAAATCTGAAGAGACTGATTAGAATTAAATGAGAGAGACGCTGTCTCAATGTTTTGAGCTGTGTGAACAACATAAGCCGAATCAGAAACAATATTTAAAGGTTCAGAATATGTCTGCAAAGCAATTAAAACTGCGACAAGTTTTGTCTTTTGTGCAGAATTACAGTTAGTATGAACAAGTTGGCATTTTTTTTTTACTAACAATTGTAGTTTTTTTATTATTAGATCCATCAGTAAAGACTGTGATTCCTTTAGGAATTGGCTCCTGTCGGAGCTTTTTGGGTAAAATCCAATTAGTCTTTTGTAAAAATTGAAACAATTTATTTTTTGGGTAATGATTATTAATAGTTTCATAAAAATTTCCTATTGCAATTTGTCAAGATTCACTATGAATGTTTAAATGAGTAATTTGCTGTTTCTTAAAAGGAACTACAATTTGATTAGGTTGTTGCCCACTAAGGTGTAAGACTCGAGTGCGGGCCTTAGATATTAATTTAGAGATTAATTTTACATAAGTTGGAAGTGTTTTGACAAAATTATTAGGCAAAAAAAGCCATTTAACCAGTTTTTTTTGTTGAATTATAACCGCTGTTGGAGAATGTGGTGTGGAAAAAACTAGAACCTGTAATGTTTGATCAGGATCTATACGTTGAATTTGAGCTTCTTGTATTTTTTGTTCTATTAATTTTAAGTCCTTAATTGTCTGTGGAGTCAGTTTACGAGGGCTGTTTAATTGTGATGGTCCTCGCAAAAGGCCAAACAAATTGCTAAGAGCATAAGTAGGAATGTCCAAGGTAGGACGTAGCCAATTAATATCTCCTAATAATTTCTGTAAATCATTTAAAGTAGAAATCTGATCTTTTCTAATCTGAACCTTTTGTGGTCTGATAGTCTGTCTATCAACAATTGTTTTCAGGTATTTAACTGGAGTGGTCGTTTGAATTTTATCAGGGGCTATACATAGCCCTGCCTTATCCAGGTGAAGTTTAAGTGATTCAAAACATGTTGCTAGCTGTTTTATAGATGATGCAGCACAAAGAATGTCATCCATATAATGAATGATGTAACAATTAGGATATTTAATTCTTACTGGCGTAAGAGTTCGAGCTACATAAAACTGACAAATTGTTGGGCTGTTAAGCATTTTTTGTGGTAATACTTTCTATTGATATTTTTGAATTGGCTCTTTATTGTTAATAGATGGAATGGAAAATGAAAATCGAGAACAATCATGAGGATGTAACGGGATTGTATAAAAACAGTCCTGTAAATCAATAACTATGAGAGGCCAATTTTTAGGAATTATAGATGGTTGTGGAAGCCCTGGTTGAAGGGCACCTATAGGTTCAATAACAGCATTAACAGTTTTAAGATCAGTTAACATTCTCCATTTGTCTGATTTTTTCTTAATGACAAAAACTGGAGAATTCCAAGGGCTAGTAGATGGTTTTATATGGTTTTGTTTTAGTTGGATCTGTACTAATTTTGTTAAAGCCTCTAATTTTTTTTGAGAAAGGGGCCACTGTTCTATCCATATTGGGGTGTTATTTTTTCATTTAAGAGGCATAGGAGCACGTAGCTCTTCAACAGTGGCCCCTACATAAAAGGGTTATTTTGATTGGTCTGATAACCTAGTCCTTGTTTTTTCTGTTGAGATAAGAGTCGAAGAGGTTGGGTTATGCCCTGTTTAAATTTTCCTAATCCTTTTTCTGGTTGAAATCCCATTTGACTCATAATTTTCTGACTTTGTGAACTATATTGATTTGGAGGAATCCAAACTTTTGCATTTCATTGAGTCAACAAATCTCTACCCCATAAATTAATAGGAATGTCTGTAACATAAGGTTGTAAAAATCCTTGTTGTCCTTCTGGCCCTATGTATGGAAAAATCTGAATACTCTGACGCAAGCCTGAAGCTCTTCCTACTCCTACTATACTAATATTTGGATCCTGCAATTCCCAATTCTTTGGCCATTGTTGAGAACTGATCATTGAAACATCAGCTCCTGTATCTATAAGACCTTTAAATTTCTTTCCTTGAATTTCAATTTGGCACATAGGTCGAATATCTGAAATTTTTTCTACTAAAAAAATACCTGCTTTTCCTGTACTCCCAAAGCTACCAGTTCCTTTTTTTTGGATTCCCTTACGTTTTGGAGGAACATACGGAAGTAAAAGTAATTGTGCAATCCTTTCTCCCTTTTTAGCTGACCAGGGAACTATAGAAGATATTATAACTTGAATTTCTCCCTCATAGTCTGAATCAATAATTTCTGTATGAACTGTTACTCCTTTTGAAGTTAAATTAGATCGACCAAGGAGAAGTCCAACAGTATTTGGTGGAATAGGCCCAAAAATTTTTGTAGGTACACGGAGAGGTGTCTCTCCTGGAAGTAATAAAATGTCTTGAGTGGTGCAGACATCCACTGCAGCACTTTTTTCTGTAGCTGAACTTAATTGCTGTACTGAAAGTTTGGGGGAGGTACTGTCTGGTAATTCTGAGGAACGGCTGATGTTACATATGCCCCTGTTGTTGTCGTCGGGGCCTGGGGCTGGCCCCGCTTTTCGTTTCCCTGAAGGGGAGTTTCATTCTTATGATATAATGATCTACACTCTGATGCCCAGTGTCTCCCTTTCTGACATCGGGGACATATTTTTGGTGGTTTTGATTCTGCAGGAGCAGAGTCATTGGGCATATTAGAGACATTTCTAACTTTCCTTCTGTATTCCCTTTTTGTATGTCCAGGCTTTCCACAATTAAAGCAAGTGCTAGGAAACTTATTTTTCCCTCTCATCATTCCTGTAATTGCCTGAGCTAACATGGCTGCCTTGTATTGTTCTGTTCCTACTCCTTGACATAAACGAAGGTACCCCATTGCATCTGTCTTTTCTTTTTGAGCTCCTATTGCCTTTTTACAGTCCTCATTAGCATTATCATAAGCTATGATTTGTAAAATAATATCAGCGGCTTGAGCATTGGATACCTGTTTTTTAATAGTATCCTGTAAACGAGCTATGAATTCTGAATAAGGCTCCTGAGGTCCTTGAAATATATTTTGAAAGGAAGTTGGAACTTTTCCTTCCATCTCTATTTTTTCCCAAGCCATCAAACAAATTTTCTTAATCTGATCTTGTGTCTGATTGTCTATCATAAGCTGATCTTCAGTATTTAGCCACTCTCCATCACCTAATAATTGATTTTTAGTAATATCTATCTCATTAGTTTGATTCCGCCTGCTTTGAGCTTCTGCGCCCTCAATCCACCAAGATTTAAATTGCAGAAATTGAGCGGGAGAAAGACAGGCGTTAGCCAAAGTATTCCAGTCTATTGGAATCATATTGTTTCCATCAGCAATACCTCTAATTAATCCCATGGTATAGGGAGAAGTCGGACCAAATTGAGTAACTGTCTGTTTGAGTTCCTTAAGGATTTTAAAAGAAAAAGGTTGGTATTTTACTCTCTGTGCACCGTCGGGGTGCTCATCATTGGGTGCAATATGCTCCTGAACTATGACTGGAAAATTTAAAGCGTCCAAATCTCCTTCTAACCTTGCCTGTTGAATTCCTTTTTGTATAGCTGACAATGATGAATGCGGACCTCGAGCATAGGGCGGAGGTGCCGATACAACAGAAGAAACTGTCTGTTTTAGTTTTGATGAGTTTTTAGATAACCTCCAATCCTTCATTTTAGTTGTTTGAGGGGGAGGCAAACTATCAGGAGTTAAAATATCATCTTTTAAAGAAGGATATATTGCTTTTGGAATTACTGTAGGTGCTTCTACAGACTCATCCTCGCTCTCCTCATTTTTTGATAATTCAATGGGACTTTTGTAATCCTGTTTTTTATCTTCCTCTTCATCTTTCGTGTCAGTGTGTAAGGGTTCTAAAACTGACCGGACCCGTTTCCAAGTTTCCCAAATTGTAGCTGGTATTTCCTCTCCCTTAAGTTGTCTTTTTGTTAGATCTTTACCGACGGCTTCCCACTGATCTAAGTCTATAGTTCCTAATTCTGGAAACCAAGTACAGTGGGTTTCAATAACTTTTAAAAGTTCCTCTAATTTTTTCTCTGAGACTTTTACCCCTCCCTTCTTAGAGAGCTGCTTAAGGAGGCAAATATACGGTCTATATCGACTCTTAGAATTTCCCATTGTTAGTTTTTAGAAAAGAAGATAGAACTTTCACTCAATTATTTACTCAGATGCTCTCCTGGCCGCGTCCCTCGCGGGACTTAATCTGTCTTGGCTGAAGGTGTTTCGGTTTAATGCCCCCGAACTGGTGAGGAAGTGTCTGAAGACAGATCCTCAGTCACCGTTATGCCTTACGACAGAATACGGAACCGCAGGGTGGAGCCCACTCAAGTTCCGTGACACGAGGTCTTGGAACTATAATCATTCACTCACACATTCACACTCTCACACACATAGAGTTTGTTAATAAGGTTATTTTCCGGATACCCCGGTACAATTCCCCAGGACTTTTCCCACTTCTTACCAAGTAGGATGCCGGCCCGTCCTAAGGTCTACGCCGTGAAATTCACCTAGATTCGAAATCTTCCTTCCCTTTTCCGAGAAGCCCCACGTTGGGCGCCAGATGTCACGTCCAGCGTGGCAAGGGCAAACGGGTTTCTCTTGAGGGGCGGCATAGATTGAATAAAGAGTCAGAGACAGAAGTAAAGTTTAAGAGCGAGACCAAGGGACTCAGTCAGAGAAACTGAGCAAGCCCAAGGGACTCATTCAGAGAATCTGAGCGAGCCCCGAATCGGGTCAGCGCATGGTTTTTATTGAGAAATTTCAAAGAAGTAAGACTGCTGTCAATCAAATTAGCATCAGTTTGAGGCCTGTGCTTCAAAGCCTTTTTCCTTTAACACATCCATTATGTTCCAGCAAATGCTATGCCTTCGCATATCCGCCGCCCAGCCCCTAGGACACCTGATTACTGTGTCCTCCCAAGAGGAGATTAACTGTTTGCATTTCAACAGGTCCCAGTCACACCGTGAGACACTCCTCAGAGGGAGCCTTATCGGCCTCGGTCATACCGGGGCACCCCCTCAGAGAGAATGTAGCCTTCCGGTCATACCGGGGCTTCTCTCTTATCTAATAAAAAAAGAGGCTAAATGCGGGGGGGCATGTTAATAGAAATCAGCTTCAAGCAACACATCAGCAAGTAAGTCCTTGCACTGGCCCTTTAAGAGTATTGCCTGGGACTCAAGTCACACTCGTCTCACGCAGCCACAATCTCTGCTGGTTTTCACAGCCAGAAGTTATGGGATCTTCTCTCCCCAGCACTGAAACCCTCGACTGGGGAGTCTGGTGTGATGCTGGGACCCCTCAATTCTCAAGGGGTACTGCTGCTGAGATATCCCTCCTAATTCTTTAATGGTCACACACAGGTGTAGTACCAGCCCATTCCATGTCTCTGCCTCTCCTGCCAGTTTCAAGTTTGATTGTTTCATATGTTCTTAGAGGTAGGACTTCAGTTCAGCTAGACTTCAGGTGATTCTAATGATGGTTGTTTTGTAGTTTAGTTGTAATTTTGATGAGGTCATGAGAGGAGGTTTGCACAGCTTTTACCTACCCTGCCATCATGACCAGAGCCTGGTAGACTCTGGGAGTCTTTCTTAATAGACATCTAGAAATGGAAATTAGTTCCTGAACTGATAGCTTATCTTGAAAGTCATAGATTCTTACTTTTGTGTATCATTTGTTCCAATTGTGATCTTTTTTCTCACTGAGAATAACTTAATTTCCCCCTATGAAAACTTTGAAAGAAGAATTTAAAAGGAGCACTCATTTTATCTTCTATGTGAAATAAAACAAATCCATTTAATCATTGCTCCCAATACAGATATCCCATTGACTGGACAAATTTTAACATCTTTTGGTTTTTTCCAGTTCCTCTAAAACTCATTCAAATTTGTGTGATTAGGACTGGACACAAGCCTGTTAATGTAGAAAGGTGAGTCAGCAGTATTCTGATAATTTGTGTGTCTTCCCTGACCCCACAGATCTTTCAAAATTCAGCTGAAAATTCATCCCCTTTAGGATTCTTTCCTTAGCTGATGCCCTCATCTGGTTTACTACATTCAACTTTGTAAGGGTGTTATGGAGGCCTGCAGGGCTAGGGAATAAGTCTTTGCAATTTTTGATCATATGACCTCTGCCCTATGAGCTTTAGGTTTCTAAAATTCAGTTGGTTTTACATTGATTTGTTCTTATAAATGACTCGGGGTCCTTTAGCTCTTTCATTTGTTTCTCTGAATGGCATGTAAGCTCGTTTTAGGATCATGGGAGGAAAGGGGAAAGTCAAGTCTTCTGTTTCTTTAATATTTTTTGTTGTTCCCCTTTTCTAACTCCCCAGCACCAAGTATGGATTCTGTTTATGATGCTTATTTGTTAAAGTTGAAAGAGCCTGACAAAGACCAAATTTGGAAAGGATGCTTAGAGGTTGCTCTGTTATCTGTGAACCCCTAGGGATGACTTCTTCCATTTATTGTGCCCCTCATGACATTTCTTTGTATGTTTCTCCTTACTTGCCAGCAGCTTCATCTTTTGCAGTGTGTGCTCTGGGTTGTGAAGGCGTCCCTTTGAGGAGGTTTTATGGTTGCTAGTTACAGTGTACTGCAGGGTTAACTTCTAGACGATTTCCATTACTTTTCTCGCCTTGGCTTTTTATTCTGGGTGAGTTGTTTGAGAACCTAGGCTTTTCATATGCTTGCAATGCAAGAACACGTGCTCTGCTTTCTTACAAAAGACTCTGGTTTAGCCCAGCCCTGGGGTACACTGCCCATATCATTTGGTGGTTGGTGTTCTCCTGGCCAGACCCCTTTTTCCAGATCAGTGCCAGCTCTTACATGTGCATTGGGTCTGGCATCTCCATTTCAACCTCCTGAGTATATTCATTTCAGTTACCTCTGTGAAATCTGCACTTCAGCTCTCAAGCATTGTTATTGGTTCTCTCTGTGTATGCACTTGAAGATTTCTCTTTTTTTTTCTGTAACATTTTACGTAGCATTATCATGTGTTTGGAAGGAGAGGGAAGCTTCCTCCTTCAGCTTAACCCACCATCTGGACCCAAAGTCTTAATTATAGATCACTGCTAATCTCATGCATGGTGGTAGACATTTTTTTGTTTCTTCCCACCATCCATTCCTCCCTTGTATCCTGCTAATTTTGTTCACAGTGAATGTGCTGAACCACTCTTTGCTTTAGCTTCCTTTGCTGCTGGAAATGGCCAGGTGACAGCTAGTTCTGGCTATAAGGCTAATAATGGTAATATGGGGATGGATGCACCGGGTGCTCTTTTTTTTCCCACTTTGTTCCAATCTTGACACTGATTTATTGTTTGGAACTATAGCAACTGTTTTGTGACCATGAGGTGACAAGCATGAGGACAAAGGTCAATGGCCTAAGGATGGTGGAATGGAAAGCTGGAAGAAACCTTAGTAACTAATGGCACTGTTGAGAAATAGAATCAAAGACAAAATATCCTGCTTATGGAGATAAACTTTTATTTGTTTGAGACATGGTTAGTTGGCATTTTTTGTTTAGTTTGGTTTGGGGGCTTTTGTGTTTTTATTGTTTTTTTGTTTGTTACTTACAGATGAACACATTCCTAATTGATCTATTTCTCTAATAGTTGGGATTTTAGTATTAGGCAGTCAAATAGGAGTGAGGAGGCTCTCCTGCTGACAGCTTTTCAAATTGCATTGGGTTATATGGTCTTTTGAATAGTAATTGATTAGTGACATGTATTAAAAAAGACTTGTTAGAATTTATAGAAAACTAAAAATTCACCAACTTGCATTGCGATTTTTATATTAAAATGCTGCCATTTGTTTACAATTGACACACTAAATTAAAATTCTTCTATATTAAATTGATGGCTTATGATTTGGCTAGTTTCAGGATAAACTTCTCTGAGAAAGTCTGTTGACTTCTGTTGCTTTAATGAATAGAGCTGTGCTTTGTTTCTGTTTTCATTCTTATACATTTTAACTTCCAGCTTTTGCATTACTCATACATCTGAATATTATATAGTGCTATGTAGCATTTACATTATAATAAACTATATAAGAGATAATAAATATGACCAGAATAGAAAGTTTAAGAAATTAATAAGGAAGGAATTATAAATAATTTGCTCAATGACCAAATTAAAAAAAAACTCCCATTGTAAATAGATGGGTAATGGAACAATAGATACTTAATTTTTATGTGAGAAATGTGGGTTGATGTACAACTTCCAGAAAGTGCTGTTGTTTTTCCTTAATGTAATATTTCTCCTTTTGTATTGTGCAGTGACAAGACATTACATAAGATGGCAGTAGGAGATTATAAATGCTCCCTCTCAGAGTGACATGTTCCAATGAATTGTCCAGTGAATTATAATAAACACAATTATATAATAGCTATTTTGGATTGCTAAATTTCTCACATATATCATTTTCTCTGACTACCCACCCCCTCTTTTTAATGGAAAGCAGAAAGCTTTTAAGTTTGAATTCACATACACATCTTTAGAGGAATTATACACAATGCTATATTTCAGTATACTTTACTCTGCCTAACTCTCTAAAAACTAAAATTTTGCTTAATTTTGTGGAGCAATAATGTCCTAGAGTAGACAGAGATTTCTTAGAATATTTTAGCATTTTAAAATGTAAGTATTTAATTGCCAACTATAGACTCCATTAAAAGGGTATATTTCTGGAGATTAATCATTTCCTTCTTGTTTTCTTCCCAGAGATTATTGGATTGGATTATTTTGTAGCATATAGCATTGTTTTAAATCTTAGAAAATTAGAGATGAATTAAGTGTTCCAGGATATAGTTAGGTATAAGAGATTGACAGTGAGATTTATGTCCTTTGCTGCCCCCCCCCAAAGGATGCTTTGTGCCTCTTTGCATTTGAGAAGCCCACACATGCAGATGACTAAGAATGATTGTATATTGATAAAGAGTGAAGGAAAATTGGAAAGAAATTTTCTAATATTAAATTTTTACTTATATTTTTGAAATAACTTCTGTATTCTCCAACATCAGTCCATCAGCACCAGGGGCCATCAGAATGTGGACAGCTCTGCACATGTGTTAGCCAAGTCAGGAATGGAAACATTGAATCTATCTGTATAGAATCTTTACATGGGTTTGTTATTATTATCTCTGGAAGAGGTTCATAAACCAACAAATAAATTGCCATGGGAGAAACACTTCATTGATGACAAGTGCGATCTTATCCAACTGTTACTCTTTTTATATTAAGAAAACTGTTTTTCAATTTTCCCATGTTAACTTTCTAGAATACTAAGGGTCATGACATTTCTTCTAAATACATAAATACTGAGGATTTGGTATTTTGTGTTTTTTTTAAACCCCATTCTCTTAGGATAAGTTAAGGGGCATCACTTTTGTTTTACAGGATCCTGTATTTTAAAATAGGTGTTGATCCAAAATGCAATTAAACATTTATAAATTTATAGGCATATTACAAACCTGTTATATAACTGGAAAATTTTTAGTAAACTTTATTTTTCTTTGAGAAGTTTTAGGCTCACAGCAAAACTGAGCCAAAAGTATAGTTTCCATTACCCCCTGTCTTCACACACAACCTCCCCCACTATAAACATTCTGTGCCACAGTGGTGTTTTTGTTATAATTGATGAACCTTTATTGAGTCGTCACAATCACTAAAAGTCTATAGTTTACCTTGGATTGATTGTTGGTGTTGTATGGATTTTGTTCTTGTTCTATGGGTTTTGACAAAATGAAAGCAATGAAGGATCAAGAAATCATAGACACAGACAATAGTTTACTGGTTACTGGAGGGTAAGGGGGAAGGGGGTGGTAGATGAGGGTAAACAGGGTCAAATATATGGTGATGGAAGGAGAACAGACTCTGGGTGGTGAACACACAATGTGATATATAGATGATGTATTACAGAATTGTACAACTGAAACCTATGTAACTTTACTAACAACTGTCACCCCAGTAAACTTTAGTTTAAAAAAAGTATAATGTATAATTTGCATGTATCCACCATTATAGTATGATACAGAGTAGTTGACATAAAATATAATGTTAGTTTCAGGTGTACAACATAGTAATTAGACATTTATATATCTTATGAGGTGATCACTCCAATAAGTCTAGTACCCCATTGACACTATACATAGTTATTACAGTATTATTGACTATGTTCCCTATGCTACCTTTATAGCCGCATGACTATTTTGTAACTGCCAATTTGTACTTCTTAATCCCTTCACCTTTTTCACCCAATCCCTAACCCCTCACCCCAGCTGACAACCATCAATTTGCTCTCTGTATCTATGAGTTTGTTTCCGTTTTGCTTTTTTGTTTATTTTGTTTTTTAGATTCCACATTTAAGTGAAATAATATGATATTTGTTTTTCTCTGTCTAATTCATTTCACTATAGCATAATACCCTCTAGGTCCATCCATGTTGTCATAAACTACAATTTTAATCTTTTTTTATGGCTTAGTAATATTTCATGGTATATATTTACCATTTCTCTTTTATCCAGTCATCTGTTGATGGACACTTAGGCTGCTTTCATATCTTGGCTATTGTAAATAATGCTGCAATGAACATAGGAATGCATACATCTTTTCAAATCAGTGTTTTGGATTTCTTTGGATAAATATCCAGAAGTGGGATTGTTGGGTCATATGGTAGCTCTATTTTTAATCTTTTGAGGAACCTCCATACTGTTTTCCATAGGGGCTGCATCAATTTGCAATCCCACAAACAGTGCATGAGGGTTCACTTATCTCCACATCCTCACCAATACTTGTTTGTTGATTTTTTTATGATAGCCATTCGGACAGGTGTGAGGTGATATCTCATTGTGGTTTTAATTTGCATTTCTCTTGATGATTAGTGATATTAGCATCTTTTCATCTGTCTGTGGCCATCTGTATGTCTTCTTTGGAGAAATATCTATTCAGGTCCTCTGCCAATGTCTTAATTGGATTGCCTTTTTGGTATTAAGTTCTTTGAGTTCCTCATTATTATTATTATTTTTTGGATAGTTAACCACTTATTGGATGTATTTTTGGTAAATATCTTCTCACATTCAATAGGTTGTCTTTTCGTTTTATTGTGTGGTTTTCTTTGCTGTGCAAAAGTTTTTAGTTTGATGTAGTCCCACTTATTTCTTTTTTCCTTTGTTTCCTTAGCCTGAGGAGACATATCCAAAAAAATATTACTAAGAGCAGTATCAGAGTTTACTGCCTATGTTTTCTTCTTGGAGTTGTATGGTTTGGGTCTTTAGGTCTTTAATCCATTTTGAAATTACTTTTGTATATTGTGTAAGAAAGTGATCTAGTTTCATTTGTTTTACATTTATCCAGTTTTCCTAACACCATTTATTGAAGAGGCTGTCTTTACCCCATTTTATATTCTTGCCTTCTTTGTCATAGATTGGTTGACAATATATGTGTGGGTTTATTTGTGAGCTCTCCATTCTATTCCATTGATCTATGTGTCTGTTTTTATGACAGTATCATGCTATTTGGATTACTGTAGGCCTTGTAGTATACTTTGATATCTGGTAGTGTGATACCTCCAACTTTGTTCTTCATTCTCAAGATTGCTTTGACTATTTGGGGTCTTTTGTGGTTCCATTAAATTTTAGGATTATTTGTTCTAGTTCTGTGACAAATACCATTGGTATTTTGATAGGGATTGCATTGAATCTGTAGATCGCTTTGGATATTATAGACATTTTAATGATGTTAATTCTTCCTATCCATGAGCATGGTATATCCTTCCATTTATTTGTATCTTCTTCAGTTTCTTTCTTCAGTGTCTTATAGTTTTCCAAGTATAGTTTTTTGTGTTTTTTTTACCTTCTTGGTTACATTTATTTGTAAGTATTTTATTTCTTTTTTTTTTTTTTTTTTTTTTTTTTTTTTTTTTTTTAGCTGAGCCATCCTGCTACCTATTGGCAGCTCAACGGCTGCTCAGCTCGGGCTGGACTCGAACCGCTGTTGCTCAGAGCTCAAACTCTTGAGCGAGCTCTTAACCAACTGAGCCACTCGGCCGGCCCAGTATTTTATTTCTTTTGATGTAGTTGTAAATAGATTTTTTTTCTTAACTTCCCTTTCTGTCAATTTATTATTGATATATAAAAATGCATTTTTCTTGACTTATTTGGTCTTCATTTTTGGAATGGCTTTATTTTTTCTTTCAGTTCTTTTGTGCATTTGCAATTTTATCTTTTACTAATGTGTTGTTTTACTGTGCCTTCCTTGATCTTGCGTAATTGTGTTTTGAAGTTCTATTTTATAGAGGAATTTGTTTTACTAAATATTTTATATCCATGGTTTATATTTGACTACAATTTTCATCTATTACATGTCAACATTAATATGAATATTCTTCATCTGTCATTTGTCTTTTATGCTCCTTTCCTTTATTTTTTATTAATATATTCATATAAATCTTTTGCTGGCTCTTATTGAATTATTACACCAAGTAACTTCAGATATGTTTGCAACACAGAGTGTATTTCTTCCACCCCTCCTCTTCATGAGACTGTTCTGTATAAGTGTGTGACTCCTCAGTCATCCCCGTCTCTCTTGCTCGTCTCTGAGTGTGCCACTAACTTTGAATGACTAAGATTTTTCAACTTTGTTTGAGATTTGCTGACATAGAAGTCCTTTCCTGTAAGCTTCCCACATTCTAATTTACCTTTCGCTGAACGTAGTAGCCCTTTTTGATATTGTAGTTGGAGATGGAGTTTCTATTTGTGTTTCCTCTTCTCTTTTGGAATGACTTCCAATGGCAAACAGGTCTGTTTTTACATTGATGTTTTAATACTAAAGATTTGTTGGGATTTATAAACTAAGAACTTTATGAAGACAACCAAAGTATGTGTAGTGACTACCCAGTATCTGTAATAAGTGCTAAACATTAATTTAAACTCACTTTTACATTTATTAATTTAAAAAATACAAACATTATTCAGATGTGAGACCATCTTTCAGTTCATCATAGATAGATGAGACCCAAGAAACAGTCTCTGTTTCGGCCTGTTGTCCACATCTCCTTGTGCTGTCTCTGTTAGTCTTATATCCTCTGTGTGCTATACAATAGTTTGCTCTGTAATGCTTATACTGGGCTTTTGTTTTCTCATTTTCAATTCCTTACTATATGCAGTCAGTCCTCAGACTATCATTTTGTCAGTGATCAAAGTTCATGTTAAAAAAATGCCTTTGCTTCTTTTTGATATTGTCTGAGAATTTCAGGCAGTTAAATTCCCTGTTAATGTAGAAATAGATTTTATGACCTGCTTGGCCCTTTGATTTTCTCTGTAGCCCAAGTTCTCTTTATCTTGATTCTTCCTTCTTTCCCTAGCATCTGCATTTTCTATGTTCTAACATGATCTGCATTGTCTGCTATGTTTAGGCCCTGAATCACTGGGAATGTTGTTTAAATCCCTCCTGGTGGAAGTAAGCACTTCCTGTTTGGTGTATAAACTGAGTATGTGATCCCCTCCACTAACTCTCATTGACCTCTTTTGTATGTCTAAAAAAGCTCAGGGAAGAGTGGGGGAGATATTGGTGTTTAACTATTTCCTGCTTACTAATCATATATATATATATATATATATATATATATATATATCTTCTTTCAGGTGTCAGTTGCATTTTAGCAGAATAATTATGGGGAAATTTCTAACTACAAAGGAATGACTCTAGATGTTGAAATGTTAGATTCTTTAGCAGGTTAATGGTAGAAATGTTTTGGGAAAGATAGGAGTTTGTGTGTTATATTATCAAACAGGTATGCAGTCAGCCTCATCCATTCATAAGTAGGGGAAACAAAATCCAAGGGTTGGGTTTTTCTCTCTTACGTTGATGGGATAGAAATGGACTGTGGGGGAAATGTTCCATAAGAGAAGGAAATAAAATACAGTGCAAGAAGAGGATAAAGAAAAACCTAGTGACCACGTTCATTGTTGTGTAGACACAATAATGACACTTCTAGGAAACTCTAGTCCTTGGAATTTACAGCCTCTGGAAGAGGTACAAAGGTATTACACTGAGAGGTAATTGAAAAGACTGTTTTAAAAGAGGCCATTTTATGTGTTCTTTTAGATACCTGACATACAATGTAGGTTTAATAAACAGTACATAAAATGTTACCTCTAGGGAAAAATTGCATTTTAGATCCCCATTTTCTCTGCCACAGAACAGAATGTGAAACTAAGTCAGGAGAGGTAAGGATTTATATGGTGATCCCAGATGTACATTTCACCTGGTGCTGGAGTATTAATGATAAATGTCTTCTGTTTGGGGGAAAATCAAAGCAGTCCTCTCTGAGATCATTTTTAGACTTTCACCAATATTCTATTTCAACTGTTTTTGAAGACTGTATGCACTGTTACATGAATGATTGTGGAGAAAAAAAAGCAGGTTTAAAGTACTAGAGGATTAAACTTCATTAACTTATTAGGTCAGTAGCACCTAGAAGATTGTGCATGAAATGATTTCAAATGATGAAACTTGTTCTTTTATACAAGATAGAACACACTTGATGAGGAGCAGACCTACCTGTTACCTCTGGATGGATGCAGCTATATAATTTGTGGTGCCTAGTGCAAAATGAAAATGCAGAGCCCCTGGAAGAGTTACAGCAGAGCATCAAACCAAATGTGGGGTTCTGCTAAGTGCAGGGCACTGTGTGACTAAATAGATCTCATGCACATGAAACCAGCCCTTCCTCTGGCTGTGCTGACTGTGGATGCCAGGGAGCTATGCTTATCCTCCAGATGCCTACCCATCTTCCTCCCTAGTCTACTACTGTTGTCTGTCGTTCTATCTTTACACTTATACCCTTTCCCTGGTAAGATCCAATTGTCACAGTTATCAGCCACTATAATCTTGTGGGTATGAATTTTGTAGATTCTCGCAGTTGAGGGCAGGTTTGCTATATGGTGGGATAGAGAGAAAACAGGAGTGGGAGAGAGATGAAGGGTGGAAGGCCACAGGAGGATGCCAGGGGATCTGAGGATCTGACTACCTTTAGAACAAGGTGTCCTGTTGATGAACGGGATCCCTGAAATGGCCTACCAGGAATGGGTTGAAGGAAAAAAAAGTTTTTACATTTTATTGTTTTACGTCGGTTTATGTGAGGGTGGTTCTTTTCAAATTGAGAATTTGGTGGTGAACTAAATTACCAGTCTTCATGAGTTTGAGTATATATATGGACATGCCAGAGATCTATCTGTAAACTGGAAGGATAAAGAACGGAACAAACCACTCTAGTCAGCAAATGCTGGATTCTTCTTTTATACCTCAACACATCCTGTGGCAATTTACTCACTCTCACGCCTAGCCACTCCAAAGATGGTTCCTGAGAAAAGCTTTCACTCTGACTTACAATGTATCAGCTCATTATTTTAAAGCAGTGGTTGGATGTTTTTAATGTGGGAAAACATGGAACAATCTCAACTTTCACAGTGAAGCATCAACTATCTATATACCTATGTGGTGCACAAATCATGTTGATCTCTTCTGTTAATATATAGAAGGGCAGGGTATCAGTTACCTATTATTACTATAGGGCTGTATAACAACCAAACAACACCACCAACAACAAAACAACCCCGTAGTTTGCAACAGTAAGCATTTATTTAGAGCATAAATCTGTTCTATTTCCTGGCCTGGGCTGGGTTTTGCAGGGCTGGCTCATGTGTCTGTGGTGAACTACACAAAGCAGCTAAGCAGCTCTGTAGTTCTTGGCTAGGTTTGCTCCCATGGTGGGGTATTGGCAGGCTGTTGGTTGATCTAGACATTCTTTTCCCATCAGATGACATGGCTTCCTTCTCTATGTCTTCCACTGTCCTCTTAATAGGCTATCCTGGACATGTTTTCATGGCAATGGCATGCAGTCATAGAAATACTTTTTTAAGCCTCTGCTTTCATCACATCTGTTAGCATTCCATTGGCTCAAGCAAGTTGCAAGATCAGCCTAGATTCAAGTGGTAAGGAAATGGATTCTACCCTTTTAGGGAACAGAACTACAAACTACATGGTGAAAGATGTGGAAAAAGAAAGAAATGAAGAATTGGGGTCATCTATATAATCATTTTACCACAGTTGGTAATTTGGGCATTTACTGGTGACTTTAATAATTTATGAAAAGTCTTGCTGAGGGCTGGCAGAGTGACACATTGGTTAAGAGTTGGCTTGGGACACCAGCTTTGAGAAGGAGGGCCCTGGTTCGGATCCTACATGAGGGCCAGTGACGCTGCCCTCTACAGCTAAGATGGTGAACAACAGCTCGACCTGGAGCTGGGCTGCTGTGAGTCGCTGGCGACAGTGTAGGCTGCAGTGAAGCTGGCCAGCAGCAGGCGTGAGCTTTTGTGAGTCTCCGCGAGCGGCTGTCTAATGGCTGGAGAGTGACTGCCTTACCTGGGAAGAGCGCAATGATAATACCAATGTGGGCCAGTGAAGCGACTTCCTCCACAACTAGACTGAAGAACAAAAAGGACAGCAACTTGTCTGTTCCCCTTCCCCAATTCCCCAAAGCTGTTCCCCTCCCCCAAACCCCCAATAAAATCTTAAAAAAAAAAAAGTCTTGGGCCGGCCGAGTGGCGCGATGGTTAAGATCTGGCTTGGGACGCTAGAGGGCCCCGGTTCGGATCCCACATATGAGGGCTTGTGACACTGCCCTCTACAGCTAAGATGGTGAACAACAGCTCGACCTGGAGCTGGGTTGCCTGTGAGTCGCGGGCGATGTAGGCTGCAGCCCCTGTGGCAGTGGGTTGCCATGGGCTACCGTGTGTAGCCAGCAGCCAGCGTGAGCGGCCAGCAGCCGCAGTGAGCGGCCGTCCAGAAGCTGGCGACTGATCTGCCTCGCCTGGGAAGAGCGCAATGATGGTGCCAACTTGGGCCAGTGAAGCAACATCCTCCACAACTAGACTGAAGAACAAAATGACAGCAACTTGTCTGTTCCCCTTCCCCCAATTCCCCAATTCCCCAATAAAAATCTAAAAAAAAAAAAAAGTCTTGCTGAGACTATTGCTATTTTAGATTAAAAGGACATGCTGGCTATTTTTTCTTAACATTTTAATGCTTAACTATTGAATCAAGTTGAATCACTCAGAAAATCTTATACCCATCTACCAGTTTTAAATGTATTATCTCTCAGCCCCAGTCCATCATTCTTTGCCCTGCTTTGTGAAACGAGCTGAACCCTGTAAACATTTCTCCTTCACTAGCTGGTTTGACATCAATCTTTGTCTATAGAGGGTGCTAGAGGGACCCCATGTAGGTTACGTGGCAAGAAGGCACTTTCCCGGTTCCATTACTCATCTCATTTTATTCATTGTGGAAGTCAGTGGATCAGTGTGCAGGTGGCCCAATGGGGCTTTTCTCAGTGGCCCTCACAGACCAGCTCCTGCCTCTTATCTAGCAGCTGTTTAGTGGCACTCTGGCCACCCCTCAGGTAGCTATGTCCTTCCTTGGCTGGACATTTGTACAGATCAGATGGGGTCTGTTGCCCTCTGGCAAGCTTACTCCCTCCCCTCTGACAGGCTGTGTATTCCTGTGGTAGCTCTGCTGTCTTCACAGTCCTTGGTTCTTCATTGCCTGCAGCCCCTCAGCCTAGTCGTTGCTTTTCTGAAAGTACTATTTCTCAAGCCTTTGGAGCAGGGGCTGGCAAACTATGACCAGTGAGTAAAGTAAGGGGATACATTAGATACTTATCAAATTAGATGAAAATTAGAATTATAATAATTATGGGAAAGTTCTAATGCAGGGCTGAACAAATGTACTAACTTTTGGGAGGTCAATACAAGATATTAATATTTAATATGTAATTATATACGCAGTATGTAATGAAACCCTAAAATGTGAATATACTCCTTAGCTCAGAGAATAAAATATTCATAAAATAAGGATATATGAAGAGTTACATATAGGTGTGCTTATTGTGGTTCTGCTCATAATAGCAAAAACTAGCTTTAAATGTCCAACAGTTGGGACTGGCTGAATAAATTGTAGCATATCCATGAATTAGACTATTTATCTTCATGTTGGAGAATTATGTCTATTAACATGGAAAAATAGTCATAATGTGCTTTAATTCTTGTGCTTGTAACAGTATATTTTAGGAGGTTAAAAGAAAAAAATAATCAGTTGGAATTAGGGAGATTTTCCTCTCTCCCTTTCTTCCTTAGTTTTACAGATTTAGATTTTAAGCTCCATATCATCCAGTGTTAAGTAATATTAAGTCCTCTATCACTGGACCACCCAGTGGAAACTTACTTTTCCTTATTGTTTAAGAAGGCTTTTTGTCTTCTCCAACTCAATATGTGGTCTTTGTTTAATATCTGTTTATGTTCATTGCACTGTTCCTGGCCATGAAGTAGAATCCTAGCTGTCCCCTTGGTGTTATCATTAAAGCCTGGTTTTAGTGTTTTGAGGAAAATGCTAAACATCACTAGATGCCAAGAGCTCACAAGAAGATGGAAAGTGACATTCAAACATAAGCATCCCCAAACTGGGGATGAAGTTTCCTGACTTCTTTCTTTTCTTGTGATAAAGATTCCATCCGTGTCATGTAATATAAAATATAGAGTTCTAGGGGTGCGAGTGGGGGCAGGACTTGGGAAAATTGGGAAATATTGTCTTGTGGGAAGTGGTTTCCTGAGATACAAGTATGTCACAGTAAACAATTACATGCCTTGAGATTGGCTGGTGCTGTCATTGCCTGCCTTCTGAGGCCTCTTTAGCATCAGACAGATGGTAGCATCTAGTCTTCATCACCTCTGCAGCCACAGAGCCTGCCCTACTAGTGTGGGTGATGGCATACACCATCTAGAGAAGGCTGGAAGGGGCCTCTTTAAGTGATAGAATTATGGATTTTTTTTGTATGTGCTTAAAATTTTTCTACAATGAATAGGTAGTGTTTGTATAAGTATTGATAATAATAAAAGTAATAAAAAGGCATTTGGAGTTAAAAAAAAGTACCTCAGTTAAAAGGAATATATTGGAGGTAGAATTTCATGCCCTCTGACTTGCCCTTTTTCCTTCCATAAATCATAGTGGTTAACTGATTATCTTTTCTATGGACAAGGACAGGCTTATGAGTGTGATAGGCAGAACAGTATACAGTCCTGAAAATATTTTTTATCCTTGAACCAGGGACACTGTAATGCACAATTCTAGGGTTCACTACTCACATGTCTGTCATATGAATGATGCCGCATAGAGTAATGTAGAGCTGCTCTGCTTTCCCTTACATTTATTAATTTCTAAACTGCTCATTTATTCTGTCAAGAATAAGAAGAAGCCCGAGGGGACATTCTAGATTGCTTCATAATTTAATGTGTTAAAACAGTTTCTCTAAGGGATATATTAACTTTGACAATTGACCTACTGTTCAAATAGAACAATCTACTTCTCTGAACCATTCTTCAATTGTTAAAAAAAGGTCAGGGTCAGTTATTTGATTCTTATAAACTGAAACTCCTGGCCTTAACTTAGGGGAGGCTCATTAACATAAATTTATTTAAAATTCTTTAAAATTATTGATATGTGTGGTTGGCTCTAGTATCTTCTAGGTCCTGGAATTAAAATTTTTGGTTCTAGTCTGTAAATTATGTGGATGATATATCTTTGGACAAAGCAAGATTATTTAAAGTACTCTTGTGTTATATCTTTTCAGTTCAAGTCCATGTAGTTTTGAGAGTTAAAATGTATATGACTAATTTATCAGAAAGCCTTAACTTATGTAATGTTATATACCAACTTTACCTCAATAAAGACAAAAAAGAAAGAAAGCGATGACCTGTTCCAAGTTTGGGTCTCACTGCTTGTAATTTGTTTGAGTCTTGTGTTGACATTTAACTTGCTCACACATAGAAAGGCCTGCACGGCACTGTGAAGAAGTGGGAACTCATAGGGTCTAGTCTGGACTTTGTCACCGTTTAGTGATACCCAAACACTTGACTTGTCTGCTTTACTTGATTATCTGTAAAATAAGCATAATGATATCTGCTTATATTAGTTTTCTATGGCTGTTAGCACAAATGATCACAAACTTAATGGCTTAAAAAACACAAATTTATTATCTTACAGTTTTGTAGGTCAGAAATCCAGCATAGGTCTCATGAGGATAAAGTCAAGATGATAGAAGGGCTGTGTTCTTTTAAGGTGGCTCCATGGGAGAATCCACTTCCTTGTGTTTTCCATCTTCTAGAGTTTGTCAGCATTCATTGGCTTGTGGCCTCATTCTTCCATCTTCAAAGCTAGCAATGTAGCATCGTTCTGACCTTGCTTTTGTCATTATATCGCTTTCTTTGGCTTTCACTCTTTTCCTTCCTTTTTTCTTTTTAAAAACCCTGGTGATTACAGTGGTCCCAGCTGAGTAATCCAGGGCAATCTATTTTAAGTTCAGCTGGTCAGCAACTTTATTTTCTCTGCAACCTTAATTCCCTTTGGCCATGTAACCTAAACATATTCACAGGTCCTGGGGATTAGAACATGGACATTTTGGGGAACCGCTGTTCTGCCTGCTACACTGCTATACTCATTTTACTTGGTGGTTATGGACATAAGATATGAAAGCACTTAACATTATAAATTACTATAATTATACAAAGGCCCATTTAAGATATTGGGACAAAATATTTTATGTATTTCAAGACAAAATAAACTTAGAAACTAATCCCCATCACCATTTGATATTACTAGTTTTTTGTTTTAATATTAGCAATTCAGTTGTTATCTCCTTGTGATTCTAATTTTCATTTTCCTGAAGACTAATGAGGGTAAATACCTTTCCCCATGTTCACTGGTCATTCATTTGTCTTATATTTTAAAGGGCCTATTCAAAACATTTTATCCATTAAAAAAAATTGCATTCTGCCTGTATTGAGTTGTATGAGTTTGTGTTGTATTAACCTACCTAAGCTGGAACTACTTTTCCCAGGATTCCTTTCCCTGCATAGTTCTGGTTAGCATGGGCTGCATGAGAAAATTTGCACAGGATTTGGGATGCCGACGTGAAGCAGTAGCCTTCTTTTTATTTGTAGAAGGTTGAAGCGAGGCCGTTGTGGCTCACACACATTGTAGCTTACTTGCTGGTCAAACTGTCGGCGTGAGGCAGCAGCAGATTTGTAGCTCCTCTTGTTCAGCCAGATTTCCTCTGAGTGAGGGGATATCTGAGAACTTTCTATACTTTCTGTTCAAGTTTTTTGTAAACCTAAAACTGCCCTGAAAAATAAAGTCTATTAAAAATAGATTGCCTAGGATTTTGAAATCTCTATACAATCATGTCATCTTTGAATAAATACTGTTTTACATCTTTCTTTTTAATTTACATCTATCTCTGTTTCTTTCTCTGACATTCTCTCTGTCTTTTTAAAATTGCCTTTTGGCCCTTACCAAGACTTCTATACACTGTCAAATAGAAGTGGTGAAAGCACATGCACTTACTTTGTTCCTGACCTTGGGAGAAAATCATTCAAATTTTTTTCTCCTTTACTATGATAATGTTGTGAATTATATTGATTAGATTTTCCCATGTTAAACCAACCTTACTTTCCTGATATAATCTTTACTTGGTCATGTTTTTATCCTTTTTATATATTGTTGGATTCAATTTGCTACTACTTTGTTAAGGATTTTTATATCTATGTTCTTAAGGGTTTTGATCTATAAGGGATTTGATATATACACACACACACACACACACACACACATACAGTAATGCCTTGGTTTGTGAGCATAATTCGTTCTGGAAACAAACTACTTGTATTGCAAGACATCATTCATTTACCACGTTAAAATTAATTAGAAATGTTTGCTCATCTTATAGAACATTCACAAACCATGTTAATCACAATCCAAGGTTTTACTATATATATAGTGTTCTTCTTGTCCAGTTTTTGATTCAGGATTATGGCAGCCTTATAAAATAAGTTGGGGAATGTTCTCTCTTTCTAGGTTACCTGTTAACTGTTTGATAGACTTCACCAGGGAAGCAATTCTGGACTGAAGTTTTCTTTGTGGAAAGTAATTAAAATTCAATTATTTTATGGAGTTATTTGGATTCTCTTTCTTTTTGTGACAATTTTGGTATGTTGTGTTTTTAAAAAGCGTTTTCATCTAAATTTTCTTATCTATTGACATGAACTTGCTCATAATATTTATTTATTATCTTTTTTATGTCTAAGTTTTCAATTATGGAGTGTCTCCTTCATTCCTGATAGGTGCAGCTATCATCCTAATGTGGTACAGCTTAAGGAGGCTTTGTCCAGTAGTGAGTGACTTTTTTTAATATAAGTGGTTATTTTAATAAGTAAGTACTTCTCAGTCCATATGTAAATCAAGGAAAGATGTTCAATAAAAGTGAGAGTTTAACCTTTGGCAAATATAAGGGAACTAACCTAGACTGAACAAGTATGGGGGGGTATGCAGTGCAGACTACAGCAAGGCAATGGCTGCAGGTGGCAGGGCATCTGGGTGTCTCATTAAACTCTCATCACAGCAACAGTAATAGAGTCTCAGGCCTAATAGTATATACTGGGTTGTCGGAAAAGTCATGACACATGTTTGCAACAGATGGCACTAGTTCATTTTTGGAAGTACTAGAGTCATTCGCATCTATGTTATTGCTATGTCATTTGACACCTGACAATTCTAGCTTCATTCTAAAAAAAAAAAATGAGCGATTTGGTTGAGTTTTGGAGATTTTACAACAAGTTGAAGATGGAAGACTACACTGTGCATTTTTGCCACATTTTACTGTTTTACTTCCATAAAGGGAAGAACGCACGTCAAGCTTGTAAAAAGTTGCATAGAATTTACGGTGACAATGCTCTACAACAACGTCAGTGCCAATGATGGTTCACGAAATTCCGTGCTGGTGATTTTGATCTCAACGACGCTCGGTCAGGGAGGCCCACCGAGGTTGATGACGACAAAATAAAGGCATTGATTGAGTCAAATCCATGTTACACGACACAAGAGATTGCAGAAACATTGAACATCCATCATTCAAGCATTCATGACCCCCTGAAGAAGCTGGGATACCTAAGCAAGCTCGATATTTGGGTTCCGCATGAACTCAAAGAAGTTCATTTGATGGCATGTATAAACATCTACAATATGCTCATTAAACGTGAGGAAAATGACCCTTTTTTGAAGCAACTGATAACTGGTGATGAGAAGTGGATTGTTTACAGCAATGTGGTGTGCAAATGGTCTTGGTCCCAACGTGATGATTCTCCTCAAATGACATTGAAAGCATACATTCATCAGAGGAAGGGTATGCTCTCAGTGTGGTGGGATTTTAAAGGTGTCATGTTTTTCAAGGAAGCAAATAATCAATTCAAACGTGTACTGTCAGCAATTGGACAGTTTGAACAAATTCATCATCCAGAAACGTCCAGAGCTTGTTAAGTGTAAAGGAGTTGTGTTCCATCGCGACAACGCGAGACCACACACAAGTTTGATCACCCGTCAAAAATTATTGGAGCTTCGATGGGATGTGTTGCCACACCCACCATACTCGCCTGACCTTGCACTGTCAGACTTCCACTTGTTTCGCTCTCTTCAGAACTCCTTGTGTGGTATAACATTCAATTCAAATGAGTCTGTAAATCAACACCTTGTTCAGTTTTTCATATATAAAGACAGGTTCTTCTATGAATGAGGAATTATGAAGCTCACTGAAAGATGGCAAAAGATTATCAAACAAAACAAGGCAATATATCATTGATTGATCTTTGTTGTTTATATAAATAAATGACCTTTGAAAAACACACACAAAATACGTCATGACTTTTCAGACAACCCAATAGCTGTTGCAGCTTAATCTTGATCTATACAGACTCTGGCTTTAGCAGTGTTTTGGACTAAGTCAGGCCTCAAGATGGCAGCAGGACCCAGAGGACTTAGGAAGTAGGCACAGCTGATGCAGTGGAGAAAAGGTCTTTTTCTCCTTTCAGTATACAGGATTTCCAGATGTTAAGGCCTAGAAAAATGATGTGATTTTTATTTTGTAAAAGTCTACATGCCAGGACTTAAAACTACAACTAAGTTTCATGAATGGATCAGAGCACTGATGTTTCTAGCAGCCTGAGAAAGGTGGAGTAGACAGGTGACTTGAAATCTGTTCCTCTTTATGTTGTTTGCATTGCATTCTGACCCAGGGAAGATCATGTGGAGAGACTGACTGCTTGTGTTGTGTGTATCTTGTGACAATCTTATAGGGGATAGCCTTCACCTCGGCTGGCTCTGGGTTTGTTAGTTACGTAAGCACTGACCATGACTTGTGAATTTAACACAAATTGTGGCTTTATCCATAAGTTTAGGTTAATAATAAACAAATAAATAACATTCAGTTTTCTGGTTCTTATGAAGGTGATTATTGAGCAAGAGTAGTTGGCTGGCTTCCCCCAAACAACCTTGGAGAAATTATGGAATTAATAGGTAAAAATGGATTCAAGGAACTAAGAATGACACCTCATGAAGAAATCCTCAGGAGACTGAAGCCTATGCTCACCTACTTTGCATATTGGAGACATATGGCTTCAGCCCAGGGTGGAGGGTGACAGGAAGAGTCTTTGGTGGAGAAATACATGAATAAGATAAACAATAGAAATCTGTGGAGGGTGATTATGCAGCCTAACAAATGTGGGGAGATAGAATACACAGGCCTAAGTGGTCTGATAGCAAGAGGCAGAGGCTATAGCCCAGGGCTCAAGGCTCGTGCTCACAGGAGTGTAGCCATGGAGCCCAGAAACACAGGGCTCAGAGGCGAAATGGAGATGGAGAGGTTTGGAGTTTGCAAGGTCACCGCAAATAAGACCTCGTGACCATGGCTGACCCCATTGTAAATTTCTAAATTTTGCAAAAACACACTAATATCTCAAAAGCCAGTTCTCTGAGAAACAGGTGGATTTTCTCTACAGATATAGTAAACATAGTGTCATTATTATTATGAGAATTGAATGAGAAGCTGCAACTAAAGTGCTTAGCCCAGGGCTAGGAACATAGTTAGTGGTCAATAAATATTAGCTATCATTTAAAATTATTTTTCATGAGTGGCCATTAACACACTTGATAAAATCTCTATTTTGCTCTTCTTTTTCTTCAATATGGTTATCAGAAAAGGCCTTATTATGAGGCAAGAAGTAATATATAATATCTGTGAAAATGATATATTCTTCTATAGAAATCTACGAACTTACAAGCAGAAGTACCCAGGAAATCCTTTTGGGGAATGGACATAAATGATATTGTCGGAGAGTATTAGAGACTGTGTGGGCAAATGAATGTGTGATGTGTTCTTGAAATAGATCATGGAAATTGCATGGAGTCAAGAGCTAATGAAGCGGGGCTTTTCCTTCTCTGGACATCTATTAGTTGACTTATTCAGTTAAAGTCAGATACTACTCTGACAATTCATTTTTAAAGGCTGTAAGAGTGATCATGTGAGTTGCTTTGCTGGTCCTAATTCTGGCCAACAAGGAGCTATTAGCTGGTGAAGTGAAAATGATTGAAACCTTGGGTTAAAGCAGCTTTTTTATGATAATAATTTTAAAAACTACAGAAAAGTAGTGAGTGACAAACCAAATATCCACGTACTGGGCCAGCCGAGTGGCGCGTTGGTTAAGAGCTGGCTTGGGATGCCAGAGGGTCGCGGTTCGGCTCCCACATATGAGGGCCAGTGACACTGCCCTCCACAGCTAAGATGCTGAACAACAGCTCAACCTGGAGCTGGGCTGCTGTGGGTTGCCGGCGATGGCGTAGGCTGCAGTCCCTGCTGCAGTGGGCTGCCATTAGCTACCGTGTGTAGCCGGCAGCCAGCGTGAGAGGCCAGCAGCCACTGTGAGCGGCTGTCCAGAAGCCGGCGACTGATCTGCCTCGCCCGGGAAGAGCGCAATGATGGTGCCAGCTTGGGCCAGTGAAGCAACGTCCTCCACAACTAGACTGAAGAACAAAACAACAGCAACTTGTCTGTTCCCCTTCCCCGATTCCCCAACGCTGTTACCCTCCCCCAATTCCCCAATAAAATCTTAAAAAAAAAAGCAACAACAAAAAACAAATATCCATGTACTTATTACCTAAATTTAATAATTATTCACATTTTGCCTAGAGATAATTTCTTTCTCAGGTTTCCCAATACTGCTAAATGCCAATATGAACGATATGAAGTTAGGAATAACAGTTTGATACTCATAAAGTCAAAAATAAAGGAATGCAGCTATTTATCTGGATGGTACCTTCTTCTGATTTTATATCATACCTAGTGTTCATTTTTGTAATTTTGCTGCCCTTTGTGGGTGGATTTGTCTCTGAGTTTTTCATGAGTAATCTTCCTGTCTATAATTTCCCCCCTTTGAAACAAGTGGATGGACATTCATTCTCAGTGGTATGCACTATTTTTTAATATAGAGAAAAGATCATTTTAATGAAATACTTCAGATCGAGAATCCCGTACAGAGAAAAGGGAAATAATAAATTATTTGGTTTTTATTGATATGGAAAATAATGATTTTGAGAAATATCTGTATATATACAATACAATAGTAGGGTGATTTCTATTTCAAAATAAATCTTGAATTTAAATAAAACAATATTTCACTTTTATATAATGCTATTCCTTCCAAGAGTTCAAAATTTTTAAAAATTTTATTGATATTTATTTTCATGACTCTGTGATATAGATAAAAAGGGGTAGATATAATTTAATGATTACCATTCTAAAGGGAAAATGTATCTTTTGTAAATTTTATTTGCAACTTGAGAGAATATATCTTGCCAAGACTTGCGAAGACCATAAAATATATTGAAACCTACATAAAAGGAGGTATAAACCCTATAAAGGGCAGGTATCACTTTTTTCTTGAAAATTTATATAATGATGCTTATCACCCATAGAGTAGAAAAATGAAACACATAAAAACACCATATGCTTTGGTTTATGACTGTAGATTATATGATATGTCACCCACCGTACTTCTGAAAACCAAGCATTTGCCTGTAGAAAACCAACCCACCGTACTTCTGAAAACCAAGCATTTGCCTGTAGAAAACACTGAAAGCATGAAATACATGCCTTGGTGACAGTAGTATGGAGAGAAGAATGTTAGCAGGCTTGATGAAGTCCTGTTTTAAGACAATACTCTAATAGTTTTCTGGTAATTCAAACCCAGTGCATATAATTCTCACAGAAATGTGTTTGAAATCATATCTTTTACTGAACATTATATACTAAAATGTTATTAGGTATAATCTATTCTTGTAGGGATTATATATAATTTTATTTCCCTATTTTTTACTAATTTTCTACAATACTTTAATACTAAGGAAGAGAAGAAATACATGTTTTTAAAAAGAAATAAAATCTTTGTAAACTCTTAGAAATTTACTTGTAAGAGAAATCCAACCCCAAACAGTACATTTATCAAACCATGGCATCAGAGAACATGAAAATTCTTTGTTGTGCTTTTGAATTTTTGCCCTTATAATCCTTGTATGTTTAATAACTGAGGATTGTGATCCATCAATCGTTATTTGTTAAGCGCTGTCTCTGTTATTAACTTTAATATATGTTGTGGGGCAAAAAGAAGGATAATAAATCATAGGAGTTTCTTATAATGAGCACAACATCATTCTTTGTAGGTAACACACACACACACACACACACACACACACACACACACTAAAAATTAGTGAACAATCAAATGCTAAAATGCATCACTGAGAATACAGAGAATGGAGAGATCAGTCTGGAGCAGTCCAAAATTCTATTTAAAAAAAAGATGAGATTTGATCTTGGCTTGAAAGAAGCATGATTAAGGCCTTGAAAGTCAGGACAAAGAGAAACTTTTTTTTTTTTTTTAATGTACTAAGCAGTAAAGAATCATCATCAGTTTGTTTTTTTTTTAAGTTTCAGAAAAGGAGTTTATTAGAAGTAAAAATCCATTTCAAAGAAGCAGAAGCAGGCCCGAGAAGTAGAGAATGGCTCAAGGGCCATTATTAGAAGAGAAAGTACACTCCAAAGAGTTTGGAGTGGGCTGAGCAGAGGCAAGAGTCAAAATGCTCAAAAGGCTATCATCAGTCCTGAGGAAATGAATTACGGGGGAGATTCTGTCTTAGGAGAATTAATCTGAATAGGGGGCAAGACTTGGGGAAGAGGGGCAGAAGACTGGTTGTCCTTCATTTCCCTTCTCTCCCTACAGCAGGAGAACCCTGGGAATTTTAGTGGGGTACATGGCCATTCATTCCCTAGCTTTATTTCCACTAAACTGTGGTCATGTGATATGTTCAAGCCTGAGTGTTGTGAGGGAAAATGATATAGATAGATACTTCCAAAGACATGTCCTTAAGGGGAGAGGCTGTACTATTGATCCCCCCTCCTCCTTCTATCCTGCGGCTGTATGGGTGAGAGAAATTATCTTCTATCTTTTTAAAGGTATGTTAGCTCAAGTTTCTATTTCACGCAGCTGAACCCGTATTTTTAATATAAAATTTGGTATGTGAAAGTGGAGTATGGCGCATAACAGAAATTTAAATATGTGCGTTTGTTTGATAGTTTCAGGATACAGACATTGCAGAATGTAAATGGGGTTGCATTTTTTTGTAATGTCAAAAGAATGGCAAATATGCCTCTGATACCTGGATAGGCAGATTATTGGCCAAGTGAGCCAATAACTTAAGGGGAAATGGTGGGAAAAATTCAATGTCTAGTGCAGCTTCATACCTCATTTAAAAGACCCTGCAAAAAAAAGAGGAGAGCTCAGGCTAGAACCAGCTAGTTTGCAAGTAGAAATGGAAGGAAATTGAACTGTGATGAGTGACTCTGTGTCTGAGGCAATCTCAGAAGACTGGGGTTTTGGTAATTTGGGGGACTTAAAAGGCTGAAAAAGTCAACTGATTCTGTAATCCAAATTCAAGCTGTCAGTTTTAACAGGAGATAAGAATAGGGCTCCCAATTTGTTCAAGCACCCTTGTCAGCCTGTGGGTACCAGTCCACCTGCAGAGATGCGATTAAGGGTGTTGCCTTGCCACCCAATTCTCAGTTGGCTTCCAGTAGCTGGTAGAGAGTGTTGTAGGCAGAGTACAGAGGTCGCAAGTGAAATGTCAGTCCTCAAGTCTTGAAATGATATGTTGAAGAAATCTTTGTCTGTGTTTATCTCTTGAAAACTAAAAGACAAAAAGCCTAGTAAGTTTTTGAGAGAATGTTATTGTCAAATAATCCACACATCGGGCCTGCAAAAGCCTTTGTTTTTTTTTTTTTTGTTAACCTCAAAAGCAACTTGTGAATCTGCAAACCTACATTGGTGAGAAGTAGGTTGTAAAAGCTGTGTGTCCTCACTTCAGATGTGTCCAAGGAGGATACTGGACGAGAAAGAAACCCCTAGAGGACAAAACCAGAGGCCTGTGAGTTAAATGGACAAGTAGACAGCAGAACTGAGGTCTTCTAGATTGGCTAGTGGAAATGCTTATGAGCTCTGGGAATTATCACAATATGGGTCCCCACCCTGTTTTATTTATTTTTTTAAATTTAAGATTAATTTTTAATTTGAATATACATATAATATAAAAGTTTTATCTCATAAAACATGCCCTATATTAAATAATTTTAAAGATCCATAATTACTTACATGTAATGCTTTCAATCTATTTTATCCATTATCATGAATCCTTTTGGTCCCTGAACCTGTCTTTTTTTCCCGTCCTAATGCTTGATGCAGAATATAACTGCCCCCCTGGCCATTATAGAAATCAAGGTTGCTAGGGAATCCATTCTTAGTTATCCTTGATGATGCCAAGCAGTCCTCAGCACCATGACCATGTTATTCAAATGTCAATTAGAAAATAAACTGTATGAGCAAGCTGTATGAGGTTTTTCACATTAAGTGTATTTTATATCAGTAAAGATACTTGGTAATTAGCTTTTATTGTGGCTGTCCCACACCTCCTCTGCCATTGAGTATATTGAGTTTAACAACTGCCTTTTTTTGGTGAATGACTAGAACATACCTGGACCTAATATAAAGGAATGCAGATCGTTGAAAAAACAATTGGATTTTGAACTGATGCAGTAATTGTATAAAGCTTTGAGGTGGTGCTCTTTAAGGTCTGGGTGAGTGTGATGCATGTATTGGAAGAAGCGTGTTATTTTCTTCCAGATCTCTTTTTAAGAGAGCTTCTGCAGCAAGGAGTGTAGTCAGCTGCAGTGCCTTTGAGATCTGTCCAAGTGTTGGCGCAGAGAACACACTCTCTCTGCCTCTGGGCACCTCTAGCTAATGGTTGAGCATGGTGGGGGTTCTAGGTGCTATTTGTTGCTGCTCAACATGAGACCCATACAAAGGACAATTTTTGCTTTGTAGCTCCCTGTTGGACTGGCCAAGAGTTTTTTTAGAGTGGTTTTTCCTACCCAAGCTTCTTCCTTTTTTCCTTTCCTTTTGCAGATGTCAGACCTACATTGAGCATTGAAAGCCTGCCTACTCCTATTCCCTCTCCCCTTTATATTTCACAGGCATCCCTATCCAATAAATTTAACTCTGCCTTGACTACTGCTTCCTAGAGGGCCAGAGATGACACAGGTGCACATGTGTACTGTTACTTATATAGAGCAAAGTAACATGCCAGTATTATATTTCCTTGTCTGTGGGATGCAAGTTATTACCACGGTGCCACTCAATGGAGAATGTTCTTTGTGATAAGTTCAAATAGAGTCTCTTTTTTACATTTCACCTGTGCCTTTGTTTTATCCTAAGGTTTTTCCAAACTCTCAACCATATTATTTGTTCTATTAATTTTTATCTTTCCCTGCATCTTCCCAGCACCCTATCCCCTGACTCCAATCTTTATTAGGGCTTTCTAGGACAGCTATGTGGCTATCATCCTGGAATTTCCCTTCACTGCTCTCTTGAGTGAGAAATCACTAGGGGGCTCTAGAACATCTTCTTTTTTGTTTTGATGGACTACTTATTAAAATACATGTTCATTCTTTAGAAAGGGTGCATTTAAAGTAAACTTCTGAGTCCTTGTATGCTTGAAAATGCCTTTGTTATTTACTCCTGAGTGATTATTAGGTTGGCTATATAAATCTAGGATACAAAATCTTTTTCCCTGGGAATTTTGAAAGCTTTGCTCCATTGCCTTTCCACATCTGTGTTCTGATGAGAAGGCTAATATCTGTGATTTTCATTTCCTTGCAGATAAGCTGTCTTTTCTCCTTGGTAGCTTTTTGAATTGTTTCTTGATCCTCAGAGGTCTAACATTTTGCCAGGACATATCGAAGTACTGTGTTTCATGCTCAGCATACAGTAAATGCTCAATAAACATAGTTCCTGTTTCTCCCCTTCATTAAAGAAGAGTGAAGCTTTTCTGTTTTAATGGTTCTCATAGCTGGACTAGTTTAATGACCTGTGAAGTCACACATGGTCCTGTGCTCAGAGGGGCCCATGCTTGGTCTTATACTCTACTGTCACTGTTTTGAAATTATTAATAATTTTATCTTTAAGATTGTGTCATGTGAATGAAGTCTGCTGGGGCAGTGGAGCATGTGCATGAGCAGAGGAGGTACATTTAATATGTGTGTCCACCTTTTCTCGCCACTTCATTCACATACAGTGCTCACAATGCTCCATGAACACAGAATTCCGGTGAATACATGATACATGGGAGTTCAGTGAGATGCAAACAAATACAAGGTAAGAGTTATGTCTATGACTAAGTTGGGGTGCTGACAGCCCTGACAGGCCACCCTTTTTTTGAGCCAGCATTTGCTTTGAATGTGGAAGACAATGGCATTCTAAGAAACACAAAAATCTATGGAAACCTCTGTTGGTCTTCTGTTAGTCAATTACTTATGCTAGAAATGATAATAAAGAAAAGGAAAGATAGTCCCTTTTTCTTTCAGTCCTTCCTAACTTATAATGTAAGCCAAAGGTAGAATGTGTTGGTAGAATGTGCTGGCACCAAAAATGAAATGAAAACAGTTGAGTTAGTTTCGTTCAGTGTTTCCTCTCTTCTGCTAAGAATGAAACACATATGCATGTATGAGCTATGAAATATGAATTGTATAATTTCATTTATTCTGCATACCACTTAAATGCTCTTGTATTTAAAAACTTATTGCACAATATAAACATGAACAGTAAAACTCATGTTAGTAATTTAAAATTTTAATTTTTCTTAATTTGGAAGGACATTAAGTAGCAAATAAAAAAATCACCATAATAAGAGAAACCATGGAAGAAAGGAAGAAACTTTATATTTTAGTAATTTCAACAACACTGTTTTCCCCAGCATTTTGAACAAGGGACTTTGTACTCTCATTTAACACTAGGCCTCACAAATGATGTAGCCAGCCCTGCTCACAAGAACATTGACTGAATTTCTAAGTCTGCTCTTTATCAGCATAATCTGGAAAATGATAGCCAATAAAGTTGGATTTGCAATTTTCTTTTATGACAGATGGAGACCATATCATAGGACAAAATCTAATGTTGCTTCTCGGTAATTCATTGTTTTTGCTGAATTGGTGAGTCTAGTGCCAAATACGCCTACTTAAATGATGGAAGTGAAAAGGGAAGAGACACTAAATCTCTCATTGGGCTTCAGTGGTTTTAGGAGAAGGAATTAAAGAACAAGATTGTGTGGAGGAGGTGCCAAATATGAATGACTTTTGGAGCTATTTTATTCCTTTATGAAAGGTTGCCTGTGAGTGTGCTTAGAAGGTTCTAGAATCCATTAGTGTCTTAGGCTCCTCCCACATTCCTGATAGTCTGATAGATACTTGGAGGCTAGAGACAGGAAAGAACAAACAGATTTGAATTAAATGTCTAAGCTCTTTTCTTATTTAATCCATGAAAAAGAATTCATTTGAAGTTCATCTAATTAAAGACAAAGGAGTAACTGATGACACTCGTGTGTCAAATTAAACCCAGTTTTGTATCTTTAAAAATAGAGCTCCTTATATTTAAAATATTTTTTTCCAATAGCATGCTGTAAAAGTGGATAGTGGCCAAGATAAACGCCATTTACAGGAGACAGACAAGAAAGATTAAGGATACTACAAGCTGAGCTGAGGAAGTTTCAGGGAAGATTTTCTTGTGATTACTTACTTAAGAGAGCATAAGGGTGATGGATTGTTTTAGATCTTGAGCCATAATGCCCAATTGTGTGGTATTTGTTTCACTTTAGAAAGGTATTCAAATGTCACAGCAGGCTCTGGTTTGTTTGCTTTAAAATGGGTATAAGGCGACACTACTTGCATCTGTGCAGACCAGAGTTGTTTCAACGAACGCTATTTATTGCATTAAGGATCTAAAGAAAAGGATTAAGAAATCAAAGAAAATCGGTTCTGTTTAAAACCCACACAAACACAAGCTTGCACAAGCACGTCTTTGTTCAGACATCAGTGCTTATGAATATGTAGGTTGACATATGGATAGATCCAGAGTCTCTAGGAAAGGTTAGAAGACAAGATCCAACATATAAAGCAAGCAACAACATAAAATATATTTGCCTATTTTAGATACCACCATCTCCTTTTTATTTTTTTTCTTCTTATTGACAGTTGCCATTTATTACAGTGTAATATTGCTGGCCTGTCCTTAACAGTCACTCCAAGTCTGGAGTCCTTGAAGGGATCTGTGCTTTATGAGACCCCGGAGGCATTTCCTTGCTTGTCTAACTGCTTTAATAATGTGTATAAGTCATAAGTAAGCAAGATACAAGGTGCTTCAGGGTTAAAGACTTCAGCCTTTTTATCATTGAATTAATACTTATCTTTCTAGGTCCTTTTAAAAATCTCTTAAATTATAGAAATAAAGTCCTTTACTTGTTTCCCACAGGTAAAAACTGAAGCTTTGAAAAAGAAAGATGGGTGAGGTTTATAAATCTCAAAGGGCGATCGATTGTTTCAGAACTTGAGCCGTAATGCCCAATTGTGTGGTATTACAGCTCAAATTTATAGCCGTATGAAATAAAGGAAAGATAATTCATTATGACTATGTTTTTACTCCTGGTGATAATTTTTCCCCCAAAATGCTCATGGACAATATTTTATAATGACAGTAATAATAATAATAATAACAACAGCAGCAATAACAGCAAGCATAATTTATGGTGCTTACTATGTACCAGGCACTACTAGGCTTTACATGTATTAATCAGTATAATCCTCACAACTACCCTATAAAGTACTTACTATTATTCTCATTTTACTTACAAAGAAAATGAAGCACAGAGGTGTTAAGAAATATGCCAAGGCCACATATCCAGTAAGTGGTGTATGCAGAATTTAATTCAGGTTGTCTAGTACCAGTAAACTATGCTGTTTTCTCAACTTTTATCTATAATTTTATATTTAGAATCAATATTTTAAATGCAATGAAGTGATATTGTCATATGATGATACATTTGGATTTAAGTATTTGTATTCTGATTATAATGCATAATGTTTTGAAAATTAGAAGAAGAGTTTAAAAATTTGTTTAAAAATTTGTGAACATATGGAGAATTTATTACATGCTATCTGGGTTTTGAGAGAAATTTAAGATCTTCTTATTGGTTATTATAGTAGAAATGGAATTGGTAACCAATGCTATCATGACACTATGATTACGTTGAAATGCTGGGCAGGAAGACTTTGCCTCTTGCTTTTCCATAGAGCAGGAGTTTACATAATTTGATGTGATTGATACCAGTCAGCAATAGGAGAGTCCGAGGACAGCACTTACAGACATACTACTGTTGCTGGAGAGAGGGCCCTTCTCCTGAGATGTCTAGGTTCTTGGCATCTCAAGCAAAGAATTGAACAAGATACAGAGTTAAAATGGTGAAAGAGCAGTTTATTAGAAGAGATAGTACACTTCAAAGAGTTTGTAGTGGGCCGAGCAGAAGAAGTTCAAAAGGCTCTGACTGCCCAGGACTTGGAGTTTTTAATCCCTTTTTCTCTAGAATGGGCTGTTCCTCTCTGGGCATGGGACTACTTGATTGACACCTGTGATTGACAAGAGGTTATTACCTCATTTTTTTAGACTGCGCAGATGTGAGTGACTGGTCTAATCCAGTCGGGTATTTTGTACCCATTTGTTTCCCTGCAGGGGTAGATAATTGCAATGAAAAGGGGAAGTTTTGGGTGGAGAGGGGAGGTCTTTTGGGCAGTCACGTTCTGTGAGTTGTATTGGACATGCAGGAATGCAGAGACCCAATGCTTGCCTTTAACTGCCTGCCATGTTTTCCCTTGAGAGATGTGATCCCCATAAAATCTCTACGGGAAGTTGAGGGACAGGTGGTCTTTTCTTCTGTATCTGCTTCCTGCTGGGCAGGAGCATAGAGCTGTCCCTGCCTATTGGGGGATTCACAGAACTCAATCTGATCTCATGTGAGAGGAAGGGGTTTCGAGATCTGCCTGGAAAACCCCGTTGGCTTCTTTGGTTGCGATCTTGCTGGGGTATCATCTGTATCCCCAAGGCCCCTGAATGAGGAAAAATATATTTTAATTAATAATAGATTTTAATTAATACATCTGTTAGCTCTTATGGAGCCTGTGGCCATTCAACCCATCACTCAGGTGGTGTCAGCTGTGCAGGAGCTGGGCCCAGAAAGGGTTTGGAAAGAAAAGTTAGGCTTTCTGGCCTGGGGAAGTGTAAAAACCTGTTTAGTCTCTGGAATGGAATTAACCAAGAGTTAGTGTGGAATGGCTGGGGGGATGTTGGGAAGTCACAGGCTTTTTTTTTTTTTTTTAAAGATTTTTATTGGGGAATTTGGGGGATGGGAACAGAGCTGGGGAATTGGGGAAGGGGAACAGACAAGTTGCTGTCCTTTTGTTCTTCAGTCTAGTTGTGGAGGACGTTGCTTCACTGGCCCAAGTTGGCACCATCATTGCGCTCTTCCCGGGCAAGGCAGATCAGTCGCCAGCTTCTGGACAGCCGCGCTGGCCGCTCACGCTGGCTGCTGGCCGCTCATGCTGGCTGCTGGCTACACACGGTAGCCCATGGCAACCCACTGCAGCAGGGGCTGCAGCCTATCTGTTGCCAGCGACTCATGGCAGCCCAGATCCAGGTTGAGCTGTTGTTCAGCATCTTAGCTGTGGAGGGCAGTGTCACTGGCCCTCATATGTGGGATCCAAACCGGGGCCTCTGGCGTCCCAAGCCAGCTCTTAACCATCGTGCCACTCGGCCAGCCCGGAAGTCACAGGCTTTTCAGTCGTTATCTGAAGCTGGGGTAGGAGATTTCTGTGATTCAGATTAAAAACAATCTATTGTTTATGATTAAGAAACTGATTTACAAAACAATCCAGAAGCAGGGGGATAGGAGACTTAACATTTCTATAGGAAAGCAAACTTAAAAAGTTTTTCTGTGTGTGTGTGTGTGTGTGTGTGTGTGTGTGTGTGTGTGTGTGTGTGTGGCGGGCTACTTGGTTGGCAGGTAACAGAGCCTGAAACACTTTTGAGAGAAGGTTGCCTCTTGGCTACCTGCCAAAAATGTAGACTAATACAGGCATCAAGGGTGGAAATGATGAAGAGCTTTAATATTTGTTGATTTGATGTTATTTGGTTCTAAATTATTTAAATATTATTTTTGTGTCGCTGTAGTTATCTCTGTCTAAGCTCTTCTCGTGATTAGCTAGTCTCTACGGCTTTCTTCATGTATTGTGGAAACTGCGTTTATGCATATTAGTGATGCATCCTTTGGACGAGAACATGATGAGATGATATTGAATAAATGGCCTTTTAGTTGCAGTTGCGTATTATATGTATTCAAGCATAATGATCAGAAATCTCCAAAACATGGCAGTGGATAATTTATTATATTACCAGATCCATAGGAAATTCTGTGATTAAAGTATAAGGGTGATTTTCAATACTAGTATTATAGTATTCAGTATGGTTAGCAAATGAGTTTTGAAGATAATTAAGAATTAAATTATTAAGCATATTTTTCCAGCTACCAAAAGTGCAAATAAAAAAGACCCATTTTTGTCTATTAATTGGCAATAAAAATGGCTTTTATTCAGTGATGTTAGGAAAATGTGTACTCTCATATATGCTTGAAGGGGAGTCAACTGACATAAATTTTTTACAAGGCAAGTTAGCTATATGTATATATATCAAAAATCTTAAAATGTTTGTACTGTTTGACACAGCAGTCCCACTTATAGGACTTTATATTTAGGCAGTATTTTATACATGTATACAGTCATGCACTGCATAATGACAGTTCAATCAGTGAAGGACCGCATATCCAATGGTGGCTACATAAGATTGTAATGGAGCTGAAAAATTCCTATCACCTGGTAATGCTGTAGCTGTCATAACATTATAGCACAACACATTACTCATAGTGATGTTGGTATAAACAAATCTACTGTACTGCCAGTCATAAAAGTTTAGCACCTACAATTATGTGCAGCACTTAATACTTGATAATAAACAACTATGTAATGAGTTACATATTTACTATACTATAATTTTTATCATTATTATTTTACAGTGTACATGTACACTTCCTACTTATAAAAAAATTGCTGAGAAACAGTATGCCCTGATACACTAGCAGCAGCCACATATGCACATCTTGTGTTTACTATATCTTTTGATTGCATCATTTTCTCTTGTGCTTGATTTAATCTCATGTTAGCTTTTTTTTTTTCAAATTTTTAAATAAGTTTCAGGTGTACAAAACAACATAATGATTAGACACTTACACCCCTCACAAAGTGATAACCCACCAAGTCTAATACCCATCTGACACCGTACATAGCTATTACAATACCATTGACTACGTACTTTACATCCTGTGACCACACACACACACACACACACACACACACACACACACACACACACACACACAGGGGGTGCCAAAAAAATGTATACACATTTTAAGAAAGGAATACTATTAAAATTGTAATACACAATATATACCAATACCAAAGATGAGTACAAGTCACCTTTGTTTGACTTCTGCAATTAGAAGAGGTGCTCAAAGTGGTTACCAATCAGCATCCAGACACTTCTGATTATGGAGAATTACTGCTTGAGTAACATTGACCAAAGGGTCCACTTGATACAGTTTAAGAAAGGAAAAAACTGTATTAAAGTTACGCTGATGGTAACCACTTTGAGCACCTCTTATAATTGCAGAAGTCAAACAAAAGTGACTTGTATCCATCTTTTATTATCGGTATATATTGAGTATTACAATTTTAATACAGTTTTTTCCTTTCTTAAAATGTGTATACATTTTTAGCACCCCCTGTGTGTATATGTGTGTGTGTGTGTATATATATATTTTAAATTATAATTGACATTCAATATTATTTTATATTAGTTCAGGTATACAATGTAGTGGTTAGACCTTTGTATAATTTACACAGTGATCCCTCAGATAAGTCCAGTACCCATCTGACAGCATACACAGTTTTTACAACATTATTGACTTTATTCCCCGTAGTGTATTTCATTTCCCCATGACTATTTGTGACTACCAGTTTGTACTTCCTAATCCCTCCTCCTTTCTCACCAATCCCCTCTCTCATTTAGCAACCATCAGTTTGTTCATTTCATCTGTATCTATGAGTCTGTTTCTGTTTTGTTTGTTCATTTATTCTGTTCTTTAGATTTCACATATCAGTGAAATCTAAATTTGTCTTTCTCAGTCTGAATTCTTTCACTTATCATAATAGCGTCTTGGTCTATCCATATTGTTGCAAATGGTAGGATTTCGTTCTTTTTATGGCTAAGTAATATTTCATTGTATATATGTACCACTTCTTTATCCAGTTGTCTGTCGATGAACACTTAATTGTAGTTTTTATTTGCATTTCTCTGATGATTAGTGACATTGAGCATCTTTTCATATGTATATTGCCCATCTGTATGCCTTCTTTGGAGAAGTGTCTTTTCAGGTCCTCTGAACATTTTCTAATTGGAAATTTTTTTTTTTTTGGGTGTTGAATTGTATGAGTTTTTTTAATAAATTTTGGATATTAACCCTTTATCAGGTATATCATTGGCAAATATCTTCTCCCATTCCATATGATGTCTTTTCATTTTATTGATGGTTTCCTTTGCTGTAAAAACTTTTTAGTTTGATGTTGTCCCATTTGTTTATTGTTTCTTTTGTTTCCCTTGCCTGAGGAGATACATCAGTAAAAATATTATTAAATGTAATGTCTGAGAGTTTACTTCCTATATTTCTTCTAGGAGTTTTATGGTGTCAAGTCTTACATTTAAGTCTTTAATCCATTTTGAGTTTATTCTTGTATGTGGCATAAGAAGATTGTCCAGTTTCTTTTCTTTTCATTTTTTTTTTTTGCATGAATCTGTCTAGTTTTCCCAGCACCATTTATTGAATAGACTGTTTTTACCCTAATGTAAATCCTTACTTTTGTCGTAGACTAAATGACCTTATAGGCATAGATTTATTTCTGGACTCTCTATTCTGTTTCATTGATCTATGTGTATGTTTTTATGCCAATACCATGCTGTTTTGATAGCTATGGCCTTGTAAATTATAATTTGATATCAGGTAGCATGATACCTTCAGCTTTGTTGTTTTTTGTAGAGTAAAATGCTTTATGGGCTTGCAGTCTAGGAGCAGTAGGCTTTACCATATAGTCTAGGTGTATAGAAAGCTATACCATCTAGGTTTGTGTAAGTATAATCTATGATGTTCACACAATGATAAAATTGCCTAATGATGCATTTCTCAGGATGTATCCCCGTCATTAAGTGGTGCATATAAGGATAATTATCTAAATATTGTTTATAATAACCCCAAATTGAGAAGCAACCTTATTGTCCAATAATGATAGTTTACTATTAAATTATAACTGTCTGAAACAAAAAAATGCAGCAGAGAAATATTCATTGAAATGTTTACAAAGATGTTTGTAAGATATTTACAATATATTTAAACAAGAATACAAAACTGTATGTATTATAATCATATATTTGTGAAAAAATACTGTAGAGTAAAAATAACAGAAGAATATATATCAAATGATCAACTGGATTTATTTCTGGATGGTAATCTTATGGGTGATATAATTTCATTTTTATGCTTTTCTAATTTTCAAAGTTCTATAATGAACATATATTGTGTTTACAATATGTAAAGTACATTAACAGTTACATTTTTTTCTCAGAATATAGAAATATAACACTTTGTTTAATTACTCTAAAAACTCAATACTTGTTTTGTCAACACTCTGAGAGACTCTTTTTACAAACAAATAGGCCAGCTTTCTCTTCCAGACAAGAAGGTAGCGTGTATCACAGCTATTGTACTTTCCCATTGAGATCAACTAGAAATGCTGGATAAATCACAATCTTTATTTGGGAAATGTTTGTTTGAAGACATTGGAGAGCTACAAGACAAAGGGCTCCAAGGCCAAGATCTCCAAGAGAAATAAATGCATTGAGATTAGTCCACCATTCTTCAATGCTTGTCCTTTGTGGGCTTTACTCATTTTGTTACAGCAGTTGAGAGGTTGAGAGACTGAGCAGAAAATTGTGATTAAAAGACAAAGAATCTCAGCAGAGCTTTCAGTTATTTCTATTCACTGGGGGGACAAACATTCAAATTCAATGCCCATGAAAGACAAGGAGCCTTGATAAACCATGAAGGTTTTATTTGGGAAGCCAGAAGGACTAAATCCTAAGAGTAATGTTGAACTGTAAAAAAACCATCATGAAGGCTGAAGCTTAGCTTTGAAGTAGATAATCACAATGGAATTAGGTAAACAGCCTCTATTCTTTCTGATTGAAGCATAATTAAATACTCTTTGGAAGCAGATAGCATCTAAAGTCTCTATTTATTTCCACAAGTATTCATTCAAAATGCTTGTTATTGAAAAAAAAAAAAAAAAAACCAAACAACTTAGTACACATACCAAAGACTGGCTCAAAAAAATTTGGAAAACGAGAAAAACAAACAAAGAAACTCATAGACAATTCATCCAGGTATTGGATGAGTCAGACATAGACTTAAAAATTACTGATTAATATGTTCAAAATATAAATGATGAGATAGGGAATTTGAGATAAAAATAGAAAAAAAAAAAGAAAATTATAGATCTGAAAAATAAAATTAATTTAAAAATAAATGGACAAAAGAAACAAACTCATAGATACAGAAAACAAAGTGATGGTTGCCACATGGGAGAAGGATTGGGGAGCTGAAAAAGATGAATGGATTAAAAAGTACAAATTGGCAGTTATAAAAACAGTCACAGGGATATAAAGTACAGCGTAGGGAATATAGTCAATAATATTGTAATAACTAATGTATGATGTTAGATGGGTATTAGACTTATTGGGGTGATTACTTTGTAAGTTATATAAATGTCTAATCACTATGTTGTACACCTGAAACTAATATAATATATGTCAACTTTAATTAAAATTTTTTAATTGAAAATAAAATTATTTTAAAAACTCAGGTGAATTTAACAACAAATTAGACACAGTTGAATAATTAGTGAATTGGAGGATGAGTCAGCAGAAAATATTCAGACGGGCATGGAAAGGAAAAATACAGAAACAACACAGGAGATATATAAAACATAGTTAAAAGATCTAATGTATGTGTAATTGGTGTCCCAGTTGGGAGAAAGGTAAGAGAATAGAGCAGATACAGTATTTGATGAAAAATTAAGTATTTTTCATCCAAACTGGAAGATATCAATCTATAGATTCAAGAAGCATCAAAAATTCCAAGCAGTATGAATACAAAGAAAACCCCCTTAGGTGTGTTATATTACAACTGCTGTTAACCAAAGACAAAAAGAAAAATCTAAAATCAACCATGAAAAAGAAAAAGGAAAACTACCTTCAGAAGAGCAACAACAGCTCTGGTAGCTGACTTCTCTACAGAAATGATCAAAGCCAGAAAGCAATGTAAAAAAAGTAATGTTCTGAAAGAAAATATCTTCCCGCCTGGCATTCTTTACCAAGTGAAAATACCCTTCCAAGTATATTGAAGGATAAAACAGATATTTGAAGTAAAAAACAAACAAAAAAATCCTAACAAAACCAAAATACCCTCACAAAAAACAGAAAAAAACTTTTTTCCAACAGATGTGCACTAAAAGAAATATGAGATAGAAAGAAAATTATCTAATACAGAAACATGGTAGTTCAGGTAGGAATGAAAAGCAATGGAAAGTAAATATAAAGATAAACCTAAATGAATATTGTCTATACAAGAATAATGTTTTGTGAATTTAAAAATATATGTACAGTCATTCACCACTTAATGATAGGGATACATTCTGAGAAATTTATTGTTAGACAATTTCATCATTGTTCAAATATCGTGGCATACACTTACACAAACCTAGATGGTGTAGTCTCCTACTGTAATTGTATATGCTCTACTTTTTATGACTGGCAGCACAGTAGGTTTGTTTATGTCAGCATCACTATAAACACATGAGTAATGTGTTGTGCTATAATATTACAATAGCTACGCCATTAGGTGATAGGAATTTTTCAGCTTTATTATAATCTTATGGCATTGCTATTGCATATATGGTCCATCATTGACCAAAATGTCATTATGTGGGTCATGACTATAGATTTAAGATACATAACAATAAATAACATAAAGAAAGTTTTTTGCATTGTGCAGGATTTAGTAAAAGTACTCATTTATGTTAGTCAAGGATGTAGAAAGTAATATGTAGGGTAACTACTAAGAAAAATATACAGAAATCTAAAAAATAAAAGTTAACAAAGGGGAAAATCAAATAAAAAATAATTCAAAAGAAGGCAGGAGAGTAGAGAAAGTATATAAGCAATGGGACAAATAAATAATAAGATGATAAGTTTAAACCCAGATATAATAATTATATTAACTATAAATGGACTAAATTTTTCATCCAAAAGACAATGATTTTCAGACTCATTTTTTAAAAACCAAAACAAAACAAGACACTCAACTAAATGTTACTTTAAGAAGCTGAACTTAGAAAGAAAATAAAAGAAAACATAATAAAAAAAAGAAGAAAAAAAAAAGAAGCTGAACTTAATGACACAGAAAGTTCGAATGTAAAATGATGGAATAATATATAAACTATGAAAAAGAAAGCTTAATCAGAAAAGGTAGACTTTATCACAAGAAGTATTATTAAAAATACTCCTGGATGTATAAGAGTAAATATGGATGTTTTCAAGTGATAAAATGTTCAATCATACAGGAAGATAAAACACCTCTAAATGTGTATGTGCGTGAAATAACATAGCATCATAAACAATGAAACAAAAATGACAGGATTAATAGGAGAAATATGCCTGCAGGGTTGGTTTCTCCAGACCTAATTCTTTTTGGCTTGTAGATGGCTACCTTCTTGATGGCCTTTTCCTCTGGTACAAGTATCCTTGGTGTCTCTTCTTCTTCTTATAAGAACACTAGTCACACTGATTACAGCCCCACCTTAATTACCTAATTTAATCTTAATTACCTCATTAAAGGCCCTATTACTGATTAGTCACATTATAAGGTACTAGGGGTTAGCACTTCACCATATAAATTTTAGGGAACACAATTCATTCCATAACATATGTAACAAAGGACTTGTGCCAGTATCTATTGGCTCGTTTAAGCCAATAAGAAAAAGACAGAAATTCCAATAGAAAACAGGCAAAAGAATTTTATGGTACTTTTCAAAAAAAGAAAATTTGAAGGCCATTAACATATGAAGAGAGAGATGCTCAACATTATTACTCATCAGTAAAATAAAAATTTAAGTCACAAGAAGCCCTGTACATCCACTTTAATGAATAAATTTATATACTGATAATACCAACAGTTGGCAAAGATGTTGATTAACTGGAAATCTCACACTGGTGGTAAGAGAATGAATAGGTACAAGAGTGAATTTTAGAAGACTTTTAGCAATACAGGTATTTACTAAGGTTGAACATGAGTGTGTTCAGTATATACAAAACCCCTGCAATTCTACTCATAGTATACACCCATGGGCACACATACACATGTGCACCTAAAAACATGCACAATAATTTTCATAGCAGCACTATGAATCAGTTAATAACTGGAAACAATACAAGTATTCATCAACAGTATAATGGATAAATATATTGTAGTAAATTTATACTACAGGATTCTACATGGCAATGAAAATGAATGACCCATAATTACACAACAGGATGGATAAATATCAGAAAAAAATTTATTGAAAGAGCTAAAAGAATTTTTCTGTATAATTTCATTTTTGAAGTTCAAAAACTAATCTATCGTAGTAGAAGTCAGGATAATGGCTAACTTTGGGAAAGGGGAGAGTATATTGATATCTAAATAAGGGGTATAGGAGCAATGCTTCAAAGTGCTGATCATGTTCTATTACTTGAACTGGTTGATGGTTACATGGGTGGGTGTACTTCGTGAAAGTTCATTAAGTTGTCCTTGTGATTCTCTATATGTAGACTCCAACCAAATGGTTTATTAAAAAATACAGAAATTCCATGAAAACAATGAAACAATACATATATTGACATGTGGTGGTGGGAAGACATGCTTTTGGGTTGGGGGTCCTTAATTTTGCCTCTCAAATCATATTGTCTCATCCAAGTCCCTCCTCTTCTACCTAGCTTCAGACAGTCCTGACATAGGCTCTATTACTATTCTCATACTCTTAATTTTACTTCCTTTGCAGGATTGCTTTAGAGAATCTGACAACCTATTGCCACTTAAAAGGATGTTAAATATTATGTAATATATTAAAAACATGAAATGTGATTGTTTGCAAAAAACCACAAAACAATTTAAAACCATAAATTTGGTAGGATTATTTAATAAAATTGTCTGGCAGGCAGGTGGCAAGAGTTTTTGAGCCCAGATTTTCACTGGTATATAAACCTCATGTTGACAATTTATATATTCTTTAATGTTACTCAGGACCTGCATTTATTTAGACTTAGAGAATTATTTCTGCCTACAGCTTCATCTATTTACTTTTTACTTCTATATAAGCACACTTCTGTGAAAACCAAGAAGTAATAGAGGAGACAGACTTATTTACATTTTGTGGGTCTAGTGAGGAAAGTCTTTTATGTTAGGGATCAATGGCAAATGCCGAACACTTAACTGTAGCTAGACTTAGATGTATTATACTTCTCAGGAGAACAGAGGGAGACTGGTAATGACATTTATCACAGGTTAGATGGAGTATTTGGTGTGTGTTTTTTTTTCACATTCGCTTATTTAAAGTTTCTTAGACAGCCTACAAAGTAGATATTACTATCTCTAATTTACACACAGAAAATGAGGCTCAGAGAATTTAAGTAACTTCTCAAGATTGCACAGCTAGTAAACAGCAGATATAAGATTTAATCCCTTTATGTCTGACTCTGAACTCATGTTTTTAACCATGTTGCCACATTGTTTCTTAGAAATTACATGCCATTCATTTTTTTATTTGCTCATTCTCCATTCATTCATTCATCTTTCATTCAGTAAGCATATGTTGAATAAATATTGAGTGGATGATACTTATTTAATAAAATCTGACAAACCATTCAGATTATATTAGACTATAAAGGCTTTAGTTATGTATGAGGCATGTGGTTTTTTCTTATCATCATCACATACAGATTACTTCTTCCATCACGTTTCTGATGAATTACTGAAATTCTTGCTAGCTTTGCTTTTTTGTGTCTGTATTGAATTTCCATTTAGATTGCTATTGAATTGAAAGGTGATTTAATGAACATACAAGCTATTTTCATGCCTAGGAATGTATTAAAAATTGTACCACTTTTTCTTGACATTGTTTCAGGTAAATGTGTATTTAATAGTGAAGTGTCAATATAACGATTGTTTTGGAGTTTGTGGGGGGGAATCCTTCCACTTTGTAACCAGAGAAACACAGTGTGTGTTTATGCTTCTGGAATTTTGATTTTTGATGGATTGTTTTTCTCATCTATTGTGTTTTAAAACTTCTACAAATAGTATGTTCACAAAGGGCAAAAGATTCACACGTGTAATTACACTTGAGTAAATATTTTGGAAGTCCAGTACATTGGTGGATTAATTGTGTATTCTATTACTTTACCAGAATTTGCTTTGAATGATGTAGTCTTGATTGTCTATTGGCATGGAGGTCAAGATGTTAAACCTCTGTTATTTGCAGTTTAAAAAGACTACTCAAATATCTATTACCAGGAAATAAATTTCTTTCTTAGTCATTAAAATAAAGAAAACACTAGCATAAAATATAACTACAGTTGACCCTTGAACAACATGGGTTTGAACTGTGTGAGTCCACATATATGCAGATTTTTTTCAATAAATATACTAGACCCTGCATATCCCCAGGTTTTCGCATCCACATATTCAATCAACTGCACATCAAAATAGTATTTCTGATCAATAGGTGGGAATCTGTGGATGCAGATGGCTGACTTAAGTTATATGCAGATTTTCCACTGTTTGGTGGTGTGGGGTGGGGTGGAAGGGCTGGTGCTCCTAACCCCCATGTTGTTACAGGGTCAACTGTATATTAAAACATGAGTAGGAAATAAGAGTTCAAACTTTCGCTATGGCTTAAAAGTATTTTTGAGATGCCTTTTATAGAACCTCGTTCAAAGCCAATTAATCCACACAAGAATTAATTTCAGTATATCTAATTTTTGACTTACTGAACTCTACTTCTGAAGACTCCAAATTCAGTATATTCTGGAGGAGGGCTAAGGATCAGTATTAAAAATGAATCTTCCCAGGTAGTTTTGATAAACAGCCAGGGTTGGGATCCACTGGTTTAATATGTGTGATATTGAGGGTGATGCTTAATCAGGAATGTTAATTTACCAATGAGCCCTGTTGCTTCTATAATGGGCCCTGCTTACTTGCTTCTGTTCTCTCTAAGCATCAGATTGCAGCTGCAATAGTTAGGCTCGGTACACTTGAAGCCAGGAAAACCTGCTCATTGTGGGTTTTAGTGGTCTTGTTAGGACTTTTTGGCTTGGGAGCAATTTCTTGGATCATAGCAAGGAACTAACACAACACCCAGGGAATGGGGCAGAGTTGCTATTGAGGTATTTTATGGAAACATAGAATGATGGCCACCTGTGTGGAAATCCCCAAGTTACTGTGGCAGGTGGTACAGGTAGGAAGAAAGAAGCTGAGGAAGATGAGCATGCTGGAATGGATTTATTATGTAAAGCACCAACACTGCCCTTCCCATGGGCTACTTGTAGTTAATGACTGAATGTGGCATGAATACTAAGTTCATGACAGATAAAGGACTCCTCTGATGGCCAGCTTTGGCTTGGGGACTCCCCAATCGCCTTGCACAGCAGTCTAGGATGCTTTCATTAAACCTCCTCTCAGATTTGCATTGAGATTGACAGCTCTCCTAGTCTTATTTGACTTTCTCCCAACCTCCTTTTCACTCATACAAGCAAAATCTAATACATCAGATTTTGGTAGTTATAAATCAATTGAACATCTGTCCTTGGGAGCTTAGAGACAAGTACCCAACACCTGCCCAGCTATCTGATTAGTCGACTCTTGGCCCCACTGGACTGAATGTGGGGAACAAGGTCTCTGTCAATAAGAAATCTCAATTACTGTCATAACCACCTTGTAGAAAGGCAATTGAGGTTTATGATAATTTCCTCATGCCCAAATTACCATTACAATAAAAATATTCGATTATGTCTACTATGATTTGACATTTAGCTCTATTTTATTACATATAATTATTATAGCAGTAGCAGTGATTCTCTCTTAAATAGACAGATAACCTAGCCAAAGTACCTTGACCTATGTCTAAATATATAGAAAAAAAACTATTATGTTTAGAGATTATCATATCTGGGAAAAAGAAAGTATGATTTGGAAAAAAACCACATCCCACAGTTTTAGTTAAAAAAATGAATGTGAGATTTCAAAACTTTCAAAATATTTTCTGTAATTTTCTATAATGGTAGATACATGTCATCCATTATACATTTGTCCAAACCCATGGAATGTACAGCTTCAAGTGAACCCTAATATAAACTGTGGACTTTGGATTATAATTAGATATTAAAGTAGACACATCAGTTGTAACAAATGTACCCCTCTGGTGGGAGATGTTGAAAACGGGGAAGACTGTGCATGAGTCAGGGCAAAGTGTGCATGGGAAACCTCTGTATGTTCTCAATTTTGCTGTGAACCTAAAACTGCTCTAAAAAAATTAAGTCTATTTTAAAAGAAAAGAAAAGAAAAAAAAAATCTCAAAATATTTTATTTTCTCTAGTTTTTAATTTGCTGGAGGAAAAATCTGAGCTGGAATGAAATTTAACTTTTTCCAAATGGGATAATTTTCTAGTTAGAGTCTCATTGTTCTTAACCCTCATTTAAGAAAATATTTAAAGAACCAATTGTATCCATGAAATCTCAGGTGTTAGTTTTCATTCCATGTGACTATATGGATATCAAACATATGATACCCTTTTAAAAAGAGGTTCTGCAGCCCAATCTTGAGATTTGTTACACTTCCAAATGCTTGAGACAGCAAATGAAAAGTGGTTTTATGATGACCCTAAATTGAGCTCCACTCCATAGCATCTATGTATAATAAAACCTTTATTTTATTCTGTTCGGAATAAATAGGGGAATTTAATCTTTGAAAAGCTATCTTCTTTTATATGCTTATATTAATGAAATATACAATTTCACTTATCATTTACCTCTACTGTCACTGATTTTTGAGAATTCTATTTTAAACATTAATTTTTCCCCTTTATCATTTGCCTTTAAAAATTTGCTCTTAGTGCCTTTAGAACTTCACCATATATTAGTACTATACAAAAGAATAAGTTCTGAAAAAAATGCATCTACACACATACACACACATAGCCCATTTCTGGAAATACATAGCACTGAAAGTATTATTTTAATAATGGAGAAAATAAGCCTAAATTATCTAAGATGTAAATGAATCATTATTTAACCCTGTCTCTATTTTCTGATTATAAAGAAAACAGTGATTTTTGTGATCTCCAAATACTATCTGACATTCTAACCCCCTAAACTCATCTCACAGCTCTCTCCTTATTTATTTCTTCTAAGTGAATTTATATAACCATTTACATCTGTACTCTCTGTCCAGTTTTCATTTATGTAGCCCCCTTCTTATTTATATTGACTTAATTTTTACAGGCCAATCACACTCTGAATTTTCCCAGCTTGGAACCTGTACTTTATGAGAAATTGCTGGCAAACCTCTGGTCAGGTGAGTGGACATGTCTCATTCAATGCCCACCTGACTCAAGTTCATACAGTCTCCAGTCTAATCTCATTATACAGGAGGAAGCTCAAATACCTACTCCAGTGAGATTTAGGTGAAAAGTTTGATTGAAAGCTGCATAACAGCCTTGCTATTTAATTGCCATTTTCTGGGAAGTCCCCTCTCATTTGTCCTCAACAGATTTACACAAGATTGACCATAGTCTAAATCACTTGCTTTATTTTCTCTGACTCTTAATTTAATCACTTTCACAGGCCCATTTGAATGGCTGTGATCTTGCACTGCAGAATCCCTATGTTTTGACATTCCTTATCAGAAGTGTAATAATACATGAGGGTTGGCAGTGGGCACAAAGGTGATAGGGGTCAGGGTTAATAATTTCTAGCTTGTGACCTTGGGAAAGTTACATGACCTCTCTGATGTTTGATTTCATTAGTAAAATGGGCATAATCATACTCCTCAGGATTGCTGTGAGAGTTAAATAAAATTGTGAGTGTAAAATATTTAGTTAATGTCAGTCTCCTCCTCTCTTTTTCCTTCTTTTTCAGTAGACCTCCTTATTACATAAATGTTCCATACATGTATATCTGCAATACGATGTTGTATATTGCAAGTTCACATGGCTTCTATTTTGACTGAGCGATGCATTCTAACGTGTTTCACTGTGATTATATTCCCTCTCTACTTCAACCGCCAACCATCCCCCCCCGACCTGCCTAGAATTGGCCAGAATGTATGCTAACTTGCACTTATGAACTTCTTGAGATCACTGCTTCTGTCGTTTCTTTGCCTCTCATTCTTCCAGCTCCTTGTTCATTTGTTCTGTCATGGGAAGAAACCAGAGATGGATTTACTATTAATTTAATAAAGCTTAAGTTTCATCCCCTCCTCCCCCCACTGGACAAGGGTTCCTTCGAAGGCTTCTGGGGGCAGATCCTAGTAATGCTTTATGGTTATATGCTTTTATAGAATTTGCAAAGACACTTTAACCACAATCAATTTAAACTGTTTACCCTCCATTCCATTTCTTCTCTTGTCATGTGGATTTGGAGTTATTGTGGATATTTTTTGGAACTGGCTAAGGGTAAAATGAGTTGGGGTCATCATTTAGTCTGGACCTAGTAGGGTATATATAATTCTCACTCACTTCTATGCATGGTTAAGCTATTATTAGACCTTCTGGTTTAGGAATGACTTCTAGGAAAACTACTGAAACCAGATTCATGACCAAAGTAGATATGAATGTGTTCTCTGGTGTTTATTGTTGTGAGGATAGAAACAAACAAACAAACCTGTAAATCTGTTAGCAAAACAAATTTCCATCAACTTTTGTAGAAGACTGAATTGTCATTTTATCCTCTCCAGAAAATAGTAGTACACGATTTTCATTAAAAAGTGATCAAAGAATAGAAAGCAAAAATGTGGAAAATGTATGGTATTGGACAGTTAATTAACACAAATAATATTATTTTTCTAGATTAAAAAAATTTGTGTTGTAATCAACTTAAATTTTGTAAGTTTTGACTTATGTTTCTTGTTTTCAAGAAACATTCACTTGCATATCTAATTTTATATTTGTAATATAATATTATTTTTCTTGGATATAGTCTTTTAAATTTATATACATTGTGAGTCCTGCTTCTGAAGCAAAAGTAGCAAGGCAAGAGGTGATTGGCTGGGGATGTGGGGTGGGGAGGGATCGTGTTGCTTGAGTCTTATACTGAGTAAGAAATTTGCTAGAACTGTCAATGATAACATCTACAAAGAGTCAATGGTAATTATATAGGTCAGAATGTGGACTTAAGACTGGCTTATTCTTATAGTAGATAGGATAAGTTTTTGCCTTACAGAAATTGAGTGTTTTATGTAATCTTATCTAGTAGTCTTTTTCTCTATGACTTCTCAGTTTTGGGTCTTATGTAGTAGACCTCCTCCACGAGAATACTATAAAAATATATTCTATATTTTCTTCTAGCCTTTTAATGTTTTCCCCCTATATTTAGGTTTTTAGATTGTCTGTAATTTATTTTATATTTGTTGTGAGATGCAGACATTCACTATATTTTCCCCTCAAATATAGAAGCACTCTTTATTGAATAATGTGTCTTTTGCCCAATAGTGAGGAACTTTTAAGTGATTTGTTATTTCTTTTAAATATTTGATATGTTTGTTTATAACAAATTCTGTTGGTTAATAACAGTTCAGGTAACTATAAATTTCTGGAATATGTTGAATTAAAAAAATCTTTTGGAAATTTGGAGTAGGTAGTGATTTGAGAAAATCTGGTATGAATTTAAAGAGAAAATATTTCACTTTTCTGTAAACATCTCACATATTGAAAGATAACTCTTATTGAGAAGCCATTGAATTGCTTTTCGTCAAACTTTGATCCCCTTTTCCTTTGCTTCCTTTTCTGAATGGCAGTAAATAGACAAAGGGGAATTTTTGTCCTTCCTTTTAGATTTTTGGGTTTTTTCATTTTGTTTTATGACTTTCTGCTTCTTTTGGGTCCTTTGTCTAGTCCAGTTTTTTATGACCACTGTGATGCTGTATTCTTTGATAAAATACCCAATGAACCCTTTTCTTTAAATCTAGGAAAGCATTGGTTGATTTCAGATCTTGTTAATTTGTTTGTCAATTTCTCATGTTTGTTTTGAAGCTGTTGAAACATTAAAAAAGTTTTGCGATATTTTTTGGTCTTGTACATGTATTTTGTTTTGAGTCTTTAAAAAATGGTTTAATTTAGTCATTAGCAAGTGGAGTCCATTCTGTTTTAAAGAAACAGAACCAATAGAATATATATCTATATACATCTATAGCCAATGTACTGATCACAGCTAGTGTTAGGCATGTGTACACACACACACACACACACACACACACACACACACACACACACACACACAGACACGTATATGTATATATGAATTGGCTCATGTGATTATGGAGGCTGAGAAGTCACAAGATCTGCAGTTGGCAATGGGGAGACCTAAAGAGCCAATGTTCCAGTCCAAATCTGAAGGCCTGATAACCACGAGAGCCAATGGTGTAAGTTCCAGTCTAACAGCCATCAGACTTTAAACTCAAGAGGAGCTGATGTTTCAGTCTCAGTCCACAGGCCAGAGAAGACCAATGTTTCAAATCAGACAGGCAGGTGGAAATCCCTCTTATTTGACTCAGTCTACTGATTTAAATGTTAATCTCTTCCACAAATATCCTCACAGACACACCCAGAATAATGTATATTGAAATGCCTGAGCAGCTCATGGCCCAATCAAATGGACACATAAAATTAACCATTACACTTAATGTAGGAAATGATGACTAGAACTATAACTTAGTAGATCCTTGATGATTATTCTAGCTCTTGGATGAAGATACAATGTAAAATTTGTCACCCTTTGAAATTTTAAAAGGTTTCTCTTAAAAATGAATATTTGAAACAGATATGCTAGATTTGGTTCTCTTTTAGTATTTAATCATCTTGTAATATTTCATGTATCATTTGGAATTGGGCATTTTTAGATGTCTGAATTATTCAATAAACATTTACAGAATCAAGTTGTTATAACATTAATTGTAATAATGATAGACTTCTATTTTTCTTGAAATTATCTTTCTAAGGGGAGATGAGAGGGTACAATATTGTAGACTTTATTTTGAGTATTTTTAAGAGTCTCCTTAACATGTGATTTTTTATTTGATCCTAGTAATAAAAACTTTAATTTTACAAAAATATGTAATTACATTGGACTAGAACCTTTCCTAAATTTCACGTTGTGATAAAAAGATATTTTTTAATCTCATTTATTTTTCAGAGGGGCTCGAAATCTTTTGTAAATGTTGGTACTTACTCTACTGCAGTGATGGAAATTATATAAAAAATGTCCATTTTGCAAATATTAATTAACACCAGAGGGAATGTGTACAAATCCATTGTACTGATCATAGCTGGTGTTAGGCTTGGTCATATGCAGTCACCTCTGAGGTATAGTTTGAGGAATGCTGACAAACATGCCTCTACTCTGAAATGCCTGCCATAAGGAGAGTGAAGGGAGAATCATCTATTAACTGGAGATTGTTCTTGGTTAACACAAGTCTTTCTGGGAAGAAAACTCCCTTTGAGAAGTTTAAGTATATTACTTCTTGTTTAATGCCAAATTAATCAAAATAATAACTCACCTTGGCAGCTGGGGGTTTTGATTAATAGGAGAGAGGAGGATAAGTGGAAGACTAAACAGGACTTTAAATTCCTTTTATTAAGAACAAGTTGTCAATGACAAAGGAACACTGGAACATCCTATCCAAATCTTGGTTGTCCACTCTTTCATGTAACATGTCCTCTCATGCATCTGCATAAATTTCAATTAAGCTTTGATGAATTCTCTCTTGGAACAAGCATACAAAATAACAACTATCTTGGTGCAGTTAAGCATGGTTTTTGCCCATATAGCACTGGTTTCCCCTGATGTTCTCATATCTTACAATTACCTTTGAAACTACTTTGGGAATTTAGCCTTACAAGCATCCTACCAGTATTTTCTCAGACATTTCTCTAATGGGTCTGTAGGGAAGATGTTAGATCTTTGGCATTTAGCATAATTAGCTGAGAGGGATCATCTACATATAGAGCCAAGGAAACAAAGTCCCCTTTTTGTTGGTGATTTTTATGTAACTCCCACATTTTAATTTTTTTCAAAGGGCCCTTGCTGTGTTTCCAGCCTTTTTGCACCTGCACCCAGTCTCCCTCCGTTCAGTATCAGACATCCCTGGTAGTGTAACCTAGTCATGTACACACTCCTTTCAGACTTCAAGGATCAAACAGCCTCTGCTGTTACAGGTCAGGGGACAGCGGACCTCAAGCTGTGCTGTCTATTGAAGAGTTAAAAGCTCTATATTCTCTCAATTTTAGGCTTGCTGCTCAATCCCTGAAATGCCCCCTCTCGTAATTTGCCAATCTTTAGTTATGTACATTTATTGTTCCGACATGACTTGAGAGATTTGCTACCTTTTTGTTGTTTCCTTTTGTTATCAAATATTTTTTAAAAAGGTGCAAAGCAATGAGGCCAAAACAACTGAGCAAATGGATTTAGTAAAAAATTAGTTTAGCCTCTTTTTCTCAAACATTGAAATTTTTGCCTGGTTTTTTTTACTTTTGAAACTGAATTTGGCATCCTGTATGCACAGCTGTGTCACTCATATTGGAGATGTCAAGAGAAATCTGATGTTTCAAATGAGCATCAAATGTTTGTATGTAGCCAAATTGTCCCTTAGATCATTCAAATTTGGTTATGGTTGAAATGAGACTAAATATTCTTTCAGGTTTTCTGTTTTTACTGTTAATAGGAACACTTAGAACAGTTTTTGCTTCTGTGTCACTGGGTTCTTTTGTTTTCTGTTTATTATATTTCCAGGACTGAGGCAAGCAGAAAAGGAATAAATTGAAAAGGTAATATTTTGACCCTCTTCGCCAAGTATCTAACTTGGAACCCTCAAAGGTAAAATTTTGTCTTCCTTGTTAAAAAATGAATTTCTTGATGTAAAATAATATGTGTAGATTTTGTTCAACATAATCTCTAGCATAAAGCAAAATGAGTAGCATAAGTAGTCATTTTTTACAAAAATGCAGTTGACACTTATTGAGTACCTACTTTGTGTTGTGACACCTATTGAGTACCTAACAGTTGTAACTATTTTACCACTGGAACAACAATTACTTCAGCATCCTTAGTGCTGAAGCCACGTTTAATGGTTTTGATACAGTTGGTATATAATAACAAAGAATTATAGCTCTCAGGAATAAAGGATCTCTCATGGATAATGTTGTTTCCATTTCTTTGGTGCTACCTAGATAGTCAGCTAATGAGCAAAAGTATCAAAATCAGGAATTAATGTCTGGAATCTATAACTATAATGAACTCTTTGAGATTTATTGACTATATAATTTAGAGTCTGTAATTCCAAAGTAGAAGATAATAGTTAGGGCATCAGGATAGATCAAGCAATAATGACTTCAGTCCTTACCCTTCAGTCATAGAATATGCCACAAGCATGAACTCATTGTGAAGAATAACTTGAAGATTAAAAGATAGAATTCCATTCACAGTAAGTAGTGTGGGATTTTTTTTTATTATTCTTATTGAAAAAGGCCAAAGAGAGAATTCTTCTAGAAGCCATGATCTAAATTGTATACTTGTAATTTGTAGATAATATTTAAAAGATAAGAACTATTGTTATATGATTGAAAATGGAGGAAAACATAGTAGTGTCATATGAAACCCTGGTTGGTTTGCTTATGAGCTCTGTGACCTTGGGAAGTTATATCCCCTGTCTGGCATCAGTTTTTTTAATCTATAAAACATGTTTTTTATTTACGATGATGATGATGATAATCCAGTCTGGGTTCTACTATTTGCTAGCCTTATGACCTTTGGAAATTAATGTAATCACTTGGTTTTAGTTTTCTCGTTTTCCTGGCTCGTCATAAGTACTCAACACAAGTTCATTGTTTTTAGGTTGTTCTTTTTACGTAATGGACTCTGTATAGAGGGTTGATGGGCAACTATTATTTGTTGGGTATGTACTTGCCATATTCTAGAATAGGTGCTGCTTCAATCAGGGTTTCTTAGTTGTTAGGATCCAGTGCAACTAGTTTTACAAAAAGGATTGATTAAACAATATTGGTTTATGATGTGTTATTACCTGAAATCACATTGCTGGATTTTCCAGGGAGATTCTGTTGTCACTGCTGCAGGGTACAGGCTCTGGCTCATACTGCCAACACTGGGCATGCCCACTAGGAGGGATGTAAGACAGGGGAGGAAGCCTGGGTCATGTGTCTGCACCCTAACTGTAAGGAGGGTTAGGGTTTGGGACTTCCACTTTTGGAAGGGGCCACAAGGCTGGAAGTTTCCCAAACTTTGGGGGGTTGTTCAAAAAGTGCTGGATAATCAGAAAACATAACAATAGACACTACTGGCCTTTTACATAAATTACCTATTTTAATCTTCACAACTACCTTGTGAAATGTCATTATAATTGTCCTTTTCTAGACAATGTAGCAGAAACTGAAGTATAGTATGACCTTTTTAAAGCTTTTAGGTAGTAAATAGCAGATCTAAGATATAAGCCTAGGCCCTAGGCTATCTATCTCCAAACCTCATACTTTTCTGATATCACTTTGCCTCTTCAGAGTGGCTGAGGATGATACACCCTACCCTGGCATTCTTACCCAGTAACCAAACAAAGTAAATTAAAATACAAGTTTTTAAAGCAGATTGGATCAGTATACAAGAGGAGTTTCCTTCAGTAAACCAGTTTCAATATAGACCAAGCCAAGTAAATTCTTATTTCTTAGTTATTACTGGATCTAAAATGATCTCAGACCTTAATATTACTAATTTGGAGCATGGCAGTTTTGGTAGCTATTACTAATTATTCCTGGATATCTTATTTACAGATGTATATCAGAATTTTGATACTAGCTAAGACTAAGAATAAAATGACATATAGCTAGCAATAGGCTTTTGGGTATCCAGAGAAACATGCTCATAGGAGAAGAAGCAGTCTTTGCAGAGTCTTTGACAGTGCAGTATTATTTTAGCAATTAATTATTGCGCATTTGCTGTACCAGGTATCACAAAAAATGTCTTTTTTCCCCCCAGTGATATTAGTGACTTGAAGGGAGTCTTCCAAGGAAGGTTGTGTCATATCTGCATCATTGTTTCTCCACACTGTTGGAGACCAAGGGAAAGCGTTAGTTCAGAAAACTGGAAAACAAGGAGGAATTTGGCTTAGACACACTAGTTATAACATAAGTACCTGACAGCTAAGCTGTGCAGCCCCAGCTCTTTGAACCCACTGACTAAATTGAAGATGAGCTAAATCAGGTGGTGTACCACATGGTACCTTGCAGTAGACTTGGAGACTTTGGCTGTAAGCCTGAGTAAGAAACACTGAATATTTGAGCTATGCCATGATGGATAGCAGAAAGGCCTTTATTTGAAAACAAAACAAAACAAAACAAAAAACCCAAAACTCTACAGTGATGGGGAATCACTGCAATAAACGGAAAGCCCTTCTGTTGTAAAAATTCCCTTAGCATTCCCAAAGGATAGAGCACTACAGCTTAGAGGAAAGAAAAACCATGCTAATGGAGTTTTCTTGGTCACCTCTTAGGTCAGCATCACTCCTAATACAGTCATCTGAGTTTTGAACCATTAATTTTCTCTAAAGAATTGCTGTATGTTTGCTTTTCTTTACTTATACCTCACATACACATTTTTTTTTTCTTTAAGAAACTAAAAAGGAGCATTTCATGTTATTTCCAATTAGTATTTAAGACTGCTTCAGTAGTGTTCAACTATCTGTGAATCATTTTTCCAGGTGATATTAAGAATGTGCATTTGATGGTGATTTTGTAATTAAAATACTGAGAAGATAATTAAATGCCTGGCTAAGCTGTCTGTGATCTGGAGGATAGCAAAGCCTCCATTTCATATTTCTTTTATTAAAAGATATCCACATGAACTACCACTTTAGTTTTTTCTTGTCTTCACCAAGAGTTAGAAAAAATGGTCTACGCCGGCTCTCCCCTTTCTTCATTTTCTCTTTCCTCCTTAGATCCTGGCATCAACCTCTACCAACTATACAAAAATTTCCCTCTGAAAGGTTGAATTGTTAAACAATTCTTTCCTTTGGCTTCGTCCTCTTCCATCACACGTGTAGTACTTCACAATGCTGGCAACCTCTTCCACCTTGAAGAGTTACCTCCTGCCCCTGTTGCCCTGTGTTCTCCTTTCTTTCTGGAGGAGCATCCCCAGATTGTGGAAGAATGGTTGGTTCCTTTGTGCCTGTGACTATTCAAGGAAGGGTGAGAAGATGAAACTTAAAAATGTCCTGGTGCTTTCCTGGACCCGGCAGAGTCCAGGAGAAGTCCATAGAGTTCAAGGAGGTTGCCCAAGAACTGCTGCCCGAGTGAACCTTTGGGGCTACAGTGTAGGTTAGCTTCTATCTGCCTTGAATGCTGCTGGGATTTCTAAGAGGCAGCAGGAAGAATTCATCTTTAGTTCTTGCCGGGAGCCATCTGCGCCTCAGTATCTGACATGGCCAAACACACTGCAATTGTGACAAATTCTGAAGCTCTGACTGAGAAACAGATACTGCTTTATATCTTAAAGAATTTAAATTCCCCTTTGGATGCCCCCCAGTAGGACGAAGATCTGACACCCCTTCTAATAGATAATATCACAATAATTATATTTTATACACTAAAGGTAATTTTAGTCACACTACTAGTCTCTTAGTAAAGGTCAAAGTACACACCCTATAAATCTTAAGATCCTGCTTAGACAATAGTTTTTAGAATAAATGTTGGGTGGTCATGGTAACCATCCTTTAGGCAATTATGTAGAGGCTCAGGCCTTGATCGCAGTCATTGAGGGTGGAGGGATTTGGGCGTAGTTGGGATAAGTTAGTCTTTAGCATAGAAAAGGTCTAGCTGTACCCTGGAGCGTAAGAATTATGAGGAAGTAAAACCCTGTTACAAATGGAACAATGGTTAAACTGCCCGGTATAAAAAGGGGCATGCTGTAAAATAAAGTGAGACACTTCTTGAAAAAGCACTGCTGTGTCTCCACGTTTTTTTCCTCGCCGACTCCGCCTCCACCTGAAGGAATCCCTGGACCTGTCTCCCGCTAGTTCTGAAAAGTCTTAGAACTTTGCTTCTGAGAGCACCATTGATATAGTTTGCATGCTTCATAGGTATGGTTTAATCTCCATCTCAGGTTTGTCCTTTCATATAAGGTTGTGGAAGAGGGTGTTAGTAAAAGCAGCCTCTCTTACTTTGCTAAGATCTAAAAGGGAGTTTTAGTTACTCTTGTATACTTTTGAGGGAATTATCAGTATCAGAAAAACTGAAATTATATAGACAGGCAGAATGCAGGAAGTGCTATACATAGCCCAGACTATTGACAATATAATATTGAAAGCATTGATTATAGGAATGGACAAAAGTTTGGAAAACGATATTTTTAGCAGGCAGGGAATTTTGTACAAATATCACATTCAGCTTTCTGTTACTTCAGTATAGGACTGGCTGTATAATTACAGATGTGTGGCAGACACTGCAACAATTTCTTCCCTACTTATAGAACCCTGAATTTAATGTGAAACAATGTGCTGTTGTCTAAGCCAATCATGACGGTCCTGTTCTTTGCCACATAGTCCATCTCCCAGACTTTCTTTCAGTTAGGAGTTATGTGACACAGTTCTACCCGTTGTCACATGAAGGGAATTCTGCTGTGGTGCCTGAGAAAGAAGTTTTCCTCCCTGTTAAAAAGGAGAGAGTAGCCTGGCTACCAATTTACCCCTGCCTGTGAATGTGGTCATGATACCCGGAATCGTGAGACCATTAGACAGTAAACACAAGGTAAACATGCTAATGTGCTGATGATGGTTGATAGGAAGAATGGGAAATGTTTGGGTTTTGATGATATTGTTGAATTGCCAGACCAACCCTCGCTTGTCTATATCTGAATTTCTTGTTAAATAAATAACAAATGTCCTACTTGTTTTTCCTTACTGTCAGTTGGTTATTCATTTATTGTAAAAAACATTTCTTGATATAACAGGTAATCTTGTGATGGCCATGATCATCAGTTGTACATTCTTATAAAAAGCATTCATTTGGATTTGTTTGAATATATTAGACTCTGTAATCAACTTTTAATATGCTCTCCTAAATTCTTAGTCAATTCTCTTTAATATTTAGTTGTTCTTCATGAATTTATATGAGAACAATGTTGATCTCATAGGTATGTAGCAAATGTTGGGGTTCTATCATGTGGTGGATATATCTGCATACTAATAAAGTGAATAGTATAGCTTTTAAAATGTGTTCCAAAGTACTCTGATACAGTAGGAAAAGACAGTACATTTATTTTATCTTGATCTAGCTGTTAAGGAAAATTTTTTCCTGTTGGAAGAAGAAAGTAAAGATGAGGTATTTCAAACAGCTTATTTGTTCAAGGCTTTAATTGTTTATTAAATAAAAAGTTAAAGTAAAATGCATCTCTATGCCTTTCAACATGTACTTCATTTTATCCTCCTTGCATTTTAAAACTGTGTATTAGTTGGAATAGATCCTTTACAACTTGAATGTCCGAGAATATTCTAAAAATTAAGTAATTATGCATATTTTTTCACTGTATCAGTACGACTAAACTGGGGTTTTGCTGCTCAGTAGGTTCTTAGGATAATGTATCTTGAAATCATCTGAAAATATATGAAGAGACATAGATTAAAGTATGTAAAAAATGCCTTCTAAAATATGTGTAACACCATACAAATGTAAAAATGTTTTACTGATGAAAATGAGGATATGAAGCACTATTGATCCAAAGGTTCCATGGTGAATAGAAAGCCAAAGAAAGGCTTGTTTGTTAATTTTTCAATGTGATATAAACTTAGTTTTGGAAAACTTGTAAAGATTAAGTACCAAGTGGATTCTCCTTGAGGGTACTATTATGTTTATGTAAAAAGTGTACAAACTAAGGTTGATTTTCTTTACATACATTTATTAAAACTAACATTTTCAATTTTAACCATGCAGATTGAACCTTGTAAAACTTACAGGGCAAACCTTGCTTTCTTGTTTTCTACTGTAATAGCCTGAAATCATGACATATTTAAAATATTCTTCCTATTAAAATAGTATATGCTTACTTTGATAATCATAGAAAAATATAAAGAAGAAAATATAAATAATTTATAATTTTGCCCCATATGGGAAACCACCATCAGTATTTTGTTGTACTTTTACCCAGTTTTTATTCTTTGCATTATGTATACTTACATATGTAATACTTTTATTATTATAAAACTGGGCCCATGAAGAGCCTTTTCAAATTGCAATTTTGAAACATTTCCCTCCACAGAATTAAAATTCTTTGAACCCATATTTAAAAAAAAATTATTCATGTGTTGTTTAATTTACATACAGTAAAATGCACTTTTTTATTGTGCAGTTGTTTGAATTTTGACAAATGCATAGTCATGTGTCCACCTTTTTCATTAAAATCGTTAACATATTATAATTATGTTATAATCTTAACTGATAGTTACAACATCTGTGTCATATCTTAGTCTGGTTATATTGCTTACTTTGTCTCTTGACAGTGTGCTGTTTTGTTTTTTTTCTCGTGTTTTTTGTATGTCTCTCAGTTTACTACTGAAAAACAGACATCTTGTGTAAGATAGTAGACTGAAGTGAATAGATTTTATGCTTGGATATGGGAACTCCTGTCCTTTTGCTAGGACCTTAGTGTGGGGTTTTGAATTAGTCTAGTCAGGAGTTGAGCTGGGTTTGGGATTTGTTGTTCCTGTCCTTACTCTCAGGACTCTGTGGACTTCAACCTCCTGTAGTATTACCTTGTGTTTGCCAGGGGCTGTCTTTCCAGGGGGCTATTCTAAATGTCTGCTCCATGTTCAGCTTTAGGTTTTCCCTTTACGTTATGCCTCAGAGAACACTTCTTTCCATGTTTTTGCTCTTCTCCTAGTGGTATGTTTCTGTTATTAGTTACTTTATGCTCCTTAGCCTCGTGGTGGAGTGCTACAACATAATTTTTAGTCATTTTATTCTGTTATGGGAAATGTTGATTGTTTTACTCTTGTTATTTTATTTTATTTTATTTTATTTTATTTTTATTTTTTTTAAAGCTGAGCCATCCTGCTACCTGTTGGCAGCTCAGCGGCTGCTCAGCTCGGGCTGGACTCGAACCGCTGTTGCTCAGAGCTCAAACTCTTGAGCAAGCTCTTAACCAACTGAGCCACTCGGCCGGCCCTACTCTTGTTATTTTAATACTTATTACTTTAATACTTTGATATTGTGAAGAAGTTCTGTTGATTATTGGAGGCAGTTTGTATATGGAGGTGTTTCTATTTTGCCAGACATGAGTTTGTCATTTCTCTTTGAAAAATGTTCTTTGAGTTCTTCTTGGCAGAAACTAGCTATTATTCCTTTGTGCTTTGTAAGTTGGTAGTACGATATGTTGTTAATTCAGAATGTGTGTACTAACTGGCATGGTGGCTATTGTCAGTGTTCAATCTCTTGGCTCTCCTTAGTTTTAGAAGAGCTGCCACTTTCAGAGTGGTTATGATCATACTTTACCCCATATTTGTGTTATTAATATCCTTTCCACCTTCTGTGGCATTAGTGTTTTAGGTTTCTATCAATCCTAAACTACTGACTCAAGTGGAGTAATAAAAAAGACTAGTCACATTAAAGAGTTAGGGCCATCATTTAAATTGTCAGAAATTTTTATAAAGCCATGAAGATTTTTTTTATTTTTCATTATTGCTATGATGGAAAACATTGGTGAAGATAATCAGAAGTGTGAGCAAATTTGTTGCCTGCTTATTGGAAAAATTTCTCTGTCACCATAAGCCTCTTCAGAATGCCTGCCACCTTGGGTTACCTTCACCTCAAACTCCCGCACTGCGAAGCACCCTCTCATTTCCTCTTCTGACTTTTCCATTGTACATCATGAGTTTGATAGTGGAATTTAAGTGAGGTCAGGCCGTTTCTCATCCCATCCTCTCCCATTTCCCTTCTGATTGTCTCTGATACACAAATATGGAAATGTTAGGGGATTCTGAAGTAATAGACTTGCCCATCATTTTAGTTACAGTTTTAGAGCATGCATTGAGACTAAACATTTTTCTTATCCACACTCCGTGTTCCACAACCTTTTTGCTGTAAGATTACCTGGTATACATCTTAAGGGGGAGGCTTTATAATGAGATGACAGTGTGATGAGTTTTAAGTGACTGATGGAGAAAAGCATGAGCATAGATGAGATTCTCTTAAACATCTGGGGAATAAGTGAAGGCCTTTTGTCATGGGTGGATTATTATCATGTAAATACAAAAGCAGCTGTGATTTGCGGTGACCATTCTTAACACAGTGGTTCCTCCTGCGTTGTGTATTTATATAACATGCCTCCCAACATCCAGCCTTCACTTTTGATTCTTGTTGCTTACTTGAAGAGCAGAGTGCTCCCTCTGCCTGGTTGTCCTTCATTTTCATATAGATGAGAGGTTACCCTTGCTAGAATGACTTCACATTTCACAAATGTGTTTGAAAATGCTCTGTGTCTCTTCTCTCTCACGCTCTTCAAGCATTTATAGACATTTCAGATGATTTTCTAGGTTACTTATATGCATACTTGTTCCTCATATAAAGCAGAAAGATATGTTAAATTTCAAAATCTTATTGTAACATAGCAGTTGTATTGTGCTTAGCACATTATTTGCAGTTTCTTTTGGATTTTAAAAATAGGGCTTCTGGCACCCTGATGTCCTCAAATTGTAGCTCTATATTATTCTCTAAAATAATACTACATTACTTATTATAGCATGCCTACTATCAAATAATAGGTATGATTATCTTTGAGCTCATATTCTGTGTCTGAGGGAAGTGAGGGAGGTTTGGATATTTCTTAAGCAGTTTATCATAGGAGAGTTCAAATTAATGGGTGTGTCCTCATTAGAGAAATCTGTATGGTAAGTAGTTGTATTGATCACACTAGCTAAACAGTATATCTCAAACATTTTTTTACCATAACCTATGAAAGAAAGGCATTTAATCCTGTGGTCCAGTATACCTGTGAATTTATACGTGTGTGCACACATCCACACACACACACACACACACACACACACACACACACACACACAAACAAAACACAGGTTTCATGAAATAATACTGTTTTATAAAATAAACTAGTCAAACTGATTAAATAGGTATTACCCACAGTGGGTTGTGATGCTCAGTTTGGAAAACACTGGTTTAGACTTTCATAGTTCATAGCTATAAAATGTTATGTGTTTATGTGTAGATTTGTTTTTCTAGAGATGGGGGTCTTAGGTTTAATCAGATTCTCAAAAGGTCTCCGGACTGATATAAAAATACATAAAGACAAGTTCATGAGGTCTATCTTGTCAACTCTAATTTCTCTCCCATATTTCACTGTGATCACTTTCCCTCTTATTTTCCTTCTCCTATTCCCCAGCTTCACTATCATACCCATCCAAGAGTTCCTCATGGGTAAGGGAATAATACATGTTATTTTTTATCAATAATAATAGCAATAATAAAGGTAATAATCATCTATTTAAAATCCACTCTTCATTAACTGTTTCGTGAGCTTCAAATATTTTATCTTGAATTCGCATAGGAAATGCTGCAAGGTAGCTCTACTTGTTCCCATTTTTCATATGCAAAAGCTGAGACTGAGGTAGCATAAGCAGTTTGCCCCAAGTCTCACAGGGTAGAGAAGGATTCTCAAACAGATTTGTGAGACTCTAAGCAAGCACACTGCCTCCTACCATCTACTTGATTTGCTGGGAGACTTATCTTGATAGGTGTGTATTTTTTAGTTGCATCAGGGATTGAGGTTATGGACGAGATAATTTAGCTCTGATTGGATTAATATACTGGGTAGGAGCATGAGGCTCAATCTTGGGAATGTAACTGCTGAAATGCCCCTCATCGCTGAGGCACCCTGGAGGAATTACTCACTTTCATAGGCTCAGGCTCGAGACTGGCTCTGGGAGATTTCTGAAATGGACCCCTTTGGGTCAAGAGCTCACGGATTCATAACCTCATAGAGCCAGTTTCTCATGTCTCTGAACTTTTCTTTGTGAAGTTGAAGGGGTCTTCTACTTTCAGAGTACACTATCATTGAGATTGTTTTGGTAACTTATAAGTATTGAATTTTTGGAGACCCTGAGGTATACCTTGTCATCATTGTCTCCACTGTTTCTCTTTTTTTAAAAATTATTATTATTATTATTATTATTATTATTAGTTTCAGGTGTACAAAACAATGCAATGGTTATCCTTTCACCCCTCACAAAGTGACAACCCCCTCCCCCATCCACTGCCCTCCCACCCCCGATATCATATATATCTATTACAATTCCATTGACTCCATTCTCACACTATACTCCACATCCCATTTTTTGAAATAAATATTTTTATATTTTGTTAGATCATACTAATTCATTTAGTTTTTTTGAAAAATTTGTCTTGCTACATGGCATTTTGCTTTTCTAACAATTGATGTGGGCTATCTATTAGGTTCAGTTAGTTTGGAGAGAAAACAAATGACTTGGGTTTGTTGTTAGTAATTAATGAGACAACCAGTGAACATAAGCAATGACTCTAGTTCCTTTTGGTAGAAGGTGAGTAATGGTGAGAAGTTCAAGTCTTAAAGAGGTCTAGGTGTTTAGATCAGCAAGAAGTCGCTATATTTAGAGCACTAGGATACTGAAACTGTCCTAACTGAGTTGATCCAATCAGCAGTTGTCTGGTATTTAAGGTAGGTCATGTTAAAATTATGTCAGGTCATTGAATCCTATTAGATAAAATTGCTGATTGCATCTGAGCCATTCCCCTGTGATATTTGCTGAAATGTGGTGGTAAAATAATAACAGATTTTGTTTTCTTTTTTATTGTTTACCCATCGCATCCATTCCTTGTGCCTTAAACCCAAGAAAATGTAATGATATTGATTGTGTGAGATCTGAGACTAAGCTCAGTCTGAAGAAGTCCATTTCCCTTTTTCCCTCCGATGCCTTCCTGGCTAATGACTGGGGATATCTCACACATGCTACAAGCTGATGTCTACGAGGAGAATTAGTCAGCATATTCCAGATTTATTTCCAGTTTGCTGTGAATGTAAAATGAGGGAAGCCTCAACATAATCAGCACATTTTAGTGCTGGGCTGACTGAGGTTTTTACGCTGCCCAGGGAAGGAATGGCCTGAATGGCCTGGAAGAAGGCTCCTGTCTGTCATTGAGAGCAATGTCTCTGAGTCTTCAAGTCTCTGAGTTGGCTAAGTTATCTTCCAACTAACAGTTAACTTCAAGTAAAGCATCAGCAGAACTCTATTAAAATGTCTTCCCTGAGGTTTCCCAGTGCTCTAAAAGTTCTTCATCAGAAAATGAAGGGCAGATGGCAGACATGGTTACCTCTGAGCTTTACATGTTTAATTTTACAGAATTATAGGCACAAAGAATGTTGAAATATTATCTTTGTTTTAAAATGTGATGGAGTCCTTTAATTCCTTTATCCACTAAAAAATATGGCATGCCTACTATGCACTGTGTCTGCGCTAAACATTGGGCAACTGGAGCGCTATGATCCATGATGAATGATTTTTCTTGTGATAGATCTTCTGTAATAGAATTTCATGTTCCAAAGAGCACCCTGGGATGCAAAATGAGTCAGTGAAGTTTTATAATGGAGTGAGAGAGGATGGTCAAAGATGCTTTCAGATTTTGTCTCCTCAGAGTATACAATTTTCTAGCAATAGCACACATTGTTACCAAGAGATGAAGTTGAGGGTGTGAAATGATTTTTAACTGAAGAGGGTAATGGAAGATAATGCAACCAGTATGCTATTTAAGAATTAGCCTGACTTGACACGCAGTTGGACAATGGACCTCCCAGTCACCAAAGGATAGCTGCTAGAGCGGAGGTGAGGTAAACAGAGGGAAATGGTATTGATTGAGCAACATTTTCAGTGCAACATCTGATTTAATCTGCCCAAGAAGCTTATGAGGTGAGGGATATGCTTTTCAATTTCATCTGTTAAATAATGCAATCATTTATTATCTGATTCTTAAAAATTTATCATAATTTCTGAGGGTTCATATAAGCATTAAATAAGATAAGGCATGAAAAGTGCTTAGAGCAATTCCTGGCACAAAGTAAGTGCTCAGTGTAAAAAATAGTTTATGTATGAAATAGCATGCTGACAGGAGATAGTGAGAGGAAAAAGAAGGAAGAAAAGAGAAGAAAAAGTTGCACTGTGGGGCTGGAGAGAAAGTTCGGGAGACAATTCTATTTCACTTAGCCCTAACCTGTATTTCACTACTTAGGATGATTCCTAGAAAAAGGTGGAAAGGGCAAAATTTGCCTAAGATTTTCCTCTCCTCATTTATCTGCCCCTCTTCAACCCAAGTCTCAAGGTCCTGGCTTTCCAGCACATGTCATGACCTATCCACAATCCCTTCTTCTCACTAACCTCGGTTTATGTTTTTAAGTCTACAGTTTCCAACCCCTAATATATGCTTGCCTCATTCCATTCCTTCAGTAGTCAATTCACCTCTGTTAATTTGAGACATGGAATTATGTTACTCTATCAGTGGATATTATTGTGTATTCTCTTTCAAGGAATACATTTATATTTCATTAGATAATGTATGGAGACCAAACCTTAAATCAAATAAATGACCCTGTAAATGAGTGTTTTAACTTTTATGCCAGGATGGTTTTACACATAAAATTGTAGGAAGATAGCCTGTCCTGATGTCTTTCAGGTCACAACCCATTAAATCGCTGGTCTTCTGGGACACTCCCTCCCAATACTTTTAAATAGGTGAAATGTCAAGTGCTCCATTAAGGCAGTTTGGTTAATCTCTGAGTGATTCAACTTCAATGTTTGGGAGGGTAAAACTGGAGAAGTCCTAATCCTTAACATTCATTCATTCATTCATTTCTTCACATTAAAAAAAATTTTAATTTTAATTTACTGGGATTCTTCAAAACACTAAGAATAGAATTACCATATGACCCAGCAATCCCTCTCCTGGGTATATAACCCAAAAATCTGAAAACATTTATCCATAAAGATATATGTGCTCCGATGTTCATTACAGCTTTATTTACAGTGGCCAAGAATGGAAACAACCAAAATATCCTTCAATAGATGATTGGATAAAGAAGATTGGTATATATACACAATGGAATACTACATTTCTTCACATTTTGAAAGCTTTTTTTTTCATAGATTGTCCTGTCTTCAGTTGTTCAATAGCCTACTTATGGAAAGAACAGAAATAGCCAACTGTCACTGCTTCAGGGGGACTTAATTTATAATATATTGCATTTTTGGCAAACCTTTATAATTAGATAAATTATTTTTCATCCCTCAAAGGCTCTCTTTATTAAATGGCCACTAGACACATCCATAATGCTAATACCTTTTTGAGTTAGTCTTTTTAGATGAGTGCTTTCCCTGTGGCTCAGTGCTTTGGATCTATCTCCCAGTGTTCAGCTAAAGAAGAAACTCTGGGTAAGTTTTTGCAATGCTTTAGTTTTACATTAGAGTACTCAACTCGTATTCCTAGCGGGGTTTAGGGAGTTACGCTAAAGAAATTGAAAATATGTTAAACACTTTCTGATTTATGTGACTTCATGCTTTGATGTTTCCCAGCAGTCTATTCAACTTATTCTGTGAAGAGAAATATTAGTTTGGTCTAAAATATGCTTCTTTTTTGGCTCACTTGGAAAACACAAAAAGGTTTCACTCCTTTTCACATCTTTTGTTCCTGCTCACTGTACAGCTGTTTAAAAGTTACCTCCTCATCTACTCTGTCCAGAATTAAAACTGAGAATATCACTTCTGTTTTTATCTACAAAATGTGTGACTTACTATAATTATATCCTTGCAGTTTTTCAAAGATTTTTGACTAACCCATTAGGAATTTATAAATGAAGTATCAGCATTTATCAAATGTATTTTCTATGAAAGCAAAAGAAGCTCCTGACTTGATAGCTACCTAGTAAGAATATTCTTTAAGACTAAATTTGTAAGTTCTAGAAGGTCTCTTTTAAACCTCACGGAGGAGCAAGCACTCCAGAAAATGTTGCTGGGAAATGCTTTGCCTTGTTCTAAGGTTTTCTAAGAGTTTGTATACAAATCTGGGATAAGAGAACGCTGTTTCCTCTATATTTGGAATAATTACTAGCAGCCTCTAGAAAGAATATCATTTTACTAACAGTGGACTACAGTGGAATTTTCCTGAGGGTGAAAATGAAATAAATAAGATAAGGATGATATTCGTGAATTCTTGATAACATTTTGCATAGTTAAGCAAATTTTCTTTTTCGTACATCAAATGAGTATTTTAGGCAATTTTCACATGAAGATTTTATTATTGCTCCCTTAAGAGAGAACTCGCTCAACTCTTCCATTCTGCTGCTAGTGCCTCTATAATTGGGTTAAATTGCAATTCTACCCCCACAACCACAGTATGTAGTAGAGCTTGAGGATAAAATACATTGGAAGAATGATGAAAGCTACCTCCAAACTTTCTTAGGCTACTAATGACCGTAGCCTAGAGGACTCTTTTTGGAATTTATTAAAGGAAGCTAATCAAAATTCTGTTTTTTTATATTAAAATCTGAAAAAGTAAAAGAAAATAAAAGTTGAATCTCTGTAGTAGAGGCAATGACTAGGACAAATGCACATTTCATTTTGATAAAAATTTACATTTTCAAACGTTAATAAGGTTGTTGTACTGACCAAAATGCAATTTAAAGATAAACCACCATTTTACTTTTTGTATCCCTGCAATTAACTCTTGGTGACTTGAATGGAATCTAGGTCCCCACAGATGCTGGTCGGAAGATTTTTAAGGTAGCCATTAGCAAGAGCATTTGTGGACTCTCTGCTTTGGTAGACATTTTGGATGTTGTTAAGTAATATCAAGGAAGGGATTTTAGCATCCTAGGCCTCCCAGGATCATTCACTCTAGGAGCATGACTGACACATACACTGCCTTTCACATCTACACTGTATAGAAATCATTTTTCCTGAGAGTTAATCAGCCAGAGAGTCTTTCTTTCTTTCTTTCTTTTTTTTTTCCCACGGCATCATAGGTTATCTCCCAGTGCACTTCCCATATCTGATTTATAGGTATACATGGTAAAAAGTCATCAAATGTATGAAAACTAGAATAGTCTTATACTTCACTGGTGTATTATCATTGTAAAGGCTTCTAATAGTTTGAATTAGCCAATTATCTCTCCAAAAAATGACTGTATGAGTCTGAAACTCTGCTAAGCCTTTCACATATTTAATTTCACTTAATACTTATGACCCTTTTTACATGCATGAAATTGGATCATTCAGAGATGTTAACTTGCCTAATTGAGATCATATAGCAGCTAAACTAGCAGAGCTATTATTTCTCTGACTCCAAAGTCCATGTTCTATTCTAAGCCAGTGTATTTGAATAGCCTTCACATCAGGACTTAAGCTGCCCTGGTAATAACCCCTGTTACCACAGACTTAAAGGGTCTGCTTGCCTCAGCACATCCAAGCCAAAAAAGGACACATGAGCAGGAGTTTGCAGCAAAGAATGTAAAGTTTATTTAAGGAATTGGTGCCAAGCCAGGAAACACAGGTGAGCTGATGCTCTCAAAATCCTGTCTCCCCAATAGCCTCTCATAGCTGGGTTATAGAAGGTTAAAAATCATTACTCGGGTTACTATGGGAGCTGGGGTCATGGGCTCTACTGATTGGTTGGGGCTAAGGCAGGGAGGAACTGATCATGGCTTCAGGTCCTGGTGTCAGTCATGGCCTTGCTCTGTCAGGTTTTCAAGGGATGCAGTCTGTGGGGTCCTTGTGCTTTCATGAATCTGGAGCTGAAACATAACTGAGGCCAAGATGTTACCATTGTTTGACTAAAACCTTATTCTACAATAGTTTGAGGTTTGGTTATTACATCTTAATCATGGTTGATAGACCTGAAGCTTTATTCTTAAGTGAGTTTGACACTGACCAGTACCTAATTCCTAACGGGTTAATGATTAAAAGGAGCAGACGGACAGTATATATACAGGTAGGAGCATCTGGGGAAAGAATGCAAGTGAGTTACGGTTCTACCAGGATAAACAGAGCTAGCTTGGATTGAAGCAGAATGAATGCTAAGGAAATGAAGTCCATGTGCAGTTGCACCCTTAACTCCAATCATCCTTGAGGGTGAGATCTGAAGGGTTTAGTATTTGGCAGCATTTTGGTTGGGAAGCTTGGCTCTAACCCAACCCAGTCTCTCTCTCTCTCTCTCTCTCTCTCTCTCTCTCTCTCTCTCTCTCTCTCTCTCTCTCTCTCTCTCTCTCTCTCTCTCTCTCTGTCTCTTCCTCTGTCCTTCCCTCCCTCCTTCCATTTATTCCTATCCCTCTCCCTCTCCCTCTCCCTCTCCCTATCCCTATCCCTATCCCTATCCATCTATACATCTTCTCCCCTAAGCAGTGCCATTGTAGTTCCTTCTTATACCCAATTTATTTTTCTGCTTTAGCATTCGTGCATGTGCAAGATTGATGCCATTGTCAAGGTTGGAGAAAGAACCTAGGATTCCTGAATTTCTCATTTACTCTGGCTACTCCCCCTGAAGCACTTCTTCCTGCTCCACTCTTCTTTCCAAAATTTTTATCCATTCTTCACTGTCCATTAGAATTACATTAATAGTATATTTATTCCAACAAGGAGTTAGGAAGGATCTGTTTGAATGAATTGATTCTAAGTTATAACTGCCTGATATCTCCTTCCTGCCAGGAGTACTTGCTTATTAAACAAAATTAATTTCTGCATGTTGTAATTTCATCCAATATTGGGGTGACAATTTGGGACTGACAACTCAGCATTCTGCGTGTCTAGGGACAGGAAGAGGAAAGAAACCTTAGTAGCCTTGGGTATCTCCTAGCTATGAGCTGGGCAGGAGATGGAGAACTGATGAAATTAGACACCTCAATCCATGTAGGTCTTTAGAAGGGCCTCAGAGCAGCTTGATGTGTGTCTCATTTTCCTCTTTCCCTCCAACAGCTAACCCTTGAAATAGTTTGTGTGAAATTATTACTAATTTACAGTCATGAAAGTCATCTGCTTATAAATCATGCCCACTTGCATTACAGCCAAATATACCCATTTAAAGACCTGGTTTAATTTATCTCCTAGAAGACTTCTTTGATGGCAGCCTCACACCTTTTTCTCGGATGCTCAGGCTTTGTGCCTTGTATAGCTTTTTTCCTGCTCTCTGGCTGTCTCCATGGAATCTTGAGTTAGAGTAAAATTAATACCCCAAGGGCAGCATTAAATCATGCTGACCTACTGAGAAATCATAGAAGCATCTTGGTACAGTTATAAGAGCATGGCCTTTGAGAGAGTCAGAAATGTGTTTAGTCCCCATTTTGCCACTTACTAGGTAGTGTATGTTCCTGAACACATTTCTTAACCTTGGTTTCCTCTCCTATAAAGTAGAGATAATAATGTATTACTTTCAGGAATGTATGTGAGAGTTTAAATAGCACAAAGATGTTAATGCCCTTATAGGCTGTTTATACCCAGGGCTGTGGGTCTACTCAGAATTGGCTTTTGCATATACAGAAGCTGCTTATGTATTCATATATTCATTCTTTCCTTTATTCTCTTGAAAAATGTTTGAGTACTGAGTGCCAGGTAGAAGTTTAATTGAGAAAAAGACAATGAAATCCACACCTAATTGTATTTTAGCATTGCTTCTTATTCTCTGGCATTTTCTTTGAGCTCATTTTTGTATGATAAATAACTAGCTAATATGGTAAATAACTACCTGATCTAGCTTGAATGTTCTCTAATTGAAAGTTTCTCTTTCCTATAGATAATAAATTCTATCTTCAGATATGTTGATGTGATAATAGATAAGGGAGACCTTTCCTTAACTGGCAAAGAAATGTTGTTTTGCATGTATTATCTTCCTGACCAGAAACTTTAGAGCAGAATTTTCTTATAAGGACTTGATAACTACTCTTCTAATTTAGTTTTATGAATGTGTTGACATAAGAACAAACAAATCTGTAGAAAAGTTTTATAAGAGTTTATGAGAGTTTATTTGACCCAAACAGGGGACATGCCTGGAAGCAAGATCTCAACAGACTGAGGAAATGCTTCCCAGAATGACAGTTTGCAGTTTCTTTTATACATTTGGAATTAAGGAGAGAACATGAGGAAAATTACATGAACATGGGAGAAAGCAAGGCGGGTAAATCTCTTATGATTGTATTACAGGGTATTTAACAAAATTATGTGCTATCTTGAGGGTGGTTATGCTCAGCTCCTAGGGGTCTGAAAAAAGAGCATTTCAAAGATGTGTTAACCTAGATGAAAATAATGGACAGAGTTTGCTTAAAGTGAACAAAAACCATTTATAGGCCTATGATGTGACTACCCGTCATCACCTGCCTAGTTAGGAATTTATGATCAGATTACCTTGCGAGATTGCTTTCAGTTAGATTTATTACACAGCCCCATTTTCATACACAGATGTATTTTGGGATGAGGCAGGAGACTTTGGTATTGAAAAGCCCAAGTTCTGATTCTTTGCTCTGTTCTTCCACAACCCTGGATTGATTTTCTAGTTAGATTGAGCCATTTTATTAATGGCATAAACTGAGACTCAGGGAAATTAGGTAGTTTTAGTGTGAAATTACAGGGTGAGAGCAGAATCAGATTAGCAGTGTCTGATGCATTTAACATTGAGAAATGCTCCTTGTATTTGAAGCATAATTTGGTCAGAACAATTTTGGTAATACATCCAGGATGCATGCATATTTGTATATAAGATCAGTGTGAATGAAAAAAGGGGCTATGCAATAAATCTTAACAAATTCTGTGACTGAAAGTAACTTCACAGGGTGATCTAATCATAAAGTCCTAACTGGGCAGGTCATGGTGGGTAGTCGCACCAGACATATAATATCTTTGGTAAAAGGTTTATCTTTGCCTTAAGCAAGTCCTGTCTATTGTTCTTGTGCATCTAGGTTAACACTAAACCTTTGAAATACCAGAGTAACCCTTTTATCCAGACCCTGTTGGAGGCATAACCACTCTCAAGGAAGCACATAATCTTGTTAACTCTCCTATAATCCAATCATAGAAATTTGTCTGCCTTGTTTTCTCCCACCTTCATGTAATCTTCCTTACATTCCCTCCTTAATTCCAAATGTATAAAAAGAACTGCAAAACTGTCATTCGCCAGAGCATTTGAGATCTTGCTTCCCACATGTTGTCAGTTTGGCTCAAAGAAATTCTTATAAAAATTCTCTACAACCTTGGGTATTTCCCACATCGACATTAGAAATGAGTATCTATAAAACTCCATAATATGCGTCACTAGAAAACACTTCTCTCTCCATCGTACACCACCCCCTTAAAAATATACAGCCCAGACCTGTGAATAAAGAAATCATTTATATTAAAGATGTAAATGCTGACAGTTATATAGGCTGATTAGACAACTGTATAACACAATCAGTAATTGAAAGGGCCAGAGGGATTAAGGGGGGGAAAGGCATCTATAATTACCGGTGGGGGGGAAGGTAGCTCATTGCAATATGGGCTGCCTAAAGCTGGTAGGAGACATCTATATGCCCATGGCTACAGGCACTACAATTAATCCAAGTTTATCTTTGAAGCAAGAAACTATAACGAACCAAGGCAGAATTGCCTTGTAGAATGATGAGACGGCACGCTGAGGTTTTTGGGTTCATTCACCTCAATACTTATTTGTTGAGCACCTACCCTACTTTTTCCTAGCCAGTACTAAGTCCTGGTGGTACACAATTAATTGGACATAAATCCTGTCCTAGAAAGATTCACCATGATAGATAAGGTTAGAAAGGTCAAGATTGATAAGCATTAGATTAAAACAAGTGCTCTAAAGTGAGTTATGTGGGAGGTATTTGAGAAACAGCTGATTCTATGCCCAATTTTCTCCATTGGCAGAGAAGATCAAATTTTGAAGGTATCAGTTGAGTTAAACAAAAAATCTAAGTTGGGGTTTTCCAACTTAGGGAAGGATATTCCAAGTGTGGTTGTTGGGAGCGAATGTCCTCGAAATGTGCCACTCTGGCAAGCAGACGGTTACAAATTGAAATCAATTAAAGCCCAACACACTCAAGAAGAGTTTTTTGTTTGTTTGTTTGTTTGTTTTAAAGATTTTTATTGGGGAATTTGGGAAGGGGAACAGTGTTGGGGAATTGGAGAAGAGGAACAGCCAAGTTGTTGTCCTTAAATCTTAGTTGTGGAAGGGGCAGCTAGCTTAGCTTCATCCAAGTCCAGTTGCCGTCCGGCTGCATGACGGCAGCTCGCAGCCACTCAGCTCAAGGTGCAGTGTTCAATCTTAGTTGCTACGCCCACCATCTCATGTGGGAGTCAAACCAGTAACTTTGTTGTTAGGAGCATGTACTCTCACCAGCTGAGCCATCCTGCCACCTGTTGGCAGCTCAGTGGCAGCTCAGTTTGGTTGCAGCTCACTGGCCCATGTGGGAATCAAACCGGGAACCCTGTTGCTCAGAGCTCGCACTCTTAACTAACTGAGCCACTTGGCCGGCCCCAGAAGAGTTTTTTTTTTAATTTCCCCTTTTTCTTAAAGAGATTCAGAGAGAAAAACAAACTTACTTTAGGAAGGGAACCTTGACATGAGCACCCTATGAATTTACACCTTAGTATTAGTCGGGAAGACTTCAAGCATGTTTATTAGATGACTAATGTCCCATTGATTATGAGTTGCCTAGCAGTAAGTTTCCTGCTATGTATGTTTCACTCTTCCTCAACTACCTGTAAATCACCTCTTCTCACTTCTGAAATCTGATACTCAGTCCCTCCTTCTCTCCTTTGTCCAAAGATGTCACATACCCAATGTTGCCTCACTGTCTTTGGAATTTTCATGTCTATGTGAATTCCCCATTTGTAGGTATTAAAACTTTGATTTTCTCCTGTTAATCTTCTGTATGTTGTTTGAATTATTTGACCAGCCAGAATATCTAAAGACATAGGAGGGTTAATTCCTTGGTCCCAACACAAGGAAATGGGGAAGGACATCCCAGTCAGAGGGAAGAACATGTTTGAGAGTTAGGAGAGATTATATACAGGAAACCATGTAGTTGAGCCAGGATGGAACTCAGGGGCACTTGGGGTGGATGGAGGATGAGGCTGTAGGATGTGGTTGTGGGACAGGCATGTAGCTTCAGAGACCTCCTCTTATCCAAAAGTAAGCAAAGCTTCAAATACAGAATGCTCATTAGAAAATAACACATGATTTCAGATTTGTTCCCTAAGCAAAATAATTTGAAAGTACAGATATTACATTAATTGTGTTTAGCTGCAAGAGATATTTTCCTGCCTGTTTTAAGTTCATTTTAATTGAATCCAATTATAATGCGTGGTGCAACTACAAAGAATTTTGAAAAATGGCTAACTAGGCAGGCAAAAATACTAATAACAAAAAGCTTCTATTGCCCTGGACTTGATAATCGAGAGGAGTAAGCAAATGTAAACTCCAATCCAAGGAAGGCTCTGAGTTCTATTTTAGATGTTAATGAGTCATAGAGCAGAAATTAGGACTACTTTGCCACATGAGTGGGAATGAAGTGTGGTGTCACTACTGGAGGACATGGGGTGAAAGGTGAGTTTTGAAACATGAGGAGGTTTTCAAGAGGCACATGGGTGATAGAATAGGAGAAAATCATCTGTGTTGAGAGATACTCATGAGCAAGCCAAGCATGAGTGTAGAAAAATGCAGGCTAGATTCAGAAATGTGGAGTAGTATGGTGGGGCTGGATAGTAGGTGATAGAGTTGTGAGAGATAAGTAAGAAATCTTGAAGATCTGTATATTTTATTGTATAGTTCATTCATCCAATTCATTCATTGATTAACAAATACTTCCTGAGCTCCCAGGTTGCATGGAGCATTCTTGATTTAGATGCAAGGAAAACAAGACATGGTTCCTGCCCTTAAGAAGCAATAACAATGGGGACACACACAAGGTTTCTGAGCAGAAGAGGGATATCACATAATCTCCCCAGCTACTCCTCCTAGTTGAAGTCATCTACGGTCCTCTCCCCCATGACACCTGTCAATGTTCTTATCTATTGCAATATTTATGTGGCTGCTTCTTCCAGCATGGTCTACTCTCTCAGTTCCTTGGCTTCCTCATGGCATAGTAATTCATCTAGTTGTTCAGAGTAGAAACCTTGGACTGATCCTTCACTTCTTTATTTATGTAGTACACACAAATCTTCAGTAAGTTCTATAAGCTTTATATTAATATATCCTGAATTCAGCCTTTTCTTTCCCTCTGGCTCTACCTTCCTAATCTCTTGCCTGGATCACTTTACCTGGACTCCCTGTTTCAACTTGCCTCTTCTAGTCTTTTCTCAATTTTGTCATCAAAGGCATACTTACAAAAATTAATTCAAATGATCTCACTCCATGCTCATGACCCTCTCAAGGCTTCCAGTCACATGTAGAACAAGATACAAAGTTCTTACAAAGGCCTTTAAAGCCCCACATAGACTTCGTTCTGACTCCAGTGTCTCTCCCCATCTCCTAATACTCTCACTCTTGCACACTGACCTCTAGGCATATTGCTTCCTTGCTGTTCTCTGAACATAACCAGTATATTCTTACATCAGGGTATTTGAACTCCCCTTTCTGGAATTCTGTTCTTTTACACCTACACTTGGATTTCTCTTGCACTTCCTTTAATGTTCTTAGTGTTCTGTTCAAACGCTCAAAGAGGCCTTCCTAGGTGTCTAAATTAGTAGTCACCATCCTTGTCTATCCCCTTGTTTTATTTTATTTTTCTTCCAAGAACTTAGGTACATCATATTATACTAGGGGTGCCAAAAAATATATATACACATTTTAAAAGAGGTTATCTACATATTAGTTTTTGAAGTTGAATTGAATTATGGTTGCAATGTGTAGCATGATGTTCCATCCAAAGATGGCGTTAATCAAATGAATGCTAGCATCACCATGCAACAGGCAGGGCAGTTAAAGAAAATGGCAGAAGCACAGTTGTGGTTCGAGGAGCACAAGACCATTTTGAAGTGGTATTTGAAATTCAGGAACGTTGTGGAAGTACAATGACAATGTATGCAACAGAACCTCCAACATGCCTAACAATTGCACACATTCATGATAAGTTTGAGACACATGGTGCTGTGTGAGGAAATTGAAATGGCATGTGCAGCGATACAAGTGGACACTTTGGTCAATGTTGCTCAAACAGTAGTTCTCTGTACTCAAAAGTGTCTGGACTCTGATGTTAACCACTTTGATCACCTCTTATAATTGCAGAAGTCAAATGTGACTTGTGTTCATCTTTTGTTAGCGGTATATATTGAGTACTACAATTATAATACAGTTTTCCTTTCTTAAAATGTGTATACATTTTTTTCGCATTCTCTGTTAATGCATATATTTGTAGATTTGACTGTCTCCTTCAAGAGAATTAATCTTATTGAGGACAGAAACCTTGGCATTCTTGTTCACAATTTTACCCTCGTGTCTAGAACAGGGGTCAGCAAACTTTTGAGATGGAAGAGCCGCCAGGGGTCAGCAAACTGCAGCTCACGAGCTGCATGCTCTGAAGTAAAATTGAAAATGAAAATAAAACTGTCATATTTTCATTTATAAAATTTTTAAAGGATATTATTACATAATGGTGATTATGTAAAAATATATTTATGGCTCTTGAATAATTTTTTTTTTTAAAGATTTTTATTGGGGAATTGGGGGGATGGGAACAGTGCTGTGGAATTGGGGGAAGGGGACCAGACAAGTTGCTGTTGTTTTTGGTCTTCAGTCTAGTTGTGGAGGACGTTGCTTCATTGGCCCAAGTTGGCAACATCATTGCGCTCTTCCCGGGCGAGGCACATCTGTCGCCGGCTTCTGGACGGCTGCTCACTGTGGCTGCTGACTGCGGCTGCTGACTACATACAGTAGCCCGTGGCAACCCACTGCCACAGGGCCTGCAGCCTATGCCGTCTCTGGTGACTCACAGGAGCCCAGCTCCAGGTTGAGCTGTTGTTCAGCATCTTAGCTGTGGAGGGCAGTGTCACTGGCCCTCATATGTGGGATCCGAACCGGGGCCCTCTGGCATCCCAAGCCAGTTCTTAACCATTGCGCCACTCGGCCGGCCCTTGAATAATTTTTAAATTGTTGTGAGGGATAGGATTGGCTCTTCCAGGGGTCAGCAAACTTTTGAGACGGAACATACCCAAAGAACCGCATGTGACTCGCGAGTCGCAGTTTGGCGACCCCTGGTCTAGAACATTATCTGCATTGTACAGAATTGAAGAGAAGAAGTGCAATCAATTAGTGAAGTAAACTTTTTGCAAGGTTAGTACTAAAAAGAATAACATAACTGGGGTGCACTTCAAGGAAAAAGTAGGGTTCAAGGAGGGTTTCTTTTAAAGGAGGAGAGATTTAATTATGTTTAAAGATTGAAGGGAAGCTGCATGATGGAAGGTCATACAGAATAGGTGGTTCACCTGCAAGTTTCCTGGAGGAGCACAGTAGGAATGGGATGCAAAAAAGAGGGGAGGAGTTACTTTAGGACATATTTCCCAACTGGTTTGCCTCATGACACTAATGGGCCACAAGTGGATTAGAGTTCTGCTGAGACACGAATCCCTATAGCCTTTGAGGTGGCTAGATGGGGCCTGGGTGATAGGTCAGCTCTAGCTATAGGCAGCCTCTCCTGCTTACTGTACAAACATCATCTGCTACATGTACTATGATGTGAAGGAATCTTGGAAGTTCTGGAGTAGACACAGAGTAGGAGCATTTTTTCAGGTCTTAAAGGGTGAAAGCAGTTTAAGAAATGTGGTAAAGGGGTCAATATATACACACCCACATCTTTGGTGGAAATAAAAAGAACTCACCAGTCCAGTCTTATCTCTGTATCTTCCTTTCTTCCTCCTTCTCTCTGTTTGGATTTTTGATCGGATGTTTGCTATCTGCCACTTTCTACACCAGTAACTGGGGATATACATCCTCAGGTCATAGCTGAACTCTCATCTCCTCTAGAAATCTTCTTTGAACCACGCAAATTGGGTTCGGGGCCTACTGGAGCTCTTACCAGCTCATGCTCATGCTGGGTTTGTATATCCATAGTGGTTTCTCCCACATGGTGTTGAAATGGTCAGTTGATGTTCCTGTCTCCTCCCCATAGCATCCCCGAGAGTCAGTGCTGTCTCATTTGTCTTTATAGCCTGACCGTTTAGCTTGGACACTGGCAGAGTACGTGCTCATTAAGTAGTTGTTGAACTGAAACTGTACCAAGGTGAATAAGACACAGTCTTTGCCATCAAGTTGCCCACTGGCTATTTGGAGAGACAGGTACATAAATTAATAATTATGCCATAATGTGATAAGAGCTGCAACAGTTGTATAAAATGTGCAGCTGGAGTCCAGTGGCGGGCACACCGAGTGCTGATGAAGCAATGGAGTGGTCGCTGAGCTTTTTCCATGGTGAATTCAAGCAGAATTTATATTCACTTAGGAAAGAAAAAATATTGACTATAGAGATGTTAGATTGTTTGTAAAGTTATATAGCTCTTAGAAACCCTCAGATGGGAAGTTGCTAAATAATAGTAAAATATTAACCTCAGAGCTGCAGTTGGCAAGCCCTGTTTTCATGTGCCTTAAGGCATATCATTAAACCTATTAATACCTATAAAGTTTCCTCCTTGTGAAAAAAAGGGGTTTTATAAAGGTTGGCTTCTTTAATGTTCCTTTTACATTATCCTGCAAAGGGTAGTTTTTCTAGGTAGTAAAGGTCAGAATGATTAAATAAAACAGCCAATGGGTCTAAGAACAATTAAAAGAAGCAAGCATTTTACCTTGCTTTTGGTTAGGGATGTTAATAGTGTATTCTCTTTGTTGAAACTACTGCAATTATTATAAGTGCTTCATAATAACAAGCTTCTCTGTCTTCACACTGGGCATATTGATTCATCAAACTAACACAATTCTTGGTGGAAGGTGTTCACTGAATATATTGTGGAGACATCTTGGTTTGATGAAAACACATAAATTTGGAAGTTGGATCCATTTGTGTTAAAATCTCATCTTTGCCTCAGGTTAGCTGGGTAGTCTTGTGCAAGTGACATAATGTCTCTTAGGTTTATTTACTTTCCTGTAGAGTCACAATATTTGCAACATTTAATAAGCCAGGTTGTTTTGAGGATGAAATGAGAGAACATATGAGGAGTTAACACAATGTCTGGAAAATAATGTGTGTTTAATAAGTGTAATTTGTTTTTGTTTACTTATAAATAGCTAAGACTTTTCTACTCAAAATTCTACTGGATTAATATTTCAAACATTTTTTAGATTTTTTACACCAGAAAATCTATTTACTTTGTTTCAGCACACTCCATGTTTTATAATGATAACACTATAAGAGCTAATACTTTTGGGTACATATCAAACATGTACCCAATAAGTGATTGACCTCAACAATCTGATTTCTTATTTATTTAGATCTATTTTACAGATGAAGAAAGTGAGATGTAGAGAGCCTAAGGAATTTGTCAAAGGTAAAACTAGCAAACTTCAGGGTTAGCATTCAACCCTCAGAGTACTATTCAAAAGCTATGATCCTAGCAGCTGCCTCCTAATGTAATATTTACTTTCTGTCTCTTCTTCCACCATGTTAAACCATATACTCCATCAGATAGAATTATGTAGAGACAAAAAGAACCCATTTCCCATCCTCTTTAGAGCCAAAGAGCACGATCAGAAAGGAAAGGACGTCACTGCTGGGAGGCCTGTGATTTCAGTGTCCAGTGGAGGTGAGAGGGTCATGGGAAATCTCAGCTAGAGAATGGGTCATGATGGTTACTTTAACCTCAAAAGTTCTCTCATGGGAAAGTGACTGGACTAGTGGTTGGCCACAGGACCTGGGTGTGAAGTCTCTAGCATGTCACTGGGAACTGAGAATCACTGCTTCCTGGTCAAGTTAAATCACTGAGTCTGGGTATGACAATCCCCATGTTGGGTCATCTGTACCTGGGGAGTGTTCTGAGGTTGAGTAGACGGAAGTCCTGTTTGCCTAGTCACTTGGTGAAGGCTTTGAGCCTCGGGACTATTCTGGACAAATAAGGTTGAAATGTTTAATTCAAATACTGTTTTTTTCTCAATTAAAAAAGGAACCAAAGTTCAAAGAGGAGAAGCTAGTCCACTTCTGTTTACACCAGCAAGTTGTGAGGAAATCTACTAGGTCCCCTGTAGGCTTGTGGTTCTTGTCACCTTCTAACCTATGTAACACAGTCAATTTTGATGATTGCCCCCAGGCAGCTGTGTTCCTGAGGGTCTTACCTTAAAAACTCAGGCCTGCATGGTACACAGAAAAAGGGCATTGGAGCACAAGGTCTTCAGCTTCAATTCCATCTCAGGAATTTGTTCCCTTCATTGATATGTGAACAGATGTTATTCATCTCTTCAGGCTGTTGCTTGAATTTTGCATATGTAAAGAATGAATGAGTGCATTAGATACATTTGAAGTTAAGGAACTTTGAATTGGCTGCATGGAAATTTATGCAAAGTAGGTAAACTAACAAGCCAGTGATTTTTTTTTTTTTTCTCCATTTCACGTTACCTTCCTAAACCCTGCTCCTTAATCGCTTCTCTCAGGAACAAGGCTTTCTTGTAAATAGGACTGGGATCCATGGAGCCTGTAGCTATTGTACACAGTGTTAGAAAAATTTTTAAATGAATGAAATTGAAACGGTGATCTATTTTTTTTTTTGTTAACATCCTATTGCTCCTGCTGTCCTCATGCTCTCCTCCCTCTGTTCCTACCGATGACCATTGACAGAGGGCAACTATGTGCTAGGGCTTGGCAAAATTCTAAGAGAGAAGAATATAATTTCCATTTATAGATGAAAAACCAGAATTTTATAAATATTAAAGGATTTGCCTGAAATCACATAGGCAGTAAGAGTTGGAGCCAGAAGTCTAAAGCCTCATGTACCCAAAACTTCCAAGTAATGAGTGTGCTTTTATCAACTCTGTTTTTCTTCATTTTTGTCAACACAGAAAGTTTGTTGCTGCTTGGTGTTTTTGAAAAACAAACCAAATAAATAAATCTTGGAAAATACTGTTTTATTCATCCTACCAGGGAATTAATTTCTAAAATCATTGAATAAATATCTCTGACTGATGATGAAAACAGTACTATTAAATTTTTATGGTGTTTACTGAGCAAGAGTCCACTTTCACAAATAAAAACACCTTTTTCTTCCTCTTAGTTTCATCTCAAGTTACCAGAATGTTGGAAAGCAGTGAAGTCCCCGCGTAGTTAGTGTTGGGTGGGCATTTTGATGTGCCAGGTAAGGTCAATTGGCCTGTAGTCAGCAAAAGTGCTTACTTTTCTGACTACATTTCCCCCTCCTCAGTCAAATAGTGTTGAAAAGGAAACATTTCTGAATTAGTTTTACTAATGATTGAACAACAGTATGGACACATCCTCCTCCTTCCCACTCCTGAACATGTTGGGACTAAAAGACACAATGTCATGGAAACATTTCACAGAAACTATGTTTCCAACTTTATTATTAATGTCTTAAATCTAAAATAGAAGTACTAAAGTGGAAGACACAGAAACATAAGGTGGGCACAATGGAGTAGTGTGAGATCAATTTGTTTCACAAATCAGCATTTCTATAAACAGATTTCATGAGTTAGCATTTTTGCTGGCAATAATTCACAATAAAAAAAAAATCCAAGAAGACTTATATAGGGTATTAGAAAATGTGTATCCAGAATAAAGTACATCTTAAAATGAGATAAAATTGACTTGATTGCATCTGTGGGGTTTTCTATACTCGTTTTTTTTTTTATGCTGAGTCAAGGCTTTTATTTCTTTTTGAATCTTACATACTTTGAGCCATTATAATAAAGGACATCACAGTTGTAGATACAAATAATCAATTTTCACTAGCAACTAAAAACCAAATTATAAGGAACCAGGTGGGATAGACTGGTATATATTCTCTATATTCGGTGACTCAGAGGAAGGGGCTACAGTTTTGAAAGGATCTTAGTTAATTGTTTATTCAGAATGATTCATGGTTTGTACTAGAGGACAAAATGTCTTTGGCATGTCTTTGGCGTCAATCTGTGGTAACAAAGGTCTGCTTTAATCACCGATAGTTATGATCACTTGCAGTGAAATGTAGGAAAAAATGTGTCTGATTTTCCCCATAGTAAAAAGTGTGTGAAAGTAGACGTATTCTTCAACCATATTAATTTGATGATTGCTTATGTTTCTGAGATCAAATTTTAGCTTCATATCATGGAACAATTGTGATTTCAGTTTTATTCTTCACCCAGGAGAAAAACTGAGTTAAAAATGCAAAGAAAAACCATGGATGTGACAGTTGGAGAGCGTGTTTAGCATTAAATTAACAGGAGAATTAACAAGCCTCTCGCTGCACTATGAAAGCTAGTACTTCTCTGTCTTTCAAAGTCCTCAAAGCAAAATTACCAACCAAAGCCTCAATTTTGTATCTTCTGGTCATTTCTTGTTTTTGTTTAATTCTTTCCCCCTCTATCACACAGGTTGCAATAAGAATCAAATTAAAAATCTGTATGTGAAAGGTCTTTGAAGATTATAATAAACATTCTACAATTGGGTATTCATTACAGAAAACCTGAATTTAGAATAGAACTTTTCATTCTGAGAATCCTCATAGCATTTTAAAAGATGTTTTTGTAGTTTTAAACTTTTCCTGTTCTACATTTTTTTGTAGTTCTAGATGTTTGGACTGAGTCCAATTGCTAATTACTAATTTTTGAGTAAGGCATCACAGGTGGGAAGCCGATTTCTTTGGCTTTCATACCAACTCCTATCAATTGAGTACTATAATGAGGCTGAGTCCTGCGTTAGGCAGAAGAGAGCACTGTGATTAATAAGTAATGGCCGAATAGGGGTTGGGAGGGGTGTGGATTGTGGTATACACATCTTATAATTGTTCTCCATAAATTAATTAATGGAAAAGGGGTCTCAGATTCAGGGCAAGTGTCTGTCCAGCATTGAAAATTAGTGTGTATCCTGTGTTTCAACTTAGCAAGTTTTACTCTCCTATGTTCCTTACTATAGGGTTAAACCCCATTCCTACCAAATCTGCCTCCTTCTCAAACCACATCCTGATCTACAGATATTTAGTTTAATAGAATCTACTCACTGCTGACTTATTATTCTTCCAGAGCATGAATACATCTGAAATACAGTTCCAGGCACTTTTAGGCAAACTTAGCTCAATATAAATTTAATCAGAATTTAAAAATGAAATATACCAAATGTAGGTCAGAAATTTCCTAAGGAAAATGTAACTCTTTAAGTCAACAAACTCTGAACCTTGTAGATGCCCTTGCCTTCAATAGTTCACCTTGACAGGTAGGCTCTGTAGCTGAGAACCGGACTTCCGGTCTATTCAGTCCTGTAGGAAACACCATTGATAATAATGTAGACTTTGCTACATGCCTGTCTGCCTGGACTATTCACAAATCTTCTGCTCATGTCTCTGACTTTCCTCTGAAAAGGAAGAAGCTTTGGCTCCTTTCACCTCTGTGTTACCTTCCTTTCTGTTCTTTGTCCCATGTCTTGTCAGCTTCTTTCTGTCTTCTTTCTCCCTCTCACACTTTCCCCCAGGGTCTATTGTGATCCCTTTATTTACACGGTGAATCTTTTGTGAACCTTTTCCCATTCATGTCTCTTAATCCTTCTTTCTGTGGTATAGTGCCTTTCACCTTCCAATTTCTGCAGTTACTTAGTGCAAAGATAAACAGGATAAATCATAATTTTTTAAAGTAATGGAATTCAATTAATGAAGCTTTAAAAAATTTCCTTTAAAGTGTTTTAGTCAGGATTACTCTTTTATGGGGGAGGTTTCAGTCAGTCAACTGCTGTTTCTTTGTCCCAAACTGCAAATTACTTTTTTAATTGTTCATGGAATGCAAATAAAATGATAGTTCTTTCCCACCAGATGTGCTGGATAGGCATAAGGGAACAATTATTTTCCTAAACAATATTTTCACCAAGAAACCTACTCAGACTCTTAGAATTACTTCCTACTTCCAGTTTAATTGAACTGTGAAACATTGCCAGTGGCAGGTTTGCGTCAAGTGCTCTTAGAGGACTGGGGACTAGGACGTTAGGAATATCACAAAAAAACTTAAATTGGGTCTGTGAATTTCCAGAGAACACAGACTGTAAATAAAGGAAAGGTCACTTAGATGTCATTTACCCCTCAGAATTTGGACATAAGCATTAACATTTTCAAATAACCAAAGTTTAAAATTTCTTCTATGATTTTGAATTTAAAAAATCTTTCAAAATAAATAAACACATCTTTAACAATCTTTTGCTAGTATTTAATTTTTGTTGAGTTGTTGGAAAAGTCATGACGCACTTTTGCAACAAAAAACAGAAAAAATACGTCATGACTTTTCCGACAACCCAATACATTTCTTGATATATTAACTTTAGTATCTACTAATCCTTTATTTTGAAAAATGAGGTAAATAGCTTACTATATTACCTTCTCATTCCTCTCCCTATAGAGTGGAATATCTATATAAATTTATTTACAATCCTTCTGCAAGGTAGATTTGTCTCTTCTCCTCCATTAATCAATTTATTTATATCAGTACCCTTGTATAGACTCATAATATTAATTTTATACTTGAGGTTATACTTCAGTACCTTTTTCCCCCTCAAATTGCTCTACCTCTGGCCATTGGGAGATCTTTCAGTTGGCTTCTGTGTCTGTTTGACATACCCCGTCATTGTGGTTTGCCTTCTGTCACTACAGGAGCTCACCTTGTATTTTTCCTGCTCCAGTTATAGAATCAGCTATTTCTTCAAGGAGCCCTGGTTCCTTTTATTGAAAAATGGTATTAGAAACCAAGATTTGGGCTTTAGGTGTTCTTGTTGCTGTGGTGATGTCATTGCTTTTATGCCTTCAGCTGACAGAGTATAACAATAATATATGTGTGCATACTAACCGATGTGTACACACACACACACACACACACACACACATACAAACACACACACACACTACACACTTCTATATGTAATCATCTATATCTACGCTAAGAAAAATATTAGTTATTGATGTCTCCAACTCTAACACATTACCACCTGGATTGTTAAGTCTCCTCACCTGCTTATCCATGAATTTCCACTCTAATAGTGAGAAACCTGGCTCCCACCCTCTGCCATCTATTTACCTAATTGTTCAATTCCAGTGTACATGTACAGTATCAGAATTGTTAATCTGTACACTCATGGAAACGACTTTATCAACTAGAGTACAATACTGATGTTCAGCTCCTTTTGCCTTTACAGATGTCATTCATTCCCAGAGTTACATAGGTCAGCACCTTGCCCTTACCCCTTTCAGTGAGGTTACTTTATACATTTGCAATATAGTTAGATTATTTTGTCATGTTTTGCGTTTCAACCTGAATTATTCCTGCTGAAAGAGGGATGTTGAAATCTGCAAATATAATGGGCTTGTTTATTTTTCTTTGCAGATATATCAGTTTTTGCTTCATGTATTTTGATGCTCAGTTATTAGGTACATACATATTAAAGATATGATGTCTTCTTTGTGAATTTTCTTTGTTCAGAAGTCTGCTTTCTCCAAAATTAATATTGCTATTCCAGCTTTATTTTGATTAGGGTAAGCATGATATATCTTTCTTCATATTTTTATGTTTAACCTATCTGTTTTTATATTTAGAGTGCATTTCTTATAGACAATGTATAGTTTGGTCTTGTTTTTTATCCACTCTGACAGTCCCTGCCTTTAACTGGTATAATGTATTATTTTTTAAATTTAATTTTTATTACTAGTTTCAGGTGAACAAAACAACAACGATTAGACATTTATACCCCGCACTAAGTGATAATACCACAAAGTCTACTACCCCTCTGACATCGTATATAGCTATTACAATACCATTGACTACATTCCCTATGCTGTACTTTACATTCTGTAATATATATATATATATATATATATATATATATATATATATATATGACATTCAGTATTATTTTACATTAGTTTTAGGTGTACAGAGCAGTGGTTAGGCATTTATATAGCCTATTAAGTGATCCCTCCTATAAATCCAGCACCTATCTGACACCCTACATAGTCTTTACATTATTGATTATATTCCCCATACTGTATTTCACATCCCTGTGACTGTTTTGTGACTACCAATTTGTACTTTTTTTAAAAGATTTTTATTGGGTAATTGGGGCGATGGGAACAGTGCTGGGGAATTGGGGGAAGGGGAACAGACAAGTTGCTGTCATTTTGTTCTTCGGTCTAGTTGTGGAGGACGTTGCTTTACCGGTCCAAGTTGGCACCATCATTGCGCTCTTCCCGGGTGAGGCAGATCAGTCGCCGGCTTCTGGACGGCCACTCACTGCGGCTGCTGGCCGCTCACGCTGGCTGCTGGCTACACACGGTAGCCCATGCCAACCCACTGTCACAGGGGCTGCAGCCTACGCCATTGCCTGCAACTCACGGCAGCCCAGCTCCAGGTTGAGCTGTTGTTCAGCATCTTAACTATAGAGAGCAGTGTCACTGGCCCTCATATGTGAGATCCGAACCGGGGCCCTCTGGTGTCCCAAGCCAGTTCTTAACCATAGCGCCACTCGGCTGGCCCCAATTTGTACTTTTTAATCCCTTCATATTCTCCCCGCTCCCCCAATCTCCATTTTATCTCCAACCATCAGTTTTTTTTTCTCTGTATCTATGAGTCTGTTTCTGTTTTGTTTGTTTGTCTGTTCTTTAGATTCCACAGATAAGTGAGATCATATGTGGACTCAGTCTGACTTATTTCACTTAGCATAATATCCTCTACATCCATCTATGTTATTGCCCATGGTAAGACTGCATTCTTTTTGTTTGTTTGGTTTTTTTTAGCTGAGTCATCCTGCCACCTGTTGGCAGCTCAGCGGCAGCTCAGCTCAGGCTGGGAATCGAACCATCCACCCTGTTGCTCAGAGCTCGCTCTAGCTCTTAACCAACTGAACCACCTGGCCGGCCCAAGACTGCATTCTTTTTTATGTCAGGGTAATACTCTATTGTATAAATGTACCACAATTTCTTTATCCAATCATCTATTGATGGGCATTTCCGTTGTTTCCATATCTTGGCTGTTGTGACTAATGCTGCAGTAAACATAGGGATGCATATATTTTTCAAATTAATGTTTTGGATTTCTTTGGATAAATACCCAGGAATGGATTGGCTGGGTCATAGGTAGCTCTATTTTTAATTTTTTGAGGAACCTCCATACTGTTTTCCATAGTGGCTACACCAATTTGCAATCCCACCAACAGTGCATGAAGGTTCCCTTTTCTCCACATCCAGGCCAGCACTTGTTGTTTGTTAATTTATTGATGATAGCCATTCTGACAGGTGTGAGATGGTCTCTCATTGTGGTTTTTATTTGTATTTCTATGATGATTATTGATGTTGAGCGTCTTTTTATATGTCTATGGTCCATCTGTATGTCCTCTTTGGAGAAATATCTATGCATGTCCTCTGCCCATTTTTTTAATTGGATTATTTGTTTTTCTGGTGTTAAGTTGTATCAGTTTTTGATGAATTTTGGATATTAACCGTTTATCAGATGTATCATTGGCAAATATCTTCTCCCATTCAGTAGGATACCTTTTCATTTTGTTGATGGTTTCCTTTGCTGTGAAAAAACTTTTTAGTTTGTTGTAATCCCATTTGTTTATTTTTTTTTCTTTTGCTGCCCTTGTCCAAGGAGATATATCAGTAAAAATATTACTAAGGGTAATGTCTGAGTATTTACTTCCTATATTTTCTTCTAGGGGTTTTATGGCTCCGGGTCTTGCATTTAAGTCTTTAATCCATTTTGAGTTTATTCTTGTATATGGCATAGGAAGACCATCCAGTTTCATTTTTTTGCATGTATCTGTGCAGTTTTCCCAGCACCATTTATTAAATCCACTGTCTTTATCCCAATGTAAATTCCTGCTTCCTTTGTCTTAAATGACCTTATAGGCATGGATTTATTTCTGGGCTCTCTGTTCTATCCCATTGATCTATGTGTCTGTTTTTATGCCAGTCCCATGCTGTTTTAATTACCATGGCTTCGTAGTGTAGTTTGATATCAGGTAGCATGATATCACCAACTTTGTTTCTTCTTTTTCAAGATTGCTGTGGCTATTCAGAGTCCTTTATGGTTCCATATTCATTTTAGGATTATTTGTTCTAGTTCTGTGAAACATGCTGTTTTGATAGGGATTACATTGAATCTATAGATTGCTTTGGGTAGTATGGACATTTTAACTATATTAGTTATTCCTATCCATGAGCATGGTATATGCTTTCATTTATTCGTATCTTCTTTATTTTCTCTCTTCAGTGTCTCATAATTTTCTGAGTACAGGTCTTTTACTTCCTTGGATAATTTTATTCCTAGGTATTTTATTTAATTTTTTTTATGCAATTGTAAATGGGATTGTTTTCTTTTTCTTTCTTTGCTTTCTTTTTCTAAATTGTTTTTAAAGATTTTACTGAGGAATTAGGGAAGGGAACAGTGTTGGGAAGTTGGGGAAGAGGAACATTGTGTTTTTCCAGGACCCATCAGCTCCAAGTCAAGTTGTTGTTCTTTAATCTCAGTTGTGGAGGGCGCTAGCTCAGCTCCAAGTCCAGTCGCTGCTTTCAATCTAGTTGCAGGTGTGGGGGGGGGGAGAGCGCAGTCCACCATCCCATGTGGGAATCGAACTGGCAACCTTGTTGTTAGGAGCATGTGCTCTTACCAGCTGAGCAATCTGGCCACCCATTGGCAGCTCAGCGGCAGCTCAGCTTGGGGGTAGCTCACTGACCCATGTGGGAATCAAACCGGTGACCCTGTTGCTCAGCACTCACGCTCTTAACCAGCTGCGCCACCAGGCCAGCCCGGGATTGTTTTCTTAATTTCTCTTTCTGATAGTTCATTATTGGTGTATAGAATGCAACCAATTTGTGAATATTGATTTTATATCCTGCTACTTTACTAAATTCATTTATCAGTTCTGATAATTTTTTGGTGGAATCTTTGCAGTTCTGTCTATATAGTATAATTTCATCTGTAAATACTGGCAATTTTACTGCTTCATTTCCAAATAAGATGCCTTTTATTTCCTTTTTTGTTTGATTGCTGTGGTTAGGACTTATAGTGCTATGTTGAATAAAAGTGGTGAAAGTGAGCATACTTGTCTTCTTCCTGATCTTAAAGAGAATGCTTTTAGCTTTTTGCCATTAAGTATGATGTTAGCTATGGGTTTGTCATATATGACCTTCATTATGTTGCGATATCTTCCATCTTTTCTCATTTTGCTGAGAGTTTTTATCATAAATGGATGTTGGATTTTGTCAAATGGTTTTTCTGCATCTATTGATATGACCATATGATTTTTTTCATTTTGTTTATGTGGTGTATCACATTAATTTATTTGTTGATGTTGAACCAACCTTTCATCTTAGGAATAAATCCCACTTCAGTGTGGTGTATGATCATTTGAATGTATTGCTGAATTTGGTTTGCTAATATTTTGTTGAGGATTTTTGCATCTATATTCATCAGGGATATTAGCCTATAGTTTTCTTTTTTGTAACGTCTTTGTCTGGTTTTGGAATCAGGGTAATGATCGCCTCATAGAGTGAACTTAGGAGCTTTCACTCCTCTTGAATGTTTTGGAATAGTTTGAGAATAGGTGTTAATTCTTTGAATTTTTGCTAAAATTCACCTGTGAAGCCATCCATTCCAGGACTTTTGTTTGTTGGGAGCTTGTTGACTACTGATTCAATTTCATTATTACTAATAGGTCTGTTCAGATTTTCTGTTTCTTTTAGATTCAGCCTTGGAAGATTGTTTGCTTTTTGGAATTTATCCATTTCTTCCAGATTGCCCAATTTGTTGCTATATAGTTGCTTGTAGTATTTTCTTAAAATTTTTTGGTTTCTGTGGTGTTCAGTGTCACTTCTCCTCTTTCATTTCTGATTTTATTTATTTGGGTCCTCTCTTTTTTTTCCTTGATGAGTCTTGTTAAAGTTTTATCAATTTTATTTATCTTTTCAAAAAGCCAGCTCGTGGTTTCATTGATCTTTTGTATTTATTTATTTTTTTTAACCTCTATTTTGTTTATTTCCACTCAGATCTTTACCATTTCCTTCCTTCTACTTACTTTAGGCTTTGTTTGCTATTCTTTTCCCAGTTCCCTTAAGTATAAAGTTAGATTGTTTATTTGAGATTTTTCTCGTTTCTTGAAATAGGCCTGCATTGCTATAAATTTCCTTCTGAGGACTGCTTTCACTGTGTCCTATAGATTTGGGCTTACCGTATTTTCATTTTCATTTGTCTCAGGGTACATTTTGATTTCTTCCTTGATCTCATTGTTGACCCATTCATTGTTTAGTAGCATGTTATTTAGCTTCCTTGTGTTTGTGTGTTTTTAGGTCTTTTTTTTTTAATTGATTTCTAGTTTCATACCATTTTGATTGGAGAAGACACTTGATATAATTTTAGTCTCTTTGAATTTATTGAGACTTGTTTTGTTGCCTAATATGTGATCTATCTTGGAAAATTCCATGTGCACTTGAAAAGAATGTATGCTCTGCTACTTGAGTTGGAATGCTCTAAAATTATCAATTAAATTTATCTGGTCTAGCGCGTCATTTAAGGCCACTGTTTTCTTGTTGATTTTCTGTCTGGAAGATCTGTCTATTGGTGTCAATGTGGTATTAACATCTCCTACTATGATTGTGTACTGCTGATTTCTGCCTTTATGTTGGTCAATATTTATTTTACATAGTTAGGTGCTCCTAGGTTGGGTGCGTAGATGTTTACTAGGGTTATGTCCTATTGTTGGATTGATCCCTTTATCATTATGTAATGTCCTTTGTCTCTTATAGTCTTCTTTTTAAAGTCTGTTTTGTCTGATATAAGTATTGCTATCCAAGTTTTTTTCTAATTTCCATTTGTGTGAAATATCTTTTTTCTATCTCTTTACATTCAGTCTGTCTGTGTGTATCTTTCTATCTGAGGTGGGTCTCTTATAGATAGCATACGTTATAGGTCTTGTTTTCTTATCCATTCAGCTACCCTATGTCTTTTGATTGAAGCATTTAATGCATTTACATTTAAAGTGGTTTTTATTAGGTACATAGCTAATTGCCATTTTTATTCATATTTTTAAACTTCTTTTGTTTGTTTTCCCCTTTTTTCTTCTTATAGAAGTCCCGTTAACATTTTGTATAATAACTGGCTTGGTGGTAATGAATTCCTTTAGCTTTTTCTTGTCTGGGAAACTTTTTATCTCTCCTTCAATTTTAAATGATAGCCTTGCTGGCTAGGGTAATCTTGGTTGTGGCCCCTTGCTTTTCGTCACTTTGAATATTTCTTGCCACTCTGTTCTAGCCTGCAAAGTTTCTATTGAGAAATCAGCTGATAGTCTTATGAAAGCTTCCTTGTAAGTAACTAGCTGTCCTTCTCTTGCAAACAAAGATTCTTTCTTTGTCTTTAACTTTTAGCACTTTAATTATGATGTGTCTTGGTGTGGGCCTGTTTGGGTTCATGTTGTTTGGGACTCTCTGTGCTTCCTGGTGCTTGAATATCCATTTCTTTTGCTAGGTTAGGGAAGTTTTCCATCATTATTTCTTCAAATATGTTTTCAATTCCTTGTTTTCTCTTTTATCCTTCTGGTGCCCCTCTCATGAGAATGTTGGTATGCTTGATGTTATCCCAGTCCTCATTTAAATTGTCCTCATTTGGGGGGATTTTTTTTCTTTTTGCTATTCTGATTGGGTATTTTCTGTTACCTTATCTTCTAAATCACTGATTTGATCCTCTCTTTCATCTAATCAATGTTTATTTATAGTATAATATAGTCTTCATTTCCGTTATTGTAGTCTTTATTTCTGACTAGTTCTTTTTAATGTTTTCTATCTCCATTTTTATGTTTCCTAACTCTTTGTTGAATTTCTCCCTGAGGTAATTGAACTTCCTTATAACCAGTGTTTTGAACTCTGCATCTGGAAAGTTGCTTGCTTCCATTTCATTTAGTTCTATTTCTGGAGGTTTTTCCTGTTCTTTTATTTGGGACATGTATCTTTGTTTCCCCATTTTGGCTGCCTCCCTGTTTTTGTTTGTATGTATTAGGTAGATATCTGTCTGTCTTAGTAGAGTGGCCTTATTTAGTGGGTGTCCTGTGAGGCTCAGTGGTGTAGTCTCTCTGTAACCTGAGCCTGATACTGCAGATGTGTCCCTTGTGTGGGTTGTGTATGCCCTTCTGTTGTAGTTTAGCCTCGGTTGCTGTTTGCACATCAATGGAAGGGATTTGTTGTGAGGATTGGCCCAGCTACAGTGGAGGAGTTGTGGTGCAGGTGCTGACCCTGTAGAGCAGGATTTGGTTTAGCAGGGCTCTGGTGCATGCCCAGTCTTCCCTTTGTGTGTGCCATCTTTGGAGGTGGCTGGGTGATGCTGCAGCTTGGTCAGAAGTTGGCCAATGGGTGTGTCAGCGTCAGGGCTTCCTGAGAGGGGACCTGCTGCAGACTAAGTTTAGCCTCTGCCTGTGCCCTGAATGGGGCCATCTGGCATGAGCCACAAAGCAATCCACAGATGACCACCACCCTCACTGTGCCTGGAGGTGCCTGAAGAAGCCAAGACGTGAACCAAGGTTGCCTGTTGCTAGTGCCAGACTTAAAGCTGCCCAATCAGAGGTATAGGATACACTGATGCTAGATGCTGCTTGTTTGGGTTTTGTGAACCTTTTAGAGATTTTAGGAAAGTCTGCGCCATGAATCAAGACAGCTGTTTGTATGGAAAAGCCAGTGGAAGTAGTTTGGGTGTCTCCACAAGTTGGGTGTGATGGGGTCTCAGAATCACCAGGACAGGGCAAATGGTGTTAGCCAGGTTGATGGAAACTCAGATATGGCAGCTTCCTGAGTCTGCACACCAGGAGAGGGGAGGGCTTAACAAAGAAACAGTGGCTTCTGCTAGCTCCTCATCCATGAGAAAGCTGTCCCTCCAGTCCTTGCCCTGAAGCCAGGCAACTCAGTTCCTCCCTGTGTGTCCCTATTGCCTTTTAAACTGCTGCCCCAGTGCTATAGGTCAGAGTGAGTCAGTCCATCAGTAAGTCCATGCATGGACCCTTTAAGAGGAGTGCCTGGGACTGCAGCTGCCTTACGTCTCACTCAGTCCAATATCTGTTGGTTTTCACAATCAGAAGTTATGGCGACTTCTCATCCCAGCAGGGAAACCCTGGGCTGGGGAGCCTGGTGTGGGGCTGGGACCCCTTGCTCCTTTGACCGGGGAGGGTTGACTTCTGCAACTGAGATATTCCTTCCTATTTTTAATGGTTACATGCAGGTGTGGGACCAGCCTTTTCTGCCTCTCTGCCCCTCCTACCAGGCTTGAGATGGCTTCTTCAGTATGTTTTTAGTTGTAGGACTTTTGTTCAGCAAGATTTCAGGTGATTCTCAATGATGGTTGTTTTGTAGTTTAGTTGTAATTTTGATGTGGTCGTGAGAAGAGGTAACCACAGCATTTACCTGCTCCACCATCTTGACTGGAAAATCGAAATGTAAATAGTTTTGAGCAAAGTTTACTAACTTCTTAAAAATCAAAGACTTGATTTTAACACTGAAGCATTTTTAAAATATTGTGTTAAATAAGGGATAAGTAGGATATTTTGAATACTTGATTATGAATGAAACATTTTTTCCTTTTTTTGCCTTCTATATCTGTTTTTCTATGAACTCTTCTTGTTTTCTGTAACTGAAATTGTGTTTTACCTCAAAACTCCCAATCTAGTCAGTTGATTTTTCTTCTGCCAGCTACAGGATTTCTCTCCATTATTTTTCTTCTTTCTGTGGTGTGATAATAATCTCTCTTGTTTGCTTTAATCAAGTCTAGTCACATTTTCTGCCCTTCTGTAATTTTCAGCTTCCCCTGCCATCCAAAAGCATTTCAGCTGCCTCACATTAGATTAAAAGCACATGTTACCTGAATTTTGAGAGGTCTCCTGCATAAGGACAATTAGAGATCTTATGCAACCTGTGGAATTTTTGTAGCTTGTTATTTCTATGCATTAGTTTTTTGCTTAAACAACTAATTGGCTGTGATTCAGTCAATAAACTATTAATTCTGACCATTTGGCTAGAATCACTGATTTATTGGAGAAGTTATGGTCCAAGCTATTGTACAAGTAGGCAAGCATCTGTGTGGCTCTTGGTAATAAATCTTAGATCTCCTTTCTTGTGGTATTGTCTCTGTTATGTTTCTATCAAATTCAATTCAATTCAACAAATATTTGAGCACCTACCATCTGTTCAGCTGCATGTTAACTTGAATATGTGTGTGTGTGTGCGTGTGCACGTGCATGTGCACATACATGTGTGTTAAGTGGAATATTTGCCTACTCATGAGGAGTTTACCAGTGTGGTTAGATAGAAAAATATGAGGAAGCAACAAAGATTGTACCTGATATCCACTATTCCATTTTTTTCTGGTTTTAAATGAAGATGAAATTCAAATAATACCTCCATTGAATTAAATCTTTTTTTCTTAGGATCTCAAAGTATATTATTGCATAATAAAATGCATTTGATTGCTACCCAATATCATAGTGTTTATTTATTGAGTTGGTCAATTTCTTTCAATACCCTCAAGTTATTTGTATTCACTCTTACTGAGAATTTTTATAAACAAAAATATTGCTCTCAGTATCACAGCTACCATTGAGCATTTACAAATGTCACCAATAGGGTTAAGAATGTTCTTTATTTAAATCTTATTTGTTAAACACTTACTAATGTCAAGCACTGAAGATAAAGAATGAAGAAGAAGATATCCTGCCCCTGAGAAGCTTATATTCTGATTGAGGATACTAGACAGATAACAACAACACATAAATATGATAATTAAAGGTTATAATAATTGGTATTAAAACTAATGGGAGAGCAGATCCCATTGGATGGCCATTTAAAGTAGAATAGTAAGGGAAGGCATCTTTAAAGGGATGATACATTTAAGAGACTCTTCAGGAACAAGAAGGAGATGTTCATGTGGAGGGCTGGGGGAAGGGATTTCAGTCCCAGAGAAGAGCATATTCCGCAACTCTGCAATGCAGAAGGACTTTCTGGGTTTGTGGAAAGAGAAGAGTATGGTAAATGAATGAGGGGCAGACTTGTAGCAGATGAAGTTGGAGGATTAGGAGGTAATGAATTATGCTGGACAATGCTGATGATGTTAGTTTTTTTTTCTTCAAGAATAATGAGAAAAGGCATTAAATTTTTTAAAAGGGAGAAACATGTGATTTGATTAAATGTTTTAAAAGGATCACTCTGGAGAATGGTTTGGATGGAGGTTGAAAAGTGTGGATGTAGGGAGATCAGTTAATGCATCTGTAAGATGATGATAGCTTTCATGAAGGGGGCACAGAAAAGCCTGAGAGAAATGGAAAGGCTTGAGGTATGTTTAGAGGAAGACAAATAGGACCTCATGTGAACTGGATGTGAAAGAGAGGAATGAGAATAATGAGAGCTCAAGGAAGATATCAATTATTTTAATCCTGACAACCACCTTATGAGGAAGGTGTTATTATTTTTGGCACCTTACGGATAAGGAAACTGAAGCATTGAGAAGAGAAAAGCCTGCCCAAAGTCATATGCTTATTAAGTGATGGCTTGTGGATTGAATTCAGGCTGATAATTCTACAGCATATACCAACCACTGTAACGTACTGAGCGTGTATCTTACATTTTTCCAAGTGTGGTACTTTAAAATTTCCACTTCAACATGTTCTCATTTACCTTGAATTTGAGACCTACAATAGCTCCAAATCATACTTTTTTTCTTTCAAATAAATTAGGAGCAACAGTTAAACAACTTAGCTGGCCTCCGAGGTTTGTTTAAAAATTTAACTTGCCGGATATTTTATGGAGTCCCTACAGATTCAGTCTGTTATGTACTTAATATATCTACTGTTGCATGCAGTGAAAAATGATACTAGTAACAATGACCTTCGAGTATAGTAAGATGCTGAAATTCTTGCTGCATCACCAGTGAGAGGCTGTTTGGTTTAGGAGTATTTTATTCTTAGCTTTGATTTTATTGTGTTCTAGGATTTTGAAAATTGATAGTCATTTGGTATAGTCTTCATCAACACAGTTTAATCCTATTATCACAGTCCCTCAGGAATCCTCACCTCCTTAGAGACTAAGAATAAGTGGAAATTAAATTTTATATTTTCAAGAAAATAATAAGAATTTTTAAATGAAAGCAAATAGGATAGACTCTCTTTCCATAAGAACAAAAGAAGCTTATAATTTAGTATGTGTGGGGGATGAGGGAAAATGTTCCTGCCACACCCCATCCCCCACCACTGCTAGCCTTTATAAGAAGATGGATTCGTCAGGACTTTGTTGACAAGAGAACAATGAATTCCACTAAGTTAAGGTAATGTGTAGTGAAAAAAAAAATCTGCTTATTGGTCAGTGGGATTTGATTATACATATAACTTCCTTTATTTTTTGTAATTTGACGTATGTATTATAAACTAAGGCTAGACATTTATAGCACTATATGATCTAGTTAAAGTACATGTGTTTTATTAGATGAAAGCATTGAGAGGTGGGTAGGGAGACTGATTCTCAAAGGAGGCCAGATGGGTTTTATTTTTAAAAGTGAAAACAAAATTTAAGAGTAGAAAATTTTTATATTTTTTTTGTCTCTGGTCGATATCAAGCAGACACCACAATTTAAAGGGCATTATATATGGAAAAAGGTTATAATTCTATTTTCTTTCTAGACACTGGGTATGTTTTATTGTTCATAATCTTACATTTTATTTTTCAAGTAAACCTCTGGAAATCCTTTCATGATAAATTTAAAATGATAAGTAATTTCAGTGGAATAAAACACACTTTTCCTGAAAAATAAGTTACATTTGCTGGGAAATTTATGCTATGATTCCATATTTAAAAGTCTTTTAATTCAAGACACCCTACAGTCCTTCCTTTATTATATTTGCTTGTTTAGAAATATGGCCTCTAATAGTGAACACCTGAATGTACAATGTTAGAGAAATATATTTACAAATATTTTTTGAATCCAAATGCAAATATAATTTCTCAAACATAAATCTCTATTTAATTTAGTAACACTGTAGTTTAACCAAACCATTTGTTGTTTACTACCCTGAGTGGATAAAACAATAAATAAATGTTTCACCTACGTGAACACAAGATTTAGTGAATACTTCAGTACATTTAATATTAATGATTTTATTACATAGGCTTTTAATCCTAATCTTTCCTCCCAGCCAAATTTTATTTAATAAAACTAGCTGATGGAGGAAAGATTTATCTATATGTCTAATATTTGTTTTTCAGTATTTGAACCTTTAATCCATCATGATTGTCATATTTATTTTTTATAAATAGATTATAAAATCATATATGAATTTATTTTTGGCTTATACACCATTAATGTTACATATAATGCAAACTAACTAAATCTTCAAAATTATTGGATTGTCGAAAAAGTCATGATGAATTTTTGCAACAAAAAACATAAAAATAATACGTCATGACTTTTCTGAAAAACCAATAGTAGGATTCTCAGTCAAACTATGCAAGCACACATTAGTTAGCAATTATGTACAATGCCAATTGCATTTCATGATACTGTTATTGACATGTTAGTAGAGCATGTGTTTGGGGCTGTTCATTCTCTAGTACTAGTACAGCCACAATGTAGGGTTGCCAATGCAAATGGGATATTTGTAGAAAGGAACAATGTCACTACGAGTCTGTACCCATAACCTTGGCCTTTACATGGTAGAGCAATATGATATGAGCAGTTATTACTTAATATTTTTTAATAATTCTTGGGACAGTGTGAGGAACTAGACAAATGTTGGCCTTATAGATAGTGATAATATATAACGTTATAAGAAGTACACAGAATATCTAAACAAAATGCTGATTCAGAGCTTGTGGTTTATTTGACAAAATATATATTTACCATAAATATTATAATATAGAAAAAGAGTAAATATTCTTAATATATAATCTGCTCCTATGACCAAGTTAAATATCCCAGTAGAAACATGGATAAATGAAAAAAGAGATGAAAATTTTAACAACAGTAGTAGTAATATATAAGCAGATTAATATCATAATGTGCTTTATTTGGTAAATAAAATCATCAGGGTTTAAAACAATGATAATATTAGCAAAGGCATAGTGTCATGTGCATCCTCAGCCATTGTCATTGGGGGTATGATTTGGGACGAATATTTTGTTCATATGAATGGGACAGTATCCCCAGTAACCAGCACAGTGCCTGGCAGAATCCATGTTCAGTATGAATTCGTTGAATAAATTAACTTTTATACAAATTTTTTTGGCAAAAAGTATTTTAAAATCTTGAAATGTCATAGTATTTTCCATTAATTCCAATTTTTAGGAGTCTATCTGATAAAGAAAAAGGTTTGTATAATTTTTAGAAATTAAGTTGTTGGAATTACTAATTATTCTTTCTCAAACAGAAATGTAGGAGAAAGCAAAGGCCAAAGGCCAAAGATTATAATTCTAAGTGATTTCACACCATTTGGTAAAGTTACAGAATAAAATTTGTGAAAGCATAGACAGCGAGTTAATCATTACTGTGCTGATGTGTGCATTACAACTTAGGGAAGGAAATTCAATTATCTACAGCAAATATATTCTAATAAGTACAACGGGCTATAACTGACATGTAGTGAGTAAAGTCAATTCCTTACCAGATTTACAGTATTCATAGCTGCAAGGGCAATAATTGTATTCCATAGGTGATGAGAACGAATCTTTGTAGCACTTAAAACCTTTTTTGCCTTTCTCAACAAACCAGCTAGACAAATTCAATTTCATGATGATAAGATACAGAATATGTGTAGTTTATTGTAAACAGGACTTTCAACCCAAGCTGCTAATGCTTTCTTCTTGGTACCTTCATGATATCTGACTTATAAAATTCTTCAACCTTCTTTCTATCAACAGCAAAGAGGATTGCCTAGCCCAATGTTTTATGTTCTCAAATGCTTTTACTCTTAAAATTTCTTACTAAATGCTCCAGTGACTTATGTCCTATGGTTTCAAATAAAGTTGTGAACAAGGCAAAATCAAAGTATGAACTTATGATTTTATAATTCCACAATATGAAGCATAAATTAAGATTTATTTACAAAGATATTTATAAGAATAATAATGAAAAGTAATTTAAAAAAATCAAAATAGAAAAATGATTAAATAAAATATGATAAATCCATGATGGAATGCTCTGAGGACATTAAAATGGTGTTTATATTTAAAGGCATGAAGACATGCTACAATATAATGTTATATGAATAAAATAATATTTAAAATTGTATATAAAGTGATCTCATTTTTGTTATATGTGGATGAAAAATAGGATGCTAACACAAATTACTAAGAGTAATTATCTTTGAATCAGTGTACATGTGGAGAATCTTTATTTTTTTACTTTTTGTATATTCCAAAATGTCTACAATGAGAGTATAGTAGTTTTAGAATTGTAATTTTATTGGTATTCTTTAAATCTTCACTATAATGAGTTTATCTTAGGTATATAAATTAGGGACCAAGAACTAAAGATGTGAAATAGGAGCCCTAAAGTAAATATGAACAATAATGATTTTTTATTAAAATTGAAAATATAATACAAGAAAAGTTTATATAGTTTTTGGATTGTCAGAAAAGTCATGATGCATTTTTGCAACGAAAAACACAGAAAAAATATGTCATGACTTTTCCAACAACCCAATATTTGTAACAGTCACAGCATGGTAACATATCTTGATAATAAAGAGATGTCTGGAATTGACATAAAAGATCATTTCCATCTATTTATATAACAATCTTTTCCATTTGTGTGTTGCATCTAAGGCACTGCACTGAGTTCACCTCACTCACCTTTTGACAATGTAATGAATGCACTCTAGCTTTGGACTCTAGCCAAGATGCATAGACTTTCTAAGGCTAACTATGAATCTGTAAATTAAGGATGATAACTTTTACATCAACAGGCATCCTTTTATACACACAAAGGGTACAAACCACAGTGTTTTGGTTAGGAAGGGGGAGAACAGAATTTAAAAAAATCGCAACCCGCCTCAAAAACAAAAGTCTCGTGGGGAAGACATGCTTACAAGCAGAATGAAACAGAAATCAGCAGAAGTGTTACAGAAGTAATACATCTCATATTGTGGGGGCCTTTGACCATCGAGCAGAATCTTTTACATCTAATCTGAAAGTAAATAAGGAAAGAAAGGAACGGTATGGGCAAGAGTACGGAGTTGTGAAACTCATGGCAAGTTGAGAAAGATGATAAAAGAAATAATAATAATAATCTCTTCGCAGTGCCTATCTTGTGCGAGGTCCTCTTTTAGCACTTTACATACACTAATCTATACAGAGGGAGATGAGGCGGAATGGTAGGGGGTACTAGGAAACAAACCCTGTGCTCCAGATTAAGAGTACTAAGCGTAGGAGGGCAGTGGCATGGAGGCAGCTGGGTAACATTGGGAAGTCAAAGATCACACATTCCCGTATCATAAATAATTATAAACCATGTGTTCCTGGACAAGTCTTTTACCCTCTCAGAGTCCTAATATATTGGCCTTTAAATTAAAATAAGTGTAATAATACTGATAGGAAAATGGACATTACCCATCCAATAGTTAGAAAACTGCTTTGAAAGCTATAGAATTCTATACAGACTTTAAGTGTTGATATTATTGCTATGATGATCTGACCTTTCTTTTAATACAATTATCCTAGGGCCAATTTAAATGATGGATGGAAGAAGAAATTAGAGAACAGCAGTGAGGTCCAATTTGGATGTTGTTCTGATAGTCCAGTATGAGAGAATAAAGGCTTAGAAAAGCAGAGTATAGAGAAGAGAAAAGACAAAAGACCAGAACTTTAAAGAACATGTGAATGCACTTGGTGAGGGGAGGCGGGGAGTAAGAGAAGAAACATGATAAAGAGTTTCAGGACCACTGGAGCCGGAAGAGACAAGAGTCTCACTAAGGCGCATTAGGTTAATATTTTCAAATGCTTCTGATAAAGCAGAATAGGAAAAGAGCCAATGTTGTTAGATTTGAAAATGATTATTACTCATGATTTTTAAGAAGTTTCAGTAAAGTCATATAGATAGAAACTAGACTAAGAGTTAAGGTGAAAATGAACAATAAAGGATAAAGGAATTAAGGCAGAATTACTCCTATGAGTGTTCACCAGAATGAAGATGAAATAGGTAGAAAGGCAGACCTGAGGAACAATTTATTTAGAATTGGAGATAGTTTAGTGGTTACCACAGGGTAGGGGGGAGGGGGGTGGTAGATGAGGGTAAAAGGGATCAAATATATGGTGATGGGAGGAGAACTGACTCTGGGTGGTGAACACACAACGTGATTTATAGATGATGTATTATCACTTGAAACATATATAATTTTAGTAACTAATGTCACCCCAATAAATTTAATAATAAAAAAAGAATTGGAAAGCCGTTAGTGTATTTGTAGATGAAGAAAGAAGCCAACAAGGAGATAAGAGTGGAAGTAATGAAAAAAAGAAGTTAAGAGGCAATTTCTGGGAGTCAAGTGGGTTGAAAAATAACAGGTTACAAGCGAGCCTTGGAAAGGAGCAAGGTCATTTCTTCTTTTAATAAGGGAAAGAAGAGAAAATTGGTAAAGGTATGAAGACATTTTTAGGTAAAAAGAGAAAGGCTGAGAGGTCTTACAACAGAGAGCCTTTGTCATCTCAGTGCAGCTACTACTACAGAGTCAGAGGCTGAGCAAAGGGAAAGAACTTGGAAAAATCAAGGAGTGATGCTTTTGGGTCAATTAGAGATAGCTAGGGCGGTTACCATGACAAAAATCAATGGAATAAGACAAAAAAGGTATTTTGAAAAGTAGGGCAGAATTTGAAAATTATAAATAAAAAGTATATTTGTTAATGTTTCTAGATCTTTCCCATAATAACCTTTACCAGAGCCCTTTTTATCACCCTGAAACATAAAATGCCAAGTACTCTAATAACCAACTGTTTATCAGGAGTCTGCTGGCCTTTCGTTTATCTGTGGTTTCCAAATTACCTTATTTATTTATGTCTTGCCCATCTCTAGCTGTGTATCATGCCAGCCCCAGTGCCAGGCATTTTTATTGGCTGGGTTTCTGAATGTTTTCAGGCTAACATTGTGGAAATCTGTAGCTTGTCAGGCAGATTAGAAATTTCTCTCCTGCATGAAATCTGTGTTCTTTTTCTAAAGTCAAAATTCCCTCTCTTCCTGGCAAGCACCCATATTTTCAATTTATTTCTCCATTCATTATCCAAAAGAGAAGTGGAAAATTGCCACACAAAGGAAGCTACAATTTAAATTATTAGTTAAAATTCCCCCCACTCCTTGTCTCTGAATTTTATGTTACATTTTAGTTTTTGCACTCTTGCTCTTGGGGCAAATGGAAGCATTGCTGATTTGCTTTATCATTTTGTGTGGTGCCAACACAGATGGTATGTAATCTCTCTCTTTAATTTGGCCAATAATGCTGTTTCTCATAGATCCTTCACATATCAATCACTCAAGGCTAGGGATATGATTTTGCCTACTTCTTCAACCAAATATCTTCTTAACCCCTCACAGGTAAATTCCCTGTAGTTTTCAAAACAAAAATTTTATTTTATAGAGATTTTGATCTCTCTTTCTGAGATGACATTCTCTACATTTTCTGCATGGAAAATTTCTATACATGTGTATCCTTCAAAGCATGGTTCAAGTATCTTCTCCTCCGACTTTTCTTCTGATTCTCAATCTCTACCCACCCTAATCAAAGTTGATTTTCTTTTCTTTGAACTGATCATTTTATATGCTCTAGTTTAGTACTTCCTGACTGCACTGCAATTATTTGTTTAATATTTGAATCCTCAATAGGCAGTGAGATCTTTGAGAGCAAAGATAGTATTTTACACATCTTTGAATCTCTAATATTTAACACTTGGTGGATACTCTATTAGTATATCTTTTAATTGAATGAATGCTACAGCCTTCCTCAAGCATGTTCTAGGTCCTACAAAGTTTCCATGAAAAGGAGGTTTTGTGGTCTCAAATAAGTTTGTGAGACACTGAATACTCCCTTAGGGTATTTAGTATATTAAAGACTCAGAGAAATCTTACAGATAAATCTTAATTTTAATTAACCAAGTATCTCCCAAACTTTCAATCAGGTAATCACCTATTAGCATCCCAGAGAACTACAGCAAGGATTAGTGAACATTTTCTATAAAGGGTCAGATAGTGAATATTTTATCCATCACAGTCATGCAGTCTCTGTTGCATCCACTTAACCATGTTGTTGTAGCAGAATTGCCTGGGAAAAGCAGAAACATACAATCCATAAACAAATGAGCATGGATGTGTTCCAATAAAACTGCATTTACAAAAACAGGATTTGGCTCTCAGCTTGTGGATGCCAACCTCTGAATTAGAGTTTTAAGAACACAGTTTGGAGAATACTGAGTTTGCTTTAAGACCCATAAATGGGTCTTTAAGACCCATAAATCTTAACCAATTTTGAAATTTCTAACTTAAAACATAGCATTTGAGAGCTCTGAAAAATTCTTCCTCTTGACAATAATATACAGAGGATGCCAAAAAATAATGTGTACACATCTTAAGATAACATCTCTTAAAATGTGTATACATTTTTTTTTGCACCCCTAGTATTTCAACCAGCACTTGTTTTTTGAGCTTGCCCTTCATAGTTCTACAAAATTATTTTGTTCAGCCAAGTAAGTGCTTATCAAGGCTAAGCACAGGTCGTATTTCCAGTGAAATTAATTTTCTCAGAAATTTCCACTTGGAGGCTACGTTACCATTCTTTCTAAGGTGGAAACTGAAAATCTCTATGAGCAGACTAGGGCTAATGTTCTAAGCAGAACTCAGGATGCTTTTCTCCCTTCTCATTAATGCATACCTAATATCAGGAATTTTTGTAGATAATGCCCTCGGTGAAGTCTTCATACATTGCAGTGATTTCAATTCCTGGTAAAGCAAGATGAAAAGAAGGCCTGGTGCAGAGAAAGACGTTGGGCAAGTGGAGCAGTTTTGTCAAAGCAAAGCACACAGTGCTATGTCTGCATGTGAAGCGCTGACCCAGGCACAAGGAAGGAAGGTCTCCAGTCAGAGCACATAGCAAATTAATTTGCCCAAATTAAAATAAGTCATTCAATTTTATTTACCAGTTTGTGCTCCTGGTTGCCAGCTAAATCGTTTTTGCTTGAATATATATCCTTTAAATGTTCATGATCAGTTATTCAGGCTCAGGGGACATTATTAAGTTGAGGTCTACATAGTTAGTGTCTTTAATGTGTAAGTCAATGTTATAAATCAATACCTCTGTTTCTCTAAATACTTTTCCAGCTCTCCTGTTGATCTTTTTATTTAATCTACATCTTTGTTACACTGAGAGTCCCAAAATTAAATGTAATATTATAGGCTTATGTAAAGATGGGCCATGATTTTGTTGGCTTGTTATATGCTATTTGTTTATTTGGGTCCCAAATAGCAATGGCCTTTCCTTCATTGCCATACCTCACTGCACATTTCTCTAATTTGATGTTCCAAACCACCTCTGAATCTCTTTGTCATGAATGATTTTCAGGTCTCCCCCTGCTTTAAAAATTATATGTGCTGCTGAGGAGAACTCAAATATTTTGTTTCCAAATTTTGTGATCCCTATCTAATATTTGTATTTTTAAACAGTTAACTGATTTGAATTAAATTTTTCCTGAAATGCTAACTTTTCTTAGGGCTTGTGTAGTTCTTTCCACTGACAGTATTTATTGTCCCTCTTCAGATCAAACCATCAACTCCCCATCTGGGGACCTACCTGTGGGCAGAGGTGGGTCATAGACCATATTTTAAGCTCCTCTGTGGCTGTCAGGATGAAGACAAGAACAGAGACTAAGGGGCAGTCTCATCTTCCCTTGCAATGCAGTGATATCACCCCTTGTGAAAATGTGATTATATCTCAGATGCTGACTAATCAATCATATTTGTCCTTTTCCTCTTATGAGTGTTGAGAGTTCAAAGCTTCACTTCAACGCTCTGCCGAGAGTCTCCTCATTGGCATGGAAGTGGAAGGCTCAACTTTTCCTTTATAGAAAATGACTAAAGAGAGATGAGTGATTTTCCTCTAATGACAAACTGTGTTTCCATCTGGATATCTTGTCTTGGCACTTCTGTAATTCTCTAATAGCCTTCTGTGTCTGCATTGAAATTAGTTTCTAGATCTGGGTCCCAAAGCCTCCCGCTGACTCCGTGTTCACCCGAAGCAGCAGTGTGAGGTGGTGAGCGTACCCTGTATTGCTTCACAAGATGGGATCAGGCACTGAATTTTCTGGGCTTCAGTTTTTCATTTGTAACATGATCTCCAGCTTTCTGTCTGCAACTGTAGAACAATTGCTCCCCTTACTTCATTTTCTGCCTTCTTGGTAAATGTCATATTTGCCACATTTTCCCTCTACTTTAGACTCAACTAAACGCTTTTTATCTTCATGACTTAGTTTGCCATTTTCATCACTGTTTTTAAAACCTTCTTCCTGACATGTGACAGTAAGATGATAATGTAGATTGTTCCTGACTTCAATTCACCTCAGAAGAAGATAAGCTAGCAACTCTCCATAGACAAGATACCATTGTGAAAGTCCGAGCATCTGGAGTGAGGCTGAAGCACCCTCCCGAGACACTAGACCATAGACACTGAGAAGGATCAGATTAAAAGGGTAAGAGGAGTGGCTTCATTTTGACCACATCACCCCTCCTCCAGGTCAGCACAGCACTGCCCCAAAAGTGCCCCCCACACTGGGCCTATGGATTTCCCAGTGGAAAAAAGAGAACTCAAGGTGGACATCCAACTTTTCCAGCATTGTGGAACACGTCCTGGGAGGTCCACTTGGGCCTCATTTCATGACGATCACTGGAGGAATCTGCAGAGCTCAACCACTGGGAGTCAGGTAGTGACAGAGGAGTTGGGTGGTGCATACAGCAAACAGCAGTGAGATCTTGGTGGACTGCATTCCTGCTTGAGGTGGCATCCAAGCAGATGTCCCAGACAGCAGCTCTGACCATCTGAGAGCCAAGCTGCTGGCTCCATCTAGCCAGGGAGCTCAGATGGCAATTCTGCCTGATTTGGATTTCTAGCCAATAGTCCATACCAATTGTGGAGACCGTTGTATGGCCCTGCCTGGGCAGGAGAGCAAATTTGTAATCCTGTCCAACTGCTAAGCATAGCCTCTAGTCTTACCCCTCTGGGAAACATGGCGATGAATGCCTGGAGCACATCCTACCTGGGCAGGGAGCCAAGCCAGCAGCCCTGCCCAGCTAATGAGCATAGCCTCTGGACCCTCAGAACTAGGGAGTCTGAATAATGACCCTGAGCAGCCTTTGAGCCTGGCCTATAGAACCACCAGTCATGGAACCCAATGTACAGCCTCACTTAGCAGCAGAGCCCAGCCTATGACCCTGCCTTATTGCTGAATGCAACCTGTTGCCTGGCTCAGGCAGGGAGCCCAGAAAGTGACCCCACCCAATTGTGGAGCATAGCTTGTAGCCCCACCTGACTAAGGAGCTGGACAACAATCCAGCCCCATGGACACAGTCTCCAGCCCCACCCAACTGCAGGGTACAGCTGGACGTCCCTGCTGACCAGAGAGCCTGGCTAGTGACCCTGCCCAACAGCAAAGCACAACCGACAGCCTACACAATTGCAAAGCTCGTGTGGCCTTGCCTAGTGTCAGGGCCCAACCTACAGCCCCACCTGAAAACAGAGTCCAGCCAGTGGTACCACCTGCTCAGGGAGTACAAGCCTGAGGCCCCATTTGACCAAGAACAATTACAGCCCTGCCAACATACATGCATGAATGTGTAAAACTCACTGGTAAATATTTAGTCAAATTCATGTTCTCTAATATTGTAATGGTGGTATATATAACACAACTCTAGTTTAAAAATTAAAAACAAATGTATTAAAATATACCTACAATAATTTGTTACTGGATACACAACATAAAAAATGTAATTTGTAACATCAATAACCTAAATTGTGTGTGGGGACTTAAAGTATAAATGAAATTATAGATGAAAGAGAAAACATTACAACTGAAATCGCAGAAGTACAAAGGATTGTAAGAGATTACTGTGAACACATGCCAACAAATTGGGCAAACTAGAAGAAATGGATAAATTCCTAGAAACTTAAAGTTCTCAACACTGAATCACAAAAAAGTAAAAAATCTGAACAGAATAATAGTGAGTAATGAGATTGAATCAGTAATCAAAACCCTCCCAAGAAAGAAAAGTCCAAAACCTGATGACTTTACTGATGAATTCTACCAAACATTTATAGAAGAAATAATCCTAATCCTCAAATTCTTCCAAAAAGTAGAAGATGAAGGAATACTCCCATACTCATAGGAGGCCAGCATTACACTGATATGAAAGCAAGGCAACAAAACTACAAGAAAAGAAAACTAAAGGCCAATATTCTTAATGAATATCGATGCAAATATTCTCAACAAAATACTAGCAAACCAAATTTAACAGAACATTACAATGTTTAAACCAGATGATCAAGTGATAGTCATCCCTGGGGTGCAAGGATGGTTCAACACATGCAAATCAATAAATGTGATGCATCACATTAATAGAATGAAAGATAAAAATCTTATGATCATCTTAATAAATGCAGAAAAAGTGTTTCACAGAATACACATCCTTTCGTGATAAAAACTCAACAAATTAGATATAGAAGGAGCATATCTCAAAATAATAAAGGCCATATATAATAAGCCTACAGCTAAAATGATATTCAATGGTGAAAGCTTGAAAGCTCTTCCTCTAGGAACAGACATGAGAAGGGTGCTCACTCTCAACACTATTCAACATAGTACTGGAAGTCCTACCCAGATCAATCAGGCAAGGAAAAGAAATAAAAAACATCCCAATCACTAAGGAAGAAGTAAAATTGTCTCTGCTTGCATATGACATGTCCTTATATACAGAAGCCCTAAAGAAATAACCAAAAAATGGGTAGAATTAATTAACAAATTAAGTCAAGTTTCAGGATACAAAATCAACATACAAAATTCAATTACATTTCTATACACTAACAACAAACTACCTAAAAAAGAAATAAAGAAAACAATCCTATTCACAGTAATATCAAAAACAATAAAATACTTAGGAATAAATCTATCAAGGAGGTGAAAGACCTGTGCACTGAACACTATAAAAAACATTGATGAAAGAAATGGAAGGCACAGCTAAATAGAAAGATACTTTGTGTTCACAGGTCAGGGGAATTGTTATTGTCAAAATGTCAATACTATCCAAAGAATATGGATTCACTGTAATCCCTATCAAAGCTCCAATGGCAACTGTACAGAAATAGAAAAAACAATCATAAAATTCGTATGGACCCACAAATGACTGAATAGCTAAAGCAATCTTGAGAAAGAAGAACAAAGCTAGAGGCCTTATACTTTCTGATTTCAAACTATATTATAAAACTGTATTAATCAAAACAGTATGATACTATTGTGTTGTCGGAAGTGATGACGCATGTTTGCAACAGACGGCACTAGTTCATTTTTGGAAGTGCTAAAGTCATTTGCATCTACGTTATTGCTATGTCATTTGACAGCTGACAGTTATAGCTTCATCCTAAAAAAAAAATAGTGATTTGGTTGAGTTTTGGAGATTTTGCAAGTTGAAGATGGAAGACCAAACTGTGCATTTTTGCCATATTTTACTGTTTTACTTCCATAAAGGGAAGAACGCGCATCAAGCTTGTGAAAAGTTGCATAAAGTTTACGGTGACAGTGCTCTACAAGAACATCAGTGCCAATGATGGTTCACAAAATTCTGTGCTGGTGATTTTCATCTCAGCGACGCTCCTCGGTCAGGGAGGCCTACCGAGGTTGATGACGACAAAATAAAGGCATCGATCGAGTCAAACCCATGTTACACGACATGAGAGATTGCAGAAACATTGAACATCCATCATTCAAGTGTTCATGACCCCCTGAAGAAGCTACGTACGATATGTAAGTAAGCTTGATATGTAGGTTCTGCATGAACTCAAAGAAGTTCATTTGACGGCACATATAAACATCTGCAATATGCTCATTAAACGTGAGGAAAACGATCCGTTTTTGAAGTGACTGATAACTGGTGATGAGAAGTGGATTGTTTGCAACAATGTGGTGCACAAACAGTCTTGGTCCCGATGTGATGATTCGCCTCAAACGACATCAAAAGCAGACATTCACCAGAGGAAGGTTATGCTCTCAGTGTGGTGGGATTTTAAAGGTGTCGTGTTTTTTGAGCTCCTACCAAGGAACCAAACAATCAATTCAAATGTGTGCTGTTGGCAGTTGGATAGTTTGAATGAATCCATCTCCAGAAACGTCCAGAGCTTGTTAATTGTAAAGGAGTTGTGTTTCAACGCAACAGTGTGAGCCAAGTTTGATCACCCGTCAAAAATTATTGGAGCTTGGATGGGATGTGTTGCCACACCCACAATACTCGCCTGACCTTGCGCTGTCAGACTTCTACTTGTTTTGCTCTCTTCAAAACTCCTTGTGTGGTATAACGTTCAATTCAGATGAGGCTGTAAATCAGCACCTTGTTCAGTTTTTCGCAAATAAAGACAGGTTCTTCTATAAACAAGGAATTATGAAGCTCACTGAAAGATGGCAAAAGGTTATCGAACAAAATGGGCAATATATCATTGATTGACCTTTGTTCTTTATATAAATAAATGACCTTTGAGAAAGATAGACAAAATATGTCATGACTTTTCCGACAACCCAATAGAATAAAAACAGACATAGAGACCAGTGGAACAGAATCAAGAGCTCAGAAATATTATTTGACAAGGAAGCCAGAATACTCAGTGGGAAAAGACAGTCTCTTCAATAAATGGTGACTAGAAACTCAATAAACACATGCAGAAAAATGAATTTTGACTCATATCTTACACCACTCACAGAAATTAACTTGACAAGGATAAAGACTTAATCATAAAACCTGAAACCATAAAGCTCCTAGAAGAAAACATAGGAAAAAATCTCCTTGATATCAGTCTTGGCAATGATTTTTTTGGATATGACACCAAAAGCATAAGCAACAAAAGCAAAAATTAGTAAGAGGGACTATATCAAACTGAGAAGCTTCTGCACAGCAAAAAAAAAAAAAAAAAAAAAAAAAAATGACAAAAAAAATGAAAAGCTACCTATGGAGTGGGAGAAAATATTTGCAAGTCATGTATTTGAGAAGGGTTAATATCAATATCAATATCAATATCTATATATCTATATCTATATCTATATCTATATCTATCTATCTATCTATATCTATCTATCTATCTATCTATCTATCTATCTATCTATCTATCTATCTATCTATCTATCTATATACCGTATTTGCCGGCGTATAAGACGACTGGGCGTATAAGACGACCCCCTAACATTTCCACTCAAAATACAGAGTTTGTTATATACTCGCCGTATTATATACTCGCCGTATAAGACTACCCCCTCTTCCGCACACCTTCCACACACCAAATAAAAGGTAAAACAATATCAGATTTGATTTCAACATTTTAATTTATATTTAAATGCTTATGACATGCAGGAAAACTGTCACAAGGCTGTATGTAATCAAACATATACATAAAACAGTGCAAGTTTATTACCGGTAAACATACCGGTAATTCACTAAAGAAAACACACTCTATAGACTGGTACCGTAGATTTTGCGAGTGTGGTAAAATCGCATAACAGCAAAATCGCATAACAGCCGAGCATACACCCAGCAGCGCTGCTGATGCCTGAACGGTATGTGGAATGAAGTGGGTGGGCATCGGGAGGCCACTATGGCACGGGGCAAGCACTATGGGCAGTCTATCTGAAGTGTACCTGGCGTATAAGACAACCCCCCACTTGGAGGCATATTTTTCAGGGCCAAAAAGTCATCTTATACGCCGGCAAATACGGTATATGGAATTCATACAACCCAATAACAAAAACACAAATAATCTTATTAAAAAATAGGCAAGGGACATGAACAGACACTTTTCCAAAGAAGTTTTACAAATGGCCAAGAAGTACATGCAAAGGGGCTCAACTTCATTAGTCATCAGGGAAATGGGAATCAAAACCACAATGAGATGTCATTTCACAGCTGTTAGATTGGCTATTATGAAAAAAACAAGATTACTTGTGTTGTCAAGGATGTGGAGAAGAGGAACATTTGTGTACTGTTAGTGAGAATGTAAATTGGTGCAGCCATTATAGAAAACAATATGGTGGTTCCTCAAAAAATTAAAAATTGAACTACCATATGATTCAGCAATACCACTTCTGGGGGTTTATCTGAAGGAAATGAAATCATTATCATGAAGAAATGTCTCACACCCACATTCACTGCATTATTATTTACAATAGCTAAGTCATGGAAACAACCTAAGTGTCCACTGATGAATGATTCAATAAAGAAAATGTACGATATACATGTATATGAAAACATTATTCACCCATACAAAAGAAATAAATCCTGCCATCTGCAACAACATGGATGAAACTTAAGGACTTTATGTTAAGTGAAATAAGTCAGAGAAAGACAATGTATGATCTCATTTATACGTGAAGTCTAAAATATCAAACTCATATAACAGATTAGATTGATGGTTGCCATGGGAGGCAGAATGGGGGAAATGGGTGAAGGTTGTTAAAGGGTACAAACTACCAGTTATAAGAACAAGTTTTGGGAATGTAATGTACAACATGGTGACGATACTGTATTGTATACTTGAAAGTTGCCAAGATAGCAGATATTATAAGTGCTCACCACAAAAAAAAAACCACCCCAAATTACAAAAAAACAACAACACATAACTGTGAGCAATGGATGTGCTAACTGGCCTTATTTTAATTATTTTGCAATATATATACTTCTATCGACTTGTCATTCTACACCTAAATTTTACACTGTTCTATCTTCAAAGAGCTGGAAAAAAATTCGCTTTCTTCTTGTTTCAGCCCCTGCCATAGGAATTCATTTCATAGAGGGTGTTCTTCAGGTTCCTATTCTATACCAAGGCTTTCCTATTCATGGAAACATTAAACTTCAAAATTGCCACAAAGAAAGAAAGTGAAAAACAAAGTAAAGAACCAGACAACACTAAATACAAACCAAAATGTGAAACTTATTTAAAAATTTTCTGAATTCAATGTCTCCATAACCAGGGAAGTTTTGGAAACTTGGACTGAAAACTCCAACAGGCCAGGATGTTGTGTAGTATTTTATCCAAATAGTCAAGAAGAAAAAGTGTGAAAGTTTGGAAAAATATAATTTTAAACTGTGATAAATTTTGCATACAGAAACAATGAAATATGGTTACCTAACTCTAAAGAGGTAGAAAATATAGTTTTTATGTCAGAAAGCTATATCTTGAAATAAAATTAGGGTACAACTAAGAAAGAAAGTAAAAGGGGAATTGGATAATATCTATCAGACTCTTCCACACCACAAAAATAACTTGATTTACTGCTGAATTTAATATGTAGGATGAAAATGTTAGTATAATGACAGTTCCCACCTAGAGATACTATTGGCTACAGTGATCAGTTATTGGGTGTCCAAATGCATTTCATGGGAGTAATAAAAAGCGTGGTTTATTTCCACTATTTATAATGAAGACAATTCTTATTGTCTTTACTGTTGTTTTCAGTTTGTGATGAAGAGTACAGCTACAAAACAAACAAACAAAATTTCTTAAGTTGGTCTCTTGCACAGAAGACACCAAATCTTTCCCCTATAAATTTTGTTTAATAGAGAAAGGAATCCAATAACCTTAGCTCATACACATTCATTTCTTACTTTTCTTGCTGTGTCTTATATTTGTTCCCCAGGCTTGGACTGTGTGAGCACTTTGTTTTGACATGCATGTATGATATTTAATATGGAAACATCCACCAGAAGAACATTACCCCTCTGCAGAACCAAGAAAAATCTCACCCCAAAGCAAAACTCTGAAAATATACCATTTTCTACCCTTGTCCCATCTGACACAGCCTGAAAATATAGGCTGCAAAGCATAGGAAACAGAGATTTACTTCCATGCAAATATCTTATATGCAATTTATTTTCATAAATTTAAACTTCCCTAATATTTAAAATGTAACAAAGCTTTAGAAAGCAAAAATCCTTGGCTCTCCATTTCCCTTTAATGTACTCTGATTTTAATTGAAATCAGTGATAGAAAGTGGTATTTGTATATAACAGTAGTTAAGATTCTGTGATAAAATTCAGAGAAGTATTTTTAGCATGATGGTTTATTTGTATTCTCTAATGTCATTTACACACAAAAAACTTACTTATTGTAAACAATTATTAAACATGAAAAGATATATTAATTTGTGAGAACTGGATAAAAATGGAATTGGTGTTGCATTCTATTATTAATTTTTCAGGTTTTTATTTAGTTCTTACTATGTGTTTGAATCAGTGTGCTAAGGTTGATGGGAGAAATAATGACATAGAGACAGAGCCTTCTGTTCAAAATGATGGTCCAGCTGGAAATTAGAACAGGTGGAGTGGGGATGGGCAAACAAAATCTAGTTTGAGTCCGCACTGTAAGTACACACAGACCTGTGTGACGAATTGGTAGGTGTGCTGGAAGTCTGTCTTAATAGGGACTGTAGGTTTTTTGGAGATGAGCTAATTTTATGAGAAAGACGGACTAACCTAGTAATAAGGTCTTAGTTGTCCCATGGGAGGAGAGAGTTTTAGTGTAGCATAGAATAGTTTCTGGCTCAGACCACTATGTACTCACTTATATCCATAGATAAGCCATATGTAGACACCACACGTGGTACTTTTAGGTAAAATATTGTGGCCTTAAAACTAACTGGGTGGCCCTGTATCTGAATGTAATACAAAAGGTGCTTAAAGAATTCTTTCTCAGTTGGACATAGAATATCAGGCAGCAGGTACTTCAAGGGTCCCGAAGTGGATTCAGATGGTAATTAGGGGAAAGCAGAACAGCAGTGGTACGAAGGAGAAATATCATACATTAGGGCTAGCAAAGAGGTATTACATGGTAGGAGACTAGGTTTGTTACTCTGAGATACTCAAACAATTGTGGTGGTGATGGTGATGGTCATATGTAAGGCTTTCGAGGGGACACGTGTGTATTTGCAGAAGTTTGTAAATATTCTAAAAGAGGTATGTACAGATTGCTGTGGAAGTCCCAGTGAGCTAGGAAGGGCAATATGAAGAAGATATTAGAATAGGCCCTAAGTGATATGTAGAATTTGGATATTCACAGATGGAAGTGCTTCAGGTATACAGAGAAAAAAACAGGCAACTTGGCTCTGGTGTGAAAGGCAGGAGGTGGGAGAATGTGCCAGAGTTTATTGTGGGTGAGGTTATAAAAGGAAAGAGTTGTTAATTTGGTCAAATAATCCAGAAAGAAGAGGAAAAGAACTGAAAAGTGAGTATTAGATTTATTATCAACAAGAGACAGGAGAACTGGTGAGAGTATTGAAGATTGAAGATTGGTTGGTGAAAAAGTATAGACAATGGATTTTTTGAATAAAAATCTAATTGATTTTACTTATTATCAGTCCAAATAGTTACTTCTTGAATATCCTGGCAACAACATACACAGTGTGGCTAAGTGGCAGCTATAGATCAGGGCAAGGACTTAGGCCTCAACCTCAATGCTCTTCCCTCTAGATGACACGATTTCTTTAAATGCAGTGGGGTATTATTGGGTTGTCAGAAAAGTCATGACATATTTTTTATTTTTTGTTGCAAAAATGCGTCATGACTTTTCCTACAATCCAATAGATTCTTGTCACTCAATCATCCTTTTCACACTCTATCCAAATAATGAGGTGACTTTTTAGTGTCTGCCACTTAGTGTCTATCTTTAGATCCTTTAAATTGAATTTAATATGGTTTTAAAGGCAGCCACTAGAGAGCATCACTTTTTGTTTTTCTTAATAAAGGGGAGTTATAAACTTGGAAACATTGTCTTGTTAACCTAAATGATACTTTCCAAAGAGGACCTAATCTAATATAACTTGTTTACACTAACAAGATTGAAGTTCTAGCCTTAGTTTTTTCACTATTTTGCTTGCCTTTGAATTTAGTTTCCCAGTGTCTCTGGTCCCTCTTCTATTAAATATATGTTACTCCCCACCCCAGAAAATATAAATTCCATTAAATGGTTTACATACTTAATTTTTATCTATTACCTGTTTTGTTCTAAAAAATGATTTATGTTCTCTCCTTCTCTTCCAACACACACATGTATGATTGTGTGTGTGTGTGTGTGTGTGTGTGTGTGTGTGTGTGTGTGTGTGTGTGTGTGTGAATAAACTGGGAGTAAAAAATGAGGTGCTTATAAATGAAATACAATGCAGTACCTTATTAATGTGGGACTTTCATCTTGCACATAAGTGATTGATTTGGCTGCCTTTCTTTAAGTGTTACATCACTTTAGGCCCTCATTCTAGTCATTTCAATATTCCATTTCTCCCAACTAATATGCAACACAGCTTCCCAAGGACAAATGAGAATTAGAAATATGAATCTAAAAATCTAAAGACAAGTCTTTCATGGTTTTTTGCTTTTTTTTTTAGAGATAAATCTTCTCTATTAATTTTTGACACTGAAAGCAAAATATTACCTTATTTAGGTGGAATCCAGAGAGAATAGAAAGCTCGGGCATATATTTCAAAATCTTCCTAGTTCTGCTATTGACTTCTGCTTGACATTGGGCTTTTCCAATGATAAACAAATAGGCCCAGGTGTTAGCAGGGTCAGCTACAGCAATGAGCTCTGACTAGGGACTGGAGTGGGAGAATGCTGTCCTAATAACCGAGATCCTGATGTCACCTTTCTTTGATAATGCGATCTCCTGTAGTTTGCTGAACTATTCCTCAGGCCACAACAAGGGACTTTCAGCCTTCCTCCATATATAGGATTCAGTCATGGTTTACATCTAATATATGTGGCAATACACTGCTTAAGCCCCAATTGCAGATGGAAAAGAGTGATACATTCTAGATTTGAAAAATGGAGAGTAGTATTTGCATTGCTAGACCCAAACTTTGTTTTCTTTCAGGTAATTTTGAAATAAATCAATTATCTGAGCATACCTAACTTGTTCAAAAGGAAAAGTAGTATAATTTTAGTGAATTTGACAATTGAACTTCTGTTTTTATTCATTTCCTTCTACAATAATCTTATTAAAATATGTATCATTTTATATTGAAAATTACGTTTTTGTGTTGTAATCTGAGGCTTTTACTCCCTAACCAAGTCAGCTGAAAACCAAATAGATTGGCTCTAATTTTCAGTATTCTAAGATGTTTTATTTGTCAGCCACATTTCAATTTTAGAAAACGCCTTTTTCTAAACAAGGTTATATGTGGGGATAGGGTTTATAGGAGGGCATACTGAGGTTTCCTCAGACCCACATACATGTCACCTTTCCTTGATGACAATTTTAAAACTCTCAAGACTCTGGTCAGTTCTTTGTAATCTCAACATCAATTAAACTTCCCAGTTTGTTTCACTTTTAGTTCAGTTGTGGATTCCATTAATATCGCGCTTGAGTGTGGATAATAATAAGACATACTATTTTTAATACTGAGAAGTTAGCACTGAACTTCTTTTATGTTCATGTCTAAAAAAGGCTTAGATTCTTTTATGATTGCCTATCACACATCCTGCCTGATGCTAGGAAAATTTTTGGATCAATGTAGATGTCATCTAAATTTAGTCTTGTGGAGATTTTAATTCATAGTCACATTTATCATCTTTAGCTTTGTGTATTTTTGGTCAGTCTTGACATGGTTTAATTGCTATTTGCAGTTTGCAGTCCAACTCAATAGGGCATTATTTTAAAATGTTTGATGCTTTTTAAAATACTCTTAAAATTTTTTATACAGGCACTTTGTAAAATGAATGTTCTCATCTAGCATGTAATTATGCCATACAGCTGTCAAATAGTACAACACTTAAGTGACTGTTTAATAACACAGGAACCATATACTATTATGCACTTCTTGCTTACCTTATAGAGTGTAATTATGTTTGTGAAGAGCAGCACTTACTCTCATGCATAAGCAGTTCCATAATGAAGCACAGAAGAGTTATTCCACTGTCACTGTCCTAATCAGTATGTGCTTCCTTTTTAAACCTGCAGCCCAATTCACAGATCATTATGCCAATTAGGCTTCAAAGAAAATGAAGAGTTGGTCTGAGTTCTCAGTTCCCTGATGTCTTAACAACTTTTAGAGATCCATCAATAGTCTCAGGCTCTAAAAGCATGTGCAACTGTTATTTCTTTATTCGTTCTCTCTGTCTCTCAATGGCTTTATAATCTATTAGATTATTTAACTTTATACTACTCATTGTGTATATCAACTTTAATAAAAGGTGCCTGTGCATGAAAGAGAAAGCAAATTATTGACATTAGGGCCAACTAGAATGTGATAACCAACTAACACAAATTTTAATGAAAAACCAATCACTTCCTTAGTCAAACTCCCTCAGATATTGTCTGATAAGACATGGAAGACAGTAATTGCTCACATATTTCTCTTCCTTTCAACTCTCATATACTTTACCTTGAATTTATGTATGTAGTCAACTCTTGGTTGCTTATGAATGGACTCTGATGTGATGAGACTTTGGGATGCATCTCCATGCCCTTGTGTTTTAACTCTAGCTACCATTGACCACCCACTAAGATAGGTCCTGGGCCACTGACACTAGGGAATACCAGCAGGAAGAGGAGTAAGGAAGTTACAAATGCTTTATTGTCTGTGGGTGTGTCCCTGCCTGACTTGCGCTAGCTGGAATTACAAGTAGTGAGTTGCTAATCATTCTGATATTCAAATAGGATCAAAATGATTATATTTCAGAGATGCTTCAGAAATGGTTTTTATTGGGTGTGTTGTTGAACTACTAGATATAAATAATGATATATTTATACAATTAGTTATACTTTTCAAGATACTTGCATGTAATTTTTCCATTTGATTTCATGACCATGTGGGGAAGGTCTGTACACAGCGATTGTAATTTGTTTCTATCTATGGGGATCCTGAGTCTCAACATGGTAAATAACATGTTCAAGGCCAAGAGTAGAAGGTGAGAATGACACTGAGTTCCCAACCAAATTCTGATTACTGCTGTGACTATTTCTCTCAGCTATTTATCACTTGTTGTCCTGTGTCAGGACATGTGCTTTAGAAATGTAGTCTTGAGAGCCCTTTTAGGGAGATACTGTTACATTTTATGGAATCCAGTGCTCTCTCCAGCAGTTCCCTTCCAAAGCTAAAAGTTGATGAAACAACAGTCACAAATGTTGTCTTAGACTATCATTGCTTTTAAAATGCTGAGTTGATAACTCTAATTTCCTTTTTCTACTTTGAGATCAGTTTCTTATTAAAAAAATAAATATTACAGGCCTTTATGTTCATTCATTCCTATTTCCTTCATTATAACAATTGTTAAAATTCACATTGTATACACCCATATTTTGCTCCAATTCATTTGGAAAAAAGACTAGTATACAATTCTCTGCACTAAAAAATACAGATAAATTATAGACCCCAGAAAGCACTGGTAACATGCTGTCCTCTCAACAAAGACAGAAGTTACTGGAGTTAGGAACAAAAAAAGAAATATTATAATATATTGGATATGTGCCAAAGGATATACGATATTTACAATATAATGGTTTGTAGGTCTCAGTGAAATACCTAAAAGAACAAAAAGACATGAAAATTTACTTTCTTGTTTACTTTCACAATAGGTTGTTAAATGACAAAATACCTCCCGATGGCACAATGACTGGTTTCCTCTGCATGGGTGAAGGGACTATACATTCAACCATAGCTCCATAAGAGACACATTCATGCAATTGAGCCTAATTTCAGCCTCCCCTGCCAACCAAAAAGAAAAATCTAGACTATACACTCTCCAAAAAGATGAGGCCTACATTTGACATAATAGCAAGAACATTTAGATTCTAAGTTACAGTAACAGATACATTGAATTTGCTCTTTGATCTTAAGCAAGTAACTCAGGTTCTTAAAATTCTAAAGCTGTTTTAAGGTCGGATGTGGTATTTATTTTGTGGTAACAATGGTTAGAGATTTTTTTCCCCTGCTTTTCTCATAACTGCATGATTTTCATTTTTGAAATGAAATGAATAAAATTGCCCCTTTTAATCATAGACAAGAAACATATGCTTTGAATAAAGACCAAATTCTCCAAAATTAGTGAATTAATCATTATCTATCTGTTTATAACTTTCTTATTCTAGAAAATTCTATTTTTAGTTCAGTTAAACTTTATGCCTTAATCCAGAGAGGTTAAACATGAAAAGATTTACTGAACTTTGCTTTCTGGCTGTGAATTGAAGACTGAGTAATATTTAAACATATTAGACGCCAAACCTGGCTTAATCTATTAAGAACCATTAATAATTAAAGACACATGATTTTAAGAAATTGGAGAAATAATTAGCTTTCAAATTGACTTCTAGAAGTAGAAATATAATAGGAAGAATTCAGCTTTGGGTTCTAGACACATTCTATCCTTGATTGTGACATACTCTTTGCTGGCAACATTGTTGAAAAAGCAGAAGTGGTCAGGAGACTCTGGTGCAAACTAATTTTAAATAGATATATATATTTTTTCCATGTTACATGGAAAGAAAGAATAGCTGAACTCATTTATATTTTAGTGAAAGAGTTTTTCCATAAATACTTCTCCGCCCACGTAATTAGGCTCCTCTCTTTTTTCCTATGTTCTTGATATCCCTACAGTTGCGTTAATCTAACGTTTTCCCACCCTGCAATTCTTGTTTTATAAGTGAATTAGTAAAACTATCAACAAATTAAAATGCAATTATCTCATCTTTATTATTTGGAAAATATCATTGCCTGATAACCATAATGAAATATAAATTAATAAACACTATTTTTAAAGAACCTTCTATGATCAAGATTACTATGGCATAGTCCCCAACTTTTAAGAAACTCAAAAATGCATATATAATATATATGGATGCACCCATATATAGTATAGGGAAAATTGTGCTCAGTATCAAAATAGAAGTAAAGTACAGTGGAAATGCAGGAAAGAGATTTATTTGAATAGTGAATGTGAGGAAAAAATAGCATTTGAACTGGACATTAAGGAATGAAGAGGGGTGAAGAGGAGAGGAAACTTCTAGCTGAGATAACTTAAAAGCCACACATAGTGAAGTGTAGGTTGAAGGAAGGAGAGGAATATGGTGTGTGTGTGTGTGTGTGTGTCCATCCAATGTGTGTCTAGTGGCAAACAGTTGTTAAGAAGACTGAGTCTGTATTGTAGAAGGCTTTGAACTCCAGATTGAGAAGCTTGTACTTTATTTTAGGAAACCATGTAAGAATTTTGAGCAAGGAATTTACAAACTATTGTTTTAAGAACACAACCGGTGGCAGCAAAGCACAGGATGAACCAGAAGGGCAGTGATTAGAAACAAAGTTGTTAGTATAGCTCAGATGAGAGAGAGAATGGGAGATGGACTTGAGCAGAAAGGATAAAACTAGATTCAGAGAGTTTATGAGAGAAAGGACACAGGAACTCATTTGGTGTGTTTGGAGTCTGAGTCTTCAAGAAGATGGTGATGGCATCAGCCAATCCAGCAAGGTACAGAGAGGATGATGTGTGTGTGTGTGTGTGTGTGTGTGTGTGTGTGATGCAGAAGGTACACAGAAAGCAGAAACTGAGAAACAACAGGTAACTTATGCAGATCTTTGGGGACAATGATATTTTCAGATGTATGTTAATCCTTTTAAGAGGCACCTTCTACTGCTATCATCCGCAGCATTAAGAGAAATAGGTTTGACTGTGATTCAAAAGGCTGGAAGTTTTATATTTGTTTTGTCATTCACGCTTGAGCTGTTGAGTTTAAATGAAAATCTGGGTACGTGAACTTCATAGCGAAGGATACCACAGCAATGTTAGGAGATAGTAAAAGCCACAGTGGAAGATTATTTCTGACCTAATCCTTACAATCATAATCTTAAATGTTTTGTTCTATTTTCTGTACTTGCTGTCAGCTTGGTCAATTTCTAAGCTTATTTTTATTCCCATGGTATCTAGAGCATAAACAATAGTAGAGTAAACCAGAGTATGATTGCATGGGAAGCAAAAAGAAAGCTTATTTCATTTTAGTCTGATTATATGCATTTCTGGGATTTGATTTTTTCTTTGTGCTGGCATAGTTAGAGGGTAGTTTGTTATATGGTAGTTGTGAGAAATGAAATGCTAACTTATATATGTGAATTTATGTAAATAAGTTATATATAAGTACATAAGTATATATTAAATTATATAAATACATAGAGAAAATTTATATGTAATATGTAATTATATATGTAACTATTAAATTGTATAAATATATAGAGAAATTATATACCTATAAATATAAATTTACTTGGTAGCTTTTCAATATTACTACATTAGTGAAAGGTACATGCAGTAAAATCTAGAAGTCAAGCCCAAGTCAAATAAAAATGTCTTAATTAAAGTCAACTAAGTAGTTTTATTCCAGTAATAAATTGAAGGAACTATACAAATGTAGATTTTTAGATCTTTTAATTTTCCTCTGTTTTTCAAGTGTCTGTGCATTCAAATATTCCACCCTCCTACCTCTGCCTTCAAATACACTTGAGAGGAAAAAAGAAATCAAACAAAAGCAGTCATTTTGTCATTTTGTTTTTGTTTTTTCCTGTAGAAGTTTAGTCAGTGGAAACAACTGGGACTTTAGGCTATGTTTTTTTTTTTTCTTCTTATTGTGTCTTTGGTTTTTATTAGCTCGCATGGCCTGAAGGTAAGAGGGTGGGGATTCTTAAATTTGGGAACTTGTTGCAACAATGTTGCTAATCTTTTTTGGATATCAGAGGGATTATTCATTATTAATTTGTACCAACTGGACAAATAGTTAACCAAGTTTACTATTTGGAAGTGCTGAAAAGGCTGCATGAAAACATTAGACTACCTGAACTTTTTGCCAACAGTTCATGGCTCTTGCATAGCAACAATGCACCAACTCACACGGTGCTGTCTGTGAGGGGGTTTTTAGTCAGTAAACAAATAACTTTACTGGAACACCCTCCCTACTCACCTGACCTGGCCCCCAATAACTCCATTCTTTACCTGAAGATAAAGGAAATAGTGAAAGGAAGACATTTTGATGACATTCAGGGCATCAAGTATAATACAATGACAGCTCTGATGGCCATTCCAGAAAAAGAGTTCCAAAATTGCTTTGAAGGGTGGACTAGGCACTGGCGTCAATGCTTAGCTTCCCAAGGGGAGTACTTCAAAGGTGACCATAGTGATATTCAGCAATGAGGTATGTAGCACTTTTTCTAGGATGAATTCTCAAACTTAATTGTCAAACCTCTTATATAAACATATTTTTGAACAACTCGTCTATTCTTTAATATGCAAGTCCTATCATCCTTCAGTAAAAACAAAAGCCATTACCTTGATTGAATGAAATCACTTGCCTCAGTGCTATATTAAAATATGCCTCTGTTTTTTAACTCACTTTGCATTTCTTAGTATGTACTAAATGGCTTAAACTATATATATTTAATTCTAGAGATAAGAAAGTGTCTTGAATTGAGTGTGGCTCTACCATTAAAATCACTCACTCTGCCCTGGGCTTAGTATTTAGCTTTGGACAATTTGTTTTATGAATTGAACTTACATTACTTACCTGAAAAAGTTCATTTTTCATGAACTTACATTACCTATCTGCAAAATAGGGAGATTGAATTAAATATTCTCTAAGGTGCCTTCCCCCTCTGCAAATCAAAGCAATTATTTTAAAGTGAATGTATTTTTATTATCAGTTTGCAAATGGGAAACCACACACACAAAAGGTAAACTGCCCCTAGGGGTGTCATCAGGAGCTCATCATCTCTGGAATAGTTTCTTCTACCAAGAACGGGGGCTAATGAGAACTGCTTTTGTACAATTTCAAGTGTAAACAATGCTTTAGGAGAAGCAGTTTCAGGCATTATATCTTGTTATTACTGAATGAAAAATTGTCAAATGTTTATTGCGATAACCTAAGAATCAGGAGAGAAAACAATACATCACTGATGAAGAAATTAATCTTAAACAGAATCCTAATAAAGCAGTGTTTATCATTCTTTCTTCTTTTTTTTTTTTAAAGCTTCAAAATCCAATGTGTATTTTATTTTATTATTTTTTTTTATTTTTTAGATTTTTTTTTTTTTTAATTGGGGAATTGGGGGGATGGGAACAGTGCTGGGGAATTGGGGGAAGGGGAACAGACAAGTTGCTGTCGTTTTTTTTTTTTGTTCTTCAATCTACGGTAGTTGTGGAGGATGTTGCTTCACTGGCCCAAGTTGGCACCGTCATTGCGCTCTTCCCTGGTGAGGCAGATCAGTCGCCGGCTTCTGGACGGCCGCTCACTGCGGCTGCTGGCCGCTCACGTTGGCTGCTGGCTACACACGGTAGCCCATGGCAACCCACTGCCACAGGGGCTGCAGCCTACGCCGTCGCCGGCGACTCATGGCAACCCAGCTCCAGGTTGAGCTGTTGTTCAGCATCTTAGCTGTGGAGGGCAGTGTCACTGGCCCTCATATGTGGGATCCGAACAGGGGCCCTCTGGCATCCCAAGCGAGTTCTTAACCATCGCGCCACTCGGCCGGCCCTATCATTCTTTCTTCTTGATGTATCTTCTCAGTTTGAATGAATATTAGCTTTTTCCTCAGCGTGACTGATGCAGCTTTGAACTGGCATTCTTCTCTAACTAAGCATGGTGAATGAAACTCAGATCTCTGTGATGAGACAGGATAACCAACATTTGCAGCTTCCATCTTCCTCTATTATACTTTGGTCAATTTGTAAATAGCACATAATACTTAAACCAGTATTTTAGTAGGGTAAGGTGGAGCAAATCAGATCAGGAGTCTCCACTGGTTTGGTCAAGCTATTCTTTTTAGATGATCATTATTCAGTTTTAAGCCTTGTAGAGAAAAAAATCAGGGCCATCCTGGTCTCTGGAAAATTGTCATCTTGTCCACATTTATTTCTGATATCCTTTATCTTCTCTTTGGGTTTCCTTTGTAGCCCTATTGTTTGTCACCTTACCTGTTATCCAGACCTCTTTAACATAAAGTTATCTACTAAGGTAATTCACATTAACTTTTTAATGATTTCATATGCATCCTTTCCATAGAGTGAAACCTTTGCATCTCAAAGAGAGGAAATACTATTAATACCGCTAATGGTAGATTACCGGGAAATGCAGTATCTGGGAGAAGCTGCATGATATTTAGATATCATATTGGTGCTAAGATGTTCTTCTCACTGGCCCTGTCATCACATCACACAGGAGCTGTGGTTATTAAACTTGATAAAGCCAATTCTGGGACCACATATCGGATCTATTGATTTAGAATCTCATTGTATTTAAAAGAGAAAACATTTTTAAAAGCTCATAATGTGATTTTGATGATCAGCTTTGTTTGAAAACTATTGATATTCGTGCCTGTGCATTTTGCACATCACAAAGGACACAGGTTCAAGAAGAGTCCTGGTTCTCAGATATCCTTTCCTTGCCTATTGTGGGATTGCTCTAGGATGTGGAAACAAACTCTGGGAGTGTTTGCTCATAAGGACCACTCATTAATTCACTTATTCATTCCATACACATTTATTGAACATATACTATGGGCAAGGTATTCTGCCATGCCATGAGGATATGAAGTTAAACAAAATTGGTTCCCGATTTTGAAGAGCTGACAGTTTAATGGGAAATAATATATGGACATACTTATAAGATGTTCTATATTGCAGCCATATGTAGAGTATATCAATTATAACATGAACTTTAGCTGTAATTTTTTAACTTAATTAAAAAATTGGAATAGAAAACAATTATGTTCATTTTACGGAAATGAGGATAAGATTTTTTTTCTCTCACATTCAATATAGTTTTAAAAGTAATGCTTCAAAAATATATTTAAGAGTATTGTTGCTGAAACTAATCAAGCTTAATTATTTCTTCCAAATTATGCCAGAGTGGACGTGTTCCAAGTTGAATTACTCTATAAATAATAGCCAGAATCTTTGATAAAGAATGATTTCCAAATATTAAAACTCAATGTATGAATAATTTTGATTTAATGTAACATGTTTAACAGATTTTATATAAGCTGGCCATGATTTTTCAAATAGACACATAACTCCCCTTTAAACAAAGGAATTGATAGACAAAATATTTCCCATTGTGTGAGTGATTCAAATGCATATGGCTAAGTCATCTAGATAGAATGGGAATTCAGCTCTTTCAGATTCCATTTTTGCCTAAGATATGTGGACCACATCATATCTCCTAGCCAGAGCAATCTTTCGGTATTAATATGGATTGTGAGCACTCAGATCAGAATATACTTATTGTTTTGTTAGAAAACATCCAATCCATGTTCAATGCAGATTATGTTGCTTACCAGTTTGAGAAAAAATAGGACATAAGAGATTTTGATAGAACACTTTGGCAGTAGCTCTTTTCCAGACAGTTGAGATAAATTATAAATGGCAGGAATGATGATCATGAAGGTGAAAATATTGTCCTGAAATTGTCATGAGTAAAATGTCCCTAAATTACTTAATCCTGTTTCAATTCAATCTCTAATTATTTAAGCTTTTTTAAAATGTATTTTATTTGTTTTTCATGGGCACTTGAGAAAAACTCAGTCAGAATCAAAGAGGGAGATCATTATGTAGTGTGACAATCTGTGTTTTTCTAAAACCCAGAATTAAGTAAGTTTTCCTTATGAATAGGTTGTATAGACCTACATGGGAAATAAAAAAAAAAAAGAATGCTTTACTTTCATCAGCATCAAGTATTCTTCTTCAAAATTAAATAACAATTAAACATTGCATTCAAACATCAAAGGTAAAGGAGGTATCATTTAATTGGTTACTGTTATTTTTTCAAGTAATTGTTTTCAACGAGCTGTTTTCTCTCTGTCTTTGGAAGTATCGTCTCCTGATCTGTGTTTTTCATCGGAATGATTTTCAGATATCACATTAAACCTCGCCTAAGTGAGGCCTTCCCTAATGTCCCACTGAGAAAAAAAAAAATCAAAACCCAAAGGGACATGCCAATCATAAATATAGAATTTCCTTATTTTATCGTGGTGCAAAACAAATACCCTGACTGCATACCATAGCCACCATGTGGTGCAAAGCGGTACTGGGTTTTCAGCTTGTTTTTTTAGATTTTTAAAATTTATTTTTCAGTGATAGTTGACATATGATATTACATTTTTTCAGGTGTACAACATAGTGATTAGACATTTATGTAACTTAAAAAGTGATCCCCCTATAAGTCTAGCACCCACCTGCCACCATACTTAGTTATTATAGTATTAGTGATGGGGATGTAAGTACAGCGCAGGGGGTTTTCAGATCTTTTTATATGGAATTAAGGCTACAGTTACACGTTATCCTCCTTTTAGTAAACAGTCGGTAGATAGTCAGTCGTGATAGTTGTTACAATGAGCTTCTCTTGATGTTCTGTTTTACATAATTCTTCAGTTGTGCCTTCTACAGTCACCTGTAACAGGTACCTTGGCATGTGACTAGTGATAGCCTTCAACATTCCTCAGTGAGCTGAAATTAAGCTCTGTTTTCCACCCAGTTCTCATATCATTTCATGTTAATTTTCTTCATAACAGTTTTTGTTTTCTGGTGCATTTTTTAATGTATTTGGTGTATTTCTCTATCTCTCTATTTTAGGCTATTACCTCCCATGACAATCAGTAAATGTCGAAAACTGTTGTGAGTCTGTGTTGGAGTCATAAATTATAAGTCAAATATAGACACAACTATGCATGTAGAAATTTAAGTGTATTTAAATATTTTCTTGCTATATATGTAAAACTAAAGGATCATATTTGTTTGCCAGTAGCAAGAAAATGCAAATAAATTTTAAAATGCTAATTAGTAAATGGATTATTTGACATTACTCTCTGAAATTTAAGACTTGTGAAATTCCTAACATATTTGTGAAGTGTACATATATTTTCATTTACTAACAGCTATAATCAATATAACAAGCTTTTCTGTAGCTGTTAGAAATGTAGCAATTACTTGGATGTGTAACTTGAACACAATTCCAGCATTTGCTCATGGCTTTTCCCTCCTTTGAATAAGAGTCAGCCTTGGATAGATAATTGATGCTCATTTAAATTCACCTAGCTTTAAGATAATGGTTTAAGAAGAAATCAAAGTATGATATTAAGTTTATTTGGCTTTGTTAGAGCAGAACTGGGAAAATGAGGGGAAAAAATTCTAAGACTTCTGGCTTTTCACCGAGGAGGCTATTTTAGCCTCCTTTGCCTCTTTATTTTACTTTCTCTTCCCAGCGCTGATTGAAGGTTTTTCTGTTTCTGAGTTCTGTGTTGTCCATACTGCTGGTGAGGAGGATTTTGCTGGCTAAGGTGCAGCCCTTGTTTCACTCCACCTGTGCTTCTTCAAGTCCATTCCCTGATGCTGAAACTGAATGACTAGTAAATTGGGCATTTGGGAAGAAATTAAGTGCACGCATAGAAAATTTGCAAGTTGGCAAGCTCTTCTGTTCTTTCATATACAAAATAAGTGTGTAGAATTCAGACTTTATACGGGCTTTTTCAAAAACAACAGTGTGGTTTCTGGCATAAATTACAAAATAGCTTAAGGGCATACATATTCCCCACACTGTTAACACACCATACAAATAAAGGACATTCCAATATAGTAGTAGTACTTAATTCAATTTTTCCTTGAAATGCATTTGGTTTTATAGCTTTATTAATCATTATAGAGTCACTTTATGGCAATAATAAACAGGATTTACTCTTAGAAACCTAACTATATCTCTATTCTATTCTATTACTACATGCATAAGTATGTATATATGCATGTACACTTTTGTGTATACATACATTATTGTGTATATGCATATATATATATATACATATATGTAACATTGTGCAGACATTTTTAGATATATTTCCAGGTTTTCCATTTGTATAAGTGGAAAAGGCAGAAATGTAGGTGTAACAAAAATCTGTTACGTTTTTACTGCTTGAAATAAAGAAACAAGCTTTTATAAATACTTTACTGTTATTACTAAGTAATTACTTGCTTATACAAATAATTAACTTCATTTCTATTCATTTTTAAAATTTTTATTTTTAATATTTAAGTAAGCTCAGATGACAAACTAAGGAGCAGCTCACAGCAGTGATAAATTTTAGTTTCGCTAGACTGAATCAACTCTTCAGAGTAAGGGAGAGAAAGAAAAAGCGTGAGAGGGAGAAAGAAGAAAGAAGAAAGACAAAGGGAGAGATCAGGGGAGAGAGAGGGAGGGAGAAGCGGGGGAGAGGAAGAGAGAGAGAGAGAGAGAAAGAGAGAGAGAGAGAGAGAGAGAGAGAGAGGTGCTCTCAGGAAGAGAAGTCTGACAAGCACTGAGGTATTCTTTCTGTCCAGGACTCGAGCATTTCCTGTGATGGCTTACGGAGCATCAGAAGAGAGCTGTCACTGTCAGAGTCTGATATTTACTGGAACAGAGCAAATTTGGGGATTGGCCTGTTGTATTAGAAACCCTTTCGTTATTCCTTTATGACAAGTGGTAACCTTTAAACAAAACTGTGATCAATTTAGAAGCTGACATTTGATTTCCCTTTGTACCCACTCCCCACTATCATTTGCTGCCTCTACACAAAGCAATGAAAAACACAGAAAAAAGTGTCTGCCCCATTAAAATAAAAAACTGCATTTCAAAAGTTGGCAGGCAGTACAGTTAGTTGCAGGAAAAAATATTGAAACTGTTTTTATGAATAGAACATTGAAAACAGCAATATCAACAGAAATCAAATCTACTGCCACTGTCGTAATGTATCTTTATTGACACATTGAATCCCCGTAGGACTTTGGTCCAAGCCAGTATGTTGGATAGTTGGGTCAAGGGTCACCTTCCCCACTCATGTTTTTCTTTAATACTGCTTTTTGACTGCCAGTACTTCAGGGGGTCGTATTTGAGTGTCCTCGTCAGATGTAAATGTTGTTGGCTCTGTTCCTGTCCCCTGCCCTTAGCTCTGAGGCCCTCTCTATTTCCACTTTATGCTGGTGACCTCTGCGTCTGTAGCTGAAGCCAGCCTCTGACCTGGGCTCTGGGTCCCTTCCCCTCCTGCCTCCCTCGGAACCTCTTCCAGTTTCATCACTTTTCAATCTCTCTTCAGCTTCTTTCTCATTAGAGCTTTCTTCATAGAAGCATTTAAATTTACTAAAATCTTTCCTACATTAAAACAATAACAGCAACAAAACAAAGTTTAAAAATGTCTTTTTACCCCATTTCTTCCAGCTACTGCTCTTATCTGAATTCTCCTTCCCAACAAAGGTTCTTAAATTATTCAGCTGTGGCTGCCTTGGGTTTCTGCAGCCACCTTGCAATTGGCATCAGGGCAGGCAGGTCACACAGGGCTCCCCGTGCATGGGGTTTCATGATCTGCAGGGCTATCTTGATATACTCTATGCTTTTATCTTTGAATATGTGCTCTGTAAGTGAGAGAGCGGCTCACGCTTCTGACAGTGGATTATGCTTTGGGGGCTTGGAGCTTGACTCTTGCATGGAGTCTCCTCTCGCAGTCTCCCTCTCTCATTGGGAAGCTGGCTCCATGTTCCTGCCCAGGGGCCGCTGTCACTCTGCCTCTGGCAGCCACCAGATTACTTGGGGTGGGGGTGGAGGAGAGGGGCTGCATTTGCTGTCACCCTCCATCTCTACTGGTCACCTGGGCAGAAGCATAGGGAGGGAGTGCTCCGCAGTGTCTAGAGGTTGGGGGTAGGGGAGCAAGGTGGCAGCTACTGTCTCTCCCCCTGGCAGCGCAACTGGCGAGTTGTGGTTGTGGTGTGGGGTAAGTGGGCAGGGGCCTCTTGCTAACCCCCATCCCGGTACCTAATGCATGGAGATTGCAGTTCTATGGCGATTGCTGGTCCACTGAGGGCTGGGCCATGGAAAGGGGAGATTGACTTGCCTGAGCCTGGCTAGTCTGCACATTCACTTTGTATTGAGCCTGGCAAATTATGTAGCCAACCCTGACTGGGAGCTGTTTCCCTAAGGTCACGGCCACCTACATGCTGCAAAACTCAAGGGATTCTCACCAAGAATCCTCCTTCACCTCTTGGGGGCGCATTAGCCACCATTAACCACTCTTTCCTCCTGAACCCCTGTCTTCTCTACCCTTCAGTTGCCATCGCATGTCTCCCTGTTTAGTCTGCTTTGCAGGATTCTGTTCCTTAGCTCTTGCTTACCATTAGTGTTTTGGTGATAAGGGCATTGATTTGGTCCTAAAAGGGAACTGTGGCATTCTCTCTCTGGTTTCTCCTGTATCACACTGGGGAGTCTCAATCATTGTGGCTGGAGATGGAATGGGTGGTAGCCACTCCTGCTGAAAGTTGGCATTTCTGTTCTGAGCTTTCATCTCAGTAGATTGCCCTAGGGAGGGCCAAGATACAGAGTCACTATCTAAAGTTTCATCTGACGGGTAATGTGGGCATATCATTCATCCTGGCTCCAAGCTTCGGCCTCTGATAATGCTTTTCCCACGACCCTGCCTTTGAAAGCGGGGGACCGCATCTCACTGGTTCATCTCCCCAAAGTCTGCTGACTCAGAAGCAAACTTTTATTGTCATTGGATTATGGCTTCTAAATGTATTTAAAGAAATACAAAATAAGGCGATAGTAGAAATAAACTCACATTTTACTATTTAGAAAATTACTCTTATTTTAAAATACATTTTGTTGGAGTACTTCTTTTCCCAAGATGAGATCATTACAGCCAAACTCTAAAGACAGAGTAACAGGACACGCCATCACTTCTGTGATTACAAGAGTGTCCACTCGTGTCCTGCATCAATCAGGGAAACAAAATCCATAGCAGGGATTTTGACAGGAGCTAAGGTAGAACATTGGTTAAGTGTTAGACAACTGATAAAGCAAAGAGGAGACTGAGGGTGCACAGGTAATATTTGAAGCCAGCAGCTACCACCCCTTGGGCTGGGGGAGTAAGGAAAGGGCTTGGGCTGTCCGAATCTGGAAGATCAGCAGTGGACTGACTATCAGGGCCTCGGCCTCTGAGCAGGGTCTCTCTCCGGCTGCTGCGGGAGCCTTGCTAGAGGCATAGTGGGACTGTTTCCGGAGGTGGGGGAGAAGCTGGAGGTTGGAATTAACCGCCCCTGCCAGGGGGAGGGGCTATCGCTGAGGCAACTTGAGAGGAACAAGAGGCAAAGAAAGGAGGAACATGTCTGTTCTTCCTCGTCCAGCTGCCCAGGCCCCTCCAGTGCTCCACAGCGGAGCCTAACGGCAGCCTACGGCCAAGGAAGCAGCCCAGCGTCATGAAGCAGAGTACAGAGGAGTGGGTTTGTGCTGAGAAGAAATCGCTTAACAACTGGAACAAGTCCTTTATCTGTTTAGCAGTAGATCCTTGGATGTGCCCAAATCCCTCTGCAAATGCATGACTGCTCTGCTGGGGAGGGTGTGTGTGTGTGGGGGGTTGTGGGGGGAAGGGAAGAGGGGAGGATTGGCTGCATAATCGCTGAGCTGAGTACTGCTATTCTTTGTTATTGAATGCTATTGGGGGACAACCTTGTGAAATGAGTTCCCTGGAAATGCTGCATACACTTAATACAGTGTTCATCACATGGGACACCCACTTCAAATTGCAGACATGCATTTCATGTCTGTTAGAAACAGCCTTTTTCTTTTCAGTATGGCTGACATAATTGCTCAAACTCTGGGTCAGTTATCTTAGTTCCTCTTCCCTCTTCAATCCTCACACAGAATCCAATATACATTAATCTCAAATCTATCTATCTATATCTGTCTGTTTATGTATCTATCTTTCCATCCATCATCATCCATCTATCTTATGGGGAAATACAATTTAAAAATAAGAGATTAATTCTGTCTGTTGAAAATAAGGGAAGAACCTAACCGCCTCCTTCCTTAGAGCATTTACTTTAGAAAGAAAACTTGTTCTGTCTCTGTCTCTTTGAAATGTATAAAAATCTTTCTAAAGGCTAAATAGCCGCTTCACAGCTTTATGACTCAAGAATGTCTTATCTCAAAGAGGTGGGAGCTATCTCTTTGAAATATAAACATCAAGGGAGATATAGCACCCTTATCTCCAAGTCTCCTGGAGAGTAGGTGTCTAACTTGGCAGTGACTCACTGCAAATTGAAAAACTATGTCCTTTCTAATGATATGAGAAGTTTATTTTTCCTTTGGATAAGGCCAGTTAACAAGCACAGATGGCTATCCCAGTTACCAGATGAATCTAGGATGAACTATGTGTAATAAGTGATGCTGCCAAGGCCTCTTACGCAAGGACTAGTTATTGTTAATCTTAAGAACACACAAGGAATAGACTTTATCTGCTTCACTGTATAAAAGGGTGAGATTTCTTTCTGTCTGTGCAATGTCTTAGCAGATTCCCTATGATGTGCACCACAGTCTGGTTTAATGTGTATTCAATAACGAAAGCATTTTCTTTCTCTACCACCTTTGTGTAGAAGTTTTCTGGCTTGGGAAGAGTTGTTTTTAATTACATTTCTCTGTGTGTCGTCTGTCTATTTTACCTGTCTCTCTCTCTTTCCATTTCTGTCACATCACCTTATTCACCATATTTATCTGCCTTCAGCATTTCTCTCCCTGCTTCCTTGGCACAGTCAGCCACTTGGCCTTTTGGAAATGCAGCTGAGGTTATTCCTCTTCTTAAAATTTTACAGTGGCTCCCATGGGGGATCGAATTAAACCCAAAGTCCTGTAAGCCCTAACAATCTGACTCTTTCCCAACTCGCCCAGCGCAGCCCCTGCCTCTCTCCCTACTTGCACATTATGTGCCAGCCATGCTGGCCTTTTATTTCAATTTCCTAAATGTACCACGCTCTTCCCCACTTAGGCTTTGCCACATGCCATTTGCTTGGCTGGGAATATTCTTTCCCTCACTCTCTATGGTTTATTACTCAGCAGGTCTTAACCTAAATGGCTCCTCCACAGAGAGGCCATTCTTCACCCAATCTGAGTAGGCTGGATTTATTACTTATAACAGTATACCCTTTTTATCATCAGAGGCCCTTATCACCATGCATAACAATGTATTTATGTGTTCTGTGCTTATCACATAAAGACAGAGACGTGCTTCCCTCCCCACCCCCCACTCCCAACATAGTACATGCTCAGCAGTTGTTTGTTAAATAAGTAGATCTTCAGCACAGTTTTATTTCAAAGGAAAATGTCTCTCAGTATTTCCCCCAGTTCTCCTGTTTGTTCTCTCTCCTGATGGAGGGCAGGACTGACGCTGATGAGATACATTTGGCGCATTAAACTTGCCAGGGAATATAGCAATTTCAGTGCTTGAAATCCCAGTTGAAAGCTTTCTGTTATTTTGTTGTTGTTGTTTTGACTAGCTCTCTGTTAGTTAAATTACAGATCCAAGGGGCGAGGCCTGCAGCACCGCCAGGCTTGGCGGCACGCTGGGGCGATGAGGCTCTCCATAGGAGTGGAAAGAGCTCTCCTCCATCTGTTAGCCTGTGGAGATGCTTTTCACCTGGCATTAGGAGTCAGCACTTCACCCAACAGAATGGAGGGATGCGTGGTGTGGCAGGATCCCGCTGCAGCAAGACGGATGGTGGTGGTGGGTTCTGTGGACAGGGATGAGGACAGTGCTGGGCCACCACAGGTCACGGAGGATGAGATGGATCACCGATGTACCTTTGACTGCAGAAGTTCAAGAAAGAGTGATTTTAATGAAACACAGGCTTAGCTTGTGAAACACGTAACCCTGCAAACAAGATTGCTTGGAGGTAAATGGGTTTGCATACCCTCTGTTAAGTGTTTTCCACGTTGTCTAATTTTTCATTTTTCACTCCAATAGCTTCAAAACATTGGCTGCTAGTGTTATTTTTCAAATGCCCTTAACATTGATGAGCCTTCATAGCATTAGTGATGACAGTGGAAGATCTTGCTGCATGGTTTTATTAATGAGGCACAGAATGCCTTAAATAATGTGATTTCAAGACAGACATTGCCAACTTCCTCTTCAGCCCCCCAAGTTCTGAGTAGGAAGGATTCTGGGGACAAAGAAGTTTGTCCTCATGCACAGACCACAAGGTTGGTCCCCATTTGTGATTTGACATTTAGTTTTGATTAATTAGAAGAGCAGAAAACTTTGACTCTGACTCGGCAGTTTTTGCTCGCTCCAGATAGGCCGTGGAGTATCAGACTCTCCTCGGTCTGTGGCCCCAACTGCTGCTGCTGTGCTTCTGTGGACGCTGCCAGGCCTGTTGCCCTTGGTTCTGGAGCCCCAGTCTCCAGGTCAGTAACGCAAGGTGAGCCAAGCGTGCTGTCTCCGAAATCACTTTCTCACTTGCCTTCTCAGTCCCTGAAAATGCTGCCGCAGCAGTTGTGGTCATTGACCCACAGAGTGAAAAGTATCAAATGCTATATATCAGAGGCTGCCTGTCTCCACTCTGAGCTCCTCTCTTCAGACAAAAGAGGGTTCATGTCAAGTTCACCCATTGTTGAGAACAGAGAAGACAGTGATTTCCTAAGACCTTTTTCTCAAAACTGAATCTCATCCCAAGCCTGAGTTCTCCAGGTTGAGTCCCTGCCTGCAGGTCAAAGGAGCCAAGATTTCAAACAACTGTGAGTCAGTATACTGTTACTATCAATCTTACATTTGGCCTCTGTCTGCCTAAGATTGGAAGCACCCGTATGCTTTTAAAACCACTTTATACCGATTTTTTCATCATAATTCCCAGGATTTCTGCAAGTATGCTGCATTAGAATTATCTAGGGGCTTTTGGGATACTCCTGGCATATCTACCAAGTCAGATTCGTGGGTGGGGCCTGGGAGTCTTTTACAGTGAGCTCTCACAAATATTCTTGTATTCACGAATGAACATTTGAAATTCACTGAGGTGCATGACACAGAGTAGATGCTCCCAAAATAGTACCTGTTTTATATAAATATGTTAACCTACTGACATGAAAATTCAGAGGGAAGAAAAAAAGGCCGTTACCTTATTCAGTGCATTGTGCAGAGAGAGCTTCTATTTGAGTGTGTAGCTTCTCTAAACTAGGCAGCTAACTCACTGTCCCTAAATGAGTTATTTGATAATAAGGCCAAGCTACATATTCGTCATCACAACTTTGTCAATTTTTTTAGATACTGAAAGATAAGCTTAAGTTTATGGTTAATGTTACCACAGCAATGAAATAATGTAATGTAGACTAGAAATTATTTGGTGGCAGAATTTACTTTAAAAGCTTTATATAGTACTCTAATCTTTTTATAGAATCATTAAGGCTTTGAGTCACTTAAATTGTGCAGTTATAATTTACTACTTTTCCAAAGAGGAAATTATATGCTGTAAAAGCTATTCACACTTGGATTTGGAGACCATAAATGTCTTGGAAGGTATTTATCATAATATATATTAGGGGTTTTAACAGCTTCTCTATAATCACTTTCCATAAGGGAAGTATCAGCATATTTTAATAAAGTAGAAATTCACAAGAACTGATTTTCCTTTTGATGTGAGTTATAAACACGGTGATGCCTACATTGGTGGAAAGCAGGGCATTGTGTCATTGAGAAAAGTAATCTTGGGGTTCCTGAAGTTTAAAGACATAGTGCCTTAAATAATTTCTGAGGAGAATTTCTTTGGACATTTGCTATAATTGCTGAGCTGTTCAAACTGGCTATTTCATGAGGATAGGTTTGTTATCTGAATTGTGTTTGCTGAGCGATTATCCATGCCCTACCTTGTCAACTGTCTCTCTCTGGAACCTAGAAGATAAATCCTAACAGATCAGAAGCAGTTTGTGAGTCAGTCAGTGTAGCTGGGCTAAGGGACTCTGTGTGCAGCGCGTGGTACAGTGTTGCTCTGTGCTCTGAATACAGCCGCATAGAGCTGGACAGGATGCTTAGAGGGCGTTCAGTCCAATCATTCATCCTCTATCTGTCCCCTGGATGGAACTGACCACCTTCTCTCCTAGTCACGCTCATATTTTTATGTTGTTAGAGTCACACAGGACAGATTTCATTTATGTGTATACAAATTAAGACAGCAGATCTTAGTTCTTGAGGCATATTGTATAGGTTACAGAAAAATTACATGGTATAAGAAAGTGACAAAAGCAGGACTTGGTCTTATTGGAGGCTCAGGACTGTGATTTTTGCTCTATCATTGTGCAAATTAATTTTACCTGGGTTCTCTCCAGAAAAAAGAAAGAAAAGACAGAAAAAAAATCCAGAAATTTTGAGTTTGTTCCCAAATAGAGTGAATAGAAGAGACCCTTGCCTTATATATAAGGAAGACTTAGCACTCTGTAAAAATGACACTTTGTGAAATCTTTCTCCCCTGAATTACTTTTCCCCCCTCTTTGGCTGTTTTAGTCATTGGATTTAGTCTGTTTAAGGATTGATAAGAAGTGGATGAAAAGTAGAAAGCATTGATCCTGGGAAAAGGGGAGAGTTTATGGCAGAATCATGAGTTTTGTATTTAAAGAGAAAAGAAAGAGTAAGGAATGGATGTATTTTTTTTTTTTTAATCCAAAGTGCCTATGCGGCATTGTAGAAACTTCTTTTACAGGTAGATATTTCTATCTATAGATTTTATAGATAGATATCATTGCTTTACTTTAAATTCTGCTATAAGAGGTCAAAATGACCACACATTTTTTTTTATTTTATTATTATTTTTTTTTAGTGGATGAGAGTTTGAGAATTTTCAAGTTTAGGGGGTTACCCCAAAGAAATGGAGACAGTAGAAACAATTTTGCTTATGTCACCTGGGCTATCAGATTAGCGCCACTTTAATTTCTATTAGATCCATTTTGCCTCACTCTTGTCTTTTCTTGTTCTGCACAATCTTTCTGGGATTGCGTCCACTTATATGATTTCAGATACCAACAATGAACTATTTCATCACAAAGCTAGATTTTATTTAGACTGTTCATACGAGAACATTTAATATAGCCTCGTTAAGACTAGCAGGTAATGCTTTATTTTGCAAGAACCATTGGCATATGGTGACTTAAAGGAAGAAATACCTGTTTGGATTATAATGATATTATCTAACAAAACCTCTGCTGACTTTTAACTTCCTTGTTATTCAAAGGTTATGATCATTATTACAAGAGCCATTATTGTTCATTCTATATTTAATCAACAACAAACATGAGATGCAGTGAAAAATATACATAAGTAGATTCCAGGAACTATGAAATACTATAATGGAGAAGACAGAAGTCTTTCCTTCAGATAATCAAAAATCGCATTTTGTTTTTACTTTAGTGTTTTTGCCTTTGAGGAATATAAGTTTGATACACGTTTTTTCTTCTTTATTTTTTCCTTTTTCTTGAAGTTATCCTAAATAAATGGATTCATTCAAACATTTTTATTAATGTCACATGGGTCCATTAGCTCAGTACAAAATGGTGCCATTTATATATATATATATATATATATATATATATATATATATATATATGGCAAAGACTTAGTAATAAAGGGCTGGTAACTGGTGGAAATCTGTAATTAATGGGTGCTTAATGAACTACTACTCATGAGGAAGTCAGTTGATATCATAACCTGCTGAGCAAAAACCATTCATAAACTACTCTTAGTTAGGCTTTAGGCTTTATTTTAATGGTGATTTTGAGTTATCTAATGACTCTTACTCTTGTCATCTTGGTTATTTTATTTGCCAGTGCCTCAATATGTTGATCTCAGTCTTCAGTTATTCAGTAAATATTTTAAAATAAATGATGATACTAAGAAGACAGCCCAGACTTTGGAAATTCCAATTAAAGATGAGAGAAGGACCTCTGAAAAGGGGGTATCTGAGGTCTGTTAGTTAATACTGAATCTCTCCTCTTCTGGGCTTAAACTTCGTTTTCTAGAAGGGTAGAAAAACCCCAAATGAAACCATCTCTTTGGGGGAGTAGCTTCTTATTTATTTAGTTAGTTTTAGGTGTGCAAAACAATATAGTAGTTAGACACTTACACCCTTCACAAAGTGATAACACCCCCAATCTACTACCCCTCTGTCTTCGAATATAGCTATTACAATTCCATTGACTACATTCCCTATGTTGTACTCTATATCCCATGACGGTATATATGCACATGCATGTGTGTGTGTGTGTGTGTGTGTGTGTGTGTGTGTGTGTGTGTGTGTGTATTTAATTATAGTTGGCATTCAATATTATTCTACTTCAGCTTCAGGTATATAGTGCAGTGGTCAGGCATCTACACAGTCTATGAAGTGTTCTTCCTAAAAATCCAGTGCCCATCTGGCACCTTACATGATCTTTACAACATTATTGAGGGGAGTAGCTTCTGTTTGGATTGAGTACACATCTCTTTGCTTGACATGTCATGTTCACCATGATCAGTAGATTTTTTTTTTATTGCCCTTTGATTGCCACTACTCTGTAAACATCTTACGTTGGAAGACATGAATTAAATACAGTTGAAATAGGACAACTTAAACTTGCTTTTTGGAACAGGCATTCTGCAAGTCTAAAATAATGTCTACTTTTGGGAGCAATGCCTCACATGGAGGGGTTATTTGTGTAATCACAAGCTAATTTAACTGCTGATTTCTTTACTACCCTAAAGGGTTTCTTTCAACACATCTGTATAAAATCACCACTGCTGTTTAGGAGGAAGTTACAATTATCTTGCTGGAACTCTTTCCTTAGGCAGAGTCAATGTGGGGAGCTGAGAGGAGCTGGAGTGGGTGGGGCTGCATTAGTGCAGTTACTTGAGAGTGTTTCTATTGGACTTGGAACAGGGTAGATGAAGGACAGCTCTAACCTCGGGGAAAAGTTCAAAAAAAGTTTGCCTTTAAGATCTTTTCAACTTTGTGTTATCTGCCCTCTCTTAGAGTACTAGTCTTTCATTCTGATCTTCAGCTCCCTACCAATCTCCCCTCTCCCATCTCAGACAACTCTAACTTTGAACTCTACCCAGATCTGCTCATTTTGGAAAAGCTCAAATTAGCTCTAACTTGTTTTACCACTCTCCTTTTGGCCCTTATTTTCGGGCGTCTGCCCTTCTCCCATCTTTTAAATAAAACTTTCAGCAAGATATAGAGAAAATAATGCAGCGTTGTAATTCAGACAGACCCTAAGTTCAAATCATGACTTCTTTTTTTTATTTTATTAGCTGTTGTGGGTAATTAACAACACCCTGGCCCATAAAGTTACATGGTGAAATTGTGCAGCTTATATATATTGGTCCTAGAATGGACCTAATATTGTATGCAGCTACTTAGAAATACACAGAGTCCAGAATAGTGCAAAGAGTTCTTATATGTCCCCATAGCATCATTTCTTAGAGCCAGTGTCACTTCTTGTGGGCATTGGAAGCCTTCTTGTCTGTCTCTCACCTTTTTTCCTTTTTTTTCTTTCTTCTTCTTCCCACCTAAGCTCTGCCCTGCTGTGGACAAAGGTAGACAAAGCTCATTTATCTCTAAAAATGTCCATGTACCGCTAATCTTTAAATTTTCAGAATGGAACATTTACAAAATAAACCAACTATTCTTTTGCTAATATTGATCTGTCTCCTAGGATAGTTTTGATACATTTTTATACATGAAGACCTTCTATTTTCCAGGAGTAAGGCTGGGGAGAGACTGATGGGATGAAGGAGAAAGAGAACAGTAGACTTGATTGTTCCACAGTGCTGGGGGAGGATGGGGTAGGACAAATATGTGAAAGGGTACAGAACCTGACTCTGCCACATTTATGAAGCACCCACATTCAAGAGATAGTTTAAAACAGACAAACAAAAAACTTTAACTCATATCCATTTTTCCCATTAATTTCATATATTCACAATGTAATCTGATTCAAGGGAATTTCTACTAAAGGATTAAAATGTCTATGGTAGGGAATGGGAGGAACAATACTATTTGCATTTGATCCATGCAGTCACATGAGTGCCACATGCCAGGCATAGTGGTGAACAAGACAAACTTCCCTGCCTTTGTGGAGGCTACAATCCAGGAGACTCAAAGGAATCTTTAATCTGTACAGTTTGAGACTATTGGAGAAGCCATTTAAATATATTGAGTCCTACAATAGCTGGGTCATTTTGATGTTCGTATAGGAAATTTGTCTTTTATTTTTAATTCTCAATCACCAGAAAAAAGTAAGCGTCATAAATTTTGTTCTAAATTTTATTTAATTAGGATATTTAGTTTATATGTGTTTAGGCTTTAGAGTTTATAGCAAATTTAGTATAGTTTCCTCTTCAGGACTCAGGGACAATTTTCCTAGGCATTATTTCTTCAATATCATAAAGCTTAGCATAAAAAAATGGAAAATCCCTCTTGTAAATTACTTACATGTGGTCTCTACCTTTTTCTGTAATGTTTCCATTCACTCTTAAAATATTTTCATTTTCCTTTTTAAACAAGATATTTAGTAACGCCATTGTACAATTAAGGAAGTACAATTAAGTGATTCTTTGGACAGTCAGAGAAGTGACAGAAGACTTTAGTGTAATAAAAGGGTCAAAATTATCCTGTACCCAAAAGGAATATCAGAAAAGATTTTTTTAAAAGTTGTGGGGTGGTCTATCCACAGCCCATCACGATAGTTCCCAAAGACTACTGCGAGGGGACTTGGTCTCATTCTTCTTTTTTTGTTTTCCCCAGTTTTATTGAGTTATAATTGACATATAATGTTGTATTAGTTTCAAGTGTACAGCATGATGATTTGATATACGTACGTATTGCAAAATGATTACCACAAGTTTAGTTCATGTCCATTATCTCACATAGTTACAATTTTTTCCTTTTGATGAGAACTTTTAAAATCTACTCTGTGAGCAACTTTCAAATATACAATACAGTATTGTTAACTACAGTCACCATGCTGTTTGTACATTATATCCTAGAACTTACTTATAACTGGAAGTTTGTGTCTCTCTCTTCTCAAGTACTTGTACCCTGCTTGCCCCCAACCTACACTTACTTACCTTGTCCCCTCAAGACTAAGTTCCAAAAGGGGCATTCTTGACAAAGCAGTGTGTTTTATAATGATTGAGACTTTACATAAAAACAGGGAATCTGTGCGTATTCCTTTACCTGGTAAAGAAGTGTGCATAAACTCCAAGCAATTTTGGCAACAGTTTTGTGGGAATTCTTAATGTTTCCCTTATGAGATGGGGAAACAAAATTTCTAGGCAACAGATTATAAAATTGACAGGACCATAAAAATAGAAATAAATAATTACTCTCTAGTGTTCTTAATAAAGAATAATGAAACAATAAATATTAGACTGCTATAGTGATGTCGATGTAGGTATTTAATGAGCATCAACTGCATGCCAAGCACCATGCTAGAGGCTACATATAAAAAGATGAGGAAATTGCTCCCACATATGAAAAGCTCACAACCAAGCTAAAAAGACAGGTATTAAAAAGAAACAGATAAAAAAGGTGGCACCTGTTTTAATAGTGACATGGATAAAATGATGAAAGACTGTATTTTAAAAGTGCTAATTTAGTCAGGTGGTAGCTCAGACACTGAGGATGTGTGGATACATATCTGCTTTAAAAAAGGTGCATCAAACAGTATCTGAGGCAATTAAGAGGAATTCTGCATAGGAAATGACAGAGGAAGGTCAAAGATGTTAGTGTGCAGGCTCATGCAGGATCATTTATCAGACCATCCAATTATAAACATGTTGGACAGGGTGTGAAATGCTGAAGAATGATGCTAATGCTAATTTAAAGAGATCTGGGAGAGACAGAACCTGACAAATGAACTGAAGTTCACGAGCATACTTGTATATCCTGTAAGGAAGCACTGGAGTGGAAAATGCCACTAATGTTTCCTACAGCCTTGGAAATTTTCTTCAAATGGCGGGTATAGTCAGATGGAATTGGATCCCAGTTCTGCTGCTTTCTCTGCAACTTGCTCAACTTCTCTGACAGTTTCCTTGCCTCTGTACACCACTCTCATAGAGCTCATAGAGATTTGGGGAGGATCTGTTTATTCACAGATCTACTGGGCATCATGTTAAGTGCCTTTCATATTTTATCTAATATAATCTTCAATAACCTCGATATATTACCCTCATTTTGCAGGAGAGGAGACAAAAATAATTAGCCCAAGAACACATGACTAGTAAGTTGTAGAGACAGAATGGAATCCTGATCTATCTTACTCCAAAATCTAAGCATCTATAAACTATGTCCTCATTTGAAAAACTGATAATACGTAAATGCGCTCAAAAAGGTTAGTTCTAGGGCCAGCCGAGTGGCTCAGTTGGTTAAGAGTTGGCTTAAGAGTGTGAGCTCTGAGCAATAGGACCGCCGGTTCGGATCCCACATAGGCCAGAGATGCTGCACCTGAGCTGAGCTGTTGCTGAGCTGCCGATAGGTGGCAGGATGGCTCAGCTGGTGTAACAACAAGATTACAAGTTCGATGGTGGGCTGTGCCCACTTGCAACTTAAGACTGAACTTGGCACCTTGAGCTGAGCTGCCACCCAGATGGCTCAGTGGATAGAGTGTGCGCTCTTAACAACAAGGCTGCTGGTTCGACTCCCACATGAGATGGTGGCTATGCCCACCCGCAACTAAGATTGAACACAGCACCTTGAGCTTAGAGGCCACGAGCTGCTGATGGGCAGCCAGATGGCAACTGGTACTCTCCACAACTAAGATTGAAGAACAACAATTTGGCTGGTCCCCTTTCCAAATTCCCCAACACTGTTCCCCTCCCCCAAATCTCCAATAAAATATTAAAAAAAAAAAGGTTAGTTCTAGTTAATTAATCAGTCAATAATTATTTAGCACCTACTGCATTTTAGGCATTCCATCCAAAGCCAGTGGCAAAGAAGAACATATCAAGAGAGATTTCAGTGAGCTAAACATAATCGATCTGCTGTCTGTCAAGATGGAGAATGATAAACTCAAAGGTCAGACCTCATCTCCCATGGAAGTAATTTGTTAATACTTGGAAATTTCATCAATGGTGGTAACCATTAAGAAATCAACTTAAGGAATAATTTTCAGCTCTAAAACCCCAGTTATACAACATTATGGAATTCTATGGATGTATAGCTATAAATATACATATTAAAAGATGAGAGTTCTAAAGATGAACTCTATAAAGAATAAAGAGTATGATACATGTCAATATGTATAAGTTGTATATCTATCTATATGCCATTATATCAATCTTTACATATCTGTCTTGATAACTATATATATCAAAACAATATCAGAATTATGCAGGGCCGGCCGAGTGGCTCAGTTGGTTAAGAGCTCAGTCAAGAGTGCGAGCTCTGAGCAACAGCGGTTCGATGCCCAACCCGAGCTGAGCTGCTGCTGAGCTGCCAACAGGTGGCAGGATGGCTCAGCTAAAAAAAAAAAAAAAAAAAAAAATTATGCAGGAAAAGTAGTGAAGACCTGATAATCATTTCTGAGTTTAAAATAAAAATAACAGTAATCATTAAGCAGGACTTTTTGAGTTATAGTTGAAGTATAGTTAAACTCTACCTTAACATAAATAGGAGTGGGTCAGTTGAATAATGATTGAAAGGGTGGTTTAGCAAGCAAGTGCTGTACAGAAGCATGGAGATATGAAATTAGCACACAATATCAGTTAATTACAATTTGTTATTGCTAGAATATGAAGAATAAGGCAGTGGTTGTTGGGAAGTCAGTTGGAGATGCAGAGAGGCTATTGTGATTTTACTGGAGATGTGCACTCCTAGAATTGTCTTCATTGCATAGATTTTTGACAATAGCAAAAAGGGACAAAAATAGCAATATAGCCATAGAAGCAACAACATTGATTCTGGGAATATACTGAAACAGTATAGACCAAAATAAGATGGATGTAGAAAAAGAGATCAGAAGAAAATTAAAAAACAGTAACGAAAGAAGAGGATTCAGATCATCATTAGGTTTATCTGTACCTCAGAAACTCCTGGTTAAGATCTTTGCTCCCTATTAAGGGAGACTCATGGTTTCAGTCTATGTTTTTTAAATTATATAAACAATATATATACTTGTATACATATACATGTATTTATATATCTAATTTATATCTATAAGTGCTTAATTGTAAACTTATGTTATCGATTTCTTTGGCCTTTACAAATATACAAATTACATTTATTTAAGTACAGTCATGCGCTGTATAACAATGTTTCAGCCAGTGACTGACCACATGTATGACTGCGGTCCCATAAAATTATAATGGAGCTGAAAAATATTTTTTATAAATTTAGTGTAGCCTAAGTGCACAGTGTTTATAAAGTCTATGGTAGTGTACAGCAATGTCCTAGACCTTCTCATTCACCCGCCATTCACTCACTGACTCACCTGGATGAACTTCTAGTCCTGTAAGCTCTTTACATGGTAAGTGACCTATATGGGTGTACCATTTTTTTCCTTTTGTCATTTATGCTGTATTCTTACTGTAACTTTTCTGTTTAGATATGTTTAGATAACGAATACTTACCATTGTGTCACAATTGCCTACAGCATCCAGTGTAATAACATGCTGTGCATGTTTGTAACCCAGGAACAATAGGCTATACCGTATAGCCTAGGTGTGTAGTAAGCTATACAATCTAGGCTTGTGCACTCTATGATGTTTGCACAGTGACAAAAATTGCTTAATGACTCATGTCTGTGAATGTATCCCTGTCATTAAGTGACACATGCCTGCAATTAATTCAGTAAACGTGTTGAATACGTATTATATTTGAGACATATATTAGGAGCTTGGTTTACAAAGGCAGACAAAACATGAATCCTGGCATTTTACGTACAGGTGAGAAGCAGTGAATGAACCAGGGGAACCCAAATGATGGTAATTGGTGTCTAAAGCAAGTGGTTTTATTCCTAACCTTTCTAGATCTTCCTGTCTTGATTCATGGTTCTGTGCCCCTTTGGTTTTGGTAATTCACAGCCTCAGGAGGGAGATACACTTCCCCACTAGTCCAGCTCTGAAGGATTGGGAGGGTGGTATGGTATTTCATTAGGGGAAGAGGATCAGACAAATAGTCCAGCTTTTAAACTTATTGAACAGCCCCAAATAATAAACACATGGGGTTTTGATAAAAATCTTTCATTGTAGTTAGCATGGATTCCCTAAAATCTACCTTAACATAAATAATACTGCATGTTCTCAGGTATTTAATTATGTGGAATCTATCTGTAACTTGCTTGAGTGAGACTGAAAAATGGGAATTATGTACTCAAATAATTAGCAACATAGTTAACACAAATCAATTTTAATTGGAGAAATGAAATATTAAACCAGTTAGCAAAGTCAGCTGTTTAAGAATCAGGCATATTTGGTTTTTCTACCTCTAGCTCCTTTGCATTTTAAAATATTGAAAGGGGGGCCGGCCGAATGGCTGAGTTGATTAAGAGCTCGCTCAAGAGTTTGAGCTCTGAGCAACAGTGGTTCAAGTCCCGACCTGAGCTGAGCAGCCGCTGAGCTGCCAATGGGTGGCAGGATGGCTCAGCTAAAAAAAAAAAAAAAAAAAAAAAAAAAAAAAAAATATATATATATATATATATATATATATATATATATATATATATATATAGAAAGGTTCTAATTATATTTAAAAGTATATTTTTAAACAAAGCAAATAAACACTGATATCCAGTTAAAATAATCTAAAAATATGTGTCATTTGATAATTAGATTATTTAAACAGAAAACTGATAATTTAATGTTTTAGATTTTTGGTCATAATGTTAAGAATTACTATGTACATATTGAATACGTTTATCAGTTTGAAAATTAAAGTAAAGCCATTTTAGAAGAAAACAGTGTTACATAATATAATTAGAAAAAACATTCTCTGACAGATTGTAATTTTTCTAGTCACAGGAGAAAACATCAACACAAAATTTACCCTCGTAAATTCCCCCCCCCCCTTAAATTTTTAAGTGGACAGTAAAGTATGACAACGTGAAGTAGAATATAGCACACATATCCTAAGGTTTTGATGCAAAATTATATTATTTAACATGGAAAACCTGGTGAAGATGCCAGGTTTGATCCATCCTAAAAATATCCTATTTTGTTTCAGAAAAATATTCCAGAGAAAGCTTTATTCTCAACTTCTTCCAAAGCAATCACTTCATTAGTGGTTAACCTCTCCATATATAGCAATTTTTAGTTTCAACCACAATAATAGTATTTTATTTGAAATACTATTATAGTATTTTAAAAATACTATTATTATAAAATTGCGTTTTGTCCATATCATTTTAGCAACTTGTCACAGCTAATTTTAATCATTTTAAAACTTTCGGTCAAGTACAGAAGAAAATGGCCATCATTGCAATGGCGTATGTTACAGGAAGCAAGGTACCCTTATCTTGCTCAACTAGGCTTTGTATACCAATTGCAGATGGTATTCTTTATTATTTTTTTTACTATAATTAGTTTTCAGATTAATCATGCCAAAATCCTAGTTTTCTGTGCCATGTCTCAACTCAATGTAGAGACTCTCCTTTGATTATTGGACATATCCAAAATTCCTTTAAATAGCATTCAAGACTTTTTGAAACCTAGTTCCAACTTGGCTTTCTTGCTAAACCTACTACTTAGGGACAACACATAAATGTTTGCTTGAGGTAGCACATCACAGAAAGCAGGAATTGGAGAGAGTTGAAACCTGGTTCATTAGTCTCACAGCAGGACAGGGGAGGGTGGGAGGTCAAGCCTGCACTAAGGGACTGCTCTAGAGTGGGGTGCCCAGGCAGCCTCAGAGGATGCCCAGCCATCTCAGCCACAGCCTGGAGCTAATGGTGGAAGGTTCAACCAGGTAGGTCTTCTTTGGAGGGATCTGCAGTCAATACCAGAGACCGCAGGGTGAAGGGTGAGAACTGGTTTATGCCAATAGTTTGAGGACGATATCAGGTTCTAGTCTACAGAAGAAATACTGGAAAAGTTGGCTGATCAGAAATAAGAAGTGGCAACAGATGCTCCCAAAGGAGGTAATGGAGCAGGTGCTGGGTTTCGTCTAAAGGCTAGGTGCAGAGTCTGGCTGGGAGAGACAGGAGAACAGTAGTGCAGGATTCTAGTGGTCACGAAAAATCACTGGATTTTGGGTCTGGTTTTGAAGATGACTTAATTTTAAGTCCTATCACGTGCAAAGGCTGGGATTATTGATGTACATTTTGTCTCAGTCAGCATTGGCTGAGGGGCCAAAGTAGATTTAAACATTTAGAAAAGAAATATCAGGAAACCTTGTAGGTTTGGGAAGCCAAGAAAATCAGAGGAGGAAGAAATGATCAGAAGCTGACATTCCAACCTTACTTTTCACTCCTCCAAAAGGCCAACTCTCTCCCTGAGTTAGCATTCTTTTCCTCATTCCTTTAGCCATTGTGCACGGTACTTTGCTGAAATGAAATGTCTTCCTGTATGGCTAGCAACTGAATTTAGTTCCACAAATATTTATTAAACAAATGCTGTATGCCAAGCACTCTGGGATGAGAAGAGCCTGTACCTGTTCTCAAGATGCTGTCTAAATCTCACATTCTTGCAATATTCTGTTTGAACAATAGTTTACTCTTTCTCTGCTAATTTCTTTAATCATATGACTTGAGGTAATTTATAATTTAGGTAAATGTTAATATTAAATACAGAATGTATGTCACCAACCACCACCACTGGATTGCAACTTATTCAAGTATAGGTATTGTGTACTAAAACTTCTTTCCAACTTGCATTGTAGTCAAAATAAAACCTTACTAAGTCCTTGTTGATACATTGGCTCGTTCAGTCATTTTGTGTAGTGGCTATAAATTTTGCTTGTCATTAGAGCGTTTGCATTAGTTCATGTCAATATCTGTGCAATTCCAGAAAGTTAAATACTTTTACATTTTAGAGAAAAAGGTTGAACTATGAAAACTCTGTGACAAGCACTTTAACCTTCAAGATGATATTTATTTATATTTTTCAAATTTCTGTAGGGAATGTCTTAATTTTATGGTCTAATTGGCATGAGTTTCTTCCAGGGCCAAACAAAACCTGTGGCCCTGCAAAGCTGAGGAGAATTACCTGAAGGCTTTGGAGTATAATTGAATAGCTCAATCTTAATACAATGTTAACTTGATTTTTTTTGTTGTTGTCTTATTGCCTATAACGTTATTTATTGCCTGTAATGTTAAACTCATGAGTCAGATTACATTAAAAGTCTTAACAATTACCTTATTCAGATATTAAAACAGGGTTGTGCAGTCAATAATGAATCATAACAAAATTTAAGAATGAGAAATTCAGATAAACACCTCAGTTGGTTATGGAAAAAATTATAATTCGGGAAATGTAATTCAAATAGAAGCTGGCTGTAAGGGATTCAGTACATAATGCAAGAAGCAATTGTGTTGGCCTTTTGAAAAATTATACTTTCTATTTTATTCCTTCAAATTTAGAATTTTTTCTTAATAATTAATCTACTTGATAGTTGAGGCTAGACATTTTTCAGTACTATTGAATTTAGGTAGGGTTCTCTCCTTGATAACCAAAGTTGACTAGATTATAAGATGAAAATATAATTCTTGAATAGACTTTTCATAGTGTGGAAGAATTCTGGAAAAGTATAGTTTGTATTGCCTAAATTATCACTATTATTTGTTATCTATAGAATAGTGGGCAAAATAAACTATATTGTTGAAATGATGTTTTCCAATCCCTTCTACAATAGCTGTGTATATTTTATCTTACTATACTTTTCTGCAAACCCCAGTAAAGGCCTAGGCATAGAACTCTTTGAAGGCAATTCATTACATCTGATTTTCACAAGGGCTTAGTAAGAATGTCTCTATTTGTGTGTGTGTGTGTGTGTGTGTGTGTGTGCGCGCGCGCGCGTGTGTGTAATGAATACTAGACCAATACATCTATAGCCACATTTCCCTTTTAAGGTGATGGCCTCAATTAAAACACACACACACAGGGCTGGCCGAGTGGGGCGTTGGTTAAGAGTTGGCTTGGGACACCAGCTCTGAGCAGCAAGGCCCCAGTTCGATCCCACATGAGGCCAGTGATGCTGTACCCTCTATAGCTAAGATGGTGAACAACAGCTTGACCTGGAGCTGGGCTGCAGTGAGTCGCCAGCGATGGCGTAGGCTGCAGCCCCTGCTGCAGTGGGCTGCCGTGAGCTGCCATGAGTGGCTGTCCGATGGCCACGAGTGACTACCTCACCCGGGAAGAGCGCAATGATAATACCAACATGGGCCAGTGAAGCCACATCCTCCACAACTGGAGTGAAAAACAAAAGGACAGCAACTTGTCTGTTCCCCTTCCCCTATTCCCTAATAAAATCTTAAAAAACAAAAACAAAACAAAACAAAACACACACACACACACACACACACACACACACACACACACACACACACACCCTCATCTAGACATTGTAAATGAAAAAACCTGTGTTTCTCTTCTACTCACACAGAATACTTCTGTGACCAAATGTGTTGGTTGTTCACACCAAACTATTTTCTGACACGAGCTGGGTGTCCTGCAATTCAGTTCAATTCTGACACTGAATAGAGTTAGCATGGATCCCATAGGTTAAGGGCTCAGTCCCACAAAATCACCCCTTAGTTCAGATGCCATTCACAAGTCCAGGTTATCACCTGTACTTCTAATGGACCAACTATAAATCAGAGTTCCCACTACCCCCATCTCAGGTTTTTGATAATTTGCTAGGGTGGCTCACAGAACTCGCAGAATCACTTCAGTTTGCCAGTTTAATATAATGAATATAATGAAGGATAAAGATGAACAACCGTATAATGAAGAGGTGCATAGGGCAAGGTCTGAGGGGGTTCTGAGTGTAGGAGCTTCTGTCCCTGTAGTTAGGGTGCACCACTTTCCTGGGGCATGTGGGTATGTTTACCAACCCAGAAGTTCTTCCAACACCGTAATTGGGGGTTTCATCACATAGGCATGATCGATCATTAACTCCATCTCCAACCTCTTTCCCCTTCCTGGAGGATGGGGAGTTGCAAGCTTCTAATGATGGCTTGGTCTTTCTGGTGACCAGCCCTTATCCTGAAGCTCTCCAGGAGCCCACCAAGAGTAGCCTCATTAGAATATAAGACATTCCTATCACCCAGGAAATTCCAAGGGATTTAGGAGTTGGTTTAGGAACCAGGGCCAAAAACCAAATATTACAATAAAATATGTTCCCAGTGCTCTTATCCTTTAGGAAATTACAAGGGTTTTAGGAGCTCTATGCCAGGAACTGGAGGCGGGGACCAATATATAGCTTTTTGTATTATTTCACAGACTTTCTTCCACAAAGAGCACTGCCTCAGTTTGCATTATTTAGCTGCATATATGTTATAATAATTATTCTCTTTTTGAAATAAAATTTTTTTAGGATCCACTTTTATTGGGTACCGACCACATTCTGGGTCATATGGGTTTAGTGACTGCCTTACTCTCTGGTAGAAGAAGCAACACAAATACTTAAAACACTTGAATAGAAAGCGCAACAAAGTGTCAGAGTGACGTTAAAGTCTCTTGAGTGATACCCTTCTCTGCAGTGACTGGTGAGCACCACAGCACTCCTTAGGGCTGAAGGAACAGGACATGGGTGGAGGTCTAGTAATAGTAGTAATAATATGGCAGGTACTCCCTTTTAAGTGCCATATGTGCTGGGCCTTCGCCTAAACACTTTCCATATATCATTTCATTCAGTCCTTAGAACAACTCTTAAGACATCTTTGTATACTCAGGCTCTTTCTCCTGTGAAAACCCAACTTTTTCTGATTTTGTTAGTGGAGATTATTTTATTTGGTTTTCTTTCTGAAAACTTCCAATGAAATGACAGTAGATCCAGAACTGAATCAACAGCTATAAAAGTAAGATGCTGTGGAAAATGCTGACAAAAGTATTTGTTTCTATTGAGTACTTTTCTAGATCCCAAGGGGAGATACAACGTCAATGATGAGTCTTGAGTACGATGCCTCTTGTTTTACATCATCTTTTTCTTCCAATTGAAACTGACTCAAGTCTTCAAATTTTCATTGAACTATCAGAGAAACTTACCAACGTTTTTATTCTGAGAGTTCTGCCTCTGTTACTCTAATTGCAGTCTTTTTTTTTTTTTTCACAGAACCATCTGAGAATTTTTTCTCAAACACAAATCTGAAATGGTACCTTTCAGAGAACTTCGTGCAGTGCTTACAGAATGAAAACTAAGCTCCTTAGAATATTTAAGGCCCCTGTCCTCTAGTCCCTATCTTTCCTTTTAGTGTTTTTATCTTTTCATTAATTCATTCCACACTCCACCAACCCCTGAATATTTTTCAATCTTAAGGAAATCTTGTGTTTGCTACCGGGAGGTGTGGTGAGAACTAAATGAATAAGTCAATATGTGTAAAGCACGTAGGACAGTGATTGGCATAAGGAGAGTGCTATGTAAATGTCATTTATTTTATTTGCTACCTCTGTTCATTCATACTGTCATATTGACCTGGAATATCTCCCATTTCTACCTCTCACAATTTGTCCTTCAAGATGCTACTCAGACGCTATCTCCACTATTAAGTCTTTCTAGACTCACCCTCCACCCCAGTAGCTTTTTATTCTACCCTCTCCCCATCTATGCCTATATTTTATTTGATTTATACATTAATTACATTGTGTTTGTACATAATGCTTTCTTGCCCCCAGGATATACTGTCGCTCTCTGAGTGCAAAGACCACATGCCCATTGCATGATATAATAGAGAGAACAATATTTGGATTCCCAGAAACCTAGATTCAAATTAACTGAAGTGTGATGAATACCAGATTACCTAATGCCTACAAGCCTTAGTTTACTGATCTTTAAAATAATAGTGACTTCATACAGTTATCATCATTCATCATTGGGATACTAGTTTTAGCCCCCTTGATATTTTGATAAGTTTTATAGCCATTTCCTTCATTGTCCTTATATTTCAAAATGTAAGCAAGTGTCAGACTTTAGGAAGATTGGGCAAAAAAAGAAATGGTGAAGATTTCCTCAATAATTAGAAATATTAACATGATGATATACTTTCCCACCAAACACTTGAAATCATACAATTTCTCTGAGAACATTTTATGCCTTTCTTTGTTTATATGACATGGCCTTGCTCTTTGCTAAGTAATGTCATCAATTATAATTGGGCATCTTTTTCTCCACTTTCTCCTCAAATCAAAACTCTTCATAAGCCAATGTTTCAGATGAACACTCATGGGTTATCTTAAATCCTAGATGTTTTGAAGTTTCATGATTTAATAATGTTGGAGGACTTCTTTTTGGAGTTAATTGCTTAAAGCCTAGTCAGTATAATAGTTCTCTTTATGCCACTTTCAGAAAATCAGTTAAGATTTCTGCTCAGTGCAAATGTCTATGAATAGAGTTCAAACATTATGTACTTTCATCAAGTATACTTGAGATGGAGCAAGAAAGATTTAGTTTGTACTATTTCTTGCATCTTTCAGATAAAGAAATTAAAGGATGAGGAAGTTAGGGATAAAGAAAGAAATATATAGGAATTTCATGCCTCTGTACCTGTTAATATCTACTCATTAGGTTGAAGTCTTTTCTCACAATTAGACTCTCTTTTTTTCCACAAATATTTTTCTCTACCTCCATATATTATTGAGATAATTCGTTCCATACATAAATAAAAAATATAAGTAAAAATTTAATATTTTGGGAGTTTCTTTCCCCCATTTCAACATTTGTTTTCCCATTTTAGAAATCTTTGTTTAATAGCTTTGACAATTTGTCTTTAGAAATAATAAAATAGAAGAGAAATATAAATCAATAAATATTTATTGCTGTTGCATTAGTCAAGGTTCTCCAGAGAAACAGAAACCAATAGATTTATTATAAGAATTGGCCCACGTGATTATGGAGGACTAGAAATCCCGCTGTCTGCCAACTGCAAGCTGGAAAACCAAGAACACTGGTGGTGTAATTCAGTCTAAGTCCAAAGGCCTGAGAATCAGGGGGGTCCATGTTCCAGGGCAGGAGAAGATGGATATCTTAGCGAAAGCAAAGGGCACACTCGCCCTTCCTTTGCCTTTCTGTTCTTCCCAGGTCCCCAGCAGACTAGGCAATGCACAGCTGTATTGATGAGGGCCTTCTCCTTACTCGGTCTGCTGATTCAAGTGTGAATCTCTTCCAGGAACACCCTCACAGACACACCCAGAAATAATGTTTTATCAGCTTCTGGGCATTCCTTAGCCCAGTCAAGTTGACACACAAAATTAACCGTCATAGCTGCATAATCTATAGTAAAATTGATAAACAAAATTTAAAACTACATGAATGCTTAGTGACTGGGGAAATGTTTAATAAAATGATACATTTTTTTCAAAGTCACATAGTCCTTGGAATGTCTAGTTCCCCTGCATCTCTATTTGTGTGTGTGTGTGTGTGTGTGTGTGTGTGTGTGTGTGTGTGTGTATGTATAATTTTTAGGGCTTGATCATGGAGAGAATTTATGATGAGTGAAAAGAAGTATGTTTTGAGACATTTTAATCAATGTAACTTAGAGTTATTAAAGATGTAACATACCAAGACAAGAAACATCCTTCATAAAGTAACATTCCCAGAGTCCAGTCTAGCTCCTTGATTCTCATTATTGCTTTATTGCAAGTGTCCAAACATTCAACATTTCAGTGATTCTGAAAATTTAGGGATGGTTCTAAATTTTTAAATTTTGAATCAAACTTGTTAAATATAGCAAACACACACACACACACACACACACACACACACACACACACACACACACCCCCCCAAGCAATCTTGTACCTACTACTCAGAATTGACACTTGCTAATAGGTAATTTTACTTCAAATCTTATTGTAAACATCAAAGAAAAAAAGTTGTCTCCATAAATACTCAACTTTTATGGAGAAAACAAAAAATTAATTTAGGGGCAGCCAGTTAGCTCAGTTGGTTAGAGTGCAGTGCTCATAATACCAAGGTTGCTGGTTCAATCCCCGCATGGCCACTGAGATGCACCCTCCACAACTAGATTGAAGACAACTACTTGACTTGGAGCTGATGGGTCCTGGAAAAAAACACTGTTCCCCAATTAAAAAAAAAATTAAAAAAAATTAATTTTGATTAATTGGAAATGATGTATGAAATAACAAATATATATAATCTATGGTAATATAAAACATAGTTTTATATATATATATATATATATATATATATATATATATATATATATATATTATACCAAATGATATTCAGTGAAGTTCTGCTATTCCCAATTAATCTGAATTGAAAATATTGAAAACTTTTAGTCAAATGTTCACTTTTTAAAAAATTTTAAAATTATCAGTCTTTATTTTCATTAATTTTAGAGTTCAATTTTAAAACATTTATTATCACTTGTATGTTATATTATTTAAGATTAAGTTGCCTGCACCTACTAAGAGAATACCCCCAAATAGTGGCTTAAGCAAGATAGAAGTTTCTTTTCCTCTCATATAAAAGAAGTTTGGAGGAAGGTAATTCACCATTATTTGGCAACCCCTCATTTTTCAACAGAAATGCAAACTTCCATGTCATATTCTTTATCTTCAGCACTGACTTCCATGTGTCAGGTTACCTTGTGGTCTGAGGTGGCTTTGGAGACTCTAGCCCTCACATCCTTGTCTCAAGCAGCAGTCAATTAAAAAAGAGAACATTGCCACTCTGAGTTAAACTAGGGCTTTATAATTAAGGGAGAATGGAATAATGGATATTGAGTAGTAACCAGCAGCCTGTGTACCCTTCCACATATTCTGCAAAATGCAGGCTGCCAATCAATTATTGTAACTGAAAGCTTATTTCTTTATTTGTGTCATGCTGTGGCTATGAGCTATGTCTGTATGTTTTCCACTCAACTGCCTTTGTGTTTTGCCTCTGAATTGCAGGGATTTTTAACTGATTTGTTTTTTGGTGAGAAAAGTAACATCCTAATTAAATTGGTGTTGGAAAGAATCCGTCATGTAGAAATATGGGTACTGTAATACTTGCAATTTAAAACTATTAAGTAATTTTAATAGCAGGCATATTATTGTAAATCATGACACACTTGATAATTTTAAAAACTATACAGTAGTGATACTCAGAAAACATATACACCGTAGCTATATTGTGATATTTTAATTTATTTGACATCTTGTATCAGTTACTATTTTTCTAGGTTCTATTTTTAAGTCCTTTGCAAATATTAATTCATCTAGCTTTTCCACTCTCATTTTCTCACGAGTATATAGTGTAGTTTCCCAGACGGAGGCCACATGACTTATGATGACATCACCTCTCTGATGGCTAATGAAATGTGAGAGTCCTGAGAAAAAAACAAATCACAGTTAGAAAACTAAATACATTAAAAAATTTGATAGTTACTCTGTAATGCATCTATCAATCAATATTAAAAAGAAACCCATTAACTGAGTACGGAGTATATAGTGCTAAGGTGGAAACTAAGAAGTATGAAATGATAGTTCTGTTGAGGTAACCAAATGTGTGTGTGGTTATGTGTGTCTGTGTGTGTCTGTGCGCGTGTGTGTGTGTGTGTGTGTGTGTGTGTGTGTGTGAGTGTGTGTGAATGTGTGACTGTGTGTGAATCAATGAGCTATTGGTAGATAGTACTAAGTAATAAACCACACCACCAAAACTAAGGGCTTAAAGCAACATGCACTTACTACACACAACTCTAGATTGTCTGGCAGGTTCTGCTGATTGTGGCTGGATTTACTCACATATGTGCAGTCAGCTGTGGATTAATTGCAGTGCTGAGGTTAGGAATGCTTCACATAGGGTGAAGGAAGATGAAAGCTCTTTACCACATATCTCATCCTCTGAAAGGGTAGCCCAGATATATTTTCAAAGTTATGAGAAGGAAGGTGCAAGATGGAGATGCTAGGACAAGCAAGGGTAAATGCTCACGGGTTTTCCAAGCCTCCCTGTTATCATATGTGCTAATAGTCCATTGGCCAAAGGAAGTCACATGACCAAGCTCAGCATCAAGAGCTGGAGTGCAACATCCCACCCACAATGAGAGCGAAAGAGCTGGGGTCATCAGTACCATCAGTGTATCACAGTACCACAGTGTATATATGTGAGGAAATATAAATTAAAATATATTTGACATGTATATATTTATGAAGAAAAGTATGACATTGTAACAATAGAAAGGGCATAGTACATGATCATTTTCTTGATTTCTTTATTCTACAAACTCATGAATCATCTTTACAATGAGAAATGGGCATGTCTTGCATGATAGAAACTTATGATAGCATTTTATTTTTATCAATTCATTTTCTTTCAACGTTAAGGGTTGAATTTTTAAAAAGAATTATAATATAAATTTTCACTATGGTGGAATCTGAGGAAGAGTTATTAAAGTAGTAACATTATTAAAAATAATTTACAGAATCTCATGACTTAACATTGAGAGACAGTTTTGCTATACAAGAAATGTAAACAAAGCAATGCAGTAATAGATGGTAAATACAAGTAAGTATCCCTCCACTGGCCTCTTTATTAAACTCTACCCTCTCTCTAATCTTGAGTCCTTTGCTTCTTTTGCCTCACAGTGTCTAGATCCATCTCTTTTCTTCAATTTCTGGGAAGTTTCACCCTAACTCACTTCCAACATCTTTGCTCACCAGTGAGAACCCTGAAAGCCATGTCAGATTTTCATTTCAAACTCACATCTTCTACTCTCTCTTTGGTGCTTTTTGCTAAATTTCTAATCCTCTCTTTTTACTCTGTGCTTCCTCATTTTAACACTGAAATCTTGTGTCCTTTATACACAGTGACTTTATTAAGAGGAAGGCAGGATCATATGAATTCTTTCTCCCACATTTGATATTAAGGAAGAAGGCCATGCTAAATTCAAAAATGGTGTTTCCTCCTGTAGTTTTTGGGTTTTTTTTCAGTATCCCATATGCTATTTTGTAACCATGCTACCCTAAATCCCTCCTGCTGCTTGGAAAATGGGACCAGGATTTTACACTATAGTGTTAGTGACTGGAATAGTTTACTCTTTCTATGGTGGACTTTCATTTAATAAAAGACAGCTATAAAGGGCTGTGCATTAATACCTAATGGTGGAATATTAAATTATTTGGATTCCATGTGATCATTTTTATTTGTTCATAATAATAACTAGCATTTATCGAATGCTTTCTGTGTACCAAGAACCATACTGTATTATCTCATCTAATTTTCACATCAACCATTTAGGTGTTACCTGTATTTCACACATACAGACATTGAGACTGAAGTCAAAACACTTGCCTAAGGTCACGGTGCTAACAAGAGGGAGAATTTCAGGCTTTAGAGATTGTAAGACTATTTCAAAAAGTTCCTTCTTTATGGAGGGCCTTTCCTGTAACCCTCAAGAGCACCTGGGCAAACTGAGCATTGGACTTTGAGAAAGAGATGCTCTGTTTGATCCTTTACATCAGAGCCTTTCCTTTTTGCCCCTAAGTCTGATTCTCCACACTTTCACAGAGCTTAGGTGCTTCACCATCTTGTTCCCCCCGTGCTGGCTACACTGATCCTTAGCGTCCTGGAATTTTCCCTTTGTGACTTTCTCTGCCTTTCTTTTCACTTTTGCTTTCTCTTTTCCTTCGGTTTCTCTTTGTCTCCTTATGTTTTCTCTACTCTAGAGAATTTTTGTTTGCATTTGCATTATCCTACCACAAAGTGATCCCTTCTTCTTTATCGCTAGACCGCAATATTAAACAATCAACCATGGTTTTGATGCACTGGGCAAAGTCATGACTTGATAAAAGTGGTGGAACTGCTTTCTGCAGAGAAAAGAATCCTTTTGCAATGTAAGAAATAACCACTTAGTTTTTGGGTCTCAAAACATTAAGATTTACTTTAGTCCCACTTGATAGGAATAAAAAATAGCCCTAAAACGTAAGTTCTGCTTTTTTGGTTTACAGTAATGGTTATATTGCTACTCCATACTCAGCATGCCTCAAACCAAATTCATGACCTTTTTTATCCCAACATTCTTTCCTCATCTTGTATGGATGGCATCATTAGCCTCACATTTGCCTAGATTAAAAATATTTGTCATTGTCACTTTGCCTTGTCCCTGTCTCTCCCATTTAAGGCTGGCTCTCCTGAAGGTTTCTCCCCCTTTTTTTCTCTCTCCTATTACTGCTGCCCCATCTTGGCTCAACATTGTTATTTCTTTCTTTATGATTGAAAGAAATTATGATTGTCTCCTAACTGTTCTCCCTGTCTCAAATGATTGCTTTTTTCCCAAAATACCCTCCATAGTTATACTTTGTTTTTTTTTTTTTTTTTTAGCTGAGCCATCCTGCCACCTGTTGGCAGCTCAGCAGCTGCTCAGCTCAGGCAGGGACTCGAACCGCTGTTGCTCAGAGCTCAAACTCTTGAGCAAGCTCTTAACCAACTGAGCCGCTCGCCCGGCCCCATAGTTATACATTTTAAAATGCCTGGCTGAAAAATATCACTCCCTTGCATACTTGCTCCCAGCTGCTCACCATTGCCTGCAGAATAACTAAAGTTTAAACGTGGGGGTGACTTCCCAGGCCCTTTCTAACCACGGCCCAGTCTTCCTTCCCAGACTCAACTTCCTTATTGTCCCTCATACACATATGCTCGGGCCCACCTTTACCTTTTCTACAATCCTGACAAGCACATTTAGCGCTCCTACTCATTCGTCATCACCTAGCCACCAGCAATACTCCAGTATACTCAGAATCACAAAGAAGGGTAGAGCCCTAATGAGGTCAGAAGTGAGAAGCTCCCTATGGAGGACTTGACACTGGGAACAGTGGTCAGCGGTAGGTACCCTCATTACGTAATGATTGTGAATAAAATCGGAAACTCCCAGGAGGTGGCTAGGCCTAAGATTCCTTACTCTAAACAACATCCCATGCGTTTGAGCCTCAGACGTTTGCCAGCCTTGGCCAGCTGTTTCTGTGGGTTGAGCTCCATTCTTGTGCCCACAGCCAGTCCTTCTGGTTACTTCCACTTTGGGTACCACCTGAAGTCCTGCTTTAAACAGAGGTACGTTCCCTTCTCTTCAGTCCCTTTTCTCCCCGTCTTGCTGCTGGGTTCCACCCTCCACATCAGAACTCCCAGATATCTCAACTCACTGGGATTGAGCCCAAGGTCTCTAAGTTTGCCAAAGACAGTTTGGTTTAGTAAGATACTTAAATCAGTTCCCTGTGACTTGAAAGTGTTCTTTGTTAAAAGTTATCCTTCTCTTATGCCTTTAAGGATAACTCTTATCGCGTCTCCTTCCACCCCCGCCCCCCACCGCTGAAAACTAGGGCCCTATCTATGGCAAAGTAATTGCAAGAGCAGAATGGAGTGCTGAACTATCTCCCTGCTTCCTTCCCTCCCCAGAAGCCCTTCTGTCTAGGTAATTGCAGTAGAACTTGCTGAATGGTACAGATTAAATTGTTAAGACCCTATTGCAGCAGTAGCACTTCACATGCTTGTCAAACCTGGGCATGCTCTTAGTCCTTTTTACTGACTTACGCTTATATATATATATTTTGGTAATTTGAATGAAAATTTGTTTAGGGATGCTTACAATCCCTGACTGTCAGATGCTGTCTTATTTATGGATGTGCAATAGAATTCAAAATGCCATTGCTGTTTTCTTTACACCTCCAAAAGAAAATGATTATCTTATTTAACACTTTTTTTTAAAAGTGATAGCATGCTATTTTCAGTCTCAAGGAGGAATACAAAAGTCTTTGCTGGTGAGTAGTCTAGTTCAAGCCTTGCCTTCAATCTTTGAAGGTTTTGTTCAATGTCAAGCAATTCCTTTCTTGCTTTGTGCCTGCAAAGACATTTTCATATCATTCTTTTTTTTTTTTTTAGCTGAGCCATCCTGCCACCTGTTGGCAGCTTAGTGGCAGCTCAGCTTGAGCCAGGAATCGAACCGGCGACCCTGTTGCTCATAGCTTGTGCTTTTGAGAGAGCTCTTAACCAACTGAGCCACTCAGCCGGCCCCCATATCATTCTTTAATGGCACTTTTTAATATTTTATTATAATTGCTTACTCTTTTGGATGTGGGTGTTTGAATGGCAGCTCTAACTCAGGATTTGCCTTTCATAGCACAGAGATTCACTTTCCTAAATCTGTTTTCCTTTCCTCATTCTTATCTTCTCACTCTAGGCTTAAGCAGATATAGACTTCTCTTACCAAAACCATCACAAGTCTGCATAGTATCTGTTCAACATTCTAGTTTCCTGAGATACATTTGTGTATTATACTTTATATTTTTATGGGTAGGGAAAGCAATGCTTGTTTCTAAAAGATTCAAAGGAATATAATTATGTACAGATGATCATAACTTAATTACCATTTTTCTGTTTCATCTGTTGGGATATTTATATAATTTTCAGTGTTATAAATCAGTGTTGAAAATAACATCCTTACATATAATTTTTGCATCTGATTAATTTCTTAGAAGTGGAATTACTTTGAGAGCACAAATTATTTTTAACACCCCTCCATAGATATTTCAGAATTGTTTTCAGTAAAGGATGTACATATTTACATTCACATCAGCAGTTGGTGAGAGCATGGGTTTTCACTGGTTCTTCATTTTGGTGGGCAACAAATGAAATTTAGATTACTTTATTCCTATAAAGACAAAACAATTATACATACGTTTAATGCCCACGTATGTTTCTTTTCCTTTAAGCTGTCTCTTCATGTCTTTGTCATATTTTCCATAAGAGCTTTACTGTTTGTTATATTGATCTATAAGAGTTCTTTATATTTTAAAATGCTATTCCTTTGTTGTGTCTGACATATCCTCCTGTCTCCCTTTCCTCAAGGCTATAGGTGATCACTGTGGGAACCATTTCTACTATCTGGAATTCATCTCCCCTCCAGTTTTTAAATTTTTCTATACCTTAGATTTTTGCTTCCACTAATTTTGTTTCCTGCCTTTCCATAGTCTATAACATCAGTATATTTATTTCATCTATTTATAGCATAAGTAGGACATACTTTTGTCACTTTCATGTAAACCTGAACTCAATTTTCATCAATAACATTTCGCACATGACATTGCTAAATTAATTCAGAGGATGGTTCATGTGGATTTATATTATTTAAGTGATTGGACAGGATACAGGAGGAACTCACATTTACTTGCTACTATAACACCAAAAGTTATGCTCAGTTTAACCTTATTTCATTTATATTTCACAAAAAATATAACAAGTTAGGCATTACCCTTTTCATTTTTTTGAGATGTAAGCACTGAGGCTTAGACTGTTCAATAACTTCCTGAGGGTTATAAACTTTACAGAGATAGTAAAGGCAGGTCTCTTGTCTTTATTATATTGCCTCTTTGCTCTATAAATCAAGCAAATGCCAACTTTCTAAATTAATAGTGTAGGAAAAGATTATTCAAGGTATATTTAAATTGCATCAGATATACAAACAATTCAGGTTTTTTTTGTACCTCATAACTATTATGCCATTTATTTATTTTTTATCTTTATTAAATGTTGGGTTGTCAGAAAAGTCATGACGCAATTTTGCAACAAAAAGCATAGAAAAAAATACGTCATGACTTTTCCGACAACCCAATATATTGGGGTGACATTGGTTAGTAAAATTATATAGGTTTCAAGTGTACATTTCTATAATATATCATCTATATATTGCATTATGTGCTCACCACCCAGAGTCAGTTCTCCTTCCATCACCATATACTTGACCCTCTTTACCCTCTGGTAACCACTAAATATTGTCTGTGTCTATGATTTTCTTGTTTCTTTGTTTGTCTTGTTTGTTGCTAGTTTTATATGCCACATATGAGTGAAGTCAAATGGTTCTCCACTTTTTCTGTCTGACTTATTTTGCTTAGTATGATAATCTCAAGATCCATCCCTGTTGTCACAAATGGCAGTATTTCATCTTTTCTTATGGCTTAATAGTATTCCACTATACACATGTACCATATCTTCTTTATCCAGTCATCTATCAAAGCATACTTTGGTTGTTTCCATGTCTTGGCCACCATGAATAATGCTGCAGTGAACATTGGAGAACATATATCTTTACAGATAAATGTTATCAGATTGTTTTGGTAGATACCCAGAAGAGGGTTTGCCAAGTTGCGTGGTATTTCTAGTCTTAATTTTTTCGGGAGCCTCCATATTGTTTCCATAGTGGCTGTACCAATTTACATTCCCACCAGCAGTATATGAGGGCTTCTTTTTCTCCACAGCCCCTCCAACACTTGTTATTATTTGTCTTGTTGATGATACCTTTCTAACAGGTGTGAGGTAATATCTCATTGTGGTTTTGATTTGCATTTCCCTAATAGCTAGTGAAGTTGGCATTTTTTCATATATCTATAGGCTGTTTGTTTGTTGGGAGAAGTGTCTGTTCAGGTCCTCTGCCCATGTTTTAATTGGATTGTTTGTTTTTTGTTGTTGTTGAATTGTACAAGTGCTTTATATATTTTGGATATTAGGCCCTTATTGGAGGTGTTATTTGCAAATATCTTCTCCCATTCAGTTGGTTGCCTTTGTTTTGTTGATGGTTTCTTTTGCTGTGCAGAAGATTTTTAGTTTGATACAACCCCATTCATTTATTTTAGCTTTTACTTTCCTTGCGTTTGAGGTCAAATTCATAAAATGCTTTTTGGACCCAAGGTATATAAATTTGGTACCTATGCTTTCTTCTATGCAGTTTATTGTTTCAGGTCTTATGTCTAGGTCTTTCATCCATTTTGAGTTAATGTTGGCATATAGTGATAGCAGTCTGGTTTCATTCTTTTTCATGTAGCTTTCCTATTTTGCCAGCACCATTTATTGAAGAAGACTTTCTTTTCTCCATTGTATGTTTTCGGCTCCTTTGTTGAAAATTACCTGTCTGTATTTATGTGGGTTTATTTCTGGGTTCTCAATTATAGTCCATTGGTTTGTGTGTCTGTTATTCTGCCAGTACCATGCTGTTTTGATTATTGTTGCTCTGTAATACAAGCTGAAGTCAGGGAATGTGATGCCTTCAGCATTATTCTTTTTTCTTAGGATTGCTTTGTCTATTTGGGGTTTTTTGTGGTTCCATAAAAATCTGATGATTTTTTTGTTCTATTTCTTTAAAAAAATGCTCTTGGGATTTTGATGGGGGTTGCATTAAATCTGTATATCGCTTTGGGTAATATGGCCATTTTACTGTGTTTATTTTTCCAATCCATGAACACAGAACGTCTTTCCATTTCTTTGTGTCTTCTTCAATTTCTTTTTAAAAAGTCTTATAGTTTTCAGTGTATAGGTCCTTTATATCCTTGGTTAAGTTTATTCCTAGGTATTTTGTTCTTTTTGTTGCAATTTTAAAAGAAATTTTCTTTTTAATTTGTTTTTCTGAGATTTCATTGTTAGTATATAGAAATGCAATGGATTTTTGTATGTTGATTTTGTAATCAGCAACTTTACTGTATTCGTTTATTATTTCTAATAATTTTTTAGTGGAGTCTTTAGAGTTTTCTGTGTAAAACATTATGTCATCTGCAAAAAGTGACTATTTAACTTCTTCATTCCCTATTCAGATGCCTTTTATTTCTTTCTGTTGCTTGAGTGCTCTGGCTAGGACTTCCAATACTATGTTGAATAGCAGTGGTGATAGGGGACAGCACTGTCATGTTCCTGAAGGTAGAACAAAAGGCTTCAGTTTTTAACCATTAATTTTTTTTTTTAAAGATTTTTATTGGGGAATTGGGGGGATGGGAACAGTGCTGGGGAATTGGGGGAAGGGGAACAGACAAGTTGCTGTCATTTTGTTCTTCAGTCTAGTTGTGGAGGATGTTGCTTCACTGGCCCAAGTTGGCACCATCATTGCGCTCTTCCTGGGTGAGGCAGATCAGTCGCCGGCTTCTGGATGGCCGCTCACTGCGGCTGCTGGCTGCTCACGCTGGCTGCTGGCTACATACGGTAGCCCATGGCAACCCACTGCCACAGGGGCTGCAGCCTATGCCGTCGCCGGTGACTCACGGCAGCCCAGCTCCAGGTTGAGCTGTTGTTCAGCATCTTAGCTGTGGAGGGCAGTATCACTGGCCCTCATATGTGGGATCCGAACCGGGGCCCTCTGGCGTCCCAAGCCAGTTCTTAACCATAGCACCACTCGGCCGGGCCTCACCATTAATTTTGATATTAGCTGAGGGTGTGTCATATATGGCCATTATTACATGTATGTTGAGGTACTTTCCTTTTATACCCATTTTATTAAGAGTTTTAATCATAAATGGATGTTGTATCTTGTTAAATGCTTTTTCTGCATCTATGGATATGATCATATGACTTTTATCTTTTATTTTGTTTATGTGTTATATCACATCGATTGATTTGCATATGTTGAACCGTACTTGTGGACATGGAATGAACTCAACTTAATTGTGATGTATAATTTTTTTTTTAAGATTTTATTGGGGAATTGGGGAATTGGGGGAGAGGAACAGCGTTGGAGAATCAGGGAAGGGCAACAGACAAGTTGCTGTCCTTTTGTTCTTCAGTCTAGTTGTGGAAGATGTCGCTTCACTGGCCCCTGTTGGTATTATCATTGCGTTCTTCCCAGGTGAGGCAGTCTCTCCTTGGCCATTTGACGGCCACTCACGGTGGCTCATGGCAGCTCGTGAAAGCTCATGCCAGCTGCTGGCCAGCCCCACTGCTGCCTACGCCGCCTCAGGTGACTCAGGGCAGCCCAACTCCAGGTCAAGCTGTTGTTCACCATCTTAGCTGTAGAGGACGCAGCATCACTGACCCTCATGTGGGATCCGAACTGGGGCCCCGCTGCTCGGAGCTGATGTCCCAAGCCAACTCCTAACCAATGCGCCACTTGGCCAACCCTGTATAATCTTTTTAATGTATTGTTGTATTCAATTTGCTATTACTTTGTTTAGGATTTTTGTTTTGGATTTATCAGACATGTTTGTTTGTAGTTTTCTTGTGTTCTCCTTACAAGGTTTTGGTATCAGGGTAATGTGGCCTCATAAAATGAGTTAGGAAATATTGCCTCTTCTTCAATTTGCTGGAAGAGTTTGAGGAGGACAGGTATTAGATCCTTTTTGAATGTTTGGTGGAATTCACAAGTGAAGCCATCTGGTCCTGGTCTTTAGCTTTTGGAAAGGTTTTAGATGATTGTTTCAATTTCCTTACTGTTGATCAGTCTATTTAGATTTTCCAGTTCTTCATGATTCTGTCTAAGAAGGTTATATATTTCTAAGAACTTGTCCATTTCTTCTAGGTTATTGAATTTGTTGGCATATAATCTTTCATAGTATTCTTGTATGATCTTTTGTATTTCTGTGGTATCTGCCGTAACTTCCCCTCTTTCATTTCTTATTTTGTTTATGTCTTTTCTCTTTTTTCCTTAGTGAGTCTAGCTAAGGATTTGCCAATTTTATTAATCTTTTCAAAAGACCAGCTCTTTGTTGCATTAATTTTTTCTATTGTCTTTTTGTTCTCTATTTCATTTAATTCTGCTCTAATTTTTATTATTTCCTTCCTTCTACTGACTTTGAGTTTCATTTGTTGTTTTTCTGGTTCTTTCAGATGTAATATTAGGTTGTTTACTTGGGATACTTCTTGTTCCTTGAGATAACCCTGTAATGATGTAAATTTCTCTCTTAATACTTCTTTCTCAGTATTCCAATAATTTTTGTAAGATGTATTTTCATTCTCATTTGTTTCTCTATATCTTTTATCTCTCCTTTTATTTATTATTTTGACACAGTCATTCTTTAGTAGCATGTTATTTCATCTTCACGTATTTGTGTTTTTTTCTGCTTTCTTTTTGCAGTTGATCTCTAATTTTAAAGCATTGTTGACAGAGAATATACTTTATATGATTTTAGACTTCTTAAATTTGCGAGTCTAGTTTTGTGTCCCAACATATGGTCTATCCTTGAGCATGTACCATGTGCACTAGTAAAGAATATATAGTCTGGTGTTCTAGGATGAAAGGCTCTATAAATGTCAGTTATGTCCATTTGGACTATGTGTCATGTCTTTTAGCCTTATATTTCCTTATTGATTTTCTGTTTGGATGATTTGTCCATAGCTGTCAATGGCATATTTGGTCCCCTATTATAATTGTGTTTTGGTCAGTTTCTCCCTTTAGTTCTGTTAGTAGTTGCTTTGTATATTTTGGTGCTCCTTGATTGGGTACATATATATTGGTGTTAAATTTTCTTAATGTATTGTCCCATTTATCATTATGAAATGTTCTTTGTCTCTCATTCCCTTTTTTATCCTGTTTTTATTCTTTTTAGTTTATATTTTTTAAACTATATCTGTTTCATCAGATATAAGTATGGCTACATCTGATTTCCTCTGGATGCCATTTGCTTGGAGCGTTGTTTTCCAGTCTTTCATTTTGAGTTTATATTTGTTCTTGTAGCTGAGATGCATCTCTTGGAGGCAGCATATGGTTGGGTTTTGTTTTTTGATCCAGTTTGCTACTCTGTGCCGTTTTCTTGGTGAGCTCAGTCCATTTACATTTAGGGTGATTATTGATATATGAGGATTTCCTATAGGCATTTTATCTTTTGTTTTCTGGTAGCTTAGTGCCTCCATTGTTTCTTTGCCTTCGTGTTCCTGTCTGTTATTTTTGTTTGGTGGTATTCTATGATTTTTCTTCTGTTTCTTCTTTTTTTATGTTATGTGTTTCAGTTCTAGATTATCATTTTTTTTGAGTGGTTACCTTTAAGTTTATGTAAAGGAAAGTTTCATATATGCAGTAGTTCTTTTTCTTCAGCATGCATCTTGTCTCCAGTCCCCTTTGCAAATTCAGATCTTTACCCCCTCCCCTTTTATGTCTTCTTCTCTTTTTTTAATCTCCTTTTCCTTTATGTTATGTTTAAGTGTATAGTGCCCTGCTCTGTGTAGGAGAAGCCATTTCCAGCTTCTGTCAGTCTGTTAGTAATCTTACTCATAGTTTTGTATCTTTTTGTCTTTTTGTTTGGGGCAGAATAACCTCCTTTAGTATTTCCTATAATGCAGGCCTTGTGGTGGAAAATTCCCTCAGCTTCTGTATATCTGGAAAGGTCTTTGTTCCTCCTTCACATCTAAAGGATAACTTTGCAGGATATATTATTCTTGGCCAATAGTTTCTCATTTTCAATACTAAATGTTTGGTTACACTCCCTCCTGGTTTGTAGAGTTTCTGTTGAAAAGTCTGAAGATAATCTAATGGGCTTTCCTTTATATGTTACCACCTTCTTTTCCCTGGCTGCCTTGAGAATTCTTCCTTTGTCATTAATTTTTGACAGCTTCAATATAATGTGCCTTGGAGAAGACCTGTTAGGATTGAGGTACTTAGGTGTTTTGCTTGCTTCTTGGATTAGAGGATCCAGTTCTTACCATGGGCTTGGGAAGTTCTTGGTGACAATTTGTTTGAATAGGTTCTCTCTACCCTGCTCCCTCCCTTCTCCTTCTGGTATACCCATTATTCTCATATTGCTCTTTCTGATGGAATCAGAAAGTTCTTGTAGAGTTCTTTCATTTCCTTTAACTTTCAAGTCTCTCTCTTCTTCCATCTGTGTCATTTCCAGATTTCTATCTTTGGTATCACTAATTCTTCCCTCCATCTGGTCAGCTCTGCTTCTTAAGCTCAGTATTTCATGCTTCATCTCTTTTACTGAGTTCTTTAGCTCCAGAAATTGTGTTTCATTCTTTTTTAAAATTTCAATCCCTTTGGTAAAGTATTCATTTTGTTCATTGATTTTATTTCTGATTTTATTAAGCCTCCTGAGTTATCTTGCATCTTTTTAAATTGTTTTCGGAACTGCAATCTTGAATTCTCTGTCATTTAAGTCATATATTTCCATGTGTTTAAGTTTATTTTCTGGAAATTTTCCATTTTCTTTCTGAGTTGCCTTGTTATTTTGGTTATTCAAGGTAATTGATTAGCTATTTCTCTTCCTGGGCAACTATGGAGATGAATTCTGCAGCACATTGATATGAAGAGATTTTTTTTCAGTAGGTAGCACTGGATAATTTTATTTTCTCTTGCCCTGTTCTGGCTTTTTGTGGTGGAAGATTTCCTGGGGAGGTGGGCCTCTCCTTTGTGATCAGGTCATCTTGGTCTCAGGGCACCATCCCCTGTGGGAGGATGTGGTGGGCAAAATCCGAGTGCTCCTTTGGTAGCCAGGAGCAGAGCTGTGTGCCTCAGCTGCCCTGGGTGCCCCTGCTGAGATCAGCTTAGAAAAGTGGGGTTGAGGTAGGCTGGGAAAGGTGGCTGGTGTGTTTGTGGCTTTGTTCTCCTCTAAGTAATAGTGACTGCCAGACTACAGCTGCCTCACCCCTGTATCTCCTATCTTGTCACTGGGTTTAGCCACAGTGTGCATCTGCTCCTCAGTAACTGTCTCTCCATTTCTCAGGGTTGTGTGACATTCTGCTCACCAATCTGACACTCCTACAGGTTTTTGTGGAGCCTGCTGCTAATACTGAGAGGGTGTCGGGAGGCAGCCAGCCTCTGTCACTTTGTTTTCTGCCGGGCAGTGAGGGCTGTGAGACCCCAGTTGTAGCACTTCTGTGTTTGGTCTTTGCCCTGAGATCTCTGCCCCACCCCTGGGTTCAGCTCTATTACATGCTGATCACTCAGGCAGGATTTTTGGGGGCCACAGGGAGTGCACCTGCAGTCTCAATCGTCCCCTCTCCCAGGACCACAGTGAACTCCGGACTGAGTTGGTGGACCCCGTCTCTGTACTTCTCTCTTCCTCCTCTTCTCCCCTATTCACCCTGATTCACCCACCTTCTGATGTCTCGATGAGCGGAACTCTCAGACGTTTTATGCGTTCTTAGGGAATCCTTTGTTGAATTATAGCTGCTGAACTTATAACTTCAAGCTGAGAGATCAAGGGGGGGCCCCTTATGCTGCCATGTTTCTGATGTCCTCTTCAGTTTTTCTGAGCATTTTTAAAGTACATTTTTTCAGAGAATGATGATAATACATATATTTTATTGATTGAATCAAGTTAGCCAAGAAATTTTTAAATAGCTTAGTTTCAGACCTTTGCTGTATTAAGAAATATCAAGGTTAGTTTGTTTGAAAATACTTTGTATTCCACTTATGCCAACTGAGAGTGGCTATACTCCCCTTGTTTAATTTAGTGAGCTCTCCCTCACAACTTAGTAGGAAGTTCTGTTACAACAGTTGTTGGAATGTAAGGAAGCCAAGTATATTTTAAGGGGGAGATTAAATACAAATCCCATCTCCCAAGCTAATACAAAATAATTGTAAAGTCTGGGGAAATGCTTAATGTGATATGTCCCTGGCCCTTTGAGATATATTTAATTTTTTCTTAACTAGATGGCCTGGAGTCTACACTGCCCAGTAAACAGGTCGATGTTTCCTCATGTTTTTGTCAATAACTTTTATTCTGTGGATTCACTGTGAGTGAAACCTACAAAGATTGAATTTCTCTCCATTTCATTGTCTGTGGAAAGGATATTGAAAATAATCTGTGATATTTCCTTAAACACATTTGAGTGTTTTGAAACTATTTTCAATCAGCGTAAGGCAGAGAATAGTAGTACAGGTTTAAAGAATATCACTGTAAGGGCCGGCTGAGTGGCTCAGTTGGTTAAGAGCTCGCTCAAGAGTTTGAGCTCTGAGCAATAGTGGTTCGAGTCAGCCCGAGCTGAGCAGCCGCGGAGCTGCCAACAGGTGGCGGGATGGCTCAGCTAAAAAAAAAAAAAAAAGAATATCACTGTATCAATAAAAATATATCATTATAGTTCTATTTATAAATAATCCTCTTTACTAAAATCTAATTCAGAATCCCTAAGGATAAAATAGAATTTCAGGTAAGTAAGATTAGTTTCAGTTAAGTTAGCTGGAGTTTCAATAGTTCTTAGTCCCAGGCACACAGATGCAAAAGCATTTTCTAATTTTCTATAAGAAAGCGTGTTTATATCTAGTTGTTTTTTTCTACTATTCTTGAAGACTGATATGCTTCCTTAGAAAACTAATAAAAAGAAGCTAATGAGATTCTAGTTTAAAAAATACATTTGATTTTTATTGGTTTCTTCTGTTTGCTTATTTCATGTTATAATACTTATTTTCTTCTTTAATACTGAAATGCAATTGTTATATGAAAATCTTTAAATGGTTCACAATATTTCTCTTTTCTCTTTAATATGTGCAAATGATCTTATGTTTTAGCATTCATATAACTTACAAAAATTTTACAATTAAAGTTTTGGAGACTAGAACAAAATAAAACAGCCTATTAGATTTTATGAAAACATAAAGTAGAGCAACAAAGCTCATGAATTGGGTTCAGATAAATGCCCATAAAACCAAGACAGTTAATTATGATTCAAATGCTTATATTGCTGGTGGCAAGCTTACCTCATTCTAATCTTAACTTCTTTTCTTAATCAACACATACCTATCACATGTCAGGAACATTTTGATCCACAGCAAAATTAGGACCTATGAGAATGTAAAGCTTTGGGTTATATCTGAAAAACTATATCAAATCATTTACCTAGGCAGCTTTCTGCATCCAGTTTTGTTCCCAGAATCTATTTCCCACACAGCAGATAGAATGAACTTTGAAAATATAAATCAGACGAAATGTCCCCCCTGCTCAAAATTCATCCAAGAGATTTCAGTTAGAATATAATGAAAACTGCTTACCATAGCCTATTGGGTCACATGGAGTTCAGTTCCTTCCTATAGCCCACACTTCTTTCCCTGCCACTCCTTATGATTCACTCTTCTTCAGCCACTCTGGCTTTTTTGGCTCTTCTGACAAACAGACCAAATTTCAGTCAATTCCTGGCCCGTTACCCTTGCTGATGGACCTGCTTTCGGACCTACCGACAGCTCATTCCTTCTCTTTAAGTCTTTGCTCCAATATTTCCCCCTTTGGTAGGGCTTTACTGGACCGTTCCATTAATAATAGCCCTTGCTTCTCTATCATATCTTCCCCCTTTTCCTGATTTATTTTTCTTCCTAACATTAGGTACTTCTTGAAACTATAGTATTTACTTGTTTTCTTGCTTATTGTTAGCTACCCTCACAGAATGTAAGAACCTTGAGGGCAGTGCCTTGGTATCCACTGTATGTCCCGAGCCTAGACTAGTGTATGGCAGAGTAGACACTCAGAAAGTAGCTGGTGAATGAATGAATCGTTCAATTTGAAATAAAGTGAGCAATCTTTTACTCTCCTAAATCATAAGTTGGTATTCTCAACTTTACTTCTTATCACTTCCTTAGAGTTGTCTCTCTTGCAAATTGTACATTTTATGTGCTCTTTTTCAATCTCTACTTCCTTATGATAAATTTCTTTTTTATTGTTAGATATCCTCAATTAGAATCCTATTTCCAGAACTTGCTTTCTAAGTGATATCTTTCTAAAACTCTTGTTTTCTGAAGTTTAAAGTAGAGATAGTAGTAATAATTACCTCAGGGTTATCGTGAAAATTTCTTGTGGATATTTCCTTATCTGACATTATTTAACCAGTCAACAGTATTTGGTATATTACAGCCTTCTTGAAACTTTCTTCCCTTAACTTTGACTATAAGCTACTCTTCTGATTTTCTTTCAATTTATTCAGCCCCTGCCCATTTCTGTTCAAATTCTCATGTTGGTGTGTCCTTAAGCTAAATTCTGTTTTCTTCTCTCTCTCTCTCTCTTCCTCCTTATCTCTCCCCTCTTTTCCCTCCACTGCCCTTTCTCCTCTTCTCTTAACATGCCATCCTTTGGTAATCTAAATCATTTTCATTGTTTTAAAAGCTTCTATTTCCCAATATGCTCCAAATGTTTATCTCCTGCTTGACATCAGATTAATAAATCTAACTGCTGATTTGATATATACACTTAGATGTATATGTCACTTTACTTGTTCATAATTAGATGTATATCTAGCTTTACTTGCTCAAAACAATTGACTTGATTCCTCCCCTCTAGACCCCATCCCTGTTATTTCTCTCTATTCTCTATTAATAAATGACACCATTATATTTTCAGTTGCTCAGACCAAAAATCTAGGTTTTACTCTTGATATCTGTTTGCTTTTCATTACCTGTACACAGATGACCAGCAAGATTTGCATGTTGTACCTTCAAACTATATCTTTAATCATCCATACACTTTTTTTATCTGTTTCCACACCCCTGTGTATGCTGCCTCCACATTCTTCTATTATACCTCCCAGCTTAATTTCTTTATTATAGTTGCATGATCTGAATTTTGCTTATTTATTACTGGTTACCTTGCTCACTGCCCGTATTTTCTACAACCCTCACATCCATGAGGAGAGAACACTTGTGTTTTGTTCACTGTTGTGACCCCAATGCTTAGCACATTGCCTAGACCATTCATTCAACTATTGTTTGTTGAATGAGTGAATGAGTGAATGAATGAATGAATGAGTGAACAAAATGAGATAATGAATATAATATACTTAGTATTGTGTTGGCAAATGGAAAGTACTTAATAAATGCTAACTCTTGTCATGAAAACTACTGATTCTCTTTCACCCTCTGACTTCAATGTTGAATCCTGTTTGGGGAGTGGAGGAGAGAGAGCTAGAGAGAGATTGCTTCAACTCAAACAGCCAATTAGATTTCCTTCTCCCTTTCAGTTAAGCTAAGAAAGAAAGACTTTTAGCAGCTCCTTCAGCAGGGGAACTAACTGGCCGTATTATAGTTTTCAGTCCTGGTAAGTGTAGGTTGAGGGACAAATGTTCATGCATTAATTCATCATTTATTCAGTTTTTGTTGAGAACCTGTTATGTTCTCATGTCTACTTTAGCTCATTGAAAAATAAAAATAATTCATTCCAGTCTTCCAAGGGCATATAAAAGTGACAAAATAAGTTCGAACTTCATAACAACAGTAGATGAATAATGTAGACAATAAGTGCAGGAAAGAAAAGTCTGTTCTCCAGGAATAGCATCTAGCATGAGCCTTTAACCATAGGTAAAAGACGAAGGTTCCCGTAATGACTCTTATGGATACCTCAGTGGGTATTTTATAGGAAACTGCTCCCCAAATATGTTCTTTTCCCCCCTGTGCTCCCCTTTCTGGGGCAACCATCCAAATGAAAAATCACATATCTACCCTGAGACAATGACCAGATTGGGTTGATCCTGTGTCCATTAAGTAATTCTCTTTCTTTGTATTCCTATTGTTACTACTGTTTTTTCTGGCACTTGCTCATCCAGTCCACTTTCTACTTTACTGTTAACTGTAAATATTCTAAAACAGAGACCTGATATGCCACTGTACCACTTAAAATTCTTCACAAGCATTGATTGCCTTTTTGTTGGTGTGTGTACATATGCGGCTGTTAGATGTCAGTCTTGTGTTCTTGTGCTACTACTCCCTGTGACAGTAGATCTTCTTACAATGCTCTTTTCCTGTGAAATCTTAGTCTTTCATACCTGTGTTTTCAGTACCTAGCACAGTCCTTGGTGCCTCCTCAGAAGAAAGCTGCAGCCTCCGCTCTAACAAATGCTGCTTGCTACCCGAGTTGATCCTTCACACTGTGCTGTTTACAGATCTTTACAGACTCTAACATCTTGAGAACTATCTTTTATTGACATTTAATTTAATTAAATGATCTGGACTTGGCAAGGTGCAATTATGAAATAGTATTCATTTTCTCCCTCTGAAATTGTCAAACACTGTAGGCCTTTCCTGTTCTGTCTCAGATCGATTCCTCAGACAAATCTCATAGCTTTCTCCATCTCATTTATATAATAGGACAGTCTCATTTTGGGTTGTCAAAAATCCAGTCACATCTTAACTTAAATTTCAACTGCTTGTTCAGTTAAAAAATTATCCCCATTTCCTCTGTTCAGAACTGTACTTTGCTCAGAAATGTGCACTTGGAGGGAGCAGGCTTAGGATGAAGGTCTGTTCTTTTGCCATCTCACCTTGCTTTGCTCTTTGAGCTTCCTTCCCTTGTTAGTACACTGCTTTGGCTCTATTAGGGCTGCAGCTGGGACCATTGCCATTCTCTCTGGCTGTCATATCTGCTCTGTCTTGGTAGGTGTCTAAAACCCGGCTCTTTCTCTGAGGTGTATGTTCCACACTGGTTCTCAGAGTTACCCCATAGAACTAAGCGCTGCCTACCCACAGTTGTAGCTAGGTGGGCCCCACTTTGGTGATGGCCTTCTTTTCCCTGTCATCTTTCCTCACTTCCCTACCAGTGTTCTCTGCACTATGCAAATAAATGACTTACTCAAATATCTGTCTCAGGATCTTCCTCAGGGCAAACATTGATTAACCTTTTCCGTAAAAGGCCAAATAGTAAATATTTTAGTCTCTGGGAACCATGTCATCTTTGTCTCAACCACTCAACTCTGCCCACTGTAAGACCCAGAGCAGCCATAGGTAATACCTGATCAAGCGAGTGTGCCTGTGCTAAAATTGTCAGAGAAGTGATAAAACCATTTACTATCATGGTGAATTTGTACTATTCTTTCTGTATGCCTATCAATTTTTGCTATATATATGCTATTTCATTGGACCAATTGAAGTTTAGAACTGTAATATCTTCCAAACTTCTTATCATAATGTAGTGTCCCTAGCTCTTCCTAGTGATGCTTTATGTCTTAAAATCTGTATTAGCTGATATTTAAATAGTGAATCCAGCTTTATTGTGCCTAGCATTGGATGGATATATAAAAGATAATCTATCCTTTACAAGCAGCTTTTCTATATCCTTATGTATTGTGTATGTGCTATGGGCTAAATGTTTGTGTTTCCCCCAAATTCATATGTTGAAGCTGGAACCCTCAATGTGGATGGTATTTAGAGATGAGCCTTTGGGAGATAATTAGGTTTAAATGAGGTCATGAGGGTAGGGCCCCTGTGATGGATTAGTGTCTTTATAAGAAGAGGAAGAGAGACTAGCACTTCCATCCTCCCTTTCTCCCTCTCTCTCCCCCCTTTCTTCCCTCCCTTCTTCTTTCCCTCCCTCCCTCATCCTCCATGCCATGTGAAGATACAGTGAAAAGGTGACTATCTAAAACAGGAAGAGAGCCTTCACCAGAAACCAAACTGCCAGCATCTTAAAATTATACTTAACCTCTAGAATTGTGAGCTATTAATGCCTGTTGTTTAAATCACTCAGCCTGTACTGACTAAGACAGTGTGCCTCTTGTATACTGCATATAACTCAATTTAAAAAATGTTTGAAATTCTGTCTATTTTACTTGGCAAGGTCTTTTTATTTTTCATTTATTTTGATTACTGACATATTTAAACATGTTTCTATTATATTCCTTTGTGATTCCCACTTTATTCTATTTCTCTATGTTTCTTTTTTATCCTTTCTGGCTTTCTAACTCTTTTGATAGGTTATCTTTTTTTTTCTTATTCCATTTTGCCTCTTCTAACTCATAATTATACATATTTCTCATTTTAAATAGTTATTTAAAAATATTATCTTACATATTTAATTCTAAATATTTTATCAAAATCTCTGTCCCAAAGAAGCATGGACTGTAGAATATATAAACTCCCATAATTCTCTCCAGACTTACGTAGTATTACTGTTTATTATTTGTTCTGTGCTTTTTTAATCCCACAAATTAGGTATTGCTTTCCTTTTATTTCTTAATTTAGACAGTGTTTACATGTTTAACAATCATTTTGCTCATCATTTCCTCTTGCATCCTTGTGCTGTCAGCCTCCTTCTACCTGGAGTACATCTTGGTAGATTTTTATTGTAGATCTGTTGATAATAAACACTCAGTTTTTTACTGTCTTATTCCAAAAAATATTTTTGCAGGTTCACAATTCTAGGTCAACTGTTTCTCTTGAAATTCCCATGATATCATTCAACTATCTTCTGATCCTGAGTAGGTAATTTAATCTAAGGCTTAATTTCTGTGGTTCAATGAACAAAATAATCCAAATGGAACCATGGGCTATTTACTCTGGGACACCTGGACAAAGAGCTTGCTGAGACCCAGTTCTCTCCTTCTGTCAGTGGAAGCAGCTACTCCTAGGATTGCATCTATTTCTATGGTAGGAGAGGCTGGGAGATCGCATGGGCCTCAAAGTTTCTAGGGCCTGGGAGCTGGCTTGATAGACAACTTCTGTAAACTGGTGGCAACCAAAACCAGGCTGTACCCAAAACACAGTTAGATTATTTCCCCCTGACACAACTGCTATATCCTACATACCTTGTGAAAAGGAAAGAATATGGACTCACTCTGAGAGTTCGGCAGAGTGTTCTGTCCAGCTTGTCTCACTATGAGGCAAAGAAGAGATGGGAACCCACGCCTTCTGTTTGCTGACTCTCTCCTTTTACATTTCTCTTTCCCCAGTAAACCTATGCTGTATGATGTTTTAAATGGATCTCAAACCCTAGTATCTGATAAGTTGTCTACCTAGCACAATAGATTCCTCATCTATATCATGGTAGTGCCAACACTATTTAGTTGGTATAAAGGTTAAATGGCATAATACATGTTAAATACCTGGTACACAGAAAGAACTTACTAGTTGTTGGATAATATTTTTGTTATTAAAAAAACATCGATCCCTCTTTAAAGTGTTTCACCTTTTTTTTCTTTTTGTAGCTGAGCCATCCTGCCACCTGTCGGCAGCTCTGTGGCAGCTCAGCTCGGGGTGGGCATTAAACCGCTGTTGCTCAGAGCTCGCACCCTTGAGTGAGTGAGCTCTTAAACAACTGAGCCACTCGGCTGGCCCTCTAAAGTGTTTCACCTTTAACAGTATATGGGAGTTGTATCCTATGTGGATATTCCCCCCCTCATATGTCCATATGTTGCCTAGAAATAACCACTGACTCTTAGAGTAAAAAAAATAAAATCAACAATGGTTTCTAGACAACAGAATCTTTGTTAACACTTGGATGAAAACACTTGCTTAAAAATTAATCCCATCTCTACTAGTAATTATGAAGTGCTTTAACAAACACAAAATGTGTAATGATTGTTTCTTGTTTTTCATTTGAGAGAGTGCACAGACATTGCAGAAGCAGAAAAAATTAATTAGCAATTGATCATGATGGCATGTCATCCTATACAATTTATACAACACCTGCCCTGATTAACTTTGAATCCATGAAGGAGAACAGGCATGGTAAACTGGCATTTGACAAATAAGCAACCTAATTAAAAGGCTATCAGGGACAGCAAATGGAACAGAAACAAATCAGAAAAAAATACTGTTTGCTAAAGTTGACAGATTATTACTACAAAGCAAGCATACTGACAGAAAAAAGCTTTATCTTTTAAACATATATCCTAGGTATAGCTTTTGGTGGAGGGCTCACTTCAGCAAATTTACCTCTTCTTTTTAGTTGTTTGGGGGTACCTATGGAAAACCAGATGTCATTGCTGTCTTCAGTAAATTTGCAGGGTATATTGGAGACATGACAGAATATTAGGTAATTCACTTAAAGAAAAGTGTTATAGGAATGACAAGGTTGTTCAAGAAAACTTTCACATTATTGATGGGCCTTAAGTTGCCTTTGAAAGTATTGGAAAGAGATTAATAGAAAGGAGATGGTGAATGCATATCAGAGTCGTTGCACCTTTTTGTAATAGATGTTTTCTGATATTTGTGTGTGAGGATGGGGATGGCAGAGTAAGCCCTATCTTATCAGGGATTTTAAAACTTATAGGATATATTAATTTTTTCTATTGATAATGCTCATAATTCTGATTCTGTGTTGTAGGACTTCTAAAGAATTTCTGATAAAGTAGTGCAAAATTCTAAGTTTATATATTGGAGTAGGTGAAGGCAAAGCTAGTTATTCAGTGTATCTATGTAATCCTGCAGGTTTGCATCCTGTTTAGTTTCTTGGACAGCTCCTTCCTTATTTTGAGCAGTGTTCCAAGCTCAGGGTTCATCCATATTCAAATCTTCCAAAACATCTTGGATCATGCATGACTTTAACTGGAATTCAGAAACTGAGGCTCAGAAAAAAGGGGAAGAATGTCAAAAGTGACTTAAATTTCTTATACTGGCAATAGAACAAACAGAAAGATGGGTTGCTTGATGACAATAATATAATTTTGATTAATAATAAAGAAAATAGATATTTTGCTTCTGTCTTTTCTACTAAGGTGAATTATTTTCTGAAAGAGAATTCTTTTTTTTTTTTTTTTAAAGATTTTTATTGGGGAATTGTGTGTGGGAACAGTGCTGGGGAATTGGGAGAAGGGCAACAGACAAGTTGCTGTCCTTTTGTTTTTCAATCTAGTTGTGGAGGACGTTGCTTCACTGGCCCAAGTTGGCACCATCATTGCATTCTTCCCGGGAGAGGCAGATCAGTCGCCGGCTTCTGGACGGCCGCTCACTGTGGCTGCTGGCCGCTCACGCTGGCTGCTGGCCACACACAGTAGCCCATGGCAACCCACTGCCACAGGGGCTGCAGCCTACGCCATTGCCGGAGATTCATGGCAGCCCAGCTCCAAGTTGAGCTGCTGTCCAGCATCTTAGCTGTAGAGGGCAGTGTCACTGGTCCTCATATGTGGGATCCGAACCGGGGTCCTCTGGCATCCCAAGCGAGTTCCCAACCATCGCGCCACTCGACCGGCCCTGAAAGAGAATTCTTAATAACTGGTATTTAGCCTATATTTGAATAAGTCCATTGATGGTAAGATTAACCCCCTTGAAGGGGGTCATTCACCTTAGTAGAAAACATAGAAGGTGGCCATGAATGAGGCTGAATATATATGAAAATGTAAACAACAGTAGGAGGTGCTGGATGAGAGGAACAGAGAAACTTAGATTTTTCTAAAAGCACGAAAATGCAGAGTTTATAACTAGACTGGAGAATTCAGTGTTAATCTTAAATACAAATTTAGAAAGTATTATTACAGAGATTCACTGGTGTGAAGTTCAATGTAAGATTCTAAACTTGGATCCAAATAGTAACTTTACAAATTAAGATAGGAAGGATTTAGTAGCATCACATATGAAGGGGAACCTTTTCTAGTTGAAGTTGATAGTAAGTTGAATGTAAGTTAATATGGTTTGTCTGACAAAAGGTATGAAGCCATTTTCTCTTTAAAAGTTTTCTTTCAGAAAATGATTTTCTTTGATAGAGAAGACAAAAGCATAACAGAATTTTTGTTTTCTATATCATTCATCAGAATTATACCATTGACCTCAAGAAGTCCTTCTATCCTTTCTCTGTTTGCTTTATTGCTAAACACAGCCATCTTAGGCTACATTAAAAGAAATGTAATGCTAGAATGGGGACATGATAGTCCCTCTGTTATCTGCTCTTACAATATAATGTTCAGATCACGTTTGGAGCATGACATTCAATTTTTGGAAACCAGTTTATAAAAGCTACATGAGCAACATGTAAACATCTCAGAGAATGGCCAGGAGAATGGAAGGACTTAAAATCAGGCTCTATAAAAGATGGTGGAAGGAATTATAGGTATTTAATTCAGAAAACTGTAGTGTTGGAGAAATGTGATATTGAATACAAACACGTTCTGTCATGTGGGAAGGGATTTTGATTTGTTTGAATGACCCACGGGATCAATGGTTGGAAGATAAAAGGAAATAGGGATTTGGCAGCATCACATATGAGTATAAAGGGGAACTTTGTCTAGTTGAAATTGAGAGTAGGTTGAATATAAGGTAACAATTTTCTTCCTCAATTTAAGGAAGAAAATTCTAAAATTCCAAATTATCTGGAAATTAATGTGCCTCTTCAAGAGGAGTCAGCTTCCCATCAGTGGAGATGTTCAAACACTGGGTGGATTGTCTCTCACCAGGGATATTGTGGAGAATGTTAAAGCATTAAAAGTGTCATCAGAGATGATGAAGTGTTAGGGCCCTTGTAACCTTGAAATTCTATAGATGGTGAACAACTTCATATATTAACATATTGTCTTTTTAATTGGATTACTACTGTCCAATTAATTGGACTAGTGTCTAGTGAATTACATAATTTATTCTAGGAAACTATCATTCTAAATAGAATAATCCTATAAAGTATTGCTTTGGAACATGGTGACTTTAATTTAATGACCCAAACTAATACTGAGGTAATGTTTGCTAAAGCTAATGGAGAAAGATAGTTGTATTGGGACTGCTTAACAGGCCATATTTAAAGTTTATTATGAATTTGAGTCCATGGTGACATCCAATCTGTCTATATTAGTGGTCCTCAACTCTCAACCAGGGGCAGTTTTGCAACCCAGGAGACATTTGCCACTGTCTGGAGATATTTTTGGTTGCCTTGATTGGAGGGGGTGCTATTGATATCTGATGGGGAAGAGGCCAAGGGTACAACTAAACATATCAGTGCACAGGATGGTATCCCACAGCAAATAATTATTTATTCAAAATAACAGTAGTGTCAAAATTGAGAAATTCTGGTCTATATCAGAGGGTTTTTCCCTCTACCATCAATTTAATTTCCTTTCTTTATCCACAAATTCTCTTTTCATCTGTTAATATTTTATATCTAATTTTATTTATTTATCCAGACTGGAAACACATACTTTCAAGATCAGAAAACAGACAAATTACTTTTCACAGAGCATGTTAGTGCCAGTTCCTTAGGCCCCACTTCATTGTGTAGACACAATGAATGCCCAATGTCCCTGCACATGCAGCACGGGAGAGGAATCCCCAAATCATGAATCCTGGAGCTTATGTGGAGTGACTGACACATTTGTTCGTCTTCCCCTCAGAAGATGTAGCAAGACCTTTGCCCTGGTGTAGAAACAATTCCTCTCTGGAGAGAGAAGGGAAAACCTCTTTCACACACTGCAAGGTAAATAAAGAGCTTCCAGGAGAGTTAAGACTTTGTATTGCTCTGGAGGCCTCGGTTATCAGGATTGCTGTTCAATTATCTTTTAACCAATGTTGCTAGTAATCTTTGCTCAAAAAGTCCTGACCATACAGAAACATGAAAATATTCATGGAGCATTGAATCCTGACATATTCTAGGAGTTGATTCCTTTTCTTACCATCCCTCTAATTCTCTTTTTTCCTCTCACATGTCTCCTTAAGGGGTTAGTATTACCTTAACTGCCCTTCTCATGATATTCAGAGCATCTTCTGATGCTTAAATGGAGCTATAAACTCTTGAATTTCCTTAAAAACAAACAAAACCCATCTTAACTAAGTTTGTGTTTGTTTTTAGTAGAAATCTGTGAGGCTTACTTTGATCTGTCATGAAATGTGGTAATTTTCTCAGGTTATGGTTTACTGCACTTTGGGCAGTAGATATATTCCAGACAAATGTAAAATTTCAATTTTTTAAATAGAATAATGTGATAACTGCGTGAAAGAGGCGCTATATTTAATGGAGCCCTTTGATGAATCCTATAGCAAAGTGGTGTCCAAACTGACTACATCCTCATGGTTATGCTTTCAATTTTTTATATAAGTTGGGATGAATTTTTAAAGTATTAAGTATGAATATATCATAATAGTGGTGAGAGTAGGGCTTTTCTGGGGATATCATAGACGTTTTAAACCAACAGAAGCAAATTGCAACTGTAGAAAGAGAAAAAGATAAGAGGGAGCATTATTTTTCACAAGGTTGGCTGAGTTTTCTTTCAAAGTTTGTTATTTATCCAAATATTGAAGTTCAGATTCAAAATCAATGAGTAAAAACTATTAAGCGAAAATTGAAAGCTTAGAAACATTTGTGAAAGTTTAAACTGAGTGATGTCTTGGGAATCACAAGGTGCGTAATGGAGAAGCAGGCATGGTGTTACATATAGATGGGACTAAATAAACATTCACTGAACTGAATTAAGAAAATGTATTTGGGTAATTTTTCAGAGATATTATTTGCATGTCCATTTATCTCTAGTTTGTCTCTATTGTCTAATCTCTGTGTTGACTTACATTAAACTTCTCTCACGGAGAGCACATGGAAACAAATTCAGACACTTGTTTCCAAATTACTTTCTATTTGTCTGTCTCTTGGATGCTCTTAATTTTATGCACTGAAAAGAATCCTATATTCTGTGATAATTTTAATTGATTCCAAACTGATAATATTTAATTAAAACAAAAGCTTTCTGACTTTGAGCAACTGTGCTGCTTTGTCGAAGAGACTCTCATTGGCCTAACCTTGCCCTCTTTACTGCCCTATTTGCTTTTAGGGCTTATGCAGTATGGCTGCAGTCAGCAGTGTGTTTGTTCTCAAGGCTCATGGTATTAGTATATGGAGATTTATTTAAGACAGTCTGTTTGCAAGTTGCCTGGATTGCTTTGGAAAAAACTCTACATACTTTTTAAAAATACAGACCTTGTTCTGTTTTGTTCTTATATTGCAGCAATAATTTATTGCTGTCTGGCAGGATTCCTCTCTTAGCTATAAGCAAATAGCTGTAAGGTTAATTATTTATTGAAGTACCCTAGGCAGGAAAGATCTGTCTATCAGAGAACTATTTGCTTTCTTGGAAGTTTAAGAAGTTTCTGATATTTTTCTTCTTGACATTTACCCTTTCCCAAACATACATATAAAGTTAGACACAATTTTTAGGGTCCACAGGTACCTTCCATACATGACCTCAGTTAATTCCCACCATAACTCAGTAGAATAGATATTCTTATCTCAGGGGGAAACATTACAGAGACATTACCAGAAGGTCATGAACACTGCTCCCCAGAACTGGGAAGTTCGGCAACAGCACAAAAAAGGGACTGAGGTGGCATCTTGGTCACTCAGTGCTAGGCATCGGTCCTCCCCATGTGGACCTCAGAGGGGCAGCATGGTGCACACGGGCAGCAGTGGCGGTGGTGTCCATGGTGGGGCTGGGCATTACCCTTGGCGTAAACCAAGACTGGACTAGATGTAACAGAAATCAATATGCTGCAACTAACTGAGCCACAGGAGAGGAGAATGAAGTGAATAGATATGTGTATTAGTCAGGTACACTTTAAGCGTTTGTATTCAAAAGTCTAAAGGGTGAGCACGTTACTATGCTTTAGTAAATAAAGGATGCTTGATGCATGACTTGCATTGTTTGTTCTCTGTGTCTGTAGATGAGTGAACCAGAAGAGGTGACTAATTTAAGTTTTGACGAGACTCAAGGAAAGCCTCTGAACCTCAAAATGATAAGGTTCATTTATTCACTCAGTCAGTCAACAAAATTTATGAGCACTCAGTATGTGCCATGAAGTGTTCCAAGAACTGGAATGCAGAAGTGAACCCAGCTGTCAAGTTTCCTGAGGATCCTGGGGCTGACATTCATGTGTGTGCATGTGTGTGTGTTCAACAAACAAATGCGTAGCTAAACAAGAACAATAATCAGAGAGTAATAAGAACTATGCAGAAAGATAACATCAAGTTATGTCACAGAGAATGATCCACTGGCTACTACTGATTGGCTGGTTGAGAAAGACCCCTCTGGAAATGGCATTTATTCTGAGATCTAAATGACAAAGAGATAGCCATGCAAAAATTGGAGTTCTATGGGGGGAGGGCGGACCTCTGACCAAGGACCCTACACACAGAGAGCAAGCATATTGAGTTTGGGAAACCTGGGGTGGGGGTGCTGGTGAAGGGTGAGGATGCAGTGGTAGGAGGTGAAGTCACACAGTGGGGAAAGGACCCGCTATGGTAGAGCTTGGCAAGCCAGGGCACGTGGTCAAGACTTTATCCCAAGTACGATGGAAACTTCTGGAGGCTTTTAGTCAGAACACTGAAAGATTGTGATCTGCTCAGTCTTCTTATCTGTAAGATGGGATAATAATATATACTTCTGTTCTATTTTTGTGAAAAATAACTTATATTAAATGCTCAATAAATTTATAGCTGTAAAGCTGATATCTTTGAGATTTAGAGAATAGTAAAAATGCCAATTACTTTTTGAGTGCTCACTGTATGTTCACATTATCTGATTTAATCTATGCTCCAACTTTCTGCAGAGGAAACTAACTTTTAAAGAAGTTAAGAGACTTGCCCAAGGTTACACAGCTAATAAGGATAAAGTCAGAATTTCAGTTTTACTGTGAGTCTTTCTGGCTGCCAAGTTCTAGCCCCTACCTCTACGCCATGCTGCCATGTGGAGAACATGTGCCCTGTGTTCTCCCGATAGCCTGTGGTCGTAGCAGGCAATGCCTTCTCAAAGGGCTTCTGGCTTTCATGGAGCCTAGATTTTATGAGCATTTTGGCACATAAACCATAAATCACAAAGCAGCCTGCAGTAATCTGTTGTGGGCATCACCATATTTCACTAACTGATGCTGTAAAGTACTATTTCAATTCAAGGAATCTGTCCCCTACATCACTCCATTTTATATGTAAGCATTGAGAGGGAAACTATCAAAGAAATAGCAACTGACTGGTGAGAAAGTACTGCTAAAGGCACTGTTTAAATTTAAGATGTTATTATAATTGTTATTAAATGGATTACTGGGAGATGAATGCAGTAATAAAAAGAACATTTCTCCAGCTACCTAAACTGATGCATTCTGCATGAAAGAGAACTATCCTAAGGCGCTAATACATGGAAGATGGTTGGATGAAGGGCTCTGTGGTGGGAATTGAAATAAGCCGGGACAGGGAGGCTGTGTGCTTAGGTTTCATCAATTAGAGAAGCCAGTGAGACAACGTCTGTTCCGTTACTTGTAGTGCAGGTGACATGAGCTTCTTCAGCTGCTTAGAGCTCATGTCAACTTTTATCTCCCTGTTTGCCTCTTTGTGAATTTGAGAGCCCCTGATGATACTGGGCTTTGCTTTGTCAGTATGTGGAAGGTTATAGAAGTTCTGTTGTTTTCAGAGATGGAGAAATACTGACAAAGAATAAGGCAGACTTCTGTAGTTAATATGGAAAAAAATAAAAGGTTTGCCCTCATCTGCCTTTGCTTCTCTATCGCTAAATCAGGTATAATAAACTACTTTACTACAAATATTGCTAATTCTTCTGTTTGAATTCTAAATATCTTCCAATGAAACCATTCACATTAGTTTGCATGACTATTTCTAGTAAAGCTTATTCTAAAACTCTGGAACCTTTTTTTTTTTAATTTCTAAAAAAATTTTTTTAAAGATTTTATTGGGGAATTGGGGAGGAGAACAGTGTTGGGGAATTGGGGGAGGAGAACATTATGTTTCTCCAGGACCCATCAGCCCCAAGTCAAGTTGTTGTCCTTCAGTCTTAGTTGTGGAGGGCGCAAGCTCAGCTCTAAGTCCAGTCACCACTTTCAATCTAGTTGCGGAGCGGGGGTGCACATAGTCCACCATCCCATGCAGGAGTCGAACCGGCAACCTTGTTGCACAGAGCCCATCGTCAGCTCGTGGCTGCTCAGCTCAAGGTGCCGTGGTCAATCTTAGTTGGGGGGGAGGCAGGGAGCAGCCCACCACCCCATGCGGGAGTTGAACTGGCAACCTTGTTAAGAACACGTGCACTCAACAGCTCAGCGGCAGTTCTGCTTGGGCGCAGCTCACTGGCCGGAGTGGGAATCAAACTGGTGACCCTGTTGCTCAGAGCTCGTGTTCTAACCAGCTGAGCCACTCAGCCAGCCCCTAAAACTTTGGGGCCTTTAAATCAGCAGCAGGTAGAATGCACAATGTAAAAATGTAATATGTTTGCACAAATGTGTTTCTTCTTATCCATCTTTCTTCCCATGAGACTAGAATCAGGGGTTTGGATTTAGAAGATTTTAGGTGATTTAGAGGTTTTTAAAAAAATGCTTTTTATATACCTAACACTATACTAAGTTTCTTAGTAAACAACAAGACAAAAAAAGATCCCTACTCTTGTAGGGCAGAGACCCACTCTAGCATGGTGATAGGCAATAAACTATAAACATAAGAAAGAACCTAAATTATGTAGTCTATTAGAAGATGCTAGTTGCTACTACAATAAGAACAAAGAGTGAAGATGAAGGAGGTGAGCGTGAGCTGTTGGGTATATTTAGATAGATATCTTTTTTTGTTAAAAATGATTAATACACCAGTGTTCAAGGTAAAAAGGAAAAGTTAATTTTGTTTAAGCCACAGAAGCTGGATAAATTCATGTAACTATTTGTACAGAATTTTTTTTTTTTAAGATTTTTATTGGGGAATTGGGGGGATGGGAACAGCGCTGGGGAATTGGGGGAAGGGGAACAGACAAGTTGCTGTCCTTTTGTTCTTCAGTCTAGTTGTGGAGGATGTTGCTTCACTGGCCCAAGTTGGCACCATCATTGTGTTCTTCCCGGGCGAGGCAGATCAGTCACCGGCTTCTGGATGGCCACTCACTGCAGCTGCTGGCTACATACAGTAGCCCATGGCAACCCACTGCCACAGGGGCTGCAGCCTACGCCATCGCCAGCGACTCATGGAAGCCCAGCTCCAGGTTGAGCCTGTTGTTCAGCATCTTAGCTGTGGAGGGCAGTGTCACTGGCCCTCATATGTGGGATCCGATCCGGGGCCCTCTGGCATCCCAAGCCAGTTCTTAACCATCGGGCCACTCGGCCAGCCCTGTACAGAATTTTTAAAAGCAGACTTTGCAGGAGGTTATTTTCTCCTTGATTAACTATATGCCTCATTTAAATTACTTATCCTAATCAGATGTTGCAAGAAAAGGTGCTGTCTTCTCCACTACTGGATGAGTGTGTTGTATTAACTTCCCCATTTTGTCCTGAGTAATGTGGATTAACTCTGATTAAAACAAACAGTAACTAAAACAAAAATCCCCAATACTTTGATGAGAGAAACCATAACCTAGAATCTGGTCACTTTGGAGCAGAGCAAGTCCCTAGAGATTATTCAGTCACATTCATAATGTCACAACTGAGTATTCTGGCCAGCCCAGTTCTCGATCTGACACCTCTGACCTGTAAACGCAGTGACAGCATCCTCACACGCCTGGAAGACACACCTTAAAGAGCTCTTGGGTCTTAGGTGGGCAGGGTACTCAGAAGAAAACTACAGGGGACCCTAATATCTTATTTTCCAACACACAACTTCTTGAAAGAATGAAAAGAATTTACCCACTCCCTAGAGACTGAACCTGAGCAAATGCTTTCATCCTTTAGAGAGTTCCAAAGTGATCTAGCAAGATAATAAATGAGCTTGTACTTCTTATAGAAGCTCTCAGATTGAGGTCACCACTTTCAAACCCTTTCTCACTGAGAGAGACCCCTGCTCCATGAAATGTGATCCTCAGAGCAGCAGCAAGGGCATCGCCTGAGAGCTTGTTGAAGTGCATCATCTTAGGTCCCCCCAGGTCTGTTGAACAGGAATCTGTATTTTAACAGGGTCCCAGGTGATTTAGGTGATGATTGAGATGCCCTGGACTAGAAAACTCCTACTGGAAGCTCTCTTGACCTGCTTTGAACTTGGCCTTTGGATTCTGAAGCGTAATGCCTGTCAGCAACCAGCCCCATCTGTGTTCTATCAGAAGTTAACAATTCTGTACTAATAAATCCTAGACCGGTTTTAATAATTACTGTCTAGTGGCTGATTTTGACAGGGCTCTTGGGCCAGTTCCTGAATGAGTTTCCCTTACAAAGAGGGGTAGATGAGGATTCAAATTGGCAAGGGAGGACAGAGCCAGCTCATTTAGACAACTTGCACTATGGCCAAAACCTCCCCTTTCCCTCTCCCTTGCGGGAAGCCCTAATATTTCAATCTCCTTTCCTCCTCCACTGGGGAACATGACTCTTCTGAAGATAGCGTTCAATAGTTCATCCTGTCCCACATTTGTTTAACATAATCGGAAAGATGAGGGGATATTGTATGCTGGAGGCACTTTGGTTTGGGAACAAATTAATATTGAAGAAATTCTCCTATTTGCTTCAACACATTAATTATTTATACGTCTGTATTCTGTTCCTCTCTTACCTGTATTGACGTTGATTCCCCAGCCTTTCCTGTGCCTGCCTTTTGGAGACTCCAAGCTAGACCTTGTTCACTTCATCATTAATACTGTTTCCTCGCAGAGAGCAGCCCTGTCTGCTCCACACGGGCTGGCCTCACTTGTCAGGTGTTATTCTTCTGGCCTCAGGCGAGGTACCACACAGATTCCCATTCTTTGTCTCATTTGCTGGACAACAATCCTGTGAGGCAAGCATCACTATTATTTTCATTTTACAGACTAGGACACCAAAATTCAAGAAGAAATGAAAGAGTTCCTTATAGCAACATACTTAGAGCTTATTGCTGAGGTAGACACATCCTGATGATGGATAACTTGAGCATTAATTCAGAAATCAACCTGATTTTGGATTTTTTAAAGTACATCATTTTAGACAGATTGTTTTGAGAAATTATAACTAACATTATAGACCCCAAACCTTGTGCCAGTGATTGTTCTGTTTTATATATTAATTAATTCTATACAACAATATTATTAGAGAAGCACTATATGACCATTTTACAGATAAGCAGACTGAGGCACAGAAAGGTTAAGAAACCAGGGAATTACCAGAGCTTGGATATGAGCCCAGGTCATCTGTCTCTACGCCACTATACTGTCTTGCAATACTAAAAAAACACAAAAAAAATATGTAGGGAATAGTTAAGAAGACACAAATATAGGTGTTTTCAATTATTCATAAAGCCCTAAAGAAGGTGGAAGTTTTGTAAAGGTCAGGACGCTCACTTTTAGAAGGTTCAGATGCACAAACGCCTTGTGCTTGTATAGAGCTTTCCTCCAGAGATCAGTAATTTACTTCCTATCCCTGCCTACCTTCGGACCTAAGGTAATTTTTGTTAATAAGGAAAAGATTAAAGGAGTCAAGAGAAAAATAAATGCACTCCTCTATTTAAATGATCAAATGAGGTGGTGATTGCAGTGAATATTCAGCTAAAAACTTGAGCAGTCAAATGTGAACAGGGCTAAGATGAGGAGGGTTTCAAGCTCTCCAGCAAATCTGTGAGAGGTGAATCAAGGTCCTTTCTGCATCAGAGCTGATTGTAGGTGGATATTTAATGAGCAGATGATAGGTCTTTCTGAAACAGATAAGATGCCTTTCAAATGTAAATTGACATTTACTTACCTCTCTGAGGCTCAGACTTTACATGCAATTGTGTGCTTCCTACTCTGTGCCAGAAAGCAGAAAAAGAGTCTGGCAGAGAGTGGAAGATTCCGGGGCTCTGTGAGATGGGCTGATGCCTTGAGCTGCTGCGGAATTGACACAAATGTGACAGCTCAGCTCATCCCATTAGACACACACAAGGAGAGCGCCCGGGGGGAACCCATGAAGTCTGGCTCGCTGCTTCAGGTATTGTACTTTCTGAACCACGTTTAGGTGCTTAAAAGTAAGAAGGGAGGAAAAAATCTGGCAAGTTCCCCAATGAGGATGGAAAGGCACCTCAGAACCTCCCTCCCACTCCAGCTACAGTAACCAGGCAGGGCCCCCAATCCTGCTGATATTTCACTGCAACATTGATAGACAGATGCATTATGGGGACCCTGGACTGTCCTTCTAAGGAAAGGCTTTCTTGCTTTACCTGGAGGAGCCTCTGATTGTTCAGGATTTGGGAGTGGAGGAACGAATTGGTACAGGTCATCTGAGGATGGGCCCAGAGCCACCGTGAGCTACAGGCTGGGCCACTGAGGGATGGACTGGCTTTGATACAAGTCCTCAGGGGTTATTTGTGTCCAGTAGAGTTCAGCATCTCTGATTTTCAGTGTCTTTTCTGAGGCTGAATAGACCCTGAGAGGAAAAAGAAGGAGTAGGGAAAGAGCATGTGAACTCACAGGCCAACCATCGTTGGTATCCTTTGGGGTCCTCAGGTTCTGCTGACCCTCTCCAGAGCTGTCACCGAATGCCAGTGGCCCAAACAGGCCTCCAGAGGATGTCCCTAGGACATGCTCAGTGCTACCAAAGCTGTTTGAGGCAAAGCGTTAGTAGCAAGGAGCTTCAGCCTTCTTGAAATAGAAATGATGACCTGGAATGCTGCTTCCTGTTTGTACCATTACTATCGTGCTTGTCTTTATAAAACACTGTGATTTTTAAAGAAATCAAGAGTGAGAGCTGGGTGCTGGGCACTTTAGCTGTAGGAGGTCACAACAGAAACACTTCTAGTCATTCCTGATCTAATTTTACTTCTTTTTGGTCTTATTCTTCCTCTTCTGAATCCTTATGAATGAGATAAAACAATCAATTCTTTATTTAACACCCTCTAAGATTTTTCCATGTCTGCCACCATGCAAGTAAAAAGTTGCTCTTAGAATCTCAATGGAATACAGGATATATGTGTGTACCCAACAAAAGGCAAAAGACATTCTCTTACCGAAATTTGAATAAATATATAAAATATAGCAAGACAGCATATACACAAAAATATCACTTCCTAAAATCCTTTCTCCATTTTTCTGATTAAAATAAAATTTCTGTCAGAAATATATATATATGAAACAGTGTTGTCCACATGGAAGTACATATCCAGTATAATAAATAAAATCAACATTTTAAGCAACTGGCTTAAAAATAATGTTATCCACCAAAGATTCTGTTACCAGAAAAAAAAAAAAAAAAGGATTCTTGGTAAATGTCACAGGAAGGAATTCAAGGACTTACTGAATTAAGCCACAGGAACAAAGTCAAGCAAGCAGTGGGTTTATTAAAAGGAAAAGAGTACACTCCCGAAGTCGTGGGCATGGGCAGGCCAGGAGGAGGGCAACTGTGCCAAAGAACAAAAAGGCGTAGGACTTTATTTGAATGAGGGCACGAAATATTCAAGTTTTAGGGGTGGTGTCTCAGGTGTTCCCAAGTGGGTCTCCGCTGACTACTCCTTCCCATTGGTAGGTGGGATCCCCTTGTTCTTTTTTTTTTTTTTTTTTTTTTTTTAAAGATTTTTTTATTGGGGGAATGGGAACAGTGCTGGGGAATTGGGGGAAGGGGAACAGACAAGTTGCTGTCGTCTTGTTCTTCAATCTAGTTGTGGAGGATGTTGCTTCACTGGCCTAAGTTGGCACCATCATTGCGCTCTTCTCTGGCGAGGCAGATCAGTCGCCGGCCTCTGGACAGCCGCTCACAGCGGCTGCTGGCCGCTCACGCTGGCTGCTGGCTACATACAGTAGCCCATGGCAACCCACTGCCACAGGGACTGCAGCCTACGCCGTCGCCGGCGAATCATGGCAGCCCAGCTCCAGGTTGAGCTGTTGTTCAGCATCTTAGCTGTAGAGGGCAGTGTCACTGGCCCTCATATGTGGGATCCGAACCGGGGTCCTCTGGCATCCCAAGCGAGTTCTTAACCATCGCGCCACTCGGCCGGCCCGGGATCCCCTTGTTCTTACTTGGCCCTTGTCAGATACAGGGAGTGAAGATTATTTTCCCAGCGATGCTAATAATGTTATAATCCATTACAATTAGTGGTAACTGCACGTTTTCTTAAGAATGATCTCATCTCCTCTCTTTGTCTCCCCCCCAAGGCCTTTTTCTCTTCCTCCCCTCTGTCACCCTGCAGCCCTGTTCTTTCTGCCTAGGGTAACAGTTCCCTGAAGACTGATAAAGGGCTGTTTACACAGTTATTTTCATTTATTCCTTGCTTTAAGGTATGTCAAAATGGCCCCTCATATTTAGGTAGTAATTGCCAGTAAGAAAACAACTGAATCAGGCATGTATACCTTTTTATATCACAGATATAAATAATCTTTTCTTTAAGGTACTGTCAGTAGCAATCTAAGAATCAAAACTCAGGATACCCTTCATTCTAATAAGAGGCATTTTAGTGTAAGGCTTGAGGACCCGGATTGGAATATTTTCTCTACCATTTGTATGTTCCTGGATTAGCTGTTTATAGTTGTTAAACCTTTTCACCTTCTTCATACGAGAAAAGAATGGATTCTAGGGTTGTTGTGAGTACATAAATTATATAGAGAGTATATAGTATATAAAGTACCTAGCTCAGTACCTGGCTCATGATAAGCACTCAACAAAGGTGTGTGCTATCATTGTCATGATCATTGAGAGTATCTGTCTATCTATCTGAAAATTCTGAAAAATTATAGACTTTTTACTTCAATTTGTGTCATTTTGGTCCACAGTGATTAACATTGTGCATTTTACACTTGTGCTAAGTATACAATTTAGTATCACCACAAATCGGAATACATTTATTTTCTTCTGTGAGCTTTGCCCTTGGAATAGGTTTTGGGAAGAGCTGTCTCACTATTTGAGTCTTCTCAATAGGCCAGAAGAAGACATGAAGTGGTCTAGGTTGCCAGATTGCCTGTGGCTGCTGTACTGGGTACTGGAATCCCATCATTACATAACACTAGGTGTTCACAGCGAAAGGGAAGTAGGAAGCAGAGCTAGTAATCAGGTGGCTTCAGACAAACCGTTCATTCTAGTCATAGCGTAGTTTCCTCAAAGGAGCTATGTCTGTTCTTGTAAAGCAGTTTGTCAAAAAGCCATCATGTAAGGCTATGGGAGCTCTTTTTGTCACTCAGAGGAGAAAACTTTTCTTTGCCTTCCACTTCTTTCCAAGTCTTGCCCTTACAGGAGGAAGACATATGCTCAGACTGGTGAGACAGAGGCATTCACAGGGCCGTGATTTTCTACTGAAGGACTATGATGAAGTGTCACCATGTTAAAGGTTAAAGTGTGCCCCGAGTAGGCATCCTTTCCACCTCCTGAGGAACCAGAGAGAGCACTTGGCTTCTCAGGACCTCCGGCCTCCTCCAGGCCCTCGGGGGCTCCTTTGCCCCCTGATCTTTATCCCAGGACCCTTCCATCTGCCACAGGAAGGCCCTCATCCTCCTCCTCATCCATATGGCAGCTTGTACTGGGCTGTTTCCCAGACATTGGCCAGACAGCACATGCTGCACAGTGCGGGACGCTGATGGGAAACATGACCTGTCCTATTGTCTCTCTTCTTCCTTTCGTTCTTGCACTGGTGTGCATGTTGTATGTTGGACTTTCCTTAGATTGCAGCAGTAAGGTCTCATTCTCACATCTGAGGGTGATGTACCCAGAGACTCTTACAGAGGTGGGCGGGGGGCGGGGGAAGGAACCTCACTTAGAAATTCCAATATCAGTTATGACCTCCATCCAGCATTTGTTAGACCATTGCCTGGAGGTGTTCAATGGCCTTCATCAAGCTGCTAGCAAAGCTGGTATTTTGTTCTCCTTTGGCCTTGTGTCTTTGTTTGGCTCTTTTCCAGTTACTTTCAGGTATTGATAAATAGAACTATCTCATTTTTTTCCCCAGGAGTTAAAAAATCTCGTTCTGTCTAATTTCAGTTTCACAATCTCATGCAATCCAACGTCTTCTCTCCTCCAGACCAGTCTTGACTCAGTTTCCAAGATCTGCAGTAGGATGAAGAGTATAGTTTATCTTTTTATTACTCACCCTTGTATTTTTCTTCTTCCCCAGTTCACTGCTTCTAGCTCTTCTGGGGTTGAGAGTGGAGAAGGGATGAGACAGGTAAAGGAGGCAAACAGGTTGTATGCAGCTGGGGTGATCTGAAGTTTCTCTAGGCTGTTAAAATGCTCTCAGGTGGGGCAGGTGTCCAAATGCTGACTTTGTCTTGCAGGTTGGTTTCCTGGGTTGTTCTATTTGTGGATTTCTATTGTACATGATGTCTCTATTGCTTGAAACTTCTCGCTAGAGACCCATTCCACCAGCGTCTCTGTTGGAATCACCTTGGGGATAGCTTGCTCCTCAGTGTGCTTTTGGGCAGGCCTGTATCTGGTCCCTGGGAAACAAGCCCATTCACCCTGCTGTCGGTGGATGCGCAGCTGGCTTCCACGCCCCCCTGCGCCCCTCCCCTCCAGCTCTCTCTCCTCCTCCTGTCTTCAGGGAAACTGGAGCCATTTTCCTGACTTGAACATTTTTCAGGTGACAGTCACAAGCCTCTGTGTGGTTCTCATAAGCCACTTTTTTAGCTTTAGATGTGGCAAGTGGTTCCTTCCCCTCTGCTATCGGAAGGTGGGAGACTCAGAGTGGGTGACAGACAGCCAAGGGTGTCAGAACGGGCTCCTGAAACCCTTAAATCTTAGCATGACCCCCATAAGTGGTATTTCACTTATTCTGCAGAAACTCTTGAGGAAATAGGAAAAGTCAAATTTAACACCTTATTACACTTACATATAGATTAATTGTACGTGGTTACTTAATGGCAATTTTTTTCAAGTAATACTCTTAAACATAGATATGTGGTCCAATCCTCCAGCAGCTATAACCATTATCTGATTCTGAAGAAATGGACACTCACTGGTTCTGATCATAAATGATGTGATAGATAACAAGAATTCAATAAGGGCAGCTACTTTTAGTCAGATTATTAAAAAGAGCTTGGAGCTTGAATAGTAGAGATTAATACATGTGTAGATTATGTCTCTAAATAACATGCCCTGTCCCAGCTATCATTGGCATGTGAGTTGTAAATATGGCATAACTAACCCAAATATATGTTCTTTGCCTCTAGTGCTTCAGTAGTGGTTACTTGTTGCAGGTATTTGCACAAGGGAGTTTTTTGGGATTGCAAGCAAATGGAGGTTCTGACAACTATGTAATAAAATAACTGTGGAAAATATAAAAATTTACAAACTGAGAACATAATTTATTAACTTCCACCAAGTTTTTCCAGACCTCCTCTGGGCAGTAAAAAGCAATTTATTAAACCACTTTTCAAGAGGAATTCAAGTCTTCCTCCACAGAGCATATGCCTAGCTAATCTAAGTGAAAATTGTTTTAAAACAAATCCATTTAGAAATGCTCTAAGGTAGCGGTTCTCAACCTTCCTAATGCCGTGACCCCTTAATACAGTTCCTCATGTTGTGGTGACCCCCAACCATAAAATTATTTTCGTTGCTACTCTATAACTGTAATTTTGCTACTGTTATGAATTGTAATGTAAATATCTTTTTGTTTTCTGATGGTCTTAGGCAACCCCTGTGAAAGGGTCATTCGACCCCCAAAGGGGTCGCGACCCACAGGTTGAGAACCACTGCTCTAAGGGGATACTTGAGGAGACTTGGTGTAATTGGGATTAGTTAAAAAAACTCAAGATGGAAGCCTAATTTTTATTAACTAATTATTTTCTTTCAAGATGCTGTTCATTCTTAGGGGAGAAACACTTCACTTCAAACTCTAATATTTCTGTAAGCTTTATTGGAGTTCTTTCCTCAGGTCATGTCATAGAAGAATATTTAAAAGGTTTATGACTCTAGCTGTCTGGGTTCTTTCATATCCCAGAGTCACAAAATAACCGGAAGGGTTTTTTCTTACATGGGGAAAGATGGACACATGTACAAAGTCGAGATTTGGGTTACCTTAAAAAGTAAACATTTACTCCTTTTATTTTTCCTCTTTTATGTTTAAAGGTTGGAAGTAGCCTTATAATTATCAGGAATTATCATTTTCAGGAAAGCCCAAGGCTGTATGTAAAATATTTAACTGACTCCCTGAAGAGCCTTTTTCTAAGATCTGGGGATGAGCAGAATTTCTAGAAATGAAAATGCTTGGGTTGTTTTTCCCTTATTATAATTTCAGCTAGAGGGAAACTCACTGGAGAGTTTGCCAATACTTAATGGATTGTAATGCTTTTTGTTGTTGGAAGTATGTGTACTTTCTATTGGGTTGTTGAAAAAGTCATGACATATTTTTCTATGATTTTCGTTGCAAAAATGCATCATGACTTTTCTGACAACCCAATACATGCCTAAGAGCCTTTGACCTGAGGCTCAAAACAATGAGGGGTGTTTTTTTCACTGCAGCAGTTGGAGCAAGTAGTTTATTTAGTATGATATATATGAGACTTGCACTGGTGAGGAACAAAATTAAGTTATTGAAACCTCATGCAATTTTAGGTAATGAGATAATGAGGAAAAAAAACACCTGGACCATTTCAGTGTGGGTACAGATGTGAGAATCAGGTGAATGGGAAGGGATTGATTCTCTATAATAGAAATCATTACACTGTGAGAATCATATTATTGTTATTTAGGACCATTGGTTATTCTAGGGGTCTATCTCGATATATTTCAGGAGAAATATGTTCCTGAATCTGATTTGGCCATCAGTTTAGGCCTGCCTTCACTTTGTGAATTGACTTTGAAGCAACCTCTGGGGAGATGCTTACTCTGGGAGATAGTTCTCTGGAGGTTGTATTGTGTCCAAATTGGGGACTATGTTTGTACATGTCACCTTTCTTGTGCACAAACACAAGTACACACTGTAATTTTTTTGAGATAACAGTCAGTGCGTTATTAATTTATTAGCTCCAAATTTACCCTGCAGTATATGCCCTGTGATAATAGAGAGGATTCCCTTAGGCATCTCTCCTTCATGGTGAGCATGATACTAACTTTTCTCCATAGAAGGCACTGGAAGGATTGCAGCGGAGAGGCTCTCCTGCTGGTTTCAGCAGGTGGAGGTGAAATTGGGCTTTTCAGTGGGGTCAGAGTATAAATACCTGCTGGAGCACTGGGCCCAGAATCCTTGGCCACCTTGCAGCCTCTACCTGGTGGTAACCCTTCTATTGTACAATATGTCCTCCTTGAAATGAGAACTGGTGTCCCAAAGGCTTCCTGCCTCACCAGTGTCCAAAGGTTTCCCATCTGGGTTGGCTCCCAGATTTCCTCTGCCACCTGGGGGGTCCCGCCCCTTCTGCATGCCCACACCACTGGTGCCCATCACCTGTTCCTTGCCTCTGTTCTGAAGAGTTGCCTCCTGTTTGCCCATGAGGCTGCAGTGCCAGGCTGGACAAACCAGTAAACTTTTCTGCTCTCCTATGGGCTGAAATATACCTTCTTTAATGAGGTCTAAACCCCAGCTTTGGTAATGGGACCCCACTTCCAAGTTTGTTCTTCTTTAGGTACTTTCTCTCAGCCCTATGGTACCATATAGAGTTTCCTAATATTTTATAGTCATTCTTTTATCATAGTTTGCTGTTATATTAATCTTCTTCTGTTTAACCCATTCTGTGGTTTCTATCTCCTGATTGAACCCCAGGCTGCCACACATCAAATCTCATTTGTTCCCATGGGCATAAAAAAGTGACATCTAAGTAGCATCTAGACTGAAATGAGAGACAATTTATGGAAGCCAGCATAGTATACTGAATGTGATGTTTGTTTTGAGTCAGGAGGTATTTCATGTTGTGGTGATGCTAGAGATGGTCTGTAGACAGGTGCTTCATGGGACCATCTTGCAGGGTTGATGCCTCCCTGGGTGTGTCTGGTAGAGAAGGCTCATGAGGTTTCAAAGGCAAAACCTGGGACTGTGTGGCAAGTGTGAGTAATAATGAACTAGACAGTTATTCATTCAGTAGGTTTTTACTGAGTGCCTAGTATATGCCAAGTGTTGTATTAGGTACTGAAGACATAACAGTGGAAAAAACAAAAATCCAAGCTTTTTCTTTTTTAACTTAAATCTTTCTTTCATGTTATTTTTTGCCTACCTGACATTTCAAGTTGATAATTCTCACTTTGTACTGGCTTTCTTGTAGCCAACAGAATAAATCATTTCACATAATGTGGTTACAGAGGTATTAAAAGTGTGTGTGTGTGTGTGTGTGTGAGAGAGAGAGAGAGAGAGAGAGAGAGAGAGAGAGAGAGAGAGAGAGAGAGAGAGAGAGAGAGAGAGAGTTTGGAGCCATATGTTATGTGCCAATGGCCCTTTTGAAGATAAATTTTTTTTTAAGTTTTTATTGGGGAGTTGGGGGAGGGGAACAGTGTTGGGGAATCAGGAGAAGGGGAACAAATAAGTTGCTGTCCTTTTGTTCTTCAGTCTAGTTGTAGAGAACATTGCTTCACTAGCCCATGTTGATATTATCATTGTGTTCTTCCCGGGTGAGGCAGGTTGGTTGCTGGCCTCTGGATGGCTGTTTACGGTGGCTCTTGGCAGCTCACACTGGCTGCTGGTTGCTCATGCTGGCTGCCGGCCACACATGGTAGCTTATGGCAGCCCACTGCAGCAGGGACTGCAGCCTACACCGCCACTGGCGACTCACGGCCGCCCAGCTCCAGGTTGAGCTGTTGTTCACCATCTTAGCTGTAGAGGGCGCAGTGTCACTGACCCTCATGTGAGATCCGAACTGGGGCCCTGCTGCTCAGAGCTGACATCCCAAGCCAGCTCTTAACCAGCGCGCCACTTGGCCTTGCCCCTTGAAGGTAAATTTAAGTAAAAACATATGATTGGGTTGTCGGAAAAGTCATGACGCATTTTTGCAATGAAAAACATAGGAAAAATACATCATGACTTTTTCAACAACCCAATACTTTTGGACAAACAATTCAAAGAGATTTTACTGTCTTCAAATGAATAGCAACACGCGAATGGAGAATCAGACCTATATGATATGTGAAATTGGTTTTGAATGTCTCATTGACCTGGTTGTTCTAGTTACATTGTTTGGGATATTTGATCATTGGTCAAATGAAACATGCAGCTCTCTTAAGAAACCCAAATGAGACTTGGCGTAGCCTATGAAAGAATCAGTGTTACAATTATGTCTTGCCTACAGGAGACTCAGTGGGGCAAGGCCTCACTTCTTGAATTCTTGTAGTATTTTCTTTCAGGTATATTTATTCCACCCTTTCAGAGCTCTACTTTATTAGTTATGAGAGGTACTGAATCTGTCATCAGTGGTTTGATGACAAGACATTTTGATGAGGGTATTTAAGGATGGCCAATTGTGTATTTTACTTCTAATCAACAGTAACTGAGTTGGAGAGTTTCACGTGTTTTCACTGAAGATAATCAGTACTTTTTTTCAAAAGAAGAAACTTATGGGAGAATATTTTTCGATTTTTTTATTTATAATCCAAATGGCCCTAGGTAGAGGGAAACTTATGTTTTAAACTTTTTATTTCTTGACTTTCACATCCCCTGTGTGTTCACATTCTCTGGGCAGGTATAGACCCACAACTATACTTTTGCCCTCTTTCTCTTCACCTTCTCTAAAGTAGGAAGGAAGAGGGTGGTCAGTGGAAGAGGAAATCCTCTGTGGATACTATGATGTAAGAGGAAACAGAGATGCAAAGTTTTTGTTTTTTGTTTTTCTTCATGGTAACTTAGTTTTTCTTAGATAAAACTCAGCTAAAAATAATGCTACCTTTTTCTGAAGTATATGAAGTTTAATTCTACCTGATGATTGGGGAAGTACTCACAATTCTCTAAATAAGGTGATAAATTTAAAATCATGTTCAAGTTTTATTGGCATACACATTAAAAATAACATTTTCTTTGATCAAATTTTTTATGTTTCAACTCCATGATTATAATTTAATTCAAAATCCCTATTTAAGTGATACTACAGAGCCAGCATATAAAACGTGTGTAGCACTTAAATGAGTGACAGTATTTCAATAAAATGGATATAAGGGGCTTGAACTCTGGAATCGTTTCATATCAAGAATTTGATTAACGAACATAATCAGTTTTATTTCACTGTAATGTAATTTAAAAAAAATTCAAGAATATTTTCAAAAATAATTCTATTAAGCCTTTAATGTATGCTTGTTAGAACATAACTACTCATAGTAACATTGTCTTCCATTTATTTCTTCCTTTTACTGAGCTATGAGGGCAGACCTTGGCATATTAAATATGATGTTTTCAAATGACAGTCTCGGTATGCAGAATCAGGAAGTGCATCATGCATGCAATGCAGTTTTTTGTAGAATAGAATAGGATAACTACACACACACACACACACACACACACACAGAGGAATGCCAAGGAGGTCAATTTTGTGTGTTCATTAATTTAACAATATTTGTTGAGAACCTATTATACACCAGGGAGAAAAAAAAAAAAAAGTAGTCAAGATTCTTGTTCTCATGGAATTTACAATCTAGTAGAGGGGAATAACTTATTATGATTATATCTCATTGCTGTTATGGCAAAGGAAACAAAACAAGCCTTGAATTTTGGCATTTGATAATCTGGGAACAAAAAAATGTTTTTCTAGGACTTAGTCATTTTATATTACATTTTAGCTGCAAAGCAAATAAGTCTCCCGAGAATTGATCTCAACAAAAATTTATGAAGCATCTACTATATGCCAAGCACTGTTAAACTGTTAAAATGAGTGAAGTACTTTCTTTGTTGGCTACAATGAGCATGGCAAAGTAAAACCCTATGAAAAGTATTTTCATGTAATGATCTCTTAAAACTTCACTAACTGCCAAAATGGACTTCATAGACGAACTTTTAAAATAGAACATATCACATAGACACCATCAATAGCATAATTATGATTTAAGAAAACTACTACAGAGTAAGCTTTTTTTCTTAATTAAAAACACTTGGGGAAGAGCACGGACTTTTAGTGACTTCTTCATTTATATGCGATTATTTCTGTTAGCTATTTCGGAAATATTATTTTATTGTCTGTAGAAAATGAGTTAGCAGTATTGTAACAGTTTCCCTTTCAATACAACCTGTTACTCAGCTTCTTTCCATCCCCTCTCCTCTTTTGTGTGAGGAGAGAGGCTTTCTGACTTTTCGTGTTGTGTTTTATCAATTCTATCTATATTGGTCGGCCAAGAAAAAATAAATTACTGAAAAATAAGTCGGTCTTGTGTGTTTCTTCCAGACTGCCTCCCAGATTCATCACCAGCATGAGCATGCTTGACTAAAAAATCACGAGCCCTGCCACGTTGGCTATCCTCGCTTTGCCATGATGCTCTGAGAAGAAACTTGGATTTCAAACTAGTGACCGGTGAGTACAAAGTATTTTCACTATGCCTTGTTCAACAGAATGAAATATGGTCTTGAAATATATTCATAGAGCCTATCTCATCTTTTCCTACCTCTTCAACAAGAAGAGCTTTCCTTCTTGTTCATACTGCCAACCTCTTCCCTGCCCTCTCCACCACATTATGTTGGGGTGACGCTGGATTCTCTTGCAATTTATCACTGTCAACCCAGGTACTGAATTTATATTCTCTTCACTTATTTAAAGCCAACCCATTATGAAAGGTCTAAATAAAATTGTACCCCTTCTAGTACTTTTCTTGCCAGTACTAGAACACACAGATCTCTTAACCTCCATGAATAATTTTATGGTCAGAGTCAGACATTTTCTCCAGACTTTTTCGTATATGTTATATTAGTTTAAGCTTAATTCTTCCAATTATTCAATAGCAGAAGCTATTTTTATTCTTTTGGTGGGTCTCTCATCCTGCTGAGTACTCCCTCTTTTGTTTTCCACATTATGATGTGAGTTCATTCATCACAGAAAAAAGTTCCTTAACTACCTAGTTTCAGTTGGGTGCTATAGAAGGCGCGCGCGCGCGCGCGCGCGCGCGCGCACGCACACACACACACACACACACACACACACACACACACACACTACAAAATATAAGGCAGCTCCTGCTCTTCAGAATTTTACAGTCTAGACAAGGAAAGAAACATGAAAGTATGTGTAACAAGGTTGGCATTAGAAATGCATTATTCGGGCCGGCCGAGTGGCGCGATGGTTAAGAACTCGCTTGGGATGTCAGAGGGCCCCGGTTCGGATCCCACATATGGGGGCCAGTGACACTGCCCTCCACAGCTAAGATGCTGAACAACGGCTCAACCTGGAGCTGGGCTGCTGTGAGTCGCCGGCGACGGCGTAGGCTGCAGTCCCTGTGGCAGTGGGTTGCCATGGGCTACCGTATGTAGCCAGCAGCCAGCGTGAGCGGCCAGCAGCCAGCGTGAGCGGCCAGCAGCCGCAGTGAGCGGCCGTCCAGAAGCCGGCGACTGATCTGCCTCACCCGGGAAGAGCGCAATGATGGTGCCAACTTGGGCCAGTGAAGCAACATCCTCCACAACTAGACTGAAGAACAAAACGACAGCAACTTGTCTGTCCCCCTTCCCCCAATTCCCCAACACTGTTCCCATCCCCCCAATTCCCCAATAAAAAATCTTAAAAAAAAAAAAAAAAAAAAAAGAAATGCATTATTCATTCATTTGCTCATTACCAAGCACTTCTCTGTTGGTGAGCAACATATTCACAAACTGCAGTCACGGGGCTCATTGCCTGTGGAGCAGGTAAATATTAGGACTGCAGAGTACCAAGGAGACAGAAAGGTTTCCTCTCTCTCTCTCTCTCTCTCTCTCTCTCACCTTCTCTATTTCTCTTTCTCTCTCTCTCTCAAGAGTCACAAGAAAAGCAAGAAAGAAGGAAGAAAGATAAGATGATAAGTTATTATGAAAGGGATCAAATTCTATTTTTATCTGGAAAAACCTGAGAGGCTCTTGCTGTAGAAATGTCTTTTATCTGTAGGCAGATAAAAGATCTTATGTTATCTGCTGCCTCCCAGAAGGTGGAATGTACAGAACTTACAGTCCAGGTAAATGGAAGTGTGGGGAGTAAAAGTAGAAACAGAGGGACCACAACCACAACCATAATCATTATCATCACCCTGACAAAATGTCTTGAAAACCCAGCCTCAGCATTGGAGGCCTTAGCATATTGGCGTGCCGAACTAGGCATCCAGGCACTACCCCTCCCACCCCCGATTGTCCCTGGCATGGGCCATGTAGGAATAGTCCCAGATATTGCCTGGGGACATCCCGGGATGCCAAGGTCCATCCAGCTCTAAATTATTTTTTATTGTGATAAATATCCATAATGTGAAGTTTACCATTTTAACTGTAAAGTACACTGGTATTAAATACATTCACAATATTGTATAACCACCATCAATATCCATCTCTAGAACATTTTCATCACCCCAAACTGAAATTCGGCACCTATTACACAATAGCTCCTCATTTCCTCCTCCTCCCAACCCCTGGTAACCTCTAGTCTACTTTCTCTCTATAAGTTTGCCTATTCTAAATGCCTCCTGTAAGTGGACTCACAATGTTTGTCCTTTTGTAACTGGCTTATTTCACTTAGCGCAATGCTTTCAAGGTTCATCCATGTTGTAGCATGTTTCAGAATGTCATTCCTTTTTATGCATGAATAATATTCCATTGTATGAATATACCACATTTTGTTTATCCATTCATCCACTGATGGGCATTTCGGTTGTTTCTACCTTTTGGCTAGAACTTGTGAATAAGCCACTATGAACACTAGTACACAGTGTTTTCAGTTATTTTGGATATACTATATGTAGAAGTTTTAAAGCCTTCCTTTGCTGTGATAAGCATAGGAATGAAATGCCAGATGTGTGCACCATGCCATCAAAGCCTCCAATTGCTGCTTCTGTTGCTCAGAAGAGGGTCAAATCATGTAACCATTCATTCTGGGAAGTGAAATGATTTGGATTTCAAGAAAATGAGACCTTTGTTCTCAAACTTCTGGAGAACAACTGCTTGTCATTTTCCCCCTCCCTTTATAGGCTGTACGTGTCATCAGGGGTCCTTCTGTTATAGAGCAAGGGCTGGCTGCCCAATGCTCATGAAGCCAATACTATGGCATAGACTTTTGAGCAAAGAAAAGGCTTCAGACTGGTAAGGAGACAGGAGGCAAGGCTCAAATCTATCTCTCCAATCAAGGGTGTGGGGCAGAATTTAAGGGTTAGGGAAGGGTGGACTGGTATGAGGAAGCATTGGTGGGAGAGGTTTCAGGGAGGGAAACTGAAGGGTTTAGCACTGGATCTTCCTGGACATTGGACCCTTCTTTTCTGAAAGTATTCTGGTGATTGTGTTCTGGTCATATCCCAGCTTTTTGGTTCCATGGGGAATGGGAGTTGAAACTTTGGTTCTGGGTATTACCTGAGGTCAAAATTCTCTCCTCTGTGCATGCTTCTGTTGTATGACCTGTGGTTTTGTTCTGTTGTTTCTGAAAAAGCAACTCAGTATCTGTTTAGAAAACAGAATAAGACCAGTTCGAAGTGGTTCTGCGGTTACACTTCACATACACACCCGACACTGCTTCAGTAGCACACAAACATGGGATACATAAAAGTCCCAGGCTGTGAGACTGGCCCCTCAGTGTGAGAACCTGGAGACAATGAAATCACACCACTGAAACTCACATTTTCTCGAAGACTCCCCATAGTTAACAGCATCTAAAGTTGACTTTGAATTTGCCTTCCATGAGAACACAGTGCTCAGGCTGAGAGGTATGAAAACCGAATCTCAAACATAAGTATGTTCTGAATCAAGGCATAAATTTTTGTGGAATAGTGATGGACATTTTGATCATACCATTCCCCAGGAGCCTTTCTAACGTGTTTACATGTTAATTGTTGTGCTCATAGCAGAGGCTAAGCATCTGTTTTTTGAACTGAATCATCTTATTGTGTTAATACAGCAGTAACCAGCACCCAGCTCTGTGGCAGGTCTATAGTTAGATGGATGGAATTAGCTTGCTTGAATTCTATCTTAACAATCAGGACCTATCCAACTCAAAAGCAATTTAATCAACATCCCCTTTGGGCATTTAGAATCTGCCTAAATGCAGCCTGGAGTAAGGCTGGAGTGAACTTATATCCTTTGTTAGGTCCAAATTTTTAATAGAATAATATTTGGAATATTTACAAATTTATATGAAGCTAAGATACAGAAAGAAATATTGAAGGTAAAGTTTTTCAAAAGTAGTTTCTTCATTGTGGAGTCTCCTGAAGATAAAACCAGAAAGAATATTTTTAACCCTGTGTTTTTATATTTGTTTGCAGAAAGATAATTTTAGTAACTCATATCTATTTTGGTTATGCCTACTATTTCCTCAGTGTGTTTGGTGGTGCCGCCATTTACATAATTTTTGGAGATAAAGTTAAACTCAAACATCCTTAACATGGTGACTTGTATTTATATGAAGGTATAAACAACTGAGTTTGGATGAGGGAGGACATGGAAGTGGGCAGAGGAAGAAGCAAGCGCTCTGAAAGGGGAGACTTAGGATTCTGGGAATGAAAACAGCGGACTTAAAATGGTCCAGGGCTAACCCTGGATGCACATTATTGTAAATTTTCTTGGACATTAATGACTTTTAAGACAAGCCTTCAAGACTTAAGCATGTTGGAAAGATTCTGAGAAAAGCAGTCTTGTTAGTATCCAAGCCTCCCCTTGCAGTGTCTCTATGTGCTGTTTGCAGAGTCTTTTGCTAGGCAAGGAGACAGAAACACAGATTCAATGTCTGGTTTTACAAATATGTCACTAAAGGTTCTGAGGCTTCATTCAGGCATAATTTCACGTTGAGTTCTTCCTGCCCTAAATTAGGAGACACTGGTCCTTGGATCTTAAAATTGCTCCATTTGCTGTAGCTCTGAATTCCATGCCTCCCCTGAGGAAATGAAAGAATCATATATTGTCACAAATGGTTACTGGTTTGGCGACTCTCTTTCCTGTCACTGTGTCATTCTCTTACTATACATCCTACAATTTTGTGTGAGGAAGAAAGGTGGATCCCAGAAGTTACTGATCTTGTTCTTGATTTGGCATGGCTTTAAAAGCCAAATATGGACACAATGCAATATGCAGGTGATGTATTATAGAAATGTAGACTGAAACCTATGTAATTTTACTAACCAGTGTCTCCCCAATGAATTTAGCAAAGATAAAAAAAAGCCAAATATTCTTTTGGGTACCCTTTATCCTTACCAGCAAGTAATATTCAAAGAAGACTGAAAAGGGAGCAGGTTTTGTTTAGACATTCAAGGGGAGTAGTATTTTCCCTTATTCTATTTTTCTTTTTAAATTATAATAGTAGTACTTCAGTATATTTCAGTTTGCCCTGTGGATCTGACAAGTTACTGCTTACTGGGTTTGAAAAACTACATGCATTGATCCATTGTCGAAACAGGAGTTCTTCATACAAAAGCTGAGTTGTTTTATGTTTGTTTTTTTTTGGGAAATGAAGCATCAGTTTGGAATCTCCTCTCCACTCTGAGTTTATTACAAGGAAAGTAGAAATAGAGCAATTAGGAGCTGTTATGCAGGAATATAAATAACTTGTATCTTTACTAGACTGTTATTAATTGGTGAAATGTAGTTCTCTGTAAATTTTAAAAATATGTATTTTCCGATTGTGTGTGTGTGTGTGTGTGTGTGTGTGTGTGTGTGTGTGTGTGTGTGAAAAGCAAAATTTAGGGTATATTTGGAAGATAATTCAGAACATTATAATATTAAAAGTAATTTGAACTTGTATCTGGGAGGCTCTTAGAAAAATAAGTTTTAAGCTAAAGCAAGAATGTATTAGCTGGCCTCGGGACACACCATCGCTTGGTACTGGGAGAATAGCTGGTGATCCAGAGTCTATGAGCTGCGCATTCACGTGTTTGCTTCTCTCAAAGCTGGAAAAACACGTTGGAAAGTGTCATAACAACTACAGTCCTGCCTAAAGTTAATGTGAGCATAATAACAGATGGTTAAGTCTCTATGTTCTCTGTTCTAAAAATTCTGCTGTTGAGTTTGGGTTAGATACCTACTTCAGAAATAGTCATCATCTCAGTGTGTATGGATGTTTTCAAATGGTTAGCTGATTACAAACATGCTGCCAGCTCATTAGAACAATCAGTGTAATGAATTTGCTAACTAGTGTATCTCCAGTCCTAGAACAATGCTTAACACATCTCTGCTAAATATTTGTTGACTGAATGAATTAACTTGACAGAGAGATGCAACTTCATCTTTAGTGTGTATAAGTTTAACCTTCCTAATAATAAAAATGAGAGCTTTCCTTGTGGCGTAGGGGTTGCTTTGGGCATCCAGAAATTCATATGAGGACATTCAAAGGAAGGGAGAAACTCATAAATTCATCAGGTTGAATGTTGCAGATAGCCACCGAGGCAATTTTACCCTGGAGTTAGGGGGGTCTTTCTTTAAATTCTATGCAAGTCACAATTTGCACAGAGAATTCCCAGATTTCTTTTGCTCTCAGATCCTGTAGTGATTTGATGATTTTTTTTTAATTTTTATGAGACTCCTAGACCAAAAGGAAAAGCAAACAGTTCCATTTATTAACTAGTTAGTTCTAAACAACTTAATAAATATTTAAGTTCTAACAACTTCATAGCCATTTTAATAAACAATACAAATATTAAAAAAAATAATAATTTCCTTTTTAAATCTCCACAATTACTTACTAATGGATGTATGTGCCTACTGAGCCCTGTACAACTTCTCAAATTTTGGTCTCACTGTCACTGTCCTTTTCATTTCCACATTAATTTTCTCACAGTACTTGATTTTTATCCCGGCAACCACTGAAAACTTGGTTTCTCAGAGATAAGATGTTTCAAATGAAATACAGCGATTTAATGTTAAAATAGTCCATGCAGTGCCTGCCAGGTGGCAGGTATTGCTGTGCTTTCCTCAATAATTTAAAATGGGGGGACTTCCGGTAAGATGGTGGAATAGACAGACGCTGTACCAACTGCCTCCCAGGTTCACACCAAAATTACAAATAATTTATAAGATATTCAACCTCGGAAGTTCCCTGGACCCTAGATGAGCAGTACCTCTAAACGAAGGACTTAAAGAGGAGGCCACATTGAATCTGTCTTTCTAGGTGATCTAACACATCAAAGCAATCAGAGTGACAGCCAGAATGAAGAAACAAAGAAACATGTCCCAAGTAAAAGATCAGAAGAAACCTCAAGAAATAGAGCTAAATGAAACAGAGGTATCCAACCTTTCAAAGACAGAGTTTAGAACACTGATGATAAGAATGTTTCAGGAACTTAAGGAGAACATAATGAAGGATACAGAAATCATAAAAAACAACCAGGTAGAACTAAAGAATACAATAAATGAAATGAAGAACAGACTCGAAGGAATCACCAGTAGATTAGATGAAGCAGAGGATCGGATCAGTGATTTAGAAGACAAAGTAGCAGAAATCACCCAGTTGGAATTGCATTGAATCTATAGATTGCCTTAGGTAGTATTGACATTTTAACTATATTAAATCTTCCTATTCATGAACATGGTATGTATTTCCATTTATTTGTATCTTCTTTCATTTCTCTCTTCAACGTCATAATTTTCTGAGTACAGGTCTTTTACTTCTTTGGTTAAATATAGTCCAGGTATTTTATTGTTTTTGAAGTAATTGTAAATGGGATTGATTTCCTAATTTCTTCTTCTGATAGTTGATTATTGGTGTATACAAATGCAACTGATTTCTGAATGTTAATTTTGTATGCTGCTACCCTACTAAATTCATTTATAAGTTCTAACAGTTTTTTGGTGGAGTCTTTGGGGTTCTCTATATATAGTATCATGTCATCTGCATATAATGACAATTTCTCCTTTCCAATTTGGATGCCTTTTATTTCATTTTCTTGTTTGATTGCTGTGGCCAGAACTTCCAGAACTATGTTGAATAGAAGTGGTGAAAGAGGGCAGCCTTGTCTTGTTCCTGATTTTAAGGGGAAACTTTTAGCCTTTCCCCATTGAATACGGTGTTTGCTGTGGGCTTATCATATATGGCCTTTATTATGTTGAGATATGATCCCACTAGTCCCACTTTGCTAAGAGTTTTTATCATAAATGTTGCTGGACTTTGTCAAATACTTTTTCTGCATCTATTGATATGATTATATGATTTTTATTTTTCATTTTGTTAATGTGATGTATTACGTTAATTGATTTGTGGATATTGAACCAACCTTGCATACCAGGAATGTATCCCACTTGTTCGTGGTGTATGATCTTTTTAATGTGATGCTGAATTCAGTTTGCTAGTATTTTGTTGAGGACTTTTGCATCTATGTTCATTATGGATATCGGCCTGTAGTTTTCTTTTTTTGTAATATCTTTGTCTGATTTTGGGATCAGAGTAATAGTGGCCTCATAAAAGGTGCTTGGGAGCCTGCCTTCCTTCTGTATTTTTTGGAATAGTTTGAGGAGAATAGGTATTAATTCTTTTTTGAATGTTTTGTAAAATTCGCCTGTGAAGTCATCTGGTCCAGGACTTTTGTTTGTTGGAAGCTTGTTGATTACTGGCTCCATTTCTTTGGTAGTAATCAGTCTGTTCAGAGTTTCTGTTTCTTCTTGGTTCAGACTTGGTAGATTGTAAGCTTCTAGAAATTTATCCATTTCTTCCAGATTGTCAAATCTGTTGACATATAGTTGCTCATAGTATTTTCTTATAATTTCCTGTATTTCTGTGGCATCTGTTGTCACTCCCCCTCTTTCATTTCTGATTTTATTAATTTGAGTCGTCTCTCTTTTTCTTGGTGAGTCTGGCTAAGGGTTTGTGGATTAAGAAAATATGGTACATTTATACAATGAAGTATTACCCTGCTATAAAGAAGAATGAAATCGTACCATTTGGGATGATATAGGACTTAGAGACTATTATGTTAAGTGAAATAAGTCAGTTGGAGAAAGACAAATACCATATGATTTCACTTATATGTGGAATCTAAAAAACTGAATGAACAAGCAAAGTAAACAGAAATAGTATCAGAGATATAGAGAAACAACTGATGGCTAGTTGGGACGGGGTGAGGATGAGGGAGAAGGGGAAGGGGTTAGACAGCAAAAATACGTAACTACAATATTCGAGGAATATAATTCTGGTGTTGTATAATATTGTATGTCAAGGGAATTGTAATAGATATGTATGATATTGGGGGGGGGGAAGTGGGGCAGTGGATTGAGGGAGGGGGTTGTCACCTTGAGGGGTAAAAAGTATAACTATTGCACTGTGTTGTACAGCTGAAACTAATTTTTAAAAATGTGTATTTCACAATAAAAAATGATTAAAAAGAAAAGAATTTAAAATGTCCCACTGTGCCCTGTGAGTTCACTGCAGTGTCCCAGAGCCCCTTGGGACGTTTAGAAACCATGGGGCTACATAGATAGAAAATATGAATAATAATAATAATAATAATAATGTCAACTACGGAGTCACCGAAGAGCACCAACATAAAACAAAATGGCATTTATTATTATTATTGCTTTTTCTTTTAGAGTTAATTTTTTTTTAAATTTTAATTTTTTATATTAATTTCAGGTATACAAAAATGACAATGATTAGACATTTACACCCCTCATAAAGTGATACCCGCCACCCCCCAAGTCTACTACTACCCCTCTGACATTGTATATAGCTGTTACCCAGTAAGGGAGATAAATAATCTTGTTGAAATGTTTTAGTAACATTTCTAAGGGAGGCCAGTATACTTGGAGGTTTTTGGAGTCTGGTTTAAGACAGGTTTTGAATACAGTGACCTGACTGGGATTCAACGCAGTTCCTGACATAATTGTTTAAAACTGGTGGCTGTAGTGAAGCAAGGATTTTGAGAGAGTGTAGAAGCGTAAGTAATAATTTGATAAGACCAGTTGAGTGGTCTGTTGTCCTGAGAAGGGAGGTAATTAGGGCTTATTGAAAGTTTGGGTGTCTGGATTTGGTGGAAATTCCTGAAATAAATAGTTACTTGCACTTTCATCTTCTTGGACAAGAGTTTCTTGGAAGAGTACAATCATGGACTGTTTGGTTTTTGTTCTCAGCATTTTACAAGTATTCTATTTTAAAATATTCTCATCAATTTTATGAGATAGGGATTATTATCCCCATTTTTACAGAAAGAGGATATGAAAGGAAGGCAGAGTCGTTAATTGAATTTGCCTGTGGTCACAGAACCAGGACAAGACAGAGCATGTGCTTTTTTTGTTTTTGATTTAAATAATGAAAAGGCATGGGCAAATATGATGTAATTCACAGGTTTGTGTATTGAATATTTATTTTCAGAGTGTTCTTTAAGTATTCACATTACTCCTGCTGTGGCCTTGGGTCTCCCTACACATTAATAGAGGGTCTCCTCTGGTTTGTAGTTTGGGGTGATTACACCATGCTTTGGATACAGCTTGTTGTAGCTTTCCTGTTTACTAATCCTGGTTGTTAGTGACCAACTGCCCTGGAGGTGACCCCAGGCCTCACACTGCTGCTGATTCCAGGAGAATGCCTGAATGGCATCAGGCCTTTGGACCTGGAGAACCAGCCTTCATTTGAACAGCACAGCAGCAGTGCGTGGAGTGTCCTACTTTATGCCATATTGGTTGCTTAGTTATTGAGCCATGTTACAGACTTTGACTTCATTCTGAAAAAAGAAAAAAATGCAGTGTTCAAGTGATTTGCATTCTTGTTAGTTTAAAAAAAAATCTTTGGGCAGTTGGAAAATGGCCGCGGTAAGGAAGTCACTGAATTAGCTCGCGCAAACCACGGCAACGAAAAAACAACGCTGCGGGACACGCTGAGCAGCAAAGGGACTCCCACGCGGACTACTTAGAGGTGGGCAGACCCGGCGGGTTCGGGAGTTGGGCGGCGAGGTGAGTGGAGACACGGGCGGCGCCCGGTCTTCTGAGCCGCGGAGCTCCGCAGATCGGAAACTTCCCCTGCCTGTCCTTCAGCCCGCGCGCGCACTAGGGCAGAGTCATCCGGCCCGCGCCAAGCGTTTCTGAGGAGGACGCCTGGGAGGAAGCCGGCTGCTCGCGCCCACGGAGGCGGAGACGGGGATTCTCAGTAGATAGGAGAACAATCACTGCTCACCCCCTACCCTGCTGGCGTGCGCGCTAAGGCAGAATTCCCGGGCAGCGCGCATCGCTGATCGAGGGAGAAGGAGGCAGCTTGCTCGCTCCCGGTGACTGAGACGCCGGCTCTCAGTGGATTGGAGTTCTCGCGGCTCCCTCCCCACCCCTCCAGCGTGGGCGTGCTAAGGCAGAGCCCTTGTGCTGCGGGCAACAGACCGCGGGCATAGGCTGGGTGCACCTGCGGCTGCGGGTTTCCAGGACAAGGCAGACGGAGTTTTTGGCATCTGGACGCGCTCAGCCTTTGGTGCTGACCAGCCCGCCTGGTGTTCGTCAGGATTCACAGGGTGCAGAGGCTGGGGCGAAGGTCCCAGCCCAGGAGGAGAAGAGGGAGGCGAGAAGCGTGGAGACACAGCCAGCCCGCTTCGGTGGTGGAGAGAAAAGCAGCTTAACCAGGGGGCGCCTGGTTGGAAGGGACATTTATTTTGTTATTTTTTGTTTGTTTGTTTTTTGTTCTTCGGGGATTTTGTGCTCCTTTTTCCTCTTTCTTTTTGTCCCAGATAGGGAAGATAAACTGCATAGAAGAGAGCACACTCCCACCCTCCCTTGGAGGCCTTGTCCCCCTCCCGACCAGAGCTGGAAACCGATCCCTAAGAGAGTAAGAAGCCAAAACAAAAGTGCCTCAACTCTCTGGGGTTGAGTAATTTACATGAGTAAAGGCTGCAGGCTCCACAGGAAGGCTTTCTAGCAGCTCTGAAAACGCCACCCCCCACCCTCCAACAGTCCCAGTGGAAAAAGCACCCGCACATCCAGGCCTCCGCACATCCAGGCCTCCGCGCAGGAACCTGAGTGACTCTGTACAGACACTGACTGAAAAAACAAAGCAAAAACTCCACTCATCTTAAATAGCCCTATAGTAAGGCGGCTAGCTCTGCCCCCACAAGACACAGAGCAAGTGGGTGGTTTTTTTTGTTTGTTTGTTTGTTTTTGTTTTTTTTTTTCCCCCCTTTCTGGCTTCTAGACCTGTTTTGATTTTGCGGGTTTTCTTTGGCCTTTGTTTTCTAATTTTGATTGTTTTTAGTTGGGGCTTCTTTGGATAGGTTATATTGGTATTAGATGTTCTGGGGTCGTGTTTTGTTTGTATCCCATTGATTGCTTGCATTGGCTGTTTTTGTATATTTCTATCTGATTGGGAATTTTAGTTTTTTCATATAGGCACATATAAAGGAGCATATATGTGGATATACATGCGCATATATATAGGGGTGTAGATATATACATACATATATATATATATATATATATATATATATATATATATTTATATAATTTTTTTTTTTAATCTTGCTCTATTTCTTTCTTTCCTTTTCTTCTAACTTCTCTCTCTCTCTCCCCTCTTTCCTGCTTCCTTGTCACAGCTGGATTTACCTCCTCCATTCCATTTTTCTACAAGTTTTTCGGGTTTTTTTTTTTTTTATTTTTATTTGTTTGTTTTTTCTTTTATCCTTTCATCTCTCTTTCTTTCTTCGCCTTTTCTCCGTTGCCGTGGTTGTTTGTCTGCTCGTTTTTTCTTTTTTTTGTGTGTGTGTTTTTGCTTTTGTTTCTGTTTTTTTTTTTTTTTTTGTCTTTCTCCTTGTGCTTGATTGTTATTTCTATACAAGCGGAGGGGAGGGTGAGGGTGGTTTTGTACATCAGAGAGTATCTGATTACCCTTGATTGCTGTTGTGGCGGTGCTTGTTGATTTGTTTTGCCCTAAAACACGCTCTACAGCAGGGTCCAGCGAAAGCAGCACAAGAATCACCACACCCAAAGACCAACTTCAGATAAAACCAGAGCATTATAGGCCTGACCTACAAGACTCACACTCAAAGGGAAATCTCTACAGGCACAAGAGCCCCTTGGGGCCAAGCTAGATCAGAGGGGTCAACCCTCACACAACAGCTTATAAACTTTGGACACAGCTAATCCTCACGGATAGTAAGTTTGGGAGTCAAGCCCACCTACTGACAAGCAGAAAGCAATAAAAACTAGACCTCAACAGGAGAAGGCACACAACACAAGGAACACCTCTGGTATACATACACGAGAGAAAAGGGAGTCTGAACAATTCAAATAGAAGGACATATACCACATAAGTCTACCCAGAAAAGACTGAGAGACCTAGGGGATCTACACATCTCATCGAAGCAAACACAAAGAGCAAACCAGAATGGGGAGGCAAAGAAACACAGCCCAAATTACAGAACAGAAAAAACCTCCTGAATCTGCGGAATTAAAGGAAATAGAGGTACAGAACCTATCGGAGGCAGAGTTCAGAACATGGATCAGTAGAATGCTTAAGGAAATTAATGAGAATGTAAAGAAGGAGAGAGAAAACACGGAAAACAACATAGCAGAAATAAAGAATTCAATTGCTGAAATAAATAACAAACTCGATGGAATCAATAGTAGATTGGATCAAGCAGAGAATCGAATTAGTGACTTAGAAGACAAGATAGCAGAGATCACCCAAGCAGATCAGCAAAAAGAAAAAAGAATAAAAAACATGGAAAATAGTTTAAGAGAACTAGGCGACAACATCAAACGCAACAATATGCGCATCATAGGAATACCAGAAGGAGAAGAGAGGGAGCAAGGGATCGAGAACATACTTAAAGTAATAATGTCTGAAAACTTCCCTAAACTGGCTAAGGAAATAGACATACATGCACAGGAAATGCAGAGAGTTCCAAACAAGATGATCCCAAACAGGCCCACCCCAAGACACATCATAGTGAAAATGGCAAGAGTGAAAGACAAAGATAGGATCCTAAAAGCAGCAAGGGACAAGCAGCAAGTTACATATAAAGGTACCCCTATAAGATTATCAACTGACTTTTCTACAGAAACCCTACAGGCCAGAAGGGAGTGGCAAGAGGTCTTCAATGTGATGAAAAACAGAGGTTTACAACCTAGACTGCTCTATCCAGCAAGGTTATCATTTAAAATTGAAGGAGAGATAAAGAGCTTCCCAGAAAAGAGTAAGCTAAAGGAATTCATTACCACCAAGCCAGCATTGCAGGAAATGTTAAAAGGGCTACTTTAAGCAGAGGACAGAGAAAAACAACCTAACTAAGGAAGACCAGGAACACATAATAAAATGGCAATAACTGCGCACCTGTCAATAATTACTTTAAACGTAAATGGATTGAATGCTCCAATCAAAAGACATAGGGTGGCAGAATGGATAAGAAAGCAAGATCCTTGCATATGCTGTATACAAGAGACTCATCTTAGATCAAAAGACACATACAGGTTGAAAGTAAAGGGATGGATTAAAATATTTCATGCGAATGGCCCCGAGAAAAAAGCTGGAGTAGCGATACTTATATCAGATAAAATGGACTTTAAAGTGAAGAATATTACAAAGGACAAAGAAGGGCACTTCATAATAATAAAGGGATCGATCCAACAAGAGGATATAACTCTAGTAAACATCTATGCACCTAACATAGGAGCCCCTAAATATATAAAACAGATGTTAACAGACATAAAGACAGAGATCAACAGTAACACTATTATAGTAGGGGACTTCAATACCCCACTGTCACCAATGGATAGGTCATCCAGACAGAAAATCAACATGGAAACAGTGGCCTTAAACGACACTTTAGACCAGATGGACTTAATTGATATTTTCAGAGCATTTCACCCCAAGGCTAAAGAATATACATTCTTCTCAAGCGCACATGGATCATTTTCTAAGATAGACCACATGTTAGGCCACAAAACAAGTCTCAATAAGTTTGAAAAGATTGAAATCATATCAAGTGTTTTCTCTGACCACAATGCTATAAAACTAGAAATCAACCATAAGAAGAAACCCAGAAAGCTCATGAATGCATGGAGGCTAAATAACATGCTACTAAATAGTGAGTGGGTCAAAGATCAGATCAAGGAGGAAATCAAAAGATACCTGGAGACAAATGAAAATGAAAACACCACAACCCAAAATCTATGGGACACAGCGAAAGCAGTCCTAAGAGGGAAGTTCATAGCATTGCAGGCCTATCTAAAGAAAGAAGAACAATCTCATATCAACAGACTATCTTTACACCTAAAGGAACTAGAGAAAGAACAGCAAAACAAGCCCAGAGGGAGTACAAGGAAGGAAATAATAAAGACCAGAGCAGAAATAAATGAAATAGAGACCAGGAAAACAATACAAAAGATCAATGAAACCAAGAGCTGGTTCTTTGAGAAGATAAACAAAATTGACAAACCCCTAGCTAGACTCATCAAAAGAAAAAGAGAGAGGACTCAAATTAGTAAAATCAGAAATGAAAGAGACGAAGTAACAACAGACTCCACAGAAATACAAAAAATCGTAAGAAATTACTATGAGCAACTATATGCCAACAAATTTGACAATCTGGAAGAAATGGATAATTTCCTAGAGGCATACAACCTTCCAAAGTTAACTCAAGAAGAAACAGAAAATCTGAATAAACTGGTTACCACCAAGGAAATTGAATCAGTAATCAACAAGCTCCCAACAAATAAAAGTCCGGGGCCAGATGGCTTCACCAGTGAATTTTACCAAGCATTTAAAACAGAATTAGTACCTATTCTTCTTAAACTATTCCAAAAAATCCAGAAGGAGGGAAGGCTCCCAAACTCTTTCTATGAAGCCACCATCACCCTGATCCCCAAAACAGACAAAGACAGTACAAAAAAGGAAAACTACAGGCCGATATCTCTGATGAACATAGATGCAAAAATCCTCAACAAAATCTTAGCAAACAGAATTCAGCAATATATTAATAAGATCATACACCATGATCAGGTGGGTTTCATCCCTAATATGCAAGGGTGGTTCAACATCCGCAAATCAATTAACGTGATACACAACATCAACAAAAATAAAAACAAAAATCATATGGTCATATCAATAGATGCAGAAAAAGCATTTGACAAAATACAGCAGCCATTTATGATAAAAACTCTTAGCAAAGTGGGAATACGAGGATCATATCTCAACATAATAAAGGCTATTTACGATAAACCCACAGCTAACATCGTACTCAACGGAGAAAAGCTGAAACCATTTCCTTTAAGATCAGGAACAAGACAAGGCTGTCCACTTTCTCCACTTTTATTCAACATAGTCCTAGAAGTTCTAGCGATAGCAATCAGACAGGAAAAGGAAATAAAAGGCATCCGCATAGGCAAGGAAGAAGTAAAATTGTCATTATACGCAGATGACATGATACTATATATAGAGGATCCCAAAGTCTCTATCAAAAAGCTATTGGAGCTAATAGACAAATTCAGTAAAGTGGCAGGATACAAAATCAATACTCAGAAATCAGTTGCATTTGTATATACCAATAACAAGCTATCGGAAGGAGAAATCAAGAAAACAATTCCGTTTACAATCGCTTCAAGAACTATAAAATATTTAGGAATAAATTTAACCAAAGAAGTAAAAGACCTGTACTCTGAAAACTATAAAACACTGAAGAAGGAAATAAAGGAAGACACAAACAAATGGAAAAACATTCCATGCTCATGGATAGGAAGAATTAATATAGTTAAAATGTCCATATTACCTAAAGCAATATATAGATTCAATGCAATTCCCATCAAACTACCTAGGGCATTTTTCTCAGAAATAGAAAATATAATCCAAAAATTTATATGGAACCAAAAAAGACCACGAATAGCCACGGCAATCTTGAGAAATAAGAACAAAGTTGGGGGGATCACGCTTCCAGACATTAGAACATACTACAAGGCCACAGTAATCAAAACAATATGGTATTGGCATAAAAATAGGCATATAGATCAATGGAACAGAATAGAAAGCCCAGAAGTAAATCCAGGCTTATACGGGCAGTTAGTATATGACAAGGGAAGCAAGAAGTTACAATGGGGTAAGGATAGCCTATTTAATAAATGGTGTTGGGAAAATTGGACTGACACATGCAAAAAAATGAAACTGGACCACCTTCTTACGCCACTTACAAGAACAAATTCAAAATGGATTAAAGATTTAAATATAAGACCTGAGACCATAAAACTCATAGAAGAAAGTATAGGGTCTAAATTTGCAGACATCATCCGGAGCAATATTTTTACTGATACATCCCCGCGGGCTATGGAAGTAAAAGAAAAAATGAACATATGGGACTACATCAAACTTAAAAGTTTTTTCACAACAAAAGAAACCATCAATAAAACAAAACGGAAGCCTACTGAATGGGAGAAGATATTTGATAATGATATATCAGATAAGGGATTAATATCCCAAATATATAAAAAGCTCATGGAACTCAACACCAAAAAAACAAACAACCCAATTAAAAAATGGGCAGAGGATATGAAGAGACATTTCTCCAAAGAGGACATACAGATGGCCAACAGGCATATGAAAAAATGTTCAACATCACTTAGCATTAGGGAAATGCAAATTAAAACCACAATGAGATACCACCTCACCCCGGTCAGAATGGCTATCATCAATAAATCAACAAACAACAAATGCTGGCGAGGCTGTGGGGAAAAGGGAACCCTGGTGCACTGCTGGTGGGACTGCAGGCTGGTGCAGCCATTATGGAAATCAGTATGGAGGCACCTCAAAAATCTGAAAATGGAACTACCTTACGACCCAGCAATCCCACTCTTAGGTATTTATCCAAAAAATCCCAAGACATTAATCCAAAAAAATATATGCACCCCTATGTTCATTGCGGCGTTATTCACAATAGCTAAGACTTGGAAACAACCAAAATGCCCATCGGTAGATGACTGGATTAAGAAACTTTGGTACATTTACACAATGGAGTATTATTCAGCTATAAAGAAGAAGGAAGTAGTACCTTTTGCAACAATATGGATGGAACTAGAGAACATTATGCTAAGTGAAATAAGTCAGTCAGAGAAAGACAAATATCATATGATCTCACTTATACGTGGATTCTAAGGAACTGAATGGATGGGAGAAGTGGATGGAGATAGTCTCAGAGACACAGAGGAAGAACTGAGGGTTGTTAGTTGGGAGGGGGCGGGGATGAAGGAGAGGGGAAGAGATGAGACAATACAAATTGGTAATTGCAATATGGCCTCAGGGATAGAAAAAGATAGTCCGAGGAATACAATCAATAACGTTGTAAGCATTTCTTAGGGGGCCAGATGGACCAATGCCCTTTTGGGGAGTCCACTTCATAGTAGATGTAGAGGCCTGACCACCGCATTGTATTTCTGAAACTGATGTTGAATAATACTGTATGTCAACTATAATTATATATACATATAACCTTGGGACACGGAGTAGAGTGCGGGAACGGATTCAATGGAATTGTAATAGATAAGCATGATATCGGGGGGTGGGAGGGCAGTGGATGGGGGGAGGGGGGTTGTTACTTTGTGAGGGTGAAAAGAGTAACTATTGCATTGTTTTGTACACCTGAAACTAACAATAAAAAAAAAAAAAAAAAAATCTTTGACTGTTCGTGTCAGTATTATGTAGTAAAAGAACAACAGATTTTGATACAAGAGTTCAGGCAGGCTCTTCCATTTCTAAACCATGTTACCTTTAGCAAGTTCCCTAATATCTACGAACTTCAGGCTTTTCTTTGCTAAGTTATGGTGCATATGTATTTTACTTCACAAGGTTGTTAGAAAGTTACTATAAGGTAATGTTGAAGTATATTAAAGAGGGTTTTAGCACAATAGAGTATTATACATATATTAATAATTGTTATTATGTGGTTCTGTGAAACATTGTTACATGCAGTCAATTACCAGATAGTCCTATAATTTGGTTTCATGCTATTTCATGCTAATATGTTTATTCCTTGAAGCACAGGAGTTCATATGAATCATTCTCTGATTCTAGTCTAATGCCCTGACAGCTCATTTGCAATAGACTGAAGAATTCTAAGCATAGATGCTTAGATTGCATTGATAATTATTTCTCCAAGCTATATTTTGGGTTGGTAATTTAATTTTCATGCAGGCTCTTAACTGCAAGATTTATAGTATATGTGTCAGCTTAAACACATATCCACAGACACATTCATACAATCACAGAATTGCCCACATTCTGAAATTCATCTTCAGAATGCTTCCTCACTCCAAGGGCAAACCTCAAAGGGACTTTCTTTTTTTTCTTTTCTTTTTTTTTTTTTTTTTAAGATTTTATTGGGGAATTAGGGGAGGGGAACAGTGCTGGGGAATTGGGGAATTGGGGAAGGGGACCAGCCAAGTTGTTGTTCTTCAATTTTAGTTGTGAAAGGCACCAGTTGCCATCTGGCTGTCCGTCGTTAGCTCAGGGCCTCTAAGCTTAAGGTGCCATGCGCAATCTTAGTTGCAGGTGGGCATAGCCACCATCCCATGCAGGAGTTGAGCCAGCAGCCTTGTTGTTAAGAGTGCATGCTCTATCCACTGAGCCATCCGAGTGGCAGCTCAGCTCAAGGTGCTGAGTTCAGTCTTAGCTGCAGCCGGGCATAGCCCACCATCAAACAGGCAGTCTTGTTAGGAGCATGTGTTCTCACCAGCTGAGCCATCCTACCACCTGTTGGCAGCTCAGTGACAGCTCAGCTCGGGTACATCATTGGCCCATGTGGGAATCGAACTGGAGGCCCTGTTGCTCAGAGCTCATGCTCCTAAGCTAACTCTTAACCAGCTGAGCCACTCAGCCAGCCCCTCAAGGGGACTTTCACCAGACCCAGATATCCTCTGAGGGAAACTCTTACTTTTTTACTTTCTTTTAGTCCTTCAAGGTGTACAGCTGTCATTTACATCAAAATAAATTTTGGTGGTAAAGGAGGAGATGAAGAAAAATACAAGAACAGAAACACTTTGGTCCTTCCAAATTACTAAACTCCACTTAATTTATTAAGCATTTTTAAAAGGTCGAGTTATTGCAGATGACAAGATTTCATTTTTTTTCAAGGCTGAGTAATATTCCATTGTATATACGTACCACCTCTTCTTTATCCATTCACCATTCAGGAACACCCAGGTTGCCTTTATATCGTGGCCATTGTAAATAATGCTGCAATGAACATATGGATGCACATATCCCCTTGAAGAAATGTTTTGGGTTTTTTTGGATAAATACCCAGAAATGAGATTACTAGGTCTTTTTCTTTGTCTCCTATTATAGCCTTTGTTTTAAAGTCTATTCTGTTTGGTATAAGTGTTGCTACCCCAACATTTTTTGTTTGTTTCCATTTTCGTAAAATATCTTTTTTTCAATCCCTTTACTTTCAGTCTGTGTGTGTCTTTTGATCTGAAATGGGTCTCTTATAGGCAGCCTTGTTTTCTTATCCATTCATTCACCCTATATCTTTTGATTCGAGCATTTACTCCATTTACATTTTAAGTAATTGTTGATAGAAATGTATTGTAGTTATTCCCATTTTATTCATATTTTGCATCATATTTCTTTTTCATCTTAAAGAAGTGCCTCTAAAATTCCTTGTAACACTGGGTTGGTGGTGATAAACTCCTTTAACTTTTTCTTGTCTGGGAAACTCTTTATCTGTCCTTTGATTCTAAATGATAGCTTTGCTGGGTAGAGTAATCTTGCCATCTATAACAACATGCACCTGGTGTATATTATATTGAGTATAGTAAGTCAGACAGAGGAAGACAAATGTCATATGATTTCACTTATAAGTGGAATGTAAAGAGCAAAATAAACAAACAGAAACAAAGTCATAGATATAGAGAACATTTTGATGATTGCCAGATGGGTGGGAGGGTGGGGACAGTTGAAAAGAGGAAGGGATTAAGAAGTACAAACTGGTTGTTACACAGTAGTCATGGGGATGTAGGGTATAGCATAAGGAATATAGTCAATAATATTGTAATCACTATGTATGATGTCAGATGGGTACTAGAGTTAAAAGGGTGATAGATAGGAGGGGGTTTGGGGGGCATGATGAAAAAGGTGAAGGGATTAAGAAAAACAAATTGGTAATTACAAAATAGTCATGAGGATGTAAAGTAAAGCATAGAGAATATAATTAATAATATGATAATAACTATGTATAGTGCCAGGTGGGTACTAGACTAGTTAGGGGATCATTTCCTAAATTATATAAGTGTCTAACCACCATGCTGTACATCTGATATTAATATAAAATAATACTGACTGTCAACTGTAACTGAAAATTAAAAAGGAGAGAAAGGTGAATGGGAAGAAAAGGTTCAAATTTCCAGGTATAAAACAAATAAATCTTGGGGATGTAATATAAATCATAGGAAATATAGTCAATTCATTGTGATAGCATCTTATGGTGTCAGATGGCTGCTGGACTTATCATGGTGATCACTTCTTTAGGTACACAAATGTTGAATAACTATGGTGTATCCCTGAAACTTATATATTGTATGTTAGCTATATATTTTAAAAAATCTTAAAAAATTGAAAAAAATATATAAAGGGTCAAGTTATCATTCCTATTTATCAAATCAAAACATAGTTCCTTGTTTATTTCATACATTTTGACCATGAATCTGAAGACCTAGGACATATAATTTACCAATTAAAAGTTCAGTTCAGAGTTTCTCTTATTAAGTATAAAAGGACACCTAATTTGCAACATGATCCTGGTCTTCCATTTAACATTAACAAAGACCCAGTTGTCAGTGGGTCTTTGAATCAATAAAATAATAACCATGCCTTTGTATATAGTGATTTATTTTATTTTTATAAAAAAAGAGCTCAATTAGAAGCATACAGGATTTTCCCATACAGCCAAGGATAGAAGGGTAGTGGGGGTATCATGACAGAAACTAGAACTGAAATTCACCAGGATGTGGGGCAGATTTTCTTAGCATGTGCCTCTCTCTGGTAATACATGGGGCCATTTCTCGGCTTCTCTCATTGTTTTTTTCTTTCTAAGGAATGATTTCCTGTACTCTACTTATACCTCTCTGTCATGGCTTCTTCAGAGTATGATTCTCTGACCTAGGCTTCCACATGATGTGACAAGGAAGCAACCACCACTAACTGACCTTTTGGCTTTTCCATCCAGTTCCAAACTCCTGGGTGACTCTACATGGCCCAGTCCAGTCTCTTGATTAGTAGTTCTGTGCAAACTGCCCAAAAGGCTTCAGCCATGGTAGAAGGGCATGAAGTACAAACATGACTCTAGTGGCAGGTGATGGCAGTTCTCAGAGAAGGGGCTATGGCAGGATAATCAGCACCAAATCACAATAACACAGAAAGATTTTATTTTTTATTTTATTTATTTATTTATTTTTTTAAAAGTTTTAAAGATTTTATTTTTATTTTTTTTTAATTGGGGAATTGGAGGATGGGAACAGCGTTGGGAATTGGGGGAAGGGGAACAGACAAGCTGCTGTCCTTTTGTTCTTCAGTCTAGTTGTGGAGGACGCTGCTTCACTGGCCCAAGTTGGCACCATCATTGTGCTCTTTCCGGGCGAGGCAGACCAGTCGCCAGCTTCTGGACAGCCGCTCCTGGCGGCTGCTGGCTATACACAGTAGCCCATGGCAACCCACTACAGCCGGGGCTGCAGCTTACACTGTCCTTGGCGACTTACGGCAGCCCAGCTCCAGGTTGAGCTGTCGTTCAGCATCTTAGCTGTAGAAGGCAGTGTCACTGGCCCTCATATGTGGGATCCGAACCAGGGCCTTCTGGTGTCCCAAGCCAGCTCTTAACCAATGCTCCACTCGGCCGGTCCCAGAAAGATTTTAATCATAGGAACACTTCACTGTTATTACAGGAATATTAGCTTGTAAAAACTCAGATTTATAAAACTCTGGGTTTAGTTTATGTTCTTAGTTTTATGTAATGTCCAAGTTCACAAACATTAGTGTTAGCCAATCCTTTACAGTGGTTGGAATAATTATTTCAAGGAGTTATATGGGTAAATCCTTTTAAAAACAACCAATCAATCAACAGTCCTTTATGGAGCATACTTTATAAGTATAGTATTTTACGTGTATGATTTCCTATGGTAGATTGGTATAATAGTCAAAAAAGAATTGATTTGCTTTATAGTATTTGAATTGATACTTTATAGAACTTTATAGTTCCTTAAGCCATGGGGTTCTGTATATTTGATCATGAGTTTTTGGTGGTTGCTCCTTCATTTAGTCTGTATCTGCTTGTATACAATCTATATACAGAATTATTGTCTTAATTCTAAAATAAGCATAGGAAAGAGGTTGAAGTGTTAGAAGAATTGAAGGGAGGTTAAACGTAACTGGAGTCTAGTGAACAAGGGGAGAGTGACACACATATATATACACACCAAGAAACAAGCAAGATGGATATCAAGAAAGCTCTTTATGAATGCTATGATTTTTGTTTCCAGTGTGTGAATTTTCTATTTGTAGCAGGACTCAGGGAAGACCAGTGCAGTCTGCAAAACTCACTCTCAAGTGGTTCCATTACTAATTAAGTTAGCAATACTTTCTTGAAATGGAGGAAAGTTCACATAAGGTGCAGTTAGAGCCCAGGTCTCTCTTCCTCCTTGGAGACCAGGTGACTTTAGCCCAAGTAGGAGACTAGCCGTTAATAATTCAGAGGGAATTGAACTTGAGATGTTCTGGACTTCTGTACATAAAACAAAGCAACATATGGTGTGACAATTAAAAAAAAAACTAAAGCAAAAACAATGCAGGTAGGAATAGAAGACACACAAAAGCAACTTTTGTAATTGGAATCCTCACACTAATGAGAAGTCATGCATTTTTTTAGCTTGCAAATGGTACCAAATTTTAAATTCTGTAACCTAGACTATCTAGATGTTTAAAACTCTTAATACAATCGCAATCCCCTTTGTCCAAAATAACTTTTGGCATCCTATCTTCAATAAGTCCTATGGTTATTGACAGAGAGGTAAAGAGATAATCCCAAAAGTAGTTTGGCTAGTGAGAGAAACACAGGGGGAGAACACATGAATTGATGAAGAAAATGAGGAAAGCAAATTGAGACCTTCAGGAACCAGAGTGAAAATCAGAATAATATGTTTTCTCCTGTACAGATAGGAATGGAATTAAAGCTTAGTGGGAAAGTATGAAGTCTTTGCTAGCAGAACATCCTCAAAGCTATCAAGATATTTCATGCTTTTGTTAGAATTTCTGCATTATCTGTTCAGACCCATGAGTACAACTTAATTACAAATACATTGAGAAGTAGTTGAAGAAAATTAGTTGTAATGAACAACTTCACTGCATATAGTTTTAGAAGGGATAATTTTAGAAGGAAATAGATAATTATTTTGTCATATATTGCCATTGAAATTGAGTAAACTTGTTTTTATATGTATACATTATTCTATAATTCATAGGGAGTGAAATAGTAAAGTAAGTCAGTTCTTTAGCACACTGTACCAGATATAATGTTTTTATCAAGCTTTCCACTGGGGAAACATCACTTAGATGAAGCCATTTATTCTATTTCACTGTATTTTTATACCACTGGCTTGATGAAAAGGACAAAATGGGAGAAATTGGTTGGTACCACAAGAAACTGAAAGCATAGTTTGGGGGCTGAGTAACTGTCCTCCTTATGATAATAGTATATGTACTATCTGTCTCTATTGATATATTTGAGTGTATTAGAATTAACTATAATATTAGTGATATGTTCCTTAAGTACACTTAGAAAGTTAAACATTTGAGAGACAGTGACACTTGTGTCAGACTTGCCTACACTGTCCACAGCTCCACAGAAGGGGCAAAGCCACGTTTGTGCCTGATCCCTTGGCATCAGCTTAGCGGCCTGGAAGAATTCTGAAGTCTGTCTATTTTTTTCCTTTCTCAGCTGTCCTGGTATCCTATCTTCCTTTTCCTATCTTACTCTTTATCCATTTTTTCTCAAGGTTAGCAAATGAAGTATGTTCAGGCCTCCATGTGATCTGTACACCATGTTTAATACTCAGCTAAAGTTTGCCTTCACTCAAGGCTACAAGGAAATTACACTTGCAAGATTGTGTATTTTGAGCCAAATTACACAGTGAATGTCATTTCTTAAAGAAACAAAGCTTGAGAGGTTAATGTAAATCTATCTGACCTAACAGCTAGTTATTTGAAGTGCTCTGAAAAACTTTTCCTTGTTCGGGGAAAAGGCTGTTTAAAGAGATTAATAAACAGTGGTGTATACTATTCTATTCAGAAGGTTTATTTAGTTACATGCCATTTTTCTTTTCTTTCTACCTAGCTAAGCTGGCAATTTTTGTATTTACTTTTCTGAGTCTAAGTATGCAATGCACAAGAAAGCACAACTTAGTAGAGGCAAAGATGAGAAATGTCTGAAGGACAATTATGAATACTCACAAAGTTAAAACTGAACTAGTAGATTTTTTTTTTTTAAGATTATATTGGGAAACTGGGGGAGGGGAACAGTGTTGGGGAATTGGGAAAGGGGAACAGACAAATTGCTGTTCTTTTGTTCTTCAGTCTAGTTGTGGAGGACATTGCTTCACTGGCCCATGTTGGTATTATCATTGAGCTCTTCCCAGGTGAGGTAGTCGTTCGCCGACCATTGGATGGCTGCTCACGGCGGCTCACAGCAGCTCAACCCAGCTGCCGGCCAGCCTCACTGCAGCCTATGTCGTCGCCGGCGACTCACAGCAGCCCAGCTCCAGGTCGAGTTGTTGTTCACCATCTTAGCTATAGAGGGCGCAGCATCACTGGCCCTCATGTGGGATCTGAACCGGGGCCCTGCTGCTTAGAGCTGGTGTCCCAAGCCAACTCCTAACCAATGTGCCACCTGGCCGACCCAAGCTAGTAGCTTTAAGTGTTGAAAATTCCGTGTGTGTGTCGCTGTATTATTAGAGGAAATTTATGTGTTTTTTTCTTTCATAGGTTGGGTTTATGTGTAGATCATTCATGTATGGTATGAGGTGTGGCATGAGACTGAGAGTCAGTTGAATGTTGAATTGGCTATGCACTATCTCAAGAACTTTTATCTTTGACTGCAGATGGTTTAGGTCTCTGCCTTTAAAATTCTTTGGTCAGTGTGTCTTAGAAGCTTCTTCTCAAAAATTTTTGTATTTTGTTCATTGTGTTTGTTATCAGCACTGATAGTTTCATGTTTCCATTGCTAGTACATGTCTTTCAAATGGGCAACTTTAGAGTTGGTATAGATCGTGATATTTGAGATATAATTGTTATATTACAGAGAAAGAGATACCAAATTTCAATTTTAAAAATTTATTAAAATACATACATCAACCCATTATATTTATAGACTTAGTGAAATAAATTATTAGAAGAAGAAAGTAAATATATAAGAAGAGATGGTAAGGGACAGTGGTGACAAAGATAGAAGCTGAACTCAACAAGGATTGGCTTTGAATAAATAGAAACAAATCTTACTCTTACATAGGAGGAAGACATGAAAGAACAGTTGGACTTTGAGAGAAAATTCAAACTATAGAGAAACTGAGTTGAAGAAGTTTATATTTATGACTCATATTCATAATAATCTCCTCTTCCCCAACTGTAGTTCTTATTCTATCAACCTGATTATTTTCTTCATAACTTCTACTACTGCCTGAAATTATTTTGTTCTGAGTATTTCTTTAGTTGTTTAATATTCACCAGCACCTGTAGAATGTAAGCTCCACAACTAGGAAACTGTCTTGTTCATATTGCATACCTAGCATGTGCCTGGCATAAATATTTAAATGAATAGATATACCTTCATATGAGACTAAAGGAGCGGTACATTAGAAGAATAAAAAGCTTTAAAACGTACACTGGTAAATGATCTACCTAATATTCATAGTATTAATTATAGCCTTTATTTATTGAGTGCCTATTATGTGTTATGAACTAAACAAAGCAATTTATATATACTAAGTATAATTTTCACTATCACCTATGAGAAAATTGTTACTATGCCCAGCTTAGAGTGAAGAAACTGAAGCTTAGAAATATTTGAAGTTAGGAAACTAGCAATGCATTTATTTTTATTCAGTTAGGAATAAGTAAACAGACTTTGAGTAGTATTTATCACCCAGTTTTACTGAAAACATAAACTTTTAAAGGATCCACTTGCATGGTAAAATAGTTTTCTCTCTTTACTTCAGACATTCTAAAAGCCCAAGTGGAGAAAATGCTGTTCCCAGGATTTCAGATAAGCAAGGACAGGATTTGGTAGGGGACTATGGGGACCATGTGAGAGGGTCAAAATCTCAGGTGTGACTGCAAACAGTCACACTGACTGGACTTGGGTCCAGACCAAGTAGGAAGACAAACGAACTTAGGAAAGGACTGATGCACTTGTGTTCATTGAGACTATTCCTTTGGAAATGAATGATCAAGTGAAGTTAACTCATCGTTTCCTCACATTTCATAGACGTTTTAGTTTGACTTCAGTCCTTACTACCTTACTGAAACCGTGGTTTCCATTGTTTCCATTATGACATTATGGGAACATTTCCTCATAATTTGCTTCTTTTCTGTCATCTTCATATGGACTCTCCCTGTAGCATTAAGCCCTCTGTATTGTACATTTCTAGAAAGTCTCCCCTTGATGTATGTGATGCTGTATTCTATTGACTTAGCTCCTATTTCTGACTACTCTCTTCTCTCTCGCCTCTCTTTCTTTATCTCCCCTTAAGATGTAAGCATTCTATAAGAGTTGGTGACTTCTTCTGATTCTGTGCTCATTTTTGGCAGTTATCAATAGATTCTCAAGATGTCACCATGTCAGATGTGATTCCTGCTATAACTCAGTGCCACTAAACATGTCCTTGTGGATAGCCTGCTAATAATCAAACTCAATATATCCAAACCGAAATCCATTTTGCTTTTTACTTTCCTGCTCCCATCTCCCAAGCCAGCTCCTCCTGTGTACACTGAGTTGCTGATTCTCTTGGTAGTATAGGACAGGTACAGACACTCTTGTCTTTTCTCTCCTTCCCTATCCAATCTCTCACTGAGATCACTTGGACCCTCCTTTGCAGTACCTTCTCATATGCACCTTTCTTCTGTTTTTAAGACTACCTCTCTTGTATTATTGCATAACCTCCTATCTCATGGCCTTGTTTCTAAAGATTTCCCTCTGTAATCCATTATTCTTACCCCCTCCATATACACACAGAGTCCTCTCTGTTGCAAACATTAATCTTAAATGCTTCCCATTACCTACTAAGTAAAAATTCAGAATCTTAAACTCATTTTCTATGTCTTTCCTTTCCAGACTCATTTGTCCACTATACTTTTGTCCTAGACTCTCATTTCAAACTCTCTAACCAATATTCTATATTTAGTCTTTAACATGTCTTGCATTTTCCTTTGGCTGAGCACATGCTCTTTAGTTTCCTTTCATTGTATTGTATTGTTCTTAGACTTTCCCTGTGAGATACTACTGCACATTATCACAGACTCAGCTCGATTATCACTTCTCCCATGAAGCCTCCACCGCCATTCCTATCAGTAATATCACTACTGTGTCCAAATGCCATGGTATTTAGTTTATAAATTCTATGGTGTACTTATATTAGACAGGTATTCAGTTTAGTGATGAAAAAGAAAGCAGTCTCAGGAATCCCTTGATCTCTGGCAAGTCACTTGAACTCTCTCTCTTAGTTCCTTTACCAAAAAAATAAGATTATTAACATTGAGTAGGTAATGCATGCAAAACTCTTAAAGGACTGTCTAAGACATAGTAAGTATTCAATCATGTTATTTGTCATCATCATCATCACCATCACCATCAACTCTTGTATTATAGACATTTGAGTACATCAGCATCTGTGTTTCCACATAGACTTTGAGCTCCTTGCAGATAAAGAATATATCTCCTTTATTTTGTGTCATAAACCATAGCACAGAAACATGAGACTAATGTTTTTAAGAATTTTAATTGAACATTATAAAAAGGAAGGACCTCAAAGAGCAGCTAATCTGAAACTTTATCTATGTGACTTTTTAATCCATAAGGCCGACAATTTGGATGACTGGCAAAACGTTTTATTCCATTACCAGAACCTGACAGGTTGTAGAATTACTGATTCATAGACATGCTTGATTTCAAGGATAAAACATCTAGTTATTAGGAATTTCTATTTGATAAATACCTCCCACTCCTCCTTCCCTCCTGCAAAAAAAAGCTCATAGATTTGAATGTGTGAAAGTTTTGGCTTCACTTGGGTTAAGAACTGTGTTACAACGATATTAAAAATCATTATGCACATAATCAAACAAATGACTATGTAAGTGTGATGGTGTTAAGAGATTGGAGGCTTGGGAGACATTCCTTCAGGAGCAGGAGTGACATTTAAGCTGAGGCCTGTTAGAGCGGAAATGAGCCAGACACAGGAAAGGCTGAGGAGATAGTCTCTTTATTTAGAAACTATATCAATTTAACTTAAGCATCTTAAATAAAAAATAAAAAAAAGAGAAAATTGAATTCTTCTTACCACAACTTTTTGTCCATATTTCAGATTCCAACAGCAGGGAGGAGGACGGGAGGAAGGAAAGAGAGTGTGCTTTAAATGAAATGATCTTTGATAATTAATCACCACAGTTTCTTGGTTCTCATTATTATAGTTTAGCTGCAACTTTGAATACAAAAGCCCTCACAAGACTCAGGGATGTCTAATAGGATATTGTGTCACTGTAAAAGCGATTAGCTAGAGGTCCAAACTTAATTGTCTTAATAAGCCACTTAATCATTCATGACAGACAAGAGAACCCACAAAGGACCACAATTCTAAGGCTTTTCAGTTTTAAGTTTTCAAAAACTCATTAGTAAAGCAGGAGGTTGAAGAGCAGGCTGTAAAATTATTTTATACAGAGGTCTCAGTTATTTTTATGTATTCATGGAGTTGCTTTGTATTAATCCTTCTCTGAGCATGAGGAGAATTTTGAAGGAGTCCCCATACAGAGATAATAATAGGCATCATCATGACAAAACAGGACTAATGACAAATTACTTTGAAAATAAAATTTGGACCATGAGAGACTGAATAGCTTTCATCACAAGCAAAACAATAAATAGAGCCTATACCTAGATTAACTGGAAGCTTAGTGAATACATTTTTTTTGGCCAGTTATTAAAAATAATTTAAAAATAAACTCACCTTTTTTTAAAAAGGAATTTTTTATACTTGTGTTATTTCTGATTATTAAAATATGTGCTTGTGTTGGAAAGTTGGAAAATAAAGAAAACTAAAATTCAAGTTTTATAGAAGAAAAAATAATATCCAGTGATTAAAGTAATTCAACAGCCAGTACCAATTATATTTTAATATAGTTCCTTCAGATCCTTTAAGAATGTGTACACATAATTAACTATAAAAAACCACTGACATAGTATTGTATATAATATTTCAGATTTTTGTCATTTACATTATGGAAATTTTCATAATATTAAATATTTCTGAAATGAATTTTAAATTTTATTGCTGTATACATTTTAACATGTAGATGTGCCATATACTATTTAACCATTGTTCTTATGCTAGATATTTTGGATGTAACTTTATTTCTTTGACATTCATAAATGATTCTTGAGTAAATGGCCTTGCTCAAGGTTCTGATTTTTTTTTTTTTTTGCATAGAGTCCTATAAAGGAATGTTTAAAATTTATTTTTTATGTAATATAATATAATATTATATTTAAATGTAATACTTACATTTAAAGAATATAAATGTTTAAAATGTATTTACATGTATTATAAAATTGCATGCTTGTATGCTTTTATTTGGTAACAATTTCTACAAAACTTATGTTCATTTATTTTCATGTCCAACAATATTGAATGAAAGTGCTCATTTCAATATGGACATTTTAACTATATTAATTCTTCCTATCCATGAGCATGGAATGTTTTTCCATTTGTTTGTATCTTCTTTTATTTCTTTCTTCAGTGTTTTATAGTTTTCAGAGTACAGGTCTTTTACTTCTTTGGTTAAATTTATTCCTAAGTATTTTATAGTTCTTGAAGCGATTGTAAACGGAATTGTTTTCTTGATTTCTCCTTCCGATAGCTTGTTATTGGTATATACAAATGCAACTGATAGTATATGACAAGGGAAGCAAGAAGTTACAATGGGGTAAAGATAGCCTATTTAATAAATGGTGCTGGGAAAATTGGACTGACACATGCAAAAAAATGAAACTGGACCACCTCCTTACGCCACTTACAAGAACAAACTCAAAATGGATTAAAGACTTAAATATAAGACCTGAGACCATAAAACTCATAGAAGAAAGTATAGGGTCTAAATTTGCAGACATCACCCTGAGCAATACTTTTACTGATACATCCCCGCGGGCTACGGAAGTAAAAGAAAAAATGAACATATGGGACTACATCAAACTTAAAAGTTTTTCACAACAAAAGAAACCATCAATAAAACAAAAAGGAAGCCTACTGAATGGGAGAAGATATTTGATAATGATATATCAGATAAGGGATTAATATCTCAAATATATAAAATGCTCATGCAACTCAACACCAAAAAAAACAAACAACCCAATTAAAAAATGGGCAGAGGATATGAAGAGATGTTTCTCCAAAGAGGACATACAAATGGCCAACAGGCATATGAAAAAATGTTCAACATCACTTAACATTAGGGAAATGCAAATTAAAACCAAGATACCACCTCACCCCGGTCAGAATGGCTATCATCAATAAATCAACAAACAACAAATGCTGGCGTGGCTGTGGGGAAAAGGGAACCCTGGTGCACTGCAGACTGGTGCAGCCATTATGGAAATCAGTATGGAAGTACCTCAAAAATCTGAAAATAGAACTACCTTATGACCCAGCAATACCACTCTTAGGTATTTATCCAAAAAATCCCAAGACATTAATCCGAAAAAATATATGTACCCCTATGTTCATTGCGGCATTATTCACAGTAGCTAAGACTTGGAAACAACCAAAATGCCCATCAGTAGATGACTGGATTAAGAAACTTTGGTACATTTACACAATGGAGTATTATTCAGCTATAAAGAAGAAGGAAATAGTACCCTTTGCAACAATATGGATGGAACTAGAGAACATTAGGCTAAGTGAAATAAGTCAGTCAGAGAAAGACAAATATCATATGATCTCACTTATACGTGGATTCTAAGGAACTGAATGGATGGGAGAAGTGGATGGAGATAGTCTCAGAGACACAGAGGAAGAACCGAGAGTTGTTAGTTGGGAGGGGGTGGGGATGAAGGAGAAGGGGAAGGGATGAGACAATACAAATTAGTAATTGTAATATGGCCTCAGGGATAGAAAAAGACAGTCCAAGGAATATAATCTATAATGTTGTAAGTATTTCTTAGGGGGCCAGATGGACCCATGTCCTTTTGGGGAGTCCACTTCATAGTCAATGTAGAGGCCTGACCACCGCATTGTATTTCTGAAACTGATGTTGAATAATACTGTATGTCAACTATAATTATATATATACATATAGTTTCGGGACATGGAGTAGAGAGCGGGAACGGATTCAATGGAATTGTAATAGATAAGCATGATATCGGGGATGGGAGGGCAATAGATGGGGGGAGGGGGGTTGTTACCTGGTGAGGGTGAAAAAGAGTAACTATTGTATTGTTCTGTACACCTGAAACTAACAATAAAAAAAATAAATTAAAAAAAGAAAAGAAAGTGCTCATTTCACTATATCTTATAAACCTTGAAAATTACTCATTAAATAATTGTATCAGTATGGTGGACTGAGATATATATTTACATCCCTCTGCCTAAAATCCTTCAACCTGCAGAAAATTTATTTTTTAAAAATTTAGCCTATAGCAGTACTGATGTAAAAGAAAGGAAGCCATCAGCAGACAAGACACTGGTAGGAATTCCTGAGAATATGCAAGCAGGTGGCATTGGGATCTCAGAGAAACAAAAGAAGAGAAAAACACAACCCAAAACAATTAGGAGACGGATTACAGAAGGAGAAGCCATTCCAGGAATATTTTAACCTAGGATCAACACATACAAAAGCAAGTGCTGTGTTTGGAGGAGGAGTTATTAACATCAAAGATTGCTTGGAGTTCTCCATATCCCTTGGAGTTCTCCAAAAATGAGCTATTGTGTCTGGAGTGAGCACTTAGAATGAATGCTTTGGTCTGAGAGAGAAATAGAAAGGAACATGTTCTCATCAGGGAAACAGGCTAAACTGCTCTCCATGTCTACCTACAGTAAAAACCTCTTTATTTTAGGACTCACAGGTGTTGATCTATAGCATACCTATATACTTCCCGCATGCCCTCCTATAGGCATACTTAATTTAGATACACAGAGACAGCATTCACCCCTCCATTCAGAGGGAGGCCTGTTGGACAGCCAGAACATTATAAGTGCAGAAGACAACTATGCCAGTCGACAGTCCTTCACTGTTAGTATGAACCACCAACCAAGGATCACCAGGCATTTGAGGAAAACTAATAGCGTTTTCCTTTCACTCTTGAATTGCCTTGGCACTTTTATAGGAAATCAAATGACCTTATTTCTCAACTCTCTATTATGTTTCATTAATCTTTATGCCTACCCTTTCACTGATATCAAACTGTTTGATGATTGCGACTTAAAATCATGTGGGGTATGTGCTCCAATTTTGTTGTTCTTTTAAAACATTCTTTGGCTAGGAATTATACATTTCCATACAGATTTTAAAATCAGCTTGCTAATTTCTACAAAATGCCTGCTGGAACAATTTCTTGGGAATGCATTGCATATATAGACCAATTTGGAAAGAACTGACATATATTGAGCCTTTGAACCCTTGAACATAGTGTATCTCCCCATTTATTTAGAGAGATCTTAATTTTTCTCAACAATGTTTTGCAGTTTTCACTGTAAAAGTTTTGTGATCCTTTTGGTATATTTATTCCTAGGAATTTTATGATTTAGATGTTCCTGCAAATGAAACTGATTGCCATTTTTTACTGCCAGTGTACAAAAATACAATTGATTTTTTATATTAACATTTTATCTTTCATTCTTCCAAAACTAACATTAATTTTAGTAATTGTTATTATACATATACAGCCATAGGGACAGTATTATTTTTCCTTCTGTTCCTTGTATCTTTTCTTTCTTTTTTGGCTTTACTGAAATTTCTGGGACCTAAAGTACAATTTGACAAGAAATGGAGAATGTGAGCATCTGTACCTTTTTCCTCTACAAGGGGCACAGGAGACAAACTATCTTTCCCGTTAAGTATTATGTTAGTTGTAGATGTTTGATATACTCTCTATTAGAATGAGGAAGTTTCCTGTTATTCTTAGTTTTTTGAGGTTTTTATTATGATTAGGTATTGAGTTTTATGAATTTTCATCTGTTGAAATGGTTGTATTATTTATCTTTATTCTGTTAATGTGCTGAATTACATTGATTAATTTTTTAATGTTAAGCCCACTTTGCATTACTGGTATAAACCCTACTTGATTATGTTGTGTATATTTGCACATATTGATGGATTGCATTTGCTAATATTTACTCAAAGATTTTGCATCTATGTTCAGAAGAGATATTGCTCTATACTTTTGTGCGTCTGTGAAGTCTTCATCGGGTTTGGTATTAGAGGTTGGCTGGCCATATATAGGTTGATCAATTTTGTTGAGTTTTGCAAAGAACTGTATTCTGGTTTTGTTAATTTTAACCTTCAGGGCAAAGCCATGAGGAGGAACAGAATACACCACTCCAAAAAGCGCCACTTTGGCACATGGATTGTTCTGAGCCCAAGGCAATTAAGACTCAACAAACTCAGGAAAAGCTTCTTGCTTCTCCCTTCATTGCTGAAAAAAATTTAGTTGGGGAGGGGCGGGCTGTACCAGGAAGAGAGCTAATACTAAAGATAAGTTTTTATATCAGATAGACTTATTTGCATGGCATGGCAAACATTTGTTTATCAAACATCTACTCTTCTCATCTTCCTGTGATGTCTTTCTCCCCTTTGAGACCCTAGACACCTACCTCCTTCTCATATATAAGCCTCTACCTGACTGCTGGGAAGCCTCTCATGTCTTTGTAGGGCTCCCATACATACAAAATTATTTTTTTCTTTCTTGTTAACTTGTCTTACATCAATTTGATCATTAGACCAGCCAAAGAACCCAGAAAGGAAGAAGGGAAAAATTTTCTGCCTCTACAACCATAAGAAAGGGAGGAAGGAAATTCTGGTTACTTCTCCAATTAACTCCCTTTCAAAATGCTTTGGTTATTCTTTAGAATCCTTAAGTAGTTGTCATTTGCATTTTGCCTACAGTTTATAATTGTGATCAGTGTGAACCAAAGGGTTGGGTCTAGACAGGTTAGTCACATCATCACACCAAAAACAAAATTCTGCCTTTAGTCTATATTTAGCATAATAGCTTAGTAATTTTGCATCCTTGCTACTTTTTAATATCATTTAATGAAATTTATTGTAAAAGGTGATTAATTGAATTATATACTATGTAAAAGAGTGAGATAGAGTTATATACTGAAATGAAATTATCTCTCAGAAATATTGAATAACATAAGCAAGTATAATTTGTTTAAGAACAAAAACAAAAATAGGAAATATACGTATATTTGAGTATGTGTATCTTTTTAAAATTTTTGCATAATTTTAATGCCATGTAAGACAAATATGTTCTCATTATTCTTTTTTTGTCATTCTTTCTTTCTTTTTTCTTTTCTTTTTTTTTTTAGCTGAGCCATCCTGCCACCTGTTGGCAGCTCAGCGTGGGCTGGGAATCGAACCAGTGACCCTGTTGTTCAGAGCTCGCACTCTTGAGTGAGCTCTTTACCAACTGAGCCACTCACTTGGCCCTCTCATTCTTTCTTGAATATGCTAGCACATTATTTTTTACTAAATTAATTTTAAGAGCACATTGTTAAGTCACCATTGTTCCATTCTTCATGTATTTTAAAAAATATAATTGGATATTGTCATATTCTGGCTTAAACTCTTCAATAGTGTACTTCAAAGTTCACAACGACAAAAATAATAATAGACAACATTTATAGAACTATTTTTAAGTGGTAAACCACATGTCAACATCCTTTTCATCTACTGTTCTCAACCTGACTTAGATACATACATAAATACATATTTACATTTTCTAATTCCCCAGGGAAAATGACAGCTACTATCTGAACTTTTAGCTACTATGCAGTGAGTCTTCCCACTGCACTTAGGAGAAATATAGCCGACATATCCGTCAGTGCACTGGTTACAATGGGATAGATATTTCTGGATCAACAATCAACCACAAATTCTTCTTGCAAAAAATTGAATGTATATTGGGAGCCAGATCATTACTTAATTATTTTCATCATTAAATAGTTTGGAAGCTGGTCACATGTGAGAGGAACATGATGACACTGGACAACTGGAAAGAGGTTAGAGAGGTGTGTGAAGAAGGGCATTGGGAGAAATGAAAATTGCCTAGTACATTTTTTTTTTTAAACTGGGAATGGCTCTGTACCATGACTACAAAAGGCAAGGATGCCTTCTCTTTTTTTTTTTCTCTTTTCTTCTTAACACTACATGCCCTCAATTGCTAGCCTCTGGGACTCTCCTGAGTATGTATTATAACCCTGCTCTTTTATGGATAACTGCCTTTTTCAATCTACTCTTAAGCTGTGAGCAATATTTATAATACAGTTTTCGCATTCTGAAGAATTTACTTGAACAAATTGGCAAGTTATACATTCAGGTGTTGAGGAGAGTCTACACAGAGCCAGTTCCCAGTTGACTCCTGGCATTTTTCTTTTTAGTGTATTAATTTATAGAGGCTCTCTTTTCTCCATGAGTCAAATATAAATTATTTTACATTCTAAATATTCTGACTTAATGGCATGACTTGGTTCTCCATGCACTGTAAAACCACATGCACTTCCTCTTATGTATAGGAGAGGGAAAATAGTTATTAGTTTAAGAGTATAGAAAAATAAGACTTTAAATAGCATTTGAAACTCAAGCCATCAAAATATATGGAGAATAATCTCTGCAGTGCTTTCTTTTAAATGCAAGATGTTATAGCATATAAGGAAGTTTAAAGGAGTTCTGTTTCATTGTTTAGGTAACAGAGTATGAATGAGTTTTTATCTCCCAAGTCCTACAGTGCCATGAGTCTTTGACCTTTGGTTATTTAAAAGATATTATTGTTATAATACAAGTCTGATTTTGCCCATTGCCAGTCATTAACTTCATGATAAGCATTTGTAACATTTTTAGAATCTACAATTCTGACCAAAATACATTTGGCCTTCAACTGAAGAGGACAGCTAATGCCAAAGAAAATGACAGATGTACCTCAAGCTGTTCCCTTGTGCGCACATAGTAGTAGATTTCAAGCCAGCTCAGCGTTTCCCAGGGCCCGATATTTCATCACAGCTCTGTCAACACAGCTTGATCAATGTCTTCAAAGGAAAGATGGAGGCAAATGGATGATGAACTTGAAGCATTTGTCACTGAGCTTAAGCTTGGAGCAGCCCTGGGCAATGTGATGGATTTCACAGGGAATCCTTTTTATATCTGCCAGTCAAATGGAGTAACTGTGAAAGTATTTAATGGTATATAAGAATCCTCATCGCTCACCTTCAGTTTCCTGAATTTTTCCAGGCAGTGTTAATCTTCTGCATTGCCAAATGACAAAGCCAGAAAAAGGGAGCCCGGGACACGGAAAGAAAAAGGAAAGTCAGCTTACCTCTATGTTTGGCTTTACCAGAGGCCATTTTCTCTTCCGTAATTTTACAAAATAAAATACGTACACTTAGTGTGGGAGTGGAGTCAATGGAATTGTAATAGATATGTATGATATGGGGGGAGAGTGGAGTGGGGCGGCGGATTAGGGGAGGGAGGTTGTCACTTTGAGTGGTAAAAAGTATTACTATTGTACTGTGTTGTACAGCTGAAACTAATTAAAAATAAAATAAAATTAAAAAACAAAACAACAGCAACAAAATTAAAACCCCAATGATGTATCACTGACAACTATCAGAATGGCTAAAATAAAAAATACTGACAATACCAAATACTGGTGAGGATGCAAAAAATAAAAAAATAAATAAAAATATGTATACATCTTTAATTGAATAATATGCATGGGGTAGCAAACTTAGGATTTGTATTCAGAAGACCTGAATTTTGGTTCCAGTTCTCCCACTGACTAGATGTGAAACCTTCAGCAAGTTATCTACGTGTTCCAAGTTTCATCATTCTCGTAATAAAATAGAAATAATAAGCCTGCTTCATAGGATTTCATGGGGGGTACTGTACATAGAAATACTTGACACATAGTAGAAAAGACCTTAATAAAGGTTTAAAAGAAAAAAAACACATATAAATGTATACGGTTGTCGGAAAAGTCATGATGCAATTTTGCAACAAAAAACATAGAAAAAAATATGTCATGACTTTTCCAACAACCCAATATATTTGTTCATGTATTATATACATTTACATAGAAGGAAGGCCAGTGGATTCATGCCTGTCACACTTTCTAATATAAGTCAAGCCAAGAAGAGGCTATTCTCAGTACTATTTTTATTAATAACATACAAATAGCCCACCATAACAATTTTATTACATATATAAAAATAGAAAGTTTTGGTATTGTGTTTCTTCACTGTTATACAAATACTGCCTTAGTTAGTACTCTAGTAGAAAGAGTGTCAAAACTAGTGGTCTTTGCTTTATTTAGAAAGCATGCTGCTAGCAGTATTGGCTTCCCATTCTTTGGGGTAATTAGGTAGTTGACTTTTCAAGTAGTGCAATATAATAATGACATAATACTTTTAATAATCTTCTGTGACTAAAAATACTGCTTGGTATATACTTTGCAAGATAACTAGTTTCTTTTTTGATAATTTAATGGGGATGTTTAGGAATAATTGTACTTCTGTGACTCTAATTAGCCGTTAAAGGAATAAGTACTTATCTGTAGGATTACCTCAGCAGGGGAGAATGATTCCTTTGACAAAGATGCTGGACTGTGTAGGATTCATTCAGTTCAGGAGCACTGGGGTTTCTGTCTCACCCCAAGAAGGTGGCGTAGTGCTCAATGGCAGGAATCATAGTCTTTGCCTGTAGGAATGGAAAGAGGCACCCTCTACTCCTGGAATTAACTGACTTCAGTCTCAGTGGGTCATGGGTGAAAGAAAGGGAAAAGCAGAATAAAAATATAGGGAAGATCAGGAATGTTCGTATACCCCGCCCCCCAACCCCAGACACTCATACCTACTGTGAAAGTGAAAGGAAAGATGAACACAAAGGTACAAATAGTAGGGAATAAGAGCAGGCATTGATGCTTGAAATACACTGTTAGAATATTAGATATTCTTTGCATAACATTCTTCTCTCTGTTCTTATTTTCCTTTGAGGAACACATTATATTTAAAGGAAAAATTATGCCTTGGAGGTCTTCAAGCACAGTAGCTTATCAGACCCCACTTCTCAGGTGGGGCCGGGGCACTGGACATCCCAGGAGACTTGGTTGGTGTGTAAATGCTGCATCACTTCCCTACAGGCTGCAGTGAGGGCACCATGGGGTTGATGTGTGGGACCCTCTTTTAAAGAAGAAGGGACTAAAGCCACCCAGTCTTCGCCAGATGCGGCTTGTGATGTGGTCATGAAGATGAAGTGATTCTAGATGTGAAGCCACTAGAAAGAAAGGGGAGAGACCTCATGAAAGCAAGGTGTTGAGAACAGAACCTGAAGGAATGTTTTGAGCGTAAGGAATGTAGATTAGGTGGCTTTCTGCAATAGCCTCTGGTCTCAAGGAGGAGTAAGAGGGAGGAGCAATGGAAAGTTCTGCTCTGGTGGGGACGATGGCCACAAGGTGCACAAATGTGCTGATACAAACTGGAAAGTTATCCTGCCTTTCTCTGTTCCTGTGGTGTCTTAGCTGTCTCTTCATGGCTTGTAGTCTGCACTGAAGCTGAAGGAGGTTTATCCTTAGGAAACCTCTTAGAATTATTATGATCATATGTAGATAATTATACATGAATGCATGCATAATATATAATATGTACTAAACAGTTGTGGATGGCAGTGCCTGAGTCAGTGAGGGCCCATCAGAACCTCAGAAAGTGCAACTGCCAGCTCCACTTCCCAAGTCAGCATTATGTATACATATAAGAGCCTAGGGTATGTCTACAGACTATACATACCTGAAGGAGTCTGGGTGTGTGTTAACGGGACCACCTCTTCTGTGCAGTATTTGTCTCACAGATCGCAGGATTATACAATGTACAGTGTGACTGCGAGTTACACGGAGAACAGAGCGCTCACGCAGGAACAGCTGCCATTCATCACCCTTGTCCTCCCCAGGCTGACTGAGTCTGGTCCAGGTCAGCTCCTGAACTTAAAGCTGCAGAACAGAAGCCAGGGCTGGTTACCCAGAGCTCTCTGGAAGTTGTGTTAACAGTCTTAGATCAGCCACGAGTCTTATTCTGCAACCACCAATGAGGCTATTTCTACTTATTCCCTAACTTGATGGTTTAGTCTTCACTTTCACTAATGATTCTCTTCAGGTTCTGGACTTTTTTTTTTTTTTTGTGGGAATGATTCAGAATCCTGTGCCCTAGTAGAACCAATTGATATCTAACACCTTCCATTTGTTTCTCCATTCCTTCACTGTTCAAGGAAGTTTATCCAGTTAAGACGGCAGTGTGGGCCAGCACAGTAAGCAGGGCTGTCAGCACTCAGAGTTAAAGTGAAATGAAGAACCACAATGCAGGCAATTTTTAAAATAAAATAGTTGACAACTCTCCTGGTAATCTTCAAATCTTTACCTAAATTGACCATTTGGCTAGTGTTGGCAGTTAAGGCATTAACTATTGAACAGAGAATGAGCCTAGAAATGCCTTCCTATCTCAGATGGATAACATCTTGAGCAAACATTGGGGGAAATAAAAGTACTTTTGGATAAATTTGAGACCCAGACATTTAATAAAAACCTATAATGGTATAAAACCAAATACCTATGGAAGTGGCCCCACTGATATAACCTACATAGTTTTATAATTTTAGATATGACTAGTAGCCTGTGTCCTTCAGTACAGCATCTCAGTGAGACAATGATAGTCCTTATTTTCAGGGCAGCATTCAGGCATGGTGTTGGCTTGCATCCTCAGCATTACTCGTATCTCTATGCATTCTCGCAGTTTGCTGATGTGGTCCTTGGACTCATCTCCCTTCTACAGTAATTCCTTTCACTTTTCATCCTCTGAATATCTCACATGGGTTGGTTGGTTATTATCCACATCAAATAGTTCAGTGAATTATTTGTACTCTTCCACTGGAGTGAATCAAGCAAGCTACAAGGCATTTGGAGAAAGGAAAGGGGGAAAAGTGAGACAAGTTGACATGCACAGCTCTTCCTTTGTATGAATTTCATTTTAGACACTCAAACACTGAATGAGTCAAAGGCTGTTAATACTTGAATATTTTCAGATCCTGATATTTTTTTATATTATAAAAAGGAACTGAAATGCAGCAACTATTTATATGATTTTTCCTCTACTCTTTTGCAATGACAGTTTTTGCAGAGCTGGCCAAAATGAAAAAAAGAGGAAGCTTTCTTTATTAGGCTTCTGGGCTTTGACAGTGTGTAATGTGTGATTTTGATCAATTGCATAAATTCTTTGAGTCTCAGGTTTCTCATCTATAAAATGAATGTAATATTGCCTGCTCGTTGTGATTAAATGTACCTAATCTATCTATCATTCTTTATCTATCTATCATCTATCATCTATCTGCCTACCTACCTATCATCATCTAGCTATATGTTTTAGCCACTTACACATCTCTCAGGGCTTAGCCTGATCTGATTCAGGTGGGCTTCTTGCCTCTATATCTACACTGTCCAGAGCTCCACCAGCCTTGCTTTCAAGGTGGTGATCTCACTGTTAAACATTCTTTGTTGCTATTACAGTGCTCGGTGCTCTATTGGTTTCTTCTGCCATGCAGTGTCTGAACTTTATCTCTCCCTGTGACCCCTAGTGTTCTCCCCATTTCCAATGTGATTTCTCTTTCTGTGGTTTTACTTCAGAAGGGACCTTTCCTTTTGAAATATTGAATATTTTTGCATTCCACTAGTGATTTGTCCTTTTCTGTATTATCTAAGTTTCTTGTGTCTCCCTTAGTGATGTCCTGGAGATATTGTGCACTAATCTGGTATTTGGAGCCTAAGGAAGTCTTCTTCAAAGTCCATTGGTTATTTTCAAATTTATTTGGATAGAGTTCATTCAGTGTTTCTGTGCTAATTTCTTCATGGGGATAGTATTTATTGGTGATTATTGTGTTCTATGGCTTATAACTTCCTTCCACATTTTTTATTTTCACCATTAACACTATATAGCTGTTGGTGCTAGAATACCTGTGTTGTTATTGGTATTTTGGCCCCATTTGAATGTCCCAAGTGTTCCTTATTATCTAGTTTTATTAACAATATCATTGACTGTTTGCATTTTCTCCAAGTTCTTTCATTGCTCTTTTCGTATTTTTTTGTATAAGGGGGTTTAAGGAGATTATAAAAATTTACTATACTCTTTTCACTGCCTCCATATTGTACCTAGAAGCCTGTCTTTGCATATTTTTTTCTGGAAGCTTAAAGGATCTTCTCTTTGTTTCCACTGTTATGACATTTTATGATGGCATGCCTTTGAGTGAGTCTATTTTATGCTTTTACTAGGTGCTTTTTGTACTATCGCAAGCTGCGCACTCACTCATGTCTTTCTGTACCTTGAAAATCTCTTGAATAATTTTTTGTTTCTTCCCTCTATTTTCTCAGTTCTTCCTTTCTGGAATATCTATTAATTGAATATTGAGTCTACCGAAGGTTTTCTATTATTTTTTACCTTACTCTCCTATTTTCCATTTTCTTGTCTTTTTGGCATAGTTTCTAGGAAATTTTTTCAATTCCGTCTTCCAAACTATTCACTTGAGGTTTTCATGTCTACTCTTCTTTTAGTAAACCATGAGAGCTGTTACTTTTTGTTTTCTGAGTGTTCTTTGTGTAGCACCCAGTGCTGGTTCATGAATGCAATAACTTATTTCTCTCAGGGTATTAATGATAATTAAGATTTACTATTATTTTTTAAATTTTATTTTTCTTACGTAGTTGTTTTTTTTTTTCTTTTAATCCAAATTGCTTCTTTCCTGTTTTGCTTGGTTTCTGTCTTTGATTTCATAGCTATCCTTAAAATGTGTAGTAATTCCTGGTTGACAACTCATATTTATAATTAGAGTGCTAAAGAGATGATTGGAAGCTCTGAGTATATGGATGAGGCTTATTAACTTTGAGTTTTATGGTGGGATATTTCTTTGGTGAATGCTTGATGTCTGTATCTTAGAATCTTTCTCCTGAGCTGTTTAGAGTAAATGCCCAAAGATTTTTTTCCATTTACCTGTCTGGATGATATGTATGTAGCTGCCAGAGTTTTGGGAGCAAAGTGAGAGATTAGAATGAGGCTTTTCATATTAATATATAAAATTGTACTTAATTCTTCTCTATGTGTGGAATCTCCCAGAGCAAGAGACTATTGATACTATCTCAAAAAACATATAAATCCTCTAAAAAGCAAATAAACATCACAATGATGTACCACTTCATACCCATGAGGATGGCTAAATGAAAAAGACAGATAAGTTTTATGAGGATATGAAATTGAAATCTCATGCCTCGCGGGTGGGAATGTAAAATGGTGCAGCTGCTTTTGAAAACAATCTGTTAATTCCTTAAAAGGGTCAACATAAAATTACCATATGCCACAGAAATTCCACTCCTATGTCTATACCCAAGGGCAATAAAAACAGATATCTGTACAAAAACATGTATATAAACGTTCATAGCAGTTTTATTCATAATATGTAAAATGTGAGAACAACCCAAATGTCCATCAGTGGAAAAATGGGTAAACAAAATGTGGTATGTACATACAATAGGATGCTATTATACAGGCAATATACAGGAATGAAGTACTGCTACATGCTACAACATGAATGAACCTTAAAAGCATGATGCTAAGTGAAAGAACCTTCATAAAAGGGCACATAGTGGATTAATCAATTTATAGTAAATGCCCAGGTTAGGTAAATATATAGGGACATAAATTTCAGTTAATTAATTAATTAATTAATTAAAATTTAATTATTTAAAATACAATTAATTTTAATTCATTTGATGAAATGATTTCTTAGAGCTGAGAGGAAGGGGAGATTGGAATGTGATGGTTAATGGATATGGGGTTTCTTTTGAGCATAACGAAAATGCTCTATAATTGATTGTGATGATGGTTTCACAACTCTATGAGTATATTTTAAACCATTGAATTACTGTAGTTTCACACAGATTTTTGACTAATGAGGGCGGTGGGTACCCCTAACCCCTGCATTTTCCAAGGGTTAATTGTATATACTTTAAATGGGTAAATTGTTTATGTGAATTATATCCCAGCTGTCAAAAAATATACCTGTAGTTCTCTGCCAGTGTAGGACACAAACAGTAACCTAGAGAATTTGGAATAGAGAAGAAGATCTGGGTCTTAGTGCTTTTTAAGCAAGTTTTAACCAATTCTTACGGTTTTAGGCTCATTTAATCCATTTTTAAAACTATCATATTCTGGCAATTCCTCAGGTGTTTAAGGATCTATGTTTAAGTAAGATTGCCTCTTGAACTTTTTATACTGGTTTAAAAGTCAGCCTTCTCAATGTGCTAATAAGCTAGTTACAGTTAGGATGTTTCCATCTAGCTTCCAGCTTCTGAAATAATTGCTGTGTTTTCTTTTCTCATTTGTTTTGTTTTAATGGGATTAGCACTTAAAAGACTTTTCACTGAAGTTTTACAAGGAACTAAAAATAATTCATGTGTTTATTGAGCACATGATAATGATAAAGGTCAGCATGGCAACCTTTATCTGGAAGTCCTAATAGGCTACATTTGTTTCTTTTTAATATGTATATTAGAAGGAGGTTGAATTCCTAAGATCTGTCTGCTTTTATACCTGGAAAGATTCTGATATATACGAGTACCCTGTTTTCTTGAATGGCATTGATAGCTTATAAGAAAAGCAGTAAGGCAAGATAAGATGGCTTAGTGGTATTTTTTAAGCCCTTATCCCCCCTTTTGCTGAGACATGACTCCACAAATGTACCAGAACTGATTTACAATTGGATATATTCCACCAAGATATTGTTTGGGGGTTAACATTAAATACATAAATTATTAGCTAATTTATTGAACTGTTTACTAATTCACTAAAATTATTAGCTAATTTAAGTGAAAACATTTCAAATTGACTTTTAATTAACTTGAAAAATCTTAGCAAGCTGTATTATTGCACATATTAATAAATTTAGATACTGAATAGTTAGCTTTTGATTGTAAGAAGTGCTCTTTTTCTCTGGTTAGCACTAACTATGTTATGATTTCTATTCTGACATACACTATAGTATATACAACACCTTTTGTTTATATTTTAAAAGGCTGTAGATACAATTTTTAGGAATTTCTTTTTACATTATCAGGTTTGGAAGTTTTCCTGATCTCAATTTGTAAGATTCACACTGGACTGAAGAACTAAGAGAAGTATCCAAATCATGTTTCTATAGTCTGTGCTTCTATTTTGTGAATATTTTCATTTCAAAGTGCTTTTCCCCTGGTTCATTTATTTATTTTTTTTAACTTTTATTATTATTTTCCAGGATTAAACCAAGGGTTTATTAAGGGAATTAACAGACAGCAGCAGAGTCTTGGGTGGTAGCAAGATGGTGGATCTCCGCAAGGAAAGGGGATATGGTTTGTCCTATGTAGTGTCCAGGGACATAGGTGGCAAATGATTCAGGATGACCAAGTAAAAACTCCTATCCATACAAATAATTTACCAAGGTGTCTGTAGCCAAATGGCATGTGCTTGTTAAGAGCTGTACATTCCAAAGCAGTAAACAACTTAATGGGCCTACTTATCTATGTAAGAACATTCCTTCCAGGTGATATAGGCCCATCTGTCCCAGGTTGAACTGGCAGTCACGGAGAGCAACTTGTTTCTTAAGATGTCATTGGTAATGTTAAGCACTAGAAACTAATTTGCCTAACACTTGGTATTTTTTTTTTAATACAGTTAACAAATGTATCCCGTATTGAAAAAAAACCTTTTTTTCTTGTATTGAATGAATTTTTTAATGATATGTCATACACCTTCCTGAAAAGATCAAGCATCTAAACACAAAGCCTAGATTCTTTTTACAGCACAAGTGAACTTTCTCTAAAATTACCTTGAATTCAACCTAAAATTATACTTTTTTAGGTCTAGATTGGTGCTTGAATGGTTTTTATACAACAGTGCCCTCTATGTTCAAGCAACATTAGATAGTCTACCACATGATTTTTAGGTTATTTAAAGGGAGTTTATTGTTTTATTTAGCTTATGGTTAAGTTAAAAATGTAATTATATATTATAATTAGTGGCTTAATTTCAAGGCCACTGATTCATTTAGTTGCCAGGATTTTGGAATTTTTTTTTTGAAGTAAACATTTTTTTTTTAATTAGTTTCAGCTGTACAACACAGTGCAATAGTTATACTTTTACCCCTCAAAGTGACAACCTCTCCCCCAATCCACCGCCCCACTCCCCCCCATATCATATATATCTATTACAATTCCCTTGACTCCACTTCCACACTATACTCCATGTCCCATATCTATATATCTATATATCTATATATCTATATATCTATCTATATCTATATCTATAGATATAGATATAGATATATCTATATATCTATATATATCTATATAGATATATCTATATATCTATATATCTATATCTATATATCTATATATATCTATATATCTATATATCTATATCTATATCTATATATAGATATAGATATTCAATTATAGTTGACTCCCCTGGTTCATTTATCTACGCTTCTTAATTCTTGGTATTTGTAGGCACTTATGTATTGCTGTCTATGTATTTTCTATCAGTTCATAATTCATATTTAATTTTCAGAATTGCCTCATTTTAGAATCAAAGATCCAAGAGACCCTTTTGTAATAGTTAAAATTCTAAACCTATTAGATAATGAGAGAAAAGAAATTTAAATAGTTAAATAAAAATTGAATTTGAGGGATATATACAAGTAGAAAAACTCATGGAAGCCTAGGTAGTTACTTTTCAGACAGGGTCACAGAGTAGGTTTATTAAGTTTAGAACAGATTATTATTGACATGTCTTTAAGATAAAATGGTGAAGCTAAGGCTATGTGATTATTTGTATGTATGGGTCATAGAGGAGATGACAATATTGGCCTACTAAGTGGAGGGCAATGGACGAAAGTAATTTTCAGGTGAGAAGGCACTGGGGTCATGAATCCTTAAGTCCTAAGTTTAGGGAATTTAAGGAAATATAGAGAAATAAAAACTCTTTAGAAAAAAAAAGCATTTACCAAAAAAAAAAAAAAAAAAAAAAAAAGATGAAGGGATACTATCCAGAACACTGAGATGGAGGTTGTTGGTAAGGGTAAGAGGGAGAAAAATTGTGCAGAAAACTAGGTTAGAATGTGTTGAGTGAGACTATTCAGACTGAGTTACAAGTGGTAATATGTTGGTGCTCGTAGAGAAAGATGGGAGGCTTAGGAGTATTAGCATGAGAAAGAGTGATGATGAGATGATAGGAGATGATTATTTGTGCACTAGACCACAACTATTGAGAGCAAATGGGCCAGATTCCTGAAAGATAGTATGAAGCCTTTATGTAGGTGCATGAGAAGTTAGACTCTTGTGGGCACATGGCCACCTACAGAGCCAATGATGGGGTCCTGGCTTTTGGTGGCAATGTGGAGGTGTCGCTTTGTGTTCAAAGGCTGTGGCATCCCGTGATATCCCGAGGGTAGGTGTGCTATTGAAACGGAAATAGCTTCTAACATACCTAACAATAAACTTTATCTTCACTTATGTCTGTGAAATTATGTTTAAGAACTTAATCTAATTTGCAACATCATTTGTTTTTTTCCATGAATAAAACTTCCTGTTATGATTTTATGATTGAAAAAATATGGTGCAAACTATCTTTTAAAAATATATGCCTTATTGATTCATTCATTATAATAATTTGTTGCTGAAATTGAAATGTCGTCATCAGTGGAAAAATGTTAGCTCTACCTTTCCCTCTACAGTAGACATAACTCTGGACTCCAATTGTAAGTTGAACCCTTAGGATGGAAGTACATAACTACTTTATTTTATTTTTTATAGTAAAGATTTACTATGTTTGCTCATAAGAGCAGCAATTCTGGTACACGGATATGCCCTGCTGTGATGCAATTTCACACTCATATCAAATCCTGGCACCCCCTAAATGTTACAGGGCTTTTCTAGCCACCCTTGTCAAAAGCAGAAACCACATATATTTAAAGTACTGACTATTAACATTCCATTAAAGTGTGGCTGTAAATGTGCATGCCTTCTCTGCCTTGTATAAGTTATCTCTGCTTGGATCCACAATTTTAGTAGCCCATAGTCATTAGTAGCTTGATTCCCAAATCATATGTAGTCTCCAAGAATATAAAACCACACAATAAAATAAACAAATGATCTCGAATTTACTTCCATTCTTCCTCTAAGGTCATCAAAGCTATAGATATAAAAACAAAAGAGAAAAATGTGATATGATATTACATGATAGAAAAATATAACTATATCAATATAATTCACTGTCTAGTAAATGTCTTTAGTAAGACATTTGGTAAATGTCTTTACTAAGTGAGAAAAGGTAAGAGCATTTTATAAATTGTTTAGAAAATATGGTAGTAGCCCAGTGCCCAATGATTCTATGAGAAATTATTCAATTGCTAAGGTGAGCAGTCTTATATTTATGGTTCTTTTCCTATACTTTGGCAACTCTGCCAGAAAGTGATGCTTAATTTTATTTGTGTTATGAGATGTTCCTATTATAAATTACCATATCAATTTTTATGTGTTTGTTAAAATAGCCAAATGTCTGTTTTAAGTCCCCAGATTTATTGCTAAATTATGAATCTATCCCAGTGTCTCTTATATTGTACAGCACATTATATTTCTATGTATTTTTTCTCTATAAATCCATCTTAGAAGGCTAATAATTATATGAAATTTTAGGATGATTATTATAGTCGGAAATTACAGAATTGGAGTATAAATTTTGATTTGTGTTTATTATTTTAGTAGACACTGTAGCTACCCAGCTCCATCACCTAGAAAGGCATCTTACCCTTACATCAATCAATTACTTCATCACACAAGATCAATTACTTGGTAGATTTTGACTGTCAATTGCATATAGAGTGTTTTGCATGGACATAGCTAGTTAATAGAATAGTTCACGCAAAACTTTTGGATTCCAGCTCTGATTTTTCACTTGGGATGACAGGATAGATTCTATTGATTTACCTGCTATGGTCTGAATTTTTTGTCCCACCACCCCAATTCAGATGTTGAAGCCCTAATCCCCAATGTGATTGTATTTGGAGATAGGACCTGTAGGAAATAGTTAATGTTAAATGAGATTATGTATGGCATTAGAATAAGTCAGTTGGAATGGAGTTTAGATCAAGGTAAATTTGAGATTAGGTGGTTCTTTAAGAAATCAACTTCATTCTTATTTAGCTAAATACTACATTCTCAGTCTCACATTATTGGTTGCATTTGTTATCTCTTCATTTTCAGGATTTTTTTTCTTGCCTCTGAAATAGGCTAATTACTTTTTCAGAATAGACTTTTGAGTTTTGTTTTGTTAATTGTAGTAATGTTTATTTTAAGGACTTTTACACAATCATATGATTTTCTGTTAGAACAAATTTAGATATCATATAGTTCCACTGCCTATACTAGGTGTGTTGGAATCCTGCAGCTTAGGGTAAAGTGATAACTGGAAGGGCCCGTGGAAACCATCCTGTGCACTTATTTTAAAAAGAGATGAACTTCTACCTTTCCACATAATAACTTTAAGAAAGACGGTTGCTATTCTGTACAAAATCTTTTTTTTCTTTTTTAAATTTCTAGTGAGTATAAATGAAATTAAGTTGAAAAACATTTAAAACATAGAAAAAGACACCAGGCTCAAAATTTTAATGATCTCATTAAATGATTGACTTTTATATTAATTCCTTAGTTGTCAATTTTGCTACTTTTTTTAGCTTTCAGTTATATAAAAGTAGAACTATTATTGTGATTATTTTTCTTTTCAAAGGAGATTTTCTTTTTTTCTTGTTAAGGTACACTTTATGTTCTTTACATTAACATACAGATTCTTGAAATAAAGAGCATATGAGCTTGGCTCTGATGTTGTTCACTGCATGCTAGATGGGTAAATAGTGTAGCACTTTGGACAAATTTGTTGATTTCTGTGAGCTGAGATTCCTTATTTGTAAGATGGAGTTCATAGTATCAACTGCCTAGGGTTTCTGTAAGGTTTAAATGAGTTATTGACACCTAGTAAGAGTCCATTACATAGCAGATATTGTAGAGAGAAAATGATATGCCACCTTCTGTCGTCTTCCAACATCACTGTTAATGTGCTATGACAATGACAGAAAAAAAATGGCTGCTAAGAAGTTACACATTGTACAAGGTTACAACTCACATTTCAAAGTAAAACTATTATTTTTTTCTTAGCTTATTATGTGAAACCTTCAACTTCTGTTTGTCTCCCTCTGCCTTGAGCAGAAGGTCCCTAAAACATGATTGTGATCGATCACAGCATGAAAATTCCTTACTGGAATTCAATTTTTGTCTATGAGCTTAGCACAGACCATTATTTCAGTGTTGGAGGCATACAAAAGAATGGTATACTTAAAAAAATATACAGTTTAGTTCTGGACTATTCACAGGTTGCTTTACTCTGGCAGGAGTCAAGATTTGGTGAAGATTTTACTCTGGGAGTCAAGGTTTTACTCTGGTGGGAGTCAAGAATTCAAGAGAAAACTTGCTCTGGCATGATTGTGAAACCACAGTAAAAACGCATATCAGCAACACTTGGTTCAGATCCATTTACTCTGATGTATTATGAGTGACTCAATTTAATTGAAAATCACCATTGAATGTTGTTATTAAATAAAGTTATGAAATGCTTTGCTGTAGCAGCAGAGACTTATAGGTCTTGTGTGCAACATAAAAATTAATGAAATGGGCATTTAAAGATTACCCTTATAATATATCATGTAGTTTATCATTAAAATATTAAATTATTTTTATGTAATTAACCAAAATAAATGCACGTTCTGAGATTTTAAAATGATAACCAAAGAAAGCAAATGAGCTTGAATTTTACTAAGAATTTTATAACATAAAATAAGCAAGTAGTCTGATAATTACACACCACTGAGGAACTTTTTTTTTTTTTTTTTTTGGTCAAAGAAGCAGAAAATAAGGTAGATATTTAGAAATAGGGCATGATTTTTCTTTAGTATACACTCTGAGATGCTTGAAGATTTGATGTCTACAAGAGATCTCAAAGATATATTTTGAGATGTGTTGGGCCAATGCAGTAGACTCCCCAACATGCATTCCACCCCAACTGGTTAGTCTCTAACCATTATCATCTCATGCTTCTGGCCAGTGGTTTGTTTAGTTGTGGGAGCAACTTGGCTCCAGTAGGATATAAGCTACACGAGGGCAGGATTTTTTACCGTTTTGTGCACTGATGTATCCCTATGACTTAGCAGAGTGACAGGCCTATGGTAGATACTTGATTAATAATTGCAAAGAAAGAATGAGAGACAAAGAGAGAAAAACAAGAAAGAGAAATAAGGAGGAACGGTGAGAGGGAGGGAAGGTTGGAGGAAGGGAGGGAGGAAGAAAAGAAAGAAAGATAGAGAATGACATAAAGGGAGAGGATTGCTTGGGGTTCCTGGAATCAATCAACCTATGTCTATCACTCTCTCCCTACCTGACTTGAGCAAGGACCATTTTGCCCTATTGCTTCTGGTAGCCATTCATAGATCATAAAGACAACCAGCCATAGGATGCAATTGATCTCAGGATAGTAGAGCAAAAAAATGGAAAGAACCTAAATTCTTGAAGACAAAGTTAAGCATTTTAATTAACCAAGTCTGAAGTCACTTCTATCTCTGAACTTAATCATGGTGCAACAAAATATGTTTTATCTTATTTCATCTGCGTTGAGACAGAAGTTTCATTTGTTGCAGCTGATATGTTCTGAAATATAAAATCTGGATTCCAGAGTTTGGGGACTGAGGTTGAGAACCAGTCATTTTTTACCCGTTAGAGCCCAGTATGGAACCTATAATAAGGTTCTCTGTAATCATTAGTAACAATAGCAATAGCAGTATTATTCTCTAACCATATTTGTCAAGCCCTGTGCTAATGCTTTGCATACACCGGATCCCTATGGTGGCTTTACCAGGTGGTTATTACTGTTGTAGTTTGCAGATGTGGAAACTGAGACTTTAAGCAGTTAAGGAAATTTTATAGGATACAAACGATTAAGGGGGTTGATCTATATATTAATTCCTGTCTATTGGATTCCAGACTTCCAGCTTTATATCCCTAGGCTGTACTCACACAGGCCTCATTTTGGCCTGACTTTTAGAGAGCTCCCTTTTGAAATTTGCATGCTCTACCTAGAACAAAATAAAAAAAATTAAGGCTCAGCTTCTCTCCACATAATCCTTAATTCCAAACTTTCCCCAGCAATGCAAACATGCTTAATTACTCAGAATTTCTAGTTTTCCCATTGTCTATGGGTATCTGAATAAGAAAACAAAATAGACCTTTAACATAGATCTCTACAACATCATTAATATGGAAAATTTGGTATAAAGAAAACTTCCAGAATGATGGCAGAAGCAGAGGTGAAGAAAATCTCCAAACCAAACATTGATGTAGTGGTCACCTGGAAGATACATGTTTTTTAAGATACCCAGTTTCTATCTGCTACTTAGAAAGTGAAAAGAATACAGAGATTTAAAATAGTTTGCCTAAGCAAAATATGTCCACCTAAGTTTTTCTAAAAATTTAATAAATGATTTTTGAATTGGGAATAATAATAAACTAAGAATCAATATTTTTTGCTTTTAACATTCTCTCAAAATTTTTATCTTGCTTGCCAATCCTTTCAGTTTCATTTCCTGATTTTCATGGACTAGAAATGTGTTACTAGATGCTAATATTAATGAAGAATCTCTCCCAGGTAAACATGCATGCAAAAGTCCCCTTGAAACAATTTCTTATTCAAAAAAGATATTATTTATAGCACGTGGGAAATCTTTGGGAGAAAGCTAAACTCATTTTGATGAGATAACCTGTGGAATCTTGACATTTCCACTATTAATTTAGCAGTCCTTTTTATAATATATCTCAATTCTTCCAGTATCTTGAACTCATTGAATTTTTTATTAGCTCTAATATTTTCTAGCCTGCTTTGATAATTTTTTTATCAAGAATGTGGGTGATTTTTATAGTGCTGAAATACTATTCATTTATTCAGGTAATATTTATTGCTAATCTACCAAGCAATATGAAAGGCGCAGTAAAAAATAAACAAGACACAGTTCCAGAGATAGTCACATGGATAGATATTGAAAACGCAAACAATTAAAACCCATAAGAAAGGAAGGTAAGAAAAGAGTGTTAGAGAAATCCAAAGAACCTTAACCTGCCTAGAGAAACTGGGGGAATCTTACTTGAGTAGATAATTTCTTAGCTGAGCCTTTAAAAATAAACAATAATTTGGCATATAGGAAATAGAGTGGAAGAAATTAGTGGCAACTGAGACAGATGGAAGAGTATGTGGAAAAGCATGAGGGAGGAATGTGCGAATCTTCTAGAATGAACTATTATAATAAACTAAATCCTCATAAGGGTCCTGTGAGTTATTTTAATTATTCTCAGATTATTGAAAGAAACTAAGGCTAAGGCTTAGAAAACTTAAGTCATTAGCATTTCCCCAATTCTTTGTTGCTCACTCTTCCTTAGTTCAAGTCTTTCTTTCCTTATAAATTTATTACAGAAAACATATCAGAAAGCCAACCTTGTCACAATTATTCAGCAAATGTCTGTTGAATAAAGACACGTATCAAGGGAACAAAAGAATGCCATTTTTCTGTATTTATAATTTTAACAGCACTTTGTGTGACTTCATATTGGTCCCCGACATGATCAGAATTCATGCCAAAGCAATTCAATTTATGAGAACAATTTTAGAAAACCGAAACCTCTCTCAGAAATTTAAGTAGGGGATTGGTTATAGAAGAGTTGGAAGGTTTAAAAGAGCAAGAAGAAAAGGAAGGTGACCTAGAGAAGAAGAAAAGGGAGGAGGAAGAGGAAGAAGGAATGGAAAAGAAGGGAGGGGAGGTAAAGGAGGCAGGAGGAAAAGAGAGAGAAGGGGAAAGGGAGGAGGAAAATGAGAAGAAGGGGAAGGGGTTGGAGAAGAGAGAGAAGGAGCAAGAGAATGGGGAAAGGGAAGAAGGCGGGGAGAGGAAAGGTAAAGGGAGGATGAAGAAGAGGTTGAGGAGGAAGAGAAATGATGAGATGGAAACTGCCAATGATTTTGGCTCCTTTGTCAAAAATGTGTTGCCCGTATATGTGTGGGTTCATTTTTGGCCTCTTAATTCTGTTCCATTGGTCTGTATATCTGTTTTTCTGCCAATACCATACTGTTTTGATTACTGTGGCTTTGTGGTATAAAAGAAAGCCTCTTTAATAAGTGATGTTGGGAAAATTGGAAAGCCACATGCAACAAAGAATGAAATTAGCCTGTCTGATACCATACACTAAAATTAACTCAAAATAGATTAAAGACTTGAATATAAAACCTGAAACACTAAAATACATAGAAGAAAACATAGGTATTAAACTTATGGATCTTGGTCTCAGAGGGGTTTTTGTGAACTTGACCCCAAAGGCAAGAGAAGTAAAGCAAAAATAAATGAGTGGGACTACATCAAACTAAAACTTTACTGCACAGTAAAAGAAACCATCAACAAAACAAAAAGGCAACCAAATGGCTTTCCTGTCGCCAGTTGCGTGGAGAAGGCTCGCGACTTTCTGAGAGCCGAAAGTTGAGAGCTTTTTCGCGCCGCGGGGACTGCGCCTGGCGTCTGGGCAGTCGTAACCATGCCACAAAATGAACATATTGAGTTGCACCGTAAGCGCTATGGCTATCGTTTGGATTACCATGAGAAAAAAAGAAAAAAGGAAGGTCGAGAGGCTCATGAACGTTCAAAGAAGGCAAAAAAGATGATTGGTCTCAAAGCTAAGCTCTACCATAAACAACACCATGCTGAGAAAATACAGATGAAAAAGACTATCAAGATGCATGAAAAGAGAAACACCAAACAAAAGAATGATGAAAAGACTCCACAAGGAGCAGTACCTGCATATCTACTGGACAGAGAGGGACAGTCCCGAGCTAAAGTACTTTCCAATATGATTAAACAAAAACGAAAAGAGAAAGCGGGAAAATGGGAAGTCCCTCTGCCCAAAGTTCGTGCCCAGGGAGAAACAGAGGTATTAAAAGTTATTCGAACAGGAAAGAGAAAGAAGAAAGCGTGGAAGAGGATGGTTACTAAAGTCTGCTTTGTTGGAGATGGCTTTACTCGAAAACCACCTTAATATGAAAGATTCATCAGGCCAATGGGCTTATGTTTCAAGAAGGCGCATGTAACACATCCTGAACTGAAAGCCACCTTTTGCCTGCCAATACTTGGTGTAAAGAAGAATCCCTCATCCCCACTTTATACAACTTTGGGTGTTATTACCAAAGGTACTGTCATTGAGGTGAACGTGAGCGAGTTGGGCCTTGTGACACAAGGAGGCAAAGTTATTTGGGGAAAATATGCCCAGGTTACCAACAATCCTGAAAATGATGGATGCATAAATGCAGTCTTACTGGTTTGACAGCAGTCTCATACAAATAACTCCTTATAATTATTGAAGACTACGCACCAATCAAGAAAACAGCCTTTACTGTGATGTTTCTGAGTACTACCAAACAGCAGTCAAGAGAATTATTTATTCTATTGTAAAAACCATTAAACTGGCCCTCTTTTACAAAAAAAAAAAAAAAAAAAAAAAAAAAAAAAGGCAACCAAATGAATAGGAGAAGACATTTGCAAGTGATACATCCGATAAGGAGCTAATATCCAAAATATATAAAGAACTCATATAACTCAACAACAAAAATCCAATTTAAAAATGGGCAGAGGATCTGAACAGATACTTTTCCCAAGAAGACACATAGATGGTCAATAGATATATATGAAAAGATGGTCAACTTAATTAGCTATAAGGGAAATGCAAATCAAAACCGTGATGAGATACCACCTCACACCTGTTAGAATGGCAATTACCAATAAGACAAGAAATAACAAGTGTTGAAAAAGATGTGGAAAAAGGAAACCCTCATACACTACTGGTGGAAAAGTAAATTGGTGCAGCATCTGTGGAAAATGTTTCCTCAAAAAATTAAGAATAGAGCTAGCTACCATATGACCCAGCAATCCTGCTTCTGGGTCTCTAACTGAAAAAATTTGAAAACACTTATTCTTAAAGATATATGTGCCTCTATGTTCGTTGCAGCATTATTTGCTATAGCCAAGACATGGAAACAATGATGAATGATTGATAAAGAAGATGTGGCACATATATACAATGGAATATTACTCTGCCGTAAAGGTGAAATATTGTCATTTGTGACAATATGGATGAATTTTGAGATCATCAATGTTAAGTGAAATAAGTCAGATGTAAAAGGACAAGAAGTCTATGATTTCACTCATACATGGGACATAAAACAGAAAGCAACAAACAAACAAAACAAACAAATTCTTAGACACTGACAGCAGTATGGTGGTTACCAGAGGGGAAGGGAGTTGGAGGGAGGATTAAGAGGGTAAAGAGGGTCAAATATATGGTGACAGAGGAGACTAGACTTTGGATGGTGAACAAACAATGCAATATATATTATGTATTATATATATATATATATATATATATATATATATATATATGGTATTATAGAATTGTACACCTGAAACTTATATGTTATTAGCCAGTTACCCCAATACATTTAATTTAACAAGAAACTACCAATTAATATCTATTCATATGTTCATTTATCATTTGGATTTTTTTTTTTTTTATGAATGTGAAATGCCATTTAAATCATTTGCACATTTTGCTATTGGGGTGACTTGTAGAAGCATAAAAGTTCTTTATATATTCTGCATGCTAGCTTCTTCTTAGTTATGAGTTGCAAATCCCTTTTCTTACTCCATTTTTAAGCTCCTTTTTGTTGTCCTGATATATAAGTTCCGATTTAATTGAAGTAGAATTTATCAGTTTTTCCTTTATGCTTAATGCTCTTTCTGTTTGAAAAATTCTTCCCTCCCTGAGGTAATAAAAACATTACTCTATATTATTTTCTAAAAGCTTTATAGGTTTGCCTTTCACATTTAGGAAATTAATCCACCTATAATTAATATTTGTTTTAATTGTAAAATATTATCTGTGTCCATTCTGGAAAATAGAAGTCACTCCAGGCACTTCAATAGAGCATTTATTTAGAGAATCTATTAGAAAACTGTTGGAAGGACTGAAGGAACAAAAGGAAGAAAGAGGACATCTCTAGAGAAGCAAAAGTGACAAGGTGTCATTACCTAGCCATCAGGAAGATGCCTAACACCCCTAGGGTGAAGACTGTGGATCATAATCAGTAGAGCCACTTTACATTTTTGATGCAACTATAAATATCTCATTAATATTTTTGTCTTATTTATTACTGTTATACAGAAATATAATTGATTTTAATATTTATTTTGCATACAGTGACCTTGCTATATTCTCCAGTCACTTCTAATAGTTTACTGAACTTTTAAGCTTTTCAAATAAAGACTTAAAAAGTATAAAAGCCTCTTCAATAAATTCAAATTGTTTACCTAACTTTTCAGCTCTTTAGTGCTATTGATGTGATTTAAAAAATAAAAATATCTATGTTTGTTATTGTTTTCATTGGTAGGGTTAATTTGAATGACCTAGTTTGTCTTTACTGGAAATGAAGTGTCTGATATTTTAAGTAACATTTTTATGAATTGTAAATGCTTGATGACTTAAAGTTTTATTCAGAAATTCCATTTTCCTTTCCTTTTGTGAGTTATAGAAATATCATCACTCTACTATCTGCTCAAGTTCTATTTTTTAATAGAATAAAACATATTTAACAGAGTATTATGACATCCTGTTTTAGTAGGCTTTTAATTTATCCAGCTTTACTCTGTTTCCATCTATCTCTTCTTAATCTCCCAAACTCCATGGTATCAATTTACTCTCCTGATTTTAGGATATGCATTATATCTATGAAATACCACAGTTGAGATAGTTGTATAGATATTATATTCTGAACTACCACTATGCATAATAAAAGTCACAGATGTGTGTCCTTATCTATTGGTAGAAAAAGGCCAATTGGATTTTATATTGCTTCCATATCAACTTTTTTAATTCTCCTATTTTACTTCCATTTAATGCTGGTACATTTTTTTTTGTCTTGATATATTTTTTTGACATTTTCTCCCTTTTATTCCTTGAAATATATCAGCAATCCTTCAAATGTCATTTTGTCATGCATCCAAGATCTTTGCATTATGTCAAGAAATTGAGATCTTAGAAAGAGAAATGTATTATCAAGAAATACATTAGAAAATTTCATTTTGATTAGAAGTTTATATTCAAGAATATGGTGTGTTCTATCAAGGGGTACTAAGACAATGCAGATACAGTTAATTTACTATTACCATTCAGCTATCTACAGTTCGTATTAAAAACACCTGTCAAAGCTACCCATTAATTGTCAGATTATGATAAATCTAGAAAGTAATCTTAAACTAGCAATGACTTCTTCTGACATATCCTTTTTTCAGCTTATTAATCCATTCTCACAGCAGACATGACATTGTCATTGTGAGAAATGATGGACTTGCTGTGATCATTTACTGAAGCTTCTGAATTAAAAGTAACACCTTGTATATACATAGAGAAAAAGAACACATTTCATTTTAAGATTAAGGTGCATTATAAAAAGACTGTCTGAATACCTTCAATACTTCAGAGAAAAGTTTATCTTGCCTGAAAGATTGTTTGATTGAATCATCTAAGAGAAAAAGGTTTGTGCACAAAATCACAAGAATGCAATATTGAATACCACTGCCCCATTACCATTAATTGTTATGCTTCTTTTAGCATCTCAGTTCTATTGTCCAATGTAATTAACTTAATCTTTATCTAACAAAAGGCATCCCCTCTTGGAATTTATGGGCCAATTCTACTATTTAAAAGCCTGTGATACTTATTAGAGACTAAAATAATTTTATTAACTTATTTACTACTTATTAAAATACCAAATACCAAATTATAGTACAATTTGCTTGTTTATGACTGAAATTCCATCAGCTTTAGCTGGACTTTCAACATCAGTGAATTGCAACTGGTCTGTTCTCATCAACATTTGTACCCAAATTAACTGCGATGTCCAAAGGAAAGGTTAGCTGGAATCAGTAATGGGTTGGGTTGGCTATATTTTCTTCTGAAATTTCCTCAGGGTGTATATTCTTTGTAGACAAGTATCTTCTCTTGAAACCACAATGGATCCTTCATCATTTCCATCTATAGGAATTGTAAGAAGATAGAAGCGACTATTTCCTAAATGGTGATATGGCATCCAAGGGTATCTCACATATTTTAAGGAAGCATAAAAATATTTCTCCCCAATTCTGAGATGAGTGAATTTCAAGAAACTTTAATAGATGAGCACATGAAATTAAAGTTTCAGTTGTTTAATTTATTAAACTATTTTATCTGGGTGTCTATGATTATTTTAGAAGGAATTAACTTATTTTGACTATTATACTTCCTTAAATTCAGGGTGTATTTCAATCTTCTGTATTGAAAATATATGGGAAAATAAAGGAACATGTCTTCTCTGAGTTAGACTTATTGTGAATATAGCCAGTGCACATATCTCAGAAATCTCTACTTCACAATAGAAACATATCTTGATTTGTCTCCATCAGTGGAGGAAAATTGAATTGCCATTTTTTGTTATCTCTCTAGGTCAGTACTTCTCAACCATAGGTGATTTTGTTCCACCCAGAGGACAATTTACAATGTCTGAAGACATTTTTGGTTGTCACAAATAGAGGTAAAGTGCTACTGAGACACCAGACTAGAGACCAAGAATGCTGCCAAATATTTTACAAGGCACAGGACAGTCCCTGCCAACAAGCCATTAGTGCTGAGATTGAAAAATCCTGCTCTAGGTTCTTCAGCATTTGAGCAGATCGAAGACCACCAAGCTACTGAAGTCTGTTTATAAGCTCCGCTGCTTTAAGTAAAGGTTAGTATATTGAGCTAAGAAACCATTGAATAGGAGCCCAGTTTAATGAGTTCTCAATAAAATACATGGAGGAGGAGCAGGAAATACGTTTTTATCATCTGTGCCACAGCAGATGGTCCGCTCCTACTAGCCACATATTCACAGGAGATTTCTGGATCGAGAAAAACACCTAAAGTGGCAAAATGATATAGAAATCTAGATCTGTCTGAACCTGAGGCTATGTACTTTAGAACTTTTGATTGCTATAGTCTGTTCTTTAGGTGTTTTCATTTAGGGGTGCTCCCTGCCTATGGTAATGGAGCAATTTCCCTAGTCCTAATTTTTTTCTCTCATAGTTTAAAACTACAATTCAAGATTAACAGTTGTTCTGTTGGACAGGTTTGCTGCCAAATCTTATGCTAAACATATGAGGGGAAGAACATACTAAAAGTATTGCAATAGAGGTAAACGTAACAATATGCTTTCTAAAGGTAAAAATGTTAAAACTTGTAAAAGTTTCAAATAAGGACATGAGAATATGATCATGTTATTTCTGCTCCCTTTTCTGGTAACAGTTGTGCTATAAATGGGAATGCTGTAAGACGTTTCCAGCTACTTCCTACTTGGAGCTATGTTGACTTATGCTCTGTATTTTGGTAGCTGGGTTTCCTGTCTCTGAAATCTAATTTTTCTATTGGGAGAATCTTTGATCCCTAAACTCAATCTTCCTAATGCCAGCACTCGGGTTGTTTGTATTTACTGATTATTGGCCCCTTTCCTGACTGGATTTGCATGCCAAAATCTTAGACTCTATTTTTATACCTTTAAGCTAATCTTCCTACACAGACCTAATTTTTATATCCTTTGTGATCTCTCCTTGGAATAATGGTCTTCTACAATCCCTTTCCTGCCATATATACATTTAGTATTTCACGCACAAACACACACATTTCCTATTCATAGTCTACACTGACTCGTTTGCCAATATTGTATATTTAGTAAATTTGATCAGATATCTCAAAAAGCATCATGATAAATTCCAAAGAGTAGGACTTGTACAAGACATACTCTCTGATTATAATAATTCAATTAATACAAAAATGAATGAGTTAGAAAAGATTAACCCCTTTAAATTCCTGGGTAAAAAAATGAGCACAAAATTAAAGAAATTCAAATTACATAGGAATTAATGAAAATACGAATAATTTGTATGAATATCAATGTTGCATAGCTAAAGCTTATACTTAGACTAAAATAAATGGCTTTAATTAAAGAACAAAGATTGAAACAAATCAATGAAAACCTTAAGTAACTATATACTTTTTTGTTTTTCTCACTGACATCTAGGGGCTTTATTCAGCCACCAAAATGAAATGAATCCCTCCTTCTCTCCCTCAGAAGTCTCACAGAATTTCTTTAGCATCTTTATTAGCACCAACCCAGGGTCCAAGTGGCCTGTGTCTACATCTGCTGCTCTGCAGACCGTGGTTCCAGAAAGGCGGGCCCTGACTGATGCCTCCCACAAGCCTCCCCACGCCTAGCACACAGTGGGCATTGGATAAACATCTGCTAAACTGGATTGAACTGCATTACTTAATAGCAGGTAAACCGGAGGAATTCAGAGCGTTTCAAACAATATGTCCCTGTCTCCAGCAGATTCCTTCCTCCAAGGACAAGCTTTATTTCCATAAACAATAAGTTGCATGTGCATAGAGTAAGAATGGTGGCACGAAAACACAGCAATGCTATGATATGTACATGGGATCACAATGCAGAGTCCCTACTGTTCCTGACACCCAAGCCACTCAGCCATATTCTTCTACTTTGGTGCAAATATGGGTGCTATTATTATAAACTTGAAAGGTTAGCCAATATGAACCCAAAATAATAACTCATTTTTATAAAATGCAGAGGTATTTTCCCTTTAATTTTTAGAAGATATTAAAGCAATGAGATGGGTCAAAACTTCTAACACACAAAACCATCTGCTGCTGAAATGTAAGGAAAGAGAGACAAAATTCACTGCTTCTTCCTATTATTTAGTTATCCCATTCTTTTTTTTAAAATCTGTTAGTTTTTTTCTTGTTTTGTTTAATTTTAATTCGTTTCAGGTGTACAACACAGTGCAATAGTTATAGCTTTTACCCCTCAAAGTGACAATCCCCCTCCCCCAATCCACCACCCCTCTTTTCCCCCCAATAGCATACATATCTGTTACCATTCCATTGACACTACATACCTTTTAAAGGTAAAAATGTTAAAACAGTTTCAAACAAGAAGGTGAGAATAAGATCACTCAACTCCAAAAGTAATACAACTAAAATAATTTTAGAGAACAGATTTAGTAAAGATAAATTCTGAAATTATTAGAATATAAAGTGAAAGATTAGAAATTTTTTACTAAATTATAAAAATAATTCTCCAAAGAAAGACAAAGAACAAAAAGGTGATTCATAAAAGAATATATTATAAATGTAAATGTAAAGCTCACCACTACTCAGGAAAATATGAATACAAACTATGAGGTATTCTTTTTTATCCATTAGTTCAGCAAATATATCAGAAAAAAATATATATATATCAGTTTTTAATGAGGTTGAAAGGAAAAAGCTATCTTACACATTGTCAGTTGAATATAAATAGCTAGCAATACTTGGTACATCAGGCAGGGTTTTTCCAAATAAAAAAATAATCATATCCTTTTATTCACCAGTTCTACTTCTAGGGATCCATCTTACGGAAATAAATACATGACTATGCAATCAGTACCACCCTTAAATTCAGGTCACAGGGTGCCCTATTCTTAAGAGGGTTCAGTCCTGCCTTCCTTTCCCTATGGAGTCGATAGTCGTTGGGGTCAAGAAGTCATGCCATTTTGGAGTCTGTTATCCCCTGCTCCCACCCAGGATCACATTGCATATACTCAGGATTCAGAATTCTCTGCCAAATGACAGAAGTCACCTTTCATGTTCTGAATGGGCCTTTTCCCCAGTTTGTTCTCTCCCAGTACCTCTAGGCTGAAGGAGTGGCCAACTGGAGGCTATTTGCAAGGGGAGAGTCTATAAGAAGATTGCAGGCTGAGTGAATGTTAGGACTGAAGTGTCCACATGTGACAACACAAGGCCAGTTGTGTTATAGGACTGTCCCTCACATAGACTGAGAACTGGGGCAGGTAGAAGGGCAAATGGCTAGGGACCAAGACATCTGAGAATTGGAAATTTCAATTTGGTCTTCCAGATCATTATGAGTTTATATTTGTTTAAAGTAGGAAGATAGAATTTATTTTATTTAACAACTCGTTAGCTTGATCAATACCTTTAAGTATTTAGACATGATATGTGACCCTCCAATTGTACCCTTTCCCCTGGACAGCAAATGTTAGGGGTGGACCTGAATACAATGATATAAGTTCAAGAATATTTGTTGCAGCATTGTTTTAGTTAATAAACTAATTTACCATTAAAGGAGCAATAGTTAAATAAAACATGGAAAGCATAAACTATAGGATATTATGCAGTCATTAAAATAATTTTTAAGTTTATAAATATTGACTTGGGAAATCACATGTTAATTGACAAAAATGTTGTAGAATCAATGATTAGTATAATTGCATTACGTAACTAGGAGAACAATAATAAAAACTAAGCAACAAAATCCTATGATGGATAAACATAGGAGACAGTGAATATGTTTTCATAACAAACTGACAATATTGGCTTCCCAGGAAAACAGCACTGGGGTGAAGTAAAAAAAAAATCTTTATTTTTTTATTACTGAACCTCTATATTTATTGAAATGTTATTATAACTATGAATTCTTTTATAATTTTAATAATATATAAAATTTTTCTTAAAATCAAGTAAGAATGACATTATTTGATGCAATTTAAAGACTTAAGTTGAAAAAAGTTATTGTCATTAAATTTTCTTTTCAAATGAAAAAAACAGGGTAGCAGTACATTTCCATTCTCAGGGAACCCTGATTCTTACACATAGACTTATAGACTCCTTAATTGATTTTGAACAAACATGGTTTACTTCATTCTGGATTTTCCATGGGTACTATTCGAAATTATTTTCTTTTCAAATAACAGCAATAGGGAACAAAATCATTTATTGGGTTCTTGGGTTGTTTTGTTCTTGTCATTGAAACATTAATCTTCTCTGGTTTTCAGGGTGATTTTACATCCTTCCTTTCTCTTCATACTCCCCCTCACTCTCCCCAACCTCAGCAAGTGACTTTATTTCATTGTCTTTTAGAAAGTAGAAGCCTTCCAGTGGAGCTCCAAAAGGTGTTCTATCAACAAACCCACAAATGTATTGGTGCCTTCAATCTCTTTCTCCCCTACTAATTACAGGGAAGTCTTCCTCCTACCTAAGACCAGGCCTTCCACCTGTGCCCTGGGTCAATCTGATACTTTCTTGCCTTCAAAAAGCTTTTCTCTTTCATCTATTTCCTCTCACTTTTGCATTATCATATTTTCTCCACTGGATTATTTTCATTATACAAATATGATCAATACCTACCCTCTTACAGAAGGATCTCAGCCACCATTCCTCTGAAAGCCATTTTTACAAATAACTCCCTATTGGCAAATCCAAAGAGCAAAGAACACTGTTATGTCCTTATCTTTAACTGTTTAGCAGCATTTGACACACACATTAAAATTCTACCACTCCATTCCCCTTGAAGCATATACTTTTTCTTTTGACTTTCTTTTTGTCTCTCTGACAATTCTTTTTCCAGCCCCTTTACTAGCCTATCTTCCCTCATCTGATATCTAAGTGTTGAAGTTTTTTGTTGATCAGTTCCTTGGTATGCCATTTTTTGAGCTTCTATTTATTCCATAAATATTCTCCCTGGTCAATCTTGTCCATCCCATTTTTTTAAGTGATATTTATATGCTAATGTGTCCCAAATTTTCATCTTTTGCACAAATTTCTTTATGAGGTTAACTTAGCATTTGACAGGTTCACTTGATGTCAAAGACACATCTCCCTTAAGTACCTAAAATTGAACTCTGGTCTCTCCACCCCATCCCTGGCATCTACTCCAGTATTACACATCCTAGGAATCAGTACAATCACTCACTGTGTTATTCAAGGTAGAGACCAGAGATTCTTCCTTGATTCTACCTCAGCATTAGAAGTTTTTTTTTTTTTCTTCACTGCCACCATCTCCTCTCATAAGGGACATTCAAATAGCTTCCCATTGGTTTCCCACTCTTCTCTCTCTCCAAGATATATCCCAAATAGCAGCCTAAGTGCTCTTTTGAAAACTAAATCAGATCACATTACCTCCTGCTTAAAAGTCTTCTATGACTTCCCCTTGTATTGAAAGCAATATCCATACCACCTCAGGTGACTTAAAGACCCTGAATGATAGCTCCCTGACAACCCTTCCAATATAATCTCCCTTCTGCACCTTGCTCACTGTGCACAAGCTTAAATGGCCTCAGTTCAGTTCATCATGCATGACTTTTTCTATCTTAGGAGCAGCACAGAGCTATTCTTTTTGCCGAAAATGTTCTCCCTGCAAATCCTCACATGATTTCTCATCACTCCAGTCTAATGGTAAATAGTATATCCTCAAAGTAGTTCTGTTTATTCTCCCTGACTGATTTGATATTCAGCATTCTTCTTAGTTTGTACTCACATAATTATTTACGTTATCTTTTTCTCACTTGACTTAAGATTTACATCTTTATCATTCATCACTGCTTACCTAACGTCAAACATAATGTACCACCCAAAGTAGTATTAACGAGTATTCATTGACTGATGAATATAAAATGAGGCAGTTAACAGTATTCAGGAGAAGCATCATACATATATGAAAAGCTTCCACAGTCTTGCATAAATAATGCCTCACTAGAATTGTTATTAAATTCCTTTTACAAACACTATAGTCTAAGTGAAAAAATATCACTTGGAAAGCATAGAGGAAAAAAATCCAAACAAACGATTTCCTACCCCATTAAAATGGCTCAGTGAATTATTTCCAGTGCTAATATGTTCTCCTGGTCCTCTGTCTTAGATTATAATTAAGCAAGGAGCACGCTGGACTGTGACCTCTAGAAATGGGGACGAATGGTTATGGCCTGTGTAAGGCTATTCTTAGTCCCCTCCTCCCTCCTACTCTACCTTGCCCTCTTTTCTTCTTCTTCTTTTTTTCTCAAATACGAGATGATCAAAGAAATATACTCCTTCCATTGTTTATAACAATAAAGCATGTTCACAAGTCAGAAACCCAAATGGAGTCCAGATTTAGGGGCGAGTGCCTGTCTTAGGATATTTGGTTCTTTATCAAGAATGAGAACAGGATGTCTACATTTACAAGACCTTTCTGATAGTGATTTAGAACAAGGAGGATATCAATAATAGCAGAGAAGAAATGGCAGAAAGAAAACACATTTCAAAGATATTTGGAGGCTCATTAGATATAAGCGATAAAAGAGAGAATGGTTAAAGATGACTTTACCTCTTAAATCTTGAGCCACTAGGAAAATATCAGAGAGGCTGAAATGCAGAACTGTAGAGCTCCATGTTGAACACCTAGCATCTGCTTAATATGACCTCTTTGATTGTAAGTTATTTATGTTTGCTTACATAACATTGAATTTTTCCTCTAGTTATTATATGGGGAAAGAAAGTCAAGGCACCAAATGAATTCTTAATGTAAGAAGTAAAATGAGCCTTACTGTCAGGTGGGGGGAAATTTTTTTAATTTAGACATGACACCAACGCTACATTCATGTGGACAAGAAATCAGAGGAAGCACCACCTTCCATATATCTTTAATAATATCATGTGGCTTATCTTGATGAAAATTAAGTTTCACTAAATGTAAGCTTTATTTTAGGGGGAAATTTTAAAAACAAAGCCATTTTAATAAATTTGAAATGTCTTTCTCTTAGGATTGTTATAACCTAGTTTTTAGATTAAGCTGAATGTCAAAAGAACACTGAAAACAGCCTACTGATATTATAAAATTGGCAACAATGGCAGGAAGCTTCAATCATGAGAAGTCAGTTCCTCTCATTATTGCAGCTTTAGGAATTATCACTGACATATCCATTTTTCTATATTACTTCAACATCTGGCTTACAGGAAACATTTTAATTTGTCTGTCTTGCCAGTAGACACAGCCCATCAGTAATTTAAAACTAGTGAAAGAGAAATTTTGAAATATCACAAGTCTTCCACTTTGAGTAATACCTCTCCTAACTTCTAAAACAAATTTCCATTTATGTTTTATTGTACAAAATATACTGAATTTATGTGGGACGTGGTTATCTTGCTATAAAACTGTATTTTTATAATGTGTAATCTATGGTTGGATTCGTGTGTCAGAGATCTCTGTGTCTCAAGTGACTTGGATTACATTCTTGGGATTGATTACATTTCTCTTAACTCAAGCCTTAACCTTTAGGTAATTGTGTACTTTACCCTTGCAAGTATTTGAAAACCAGACAACCAAGGAAGTTTTAATGCCCAAGATTATATTAAACTCTATGTAAAGCCATGTCTGGCTTCCTTGACAATGACAGTGGGTTACTTTCTGCAGTCCCTTCCCCCACCTTTGTTTCTGGAATCATTGATGCGGCATTAAATTCATTTAGAGCTAGGGTAACCATACGTTCCCAGTTTGCCCTCCAAGTTTTCATTTATACATCCTGTCTGGCATCCTGTCTAGCTAGTGCCTCTTTTAGTCTCAGAAGCGTCCCAATTGGTATGATAAGCTACATGGTCACCCTGTTGTTAGCTGAGTAAGTGCATCTAGGATCTCCTGCTGAGTTGTCTTCTTCCCAAATACACGTGTCCCTCGTGTTGTTTTCTGTCAAAAGTGTTGCTTTAAAATCTCTGGTCTGTGCCTTTCTTTCATCAGGGGCAGAGGGTCAAGTCCACCAAAGCTGGGATTTCTTAGGCCTGAGAATTGATAGCTCTCAGTCAAGGCAACCAGTGAGGTAAGAAATGAAGAAACTAGAGCTAAACTTGTACAGGAAAGTGATGATACAAAAAGCCAGCAGGGGAGAATGTAAGACAAAAAAAACCCAAAACTCTAATTGAAATTAGAGTCAACAGTCCAGAATTTGGCCCCAAAGGTGAAAACAAATGCAAAACAGATGGAGTTATCCATGGTTTTTAGCTAGAAACTAGAATGCTGTTTGAGGCTTCTTTTTAAATGTCCCTGACAGTGTCACTCAGAGTTTCATTTTTACTTAAAAGGCAGGGAGTGTTTGGGTGATGTTTGTCTTAAATGCATCATCTCGCTGGTAACTCCAAGTCTTCTTTCAAAGCCTATAGACTTTATCTTCCTGTAAAACTTTCTCAGTGGGACTCATTTTCCACTTCTGCTATATATTTGTTCAAAGTATAATTTAGTTTTTCACATTTTTATGTTGTTTAGTTATCTTTGGGCAAAGAAAAAAGAGTTGTCAGAACTAGGAATAAAAGGATTCTGTCTTATAGAGCTTCCTCTCATTTTGATATTGATTGTGGGTCAATGGATATGGAGATGGTCATTTATTTAAGTCTAGTGACCTATTCCTGCCTTCAACCCTCCATGTAATATTTGGATTTCCACTTGTTCTTTAGCTCACCTACTCAAGCCCTGAGACTTGTACACAGAGGAGGTGAGGAACTCTTTCTGAATAACAGCCCTGCCCCAGATATGTTCCTTGACTTTCATAATTAACTATTACCTAAAATTTTGGTTTCTTTTCAATTCCTCCTTTCCTTCTTCCTTTTTTTAAAAAATAACTTTTAGGTTTGTAAACTGAATATTTTTCTCCATTCATCTTTGTACTGATTATAGCAGCTAGAATTAAAACTTTTCTGCTATGACTACAAAACAATGGTCAGAGTTTGTATACTTTCTTTGCAGCTAATTTTCCTCTTTGTTCTCCCTATTAGCATGCTTTTCCTGAGACATTCATTCAGGCTTTCTGCATTTTGGTTCCTTCACAATCATCCGGTACAAAGAGAAGCATCAGTTATGACGTATTCAATGGGTAAGATGTTTGATTGCCAATTTTATTTCTTGCTTTTCCCATAAGTAATATAAAGGATGGAGCTTTCAAATGCAGCCCTCCCAAACCCTGCCCAATCAACAATAAAACTATAATTTTATTTTTTGTCCTCTCCCAAACAATTAGAACTATTATATGAGTTGTGAGATAATGACAACTACAACCAAATTTCTGTGATTATCTTTGAAAGCATGGTTTTATGTGAAACAAATGCAAAGTTGTGTCTAGAATATGAAAATAAATTAACAGCTAGAACGAGAGAAGTGTTTATAAAAACACACCCTATTGGCTTAAAATATAAACTTTCTAATTCAAAATACAAACCTTCATTCTATCAAATTTTAATGATGATATGGTTCAGTAAACCATGGTGAACTCAGTAAAATCCTTCCAAGATGTATTACAAGTACAGTTTATTAAATTTATAATTTCTGTCTATTTCCATGTGACATTTCTGTAATCAACTTTTAACATAATTTGTACAGGGATTAATTGAATATACAAATATAATTTTTCAGTTAATGGAAATGAACACAAGAAAATCTAAATTTAGAATATTTTATATCCTTGTTAATTGAAGATTGGTTACATTGTCACAGAAAATTGTGGAATATTTTTGATGTCTTGTACGCATGCTATGTTTTTAAATCAGTTCAGGGACCAACACAAGTAGAAAATCGATTTCTGTCACCAAGAAAACTGGGTGCTCTGACTTGATTGCTTGAAAATTTACTTGGCCTGTTTCATGGTAGTGATTCAACTCTTCCTTGAAGAGAAAGGGCTTATTTTATTATTTTTAAGCAAATGACTTAATCTCTTGCTATGTATCTTCTAATACTGCATATTTACTTGTTATTGTAGCAAGTAGGGAATGAAGAAAAAAGTTTCTATCCACCTGCTCTGTGGCATTTTGGCAAATGCCAATTTGTTTGCCCTGGCAAAAGGAGAAATTCTATTTGATGTCCCAGTAGAAGGATCTAGTTAGTTAAGGGTCAAGGGGAAATTAATTAAAAATGGATTAAAAATTTAAACATAAGGGGTTAATTTCCAAAATATGTAAGGCACTCCTAAAACTCTGTGGCAAAAAGAAAAACAAATAAAAAAATGGAAAAAGGACTCAAATAGACATTTCTGCAAAGAAGGCATACAAATAGCCTACGAATATTTGAAACATTCTCACCATCACTAAACAGCAGGGAAATGCAAATCAAAATCACAATGAAGTATCACTTCATACCTGTCTGGGTGGCTATACTCAAAAAAAGGAAAAAAAAATTGATGAGGTTATGAAGAAATTGGAACCCTTATGCAGTGATGGTGAGAATATAAAATGGTGCAGCCACTATGGAGAACAGTGTGGAGGTTCTTTAAAAATTAAAAATGGAACTACCATATGATCCAGCAATCCCACTTCTGGGTATCTACCCCAAAGAATTGAGATCAGCATCTTGAAGAGATACCTGTACTCCCATGTTCACAACAGCACTGTTTACAATAGCCAAGGTATGGGAACAACACAAATGTCCATTGACAGATGCATGGATAAAGCAAATGTGGTGTATACATACAATGGAATTCATTCAACCTTAAAAAAGAAGGAAATACTACCATTTACAATAACACAAATAGATCTGGAAAACATTATGCTAAGTGAATTAAATCAATTACAAAAAAGAAAATACTGCATAATTTCTCTTGTGTAAGCCATCTACAATAGTCAAACTAATAGAAGTAGACTACACAGTGATGGTGCAGGGGGAGAGGGAGAGGGATAGAGGATTATTGTTTAATGGGTATAAAGTTACAGTATACAAGATGAGTACATTCCAGAGATATGCTGTACAACATAGTGCCTAGCATTAAAAATAAGGAATTATGCACTTAAAATTTTAGAAAATAGATATAATTTTAAGTGTTTTTACCAAAACAAAACAAACAAAATGACACAAGGAAACTTGGAGGTGAAGGATATGTTTATTACCTTGATTGTGGTAACACAAGTGTGTATATATATATATATATATATATATATATATATATATATATATATATATATGGCCCAAAAATGTATACACCTTTTAAGACAGGAAAATTGTATTAAAATTGTAATACTCAATGTATACCAATAACAAAAGATGAATACAAGTCATGTTTGACTTCTGCAATTACAAGAGGCGCTCAAAGTGGTTACCATCAGCATCCAGACACCTCTGATTATGGCAAACTACTGCTTGAGCAACGCTGACCAAAGTGTCCACTTTTATACATTTTTTGGCACCCCCGGTACAAATTGTATGCATTAACTCTATGTGTTTTTTTGTATATCAATTATATTTCAAAAAAATTGGGAAAAAAGAAAAGTTCAAGGGAAGCTACAAATACTTGGAGAGAAAGAATTATTTTTTTTAAATAAGACTTGATTAATTGCATTTTTTTGGAAAATAAGCATATTTCCTATATATGTAAGCTCAAGTGCTGAATTTATCATTTCAATGAGCTATTAAATGATATTCTCTGTTCTTTTATATGAGATTATAGGTAACAGTTATAGGAAAATTATAAAGTTGAAAAAAGTCTTCAAAAGTTATCTAGAATCCTTTAGACTGTCATTCTCCATTTTAGCAGAAGAATATGTTCCCTGGAGAGTAAATTCTTTCTTTTCAAATCAACTCCTGCCATTAATGCAGTGTTCTTATCCAACCCCCTGCTGTATCTTTTGCAGGATTACAATATAGAATGTGTTGAAAATTTTTCAGAATAGTGTCCCCTTTATTAATTATATGCAGAGAGCTGTGTTTAAGACAAATCATTCAGGAAGAGCTTGATAAAAAGCAGTGGCAAATTTAGTTTTCAGTTATACCCGTTTGCTGAATACAACTAGAGGAGTAATGGTAACTAGTCATTTGTTTGGGTTGCTCAAGGGCTGCTCTTTACTGAAATAATCTTCAAAATTAATTCTACCCCCCACCCCCAATTCTCATATAGTCCTTTTTAATAGAAGCTGGATAGGGATGTCTTGTTATGAATACTAATTACCATATTAAGTTGTCTAATATTCACCTTATGTAGAGAGATTTTGTTATTGTTATAATGTGCTTAGTTATAATTGAAATTAAAGATAACTTTCTCGTCCTTTGGTAAAACTAGATGATTAATTTCACTGACTAATTTGAAAATTTTTGAAAATATTATTACAAAATAATATTAGTATCTAAGAAAATAGGAAGTCTAAAATCCTGCATAAAAAAAGAGGGATCTTAATATTTATAAAGTAAAAATAGTACTTATTAAAATATAATCAGAACTTATCAGAAATTGTGTTTTTTTCATTGTGTTGAATGATAATTTGCCTTCAATTTAATTTGATGATTATAAAATGTGGAACAGAAACATTAAAGTCAAGTTTTAGATGCAAGGCCATATTCATACCTCTTCAGTGAGCATTTGCAACATGAGAATAGCTAAGTAAGACTTTCACACATGTTCATTTTGTGTTACATATATTTTCTAGAAAAATGGAGGATATATGAGCCTGAATTTATACATCTTGCTTCTGAGAACTTATTGCATGAATTGTTAGCAAGATGAAGCTGATATCTGAATTTTATAAGCCAGTGATTTTGTAGCAGAATTGCAGAAAGCTAACTGGAATTTGTACTCTGTATTTGAGAGTATCACATTGAATTAATACAAAGTGTTAATACAAATTTTTCATCTCTATTAGATTATTAGCCTCAGCAACTTTATTTTAATAATATATAAATTGTATTGGTAATGTCATATATATGTCTAATGCTCTTGTGCAAATGAATGCTTAAAATTTTTATTAATTGAATAGTTTGGGTTCCTTAGAAGTCATATAAAGAAATGATTGGTCAAAAGAGAACAGATTTAAAGACAGGAAGCAAACAGTTGGGGTAAGAAGAATTAAAAAGTGTTTGTAGTGAGGTACTTCAGGGATGGTAATGCTGTTTTATAACACATTGTTATAAAAAAAAGAGAAAGTACACAATGAAAACTTGAATTTACAAATAACTTATAAGACGATTGGGGCATACTTCAGGCTGTATGTGGGGTAAGTGCTTGATGCACATAATTTTATGCCAGCAAGTGAAAATTCATATGTTCAGAGAATAATCCAAACTAAACTCATGAGGGATTTACTGACAGCTGTGCTTTCCACCTGTATTAGTTTCCCAAAGCTGCCATGGCACAGTATCACAAGATGGTGGCTTCAACAAACAGAAATAAATTTTCTCAGTTCTGAAAGCTGGAGTCCGAGATTAAACCAATTCTGTCAGCAGAATTGGTTTCTTCTGAGGACACTGAGGGAGACTCCATCACATGGCTGTCTCTTAGCTTTGCTGAGGGATGGCAATCTTTGGCATTTATTGGTTTGTAGATGGCATCACCACAATGTCTGCCTTTGTCTTCATGTGCCGCTCTCTGTGTCTTCACACATAAAGCTCAACATGATTGGGAAACATACCTAGTCCATGCAGATGGACTCAAAAGTTCATGACTAAAGACTGAGAGGTCGTAAGTGCTGCCCAGTAATCCTACCAATTTCCCCTAACCAATTCACTTTTCCAGACAAAGAGTTCACACCTCCTCTCTCCTCAAATCTCCAACTCCACTTCTACCTCCGCACTTTCAGTTAATAGCTGTGCTATTTTACTGAGAAACAAAACCAGGAAAGAAGTTCCATTTCGTACCACTAAAACTACATGCCTTTCCGTACGTTTGTACTCCCAAACTCTGCCTTCAGCCTTTTCAGTATGAGTGAGCTGTGTTCTATCTAAGGCTCACCCCTTCTCTGTGCACTGGTGCCCATCTGCCCTCACCTGTGTTGCTCCTACAGCTCTTCTTGCTCTTCTTCATCTTTAATTTTCCCGAACTTACCAGATCATTCCCAATGACATATTTACAAATCACACTAACAACCATCTAAAAAACTACACATCCTCTTTGATATCATGTCTCACCCCATGTACTTGTCTCATCTCTCAGATTTCATTTAAACTGAAACCGTTTCATTTAAACTGAAGAGTTGCCTACACTTATTACCTCCACTTTCTCCACTTTTCTTATTCTCTTCTGCACCTACTCCACTCAGGATTTCATCTAAACCATTCCATTGAAACTGCTCTTGTCCAGTTTATCAATGACCTTTAAATTACCAAATTCAGTAATTTATCCTCAGTACTTATCTTAGGTTACCCATCAGCAGCATTTGATGCTGTTGATCACACCCTCCTCCTTGAAACCTTTTCTTCACTTAGATTCCAGGGCACACACTCGCCTTATTTGTCCCCTACTGCTCTAGCTGCTTTTTCTCATCTACTTGACCTCTTAATGTTACAGCGTTTTAAATGCCAACAATATGCCGATGACTCCGTACCTTACCTCTAATCTTGATCTTTTCCTTGACTATCAGTCAGGCTCAGTCAATGCCTGTTTGTCATTTCTACATGACCATTGAAAGCATCTCCTCAAACTTAATCCAAAAAATAACACCTCTGATTCCATCCCTTCCCTCCTCTAACATACACCCCAGCTCTTCCTGTACTGTTCCAATATCACTAAATGACAATGTATGTCTACCAGTTGCTCTGGCCAGAAACCTTAGTGTCATCTTTGACTTCTTTCTTTTTCTGACACCCCAGCAAACCCTTTCTGCTCTTCCTTCTAAATAGATCTAGAATCTATGCTAGTCCATGCCACCATTATTATTATTGCAATAACTCCCAATGGTCTCCTTGTTATCAGTCTTGCAAAGGGAAGGAATTTTCCAAAATTCATTTCAGGTAAAATTTCCATCTACGATTTATTTACTTGGATTAAAATATGAATGAATGCTAATTGTATTAGTTTTCTAAGGCTGCTCTGACAAAATACCACATACTGAGTAGCTTAAACAACAGAAATTTATATTCTTACACTTCTAAAGATGGAAATCTAACATCAAGGTGTTGGCGATTTTTATTTCACTATATTCCCTATGCTTTACTTTACATCCCCATAACTATTTTGTAACTAGCAATTTGTACTTCTATCACCCTGATAAATCTAGTACCCATTTGACACCATACATAGTTTTATAATATTATTAACTATAATCCTTATGCAATATGCTACATTTCCATGACTACCGTATTTGCCGGCGTATAAGACGATTTTTTGGCCCTGAAAAATATGCCTCCAAGTGGGGGGTCGTCTTATACGCCAGGTACACTTCAGATAGACTGCCCATAGTGCTTGCCCCGTGCCATAGTGGCCTCCCGATGCCCGCCCACTTCATTCCACATACCGTTCAGGCATCAGCAGCGCTGCTTGGGTGTATGCTCGGCTGTTATGCGATTTTGCTGTTATGTGATTTTACCACACTCGCAAAATCGCACACAGCCGACCATACACCCAGTATGATAGTGCAAAATCGCGAATCGCGATACCATACTGGGTGTATGGTCGGCTGTGTGCGATTTTGCGAGTGTGGTAAATTCGGGTTACCGTATATTTCTTTACATATGCATTGAAGATTCACGATTTTGCGCTATCATGGTGCCTGTTAGAATGTTGAAGAGCTCGCACTTGCGCACTAGTGAGGTCCCAGGGAGATGCTGATGCAAGGGTGGACCAGACTGCTATAGTGACAGGGCGGGCAAACAGGGAGCAGGGACCAATCAAATCAGGCTTTGTATACAGCCAACAGCCAACCACAATACTGCACCATTGTACAGTACAGCATAGAAAATGTTGACCAGTCAAACCCCTATCATCCCTATCATGGCACCAGCCAAAAGAAAGAAGTATGATGCAAATTTTAAACTGAAAGTTATAAACTTTGCTAAGGAAAATAATCATTGTGCTGCTGCAAGACAATATGGAGTAACAGAAAAGATGGTTCGGGACTGGAAATCAAATGAGAAAGCATTAAAGAGTATGCCAAGGGGTAAGTGTGCATTAAGAAGAGGCACCCCACACTGGCCAGAACTAGAAAAACATGTAGCAGACATGGTGGCTCAACATCACCAAAACGGTTATGTGGTGACACGAAATACAATACGCTTGTTTGCACTTCAGTGGGCCAAATCAAATCTGATATTGTTTTACCTTTTATTTGGTGTGTGGAAGGTGTGCGGAAGAGGGGGTAGTCTTATACGGCGAGTATATAACAAACTGTATTTTGAGTGGAAATGTTAGGGGGTCGTCTTATATGCCCAGTCGTCTTATACGCCGGCAAATACGGTACTTTGTAACAACCAATTTGTACTTCTTAGTCCCTTCCTTTTTTTCACCCACCCACAACACCCCTCCCATCTGGCAACTGTCAAAATGTTCTCTGTATTTATGAGTTTGTTTCTCTTTTGAATAGGCAATCCATGCACATGATAAAAATGTCAAAATGTACAAAAAATATTAAGTAAAAAGTAAGCCTCCTTCTTGATCAGATTACCCTATATCCCAGTGTTAAAGCAAACATTGCATTAGACAAAATTAAACATGCAACAAAAACTTTATTCAAGGCTATTGCAACAGAGAAAGTCACCAAAATTCAGTCTGAGTTCAACTCCATGGGAAAAAAAAAAAATAGGCAGTAGAATTTTTAAAATCGGGGCTGGGAAAATCTCAGGCTACCTGTGTTTGCTAATTGGCCTTACCCAAGGGAAAATTAAACTTTCTCTTATCTTCATGACAGGAAGTAGTTTTATAAGTTGGAGCAAGCCACCTCCCTAGGTGTTAGGCTCCTCCCTTCCCACAGAGACTGGGAGATAGGGGCAGTCTTCCTTGATGGTTATATTTCAAAGAGTTGGCTCTCAGGTCCTTAGATAATTTTGGGTTATACAACTGGCAATAGGGTTTTAAAAAGATTTACATCTCAAAGGGACAGAGAAAGAATTTAAGTATTCTAAAATTCTGGAAGAAAGAGGATATCAGGAAGTAGCCTGTCTGAGGTGTAGTCAAGCTGAAAGGAAGGGTAAAGCCATCTAAGTCACTATAGACCCTCCCTGCAGACAACTGCCATCAGGTTCTTAGATGCCTCCTTCCAGAGATGATCTATGCCTATTGAGCGTAGATGCATTATTTTTAAATATACAAATATTCTGTAACTTGCTTTTTTCACTTTACAATATATATTGAAGACTCATGTTATAGTAAATGGTATAGCGAATTATAAATAGTGTCCTATTTTATAGATGTACCAAACTATTTAAATAGCTCTCAATTGATAGAAATTTAGGCTGTTTTTAAGCTTTTGCTATAACCAGCAGTACTGCACATTGTAACATGCTTTGGTTTGCTCTCAAGAGGGTATCTCTTTGGGATAAATGACTAGAAATGATATGGCTGGGTCAAAAAGGATACATTTCAAAGTTTGCTTAGCTGTTACCAAATTACCTTCCCTATGTTGTACCAATTTTTGCTCACATCAACCTTTGCAAACGTAACATGTTATCAAACTTTTTGAATTTTGCCAATGTGATAAATGAAGAGCAGTGACTTTTTAACTTCTAATTTGCATTTCATATTATGAACACACATGCTGTTGGTGCAGACATTCAAACTGTGCAGTGGATTAATTGCCAGGTAGAAATAGTTTGCTGTGATTAATTACCCATTACTGATAAAATGACCAAATTGTGTTAGGAAAAATGTCAAAAATTATAATGTATTTAAAGGATATTTTCCTTTTACAAAATCCTTTAAGGGACTGAAGGTAAGGATCAACCTTGGATACAGAAAATCTTCATGCTTTTGTCTTTTCTTGTCTCTAACCTTCTCACTATTTTAGATTCAAGCTGTTTTTCCTTAGTGTCTTTCCTGATTCTTGCCTCTACTATAGATAAGATCACAAGATTAGATAATTTGAAGAAAAGGAAGATTTTGAAGAAAATGATTATTGGAAAGTCTACCCCTCGCTTCCCCCTGAATCGTCTATATGGAATAAGAAAAGAAGCTAGGTAAGGAGCGGTACTATTTGTTAAGCAAGGCCCCATTGAGTTTATTTCCCTTTACAAATGTTATTTCATTTCATCTCCAAGGCCACATTCCAAATAGGTTATGACATTTTCCTACTGCATATGTGCAGCCTGAGGTCAGAGGAGTGAAGCAGTTGGATAAGGTTACCCAACCAGGGAATGAAGCTGGCACTGGATCTCTTCTTGATGTCACTGCAAAGCCGTCCTTTTATCACACGGCATGTTTTCTCTGGCTCTGCCATGCTATGTAGAACGGGTTTGTCAGTTCAATATGGCTGGCATCCTATCCTAACTAGACTTGCTAGCTTTTCAGGGTTTTACTTGCACACAGACATTCTGGAAATTCAAATGTTGGTACATTTGAAAGTGAATAATGTTAGTTTAATGGATTATTTTTGAATAGGTAAGTAAATGAGAATGTAGGTACATATGACTCACTGACAGAGAAACTAGTTTGTGGATCGTTGGGGCTAAAATAAAACTTTTCCTCCCACCTTCTAAATTCTTCTCACGTGTCTAATAATCAAATTAAGAGACAGATTGACAGGAGAAAATAAAAATTTTAATACATGCTCGTGGGGAATTCATATAAGCATGAAAATTCCAAAGAGAGTGAGGCAACATAGGGTGTATAAGACATTTTGGACATAGGAGACAGGGGATGGGGGACAGGATATGCGATTTCAGCAGTGAGAATGGGTAATTACAGGTAGTTGAAGAAGAAAGGAACATACATGGCAGGAAAATTCTTACTGGGCAACTTAGAAACAATGGGGCACAGAGGGTAACACTAGGGTGAAGATTCTTAGGGCGATTAGGCCCAGGCTCTCTTCCTAAAAATGTTTCTCTGTCTGAATCTCTTGGGAAAGAGAGCAGAGGAGGGGCGGGGGGAGGGGAGGAGGAGGTTCACAGGTTCTTTCTAAGCCTTCTTTCTTAAAGTCAGTATCTCAAAAGCAGCTTCAGGATTGCAAAATTTTGGTTCTGTTCATGTTCAAGAACCAGTTGCTTTTTGCCTATCTTTCCTAGAGGAAATTCAGTAGAACATATCCACAAGAGTATATTATATTGTAATTCTATGTTGACAAAGCAGCCTGTTTGTTAATTAAAGTATTTATTTTTCCCATAAGACATTTGTAGCATTGCATGGAGAAGGATGTCCCAGTTTGAATTCTCTAGGACATGATTTCTTCAGAATGTTAATAACGGTTGTATGAAAAAGAATGTATAATATGTAAATTTGGGAAATGATGTGATAAAAAAAAAAGAAGTAAGTAGGCAAATTGATTTCTTAAGACTTTAATATCCTAACAAACACCACAACGTTCAGGGGGAGTTTTGGAATGATGAGTTTCCCAATTACATTTGACCTAGAACTTCCTTTCAGTGAGCATCCTATGGGGCTAAGGTGCAGGAGGAGTCCACTGGGAAATGTTGGTTTAGAAACAGCTATCAGTGAACAAGGATTGAAGATACCAACCTGAGTACCAAGCTATGACTCAGTTCATACCAGGGTCTTTAGTTGATTGGTTTCTGAGAGTGCCTGTAATTTTTCAGGTTTTCTGGGCCCGACTTACTTCCCAAGCCTTTCCCTAGTAAGGGTCCGCCATCTTAGCCTTTTCACTGCCTTTATGTGGTCAGAAGTCTCTGTTATATTTAATGCTGAAGAATAGCAAGGCTTGTGAGCACCAATTGTTATAGTTGAAGGTTGATCCCAGAAACCTCGAACAGTTTGTGTTGTAGATAAAGGAACAAATTTCTTTTATTGGATTTGTTTTAATTTTACCTAGTAAAATTACTGAAATATCACTGTGATCAAGATTGTGTCACCTTGATATACATGCTTTTCCTCTCCAATCTCTATAAAACATTTTATTCTGAAGCACTAAAAGTAAATGATAGCTGGTTAGCAGTAGGTAGTAAGTTTTCAAGTGCACACCCATACAGTACTTCCCTTCAGGATGAAGCACCCGTCCTCCAAACTGCCAGGGGCATTGGCTACGGACACCTAGCAGCTGAGCTCCTCTTCAGTAATTGCCATCACCAAGAGGGAGCGGCCTCATCCAAGGGAGCAACCACATCCAATGGCTAGTGATGTGGATACAAAGGCCAAGCTCTGCCTCAGGGCTGGACAACTCTAAAGGGCCAATGTAGCTCTAAATCTCCCTGTGAATTCAGCTGAGGCCTTTATTGCAAGTTCATCATAATTGAACCTCTCCCTCCTCCCAGACTAGCTTCACACATTCTTCTTATAAGTGTTGGTCCCAATGGCCCTGCTCAATAAACTTTCTGCACAGAAATCTGTATTTCACAGACTGTTTCCTGATGGATCTGACTTAGGGCACACATAGCCTTTTCTAGAAGAATCTAGGCCTGTAGGGTGTCCACAAGCGTGGAGAAGAAAGGACCTTGAAAGGCTGAGTTTGTATCTACTTGAGTTTGTATCTACTTGAGGCAAATATGCGTACTCTAAACATCTAAAAATCATATCCATCTAAAGTACACTAACCAAAATGCTTTCATAGAGGGAATTTGCTCTTTGCTGATAATGAAGAATTCCTATTTTCCTGAGTTTAGGGGAAGATGGAGAAAATAAAATTTTATATATATATATATATATATATATATATATATATATATATATATATATTCATCATGACCTCTCCTAGAGTACTGGACTTGGCTCACATTGTTAGTCATTTTCAATCATTATGACCCACATACTGGGCCTAAATCAGATGTAGAGGAAGTGAGGCCAGCTTGATTCTCTTCATGTGACCTGCATTCCTAAATGAAAACATTTGGACATCTAGAATTGCCAAGTCTTGACTACCTATCAGGCTAATTAAAAAAGCTACAACTTTAGAGATTCCACTAGTTTTGAGAAACACTATAATTACATAGAGTAGGGCTAAGCTTGAGGAAATGAGATAATTTTAGTGATAGGGGAGGGAATGAGAGAGACTTGAGGGAAGGCATGGGATCATTTGACTTCTGACAGTAATTGCCACATTATAATAATCGTCTCGTTTCTCTCCTCCACTCTCATTTATTGAACATAATTATGTGTCAGACTCTGGGTATATTTTTATCTAGTCATATTAGGTAGGCATTTTATCCCCATTTAAAGATGAACAAACTCATGTTCATAAAAGTCAAGTAAGCTTCCCAAAGTCACCTATCTAGCTCTAAAGCTACATTCTTTCCATTATGTTTATAATGGAAAGTATGTTTTGTGCCCTTTTATAGCAAGATAATTAACTTATTTATATTTAAAAAGTTTCAATTATTTAATCCAACAAAATTATAAATTACTCTCAATATACCAGTTAGGTTGATATGTTGGTTGATGAGTAGATAATTTCATACTTGGAGCTATAACTTAGAGGACTAATGATAAAAGAGCTAAAAACTTCAAAGAAACTTCATATGCATACACTAATTATGCCTTTCTTCTTCCTGTAGAGCAACTAAGCATCCTGGAAGGAAAAATGCAAATGCTCACTGAATGCACTGACTTGTAAATACAAAAAGAAAAGAAAAAAAAAAAAAGGTACCATAATTATACCATCAAATATATTGAAAATACCATTTACCAAGTTGATTATTGAAAATTAGGTAAATAAGGTTGGTTACCATAGTCACTGAGTTTATTATTGGTCATTCTCTTTGGAGTTTAAAAGAAATTTGGAAAAAACTCAGAATTACTGTGGAAACTCTCCTATTTCTCTGGGGTCAGAATATTACTACCTGTGGGAATAGAAAGAAAGCTCTATTATTACCTCATCTATATGTCATTTGTAGGACTATCTCAGGAGAGAAAGAGAGGTTTGTATCTAAAGAGAATGAGGGAAGAAGAAATATAAGGAATTTAACTTCTGTTCCGTTGGTATTTGCAATGAAACCCATCAGGATTTAAGAAAAGTTTTAAAAGTAACTCAAGTTCACACACATCCAGTCTAAGATGAAATTGGAATCGTAAATTAGGTTTTTTAGTTTCAGACTGAGGTATTTTATAGAGGTAGTTATGTTAAATATTTAATGGTAATGATATCACTGAATTAGGTAGTAAAATTAGCAAACTGAATGTTGTTTATCATTGAATCACCAGTTTTAAATGTGAGGCATATATTACACAGGTTTATGTGAACTTTACAGTGATGAGATAATCTTAAAGATATAAACAGATGTAATAATTCCAGCACGATTATTAATATTGTTTATAGTACCCATTTTGATATATGCTGAAATAAGAGGCCTCTTGGAGGTATAATAGAAACTTAACAAAGATAAATTGGGGTAAATCAGCAAAAAATGTTTCAGTAAAACATGTTCTCCATTTCACATTTTATTACGGTTGAACTGAAAAAATAGAATACAGATAAACTAATTTTAGAAGTAGATGTCAAATTTTTATTATATTTTAAAAACCCTAATGGAGAGGCTAGTCAAAGGAAACCAATGGTAATCCCTCAGTAAGCTAAATTCATTTGAGATGTGAAAATTACTTTCTGAATTTATCAAGTTTATGTTTATCTTTTTCATATTAATTAACTTAAAGTGAAACATATTGTTTTAGTATGATAATTTCTTGAATTTTTTGATCATTAATATGTACACAGGTGAATAAACACTAATTTGTTATTTTGCATGCTAATGTTCCCATGACACTATCAGATATTTACATTCAAACATATAATAGGTTATTTTTTTCTCTGAGAAAAGGTTTTATTTATTTATTTTTACTGTAATGACAGTGAGTGCCCTACAGCTATTGTTCTCTGAAACATGCTTATATCAGCCATCTATTTCTGGCATTATACTTCATGAATGCAATACTTTGCCAATATAATTAATTATATGTTGACTGATGGCTCAAAAATTTTAATACTTTTTTTTTTATTGTTTCACTCAGTTTCAAACTACTACAGTCACAGTATAAACAACCGATGTCACAGTTACTTACTAAGTTTTAGGTGCAAGCACTAACAGCAAAGGATAAGATAGAAAATTCTTTGCATGAAAACTTAATGAAAAACTAAAATGAACTTCAGATACAATGAATTTTGGTATATTTTAATTTCTTTATTCTTTAACAGTAATTTAAATATTGAATACTTGTAATACTGTACTACATTTTAAATTATATTAACTTTATTTTATTACTAAACCATTTGGATAGAATGGCAGAAAAATGTCATTTTTCTCATTTATCAAAATTTATGAGTATTGTCATATTGTTTTATTCCAAAAAATGGCAATGACTTACAGCGTAGTATTGGGTGTTATACATGTAAATATTTAAACAAGACAAAAATTTTTTCTCAAGGCACTTTAGTTTAAAGATGATATGTAGTTTATGTTTTTTTTAAGAAAGTAACTGATAAAAATCTACATCTATAGTGCAGTGCAGAAGCAGGCTGAGTACTGACTGTGGAAGTGGTTTGGGGTGACAGGCATGGATTCTCCTCTCATGAAATCTTCCAGGTGAAGCACTGAACCCCGAGAGACATGGGCTCTTACATAATGAATAATATGAGGACTCTGGATATGTAGAGAATTCTGACTTCTCCAAACCATTTTTCCCTCTGAAATTTCACACGGTTTCCAGAACAACTCTGAGATGGTTAGGGCATGCTTCTTTTACACCTGTTTTATGTATTTCTCTTCCGTCTCTAACAATCTTGCCATGTTTATAGCCATTATCTTGGCTCATAGTTGCATTACTTCGAATGCTGAGTACAGGAATGTGCTCCTTGCTGGAGGCTCTGCCTCTAATCTTTGCTAACTGCCTACTGCAATCAGACTAATCTTAATCTAGGGTACTAAGTATGGCATTTCTTTTCTTGAAAACATTTGCTAATCTCGTTGCCATCTGTATTTTTGTAAAGTTCTTTATGTGACTTCGATATGCATTTGATTTGTTAAGTGGCTTAGAATATTCAAAATTCACTAAATCTACTTGGTTGTCTGTGCAAATGAGACCAAGAAAAGAAACATAGGCAAATAGTAGGGTATTTAAATAAACAAAATGTAATGTAATATTTTAAGCAAAAAAGCCCCAATTATTACAAAAGCATTTCATATTTGATGAAGGGTTTATCAGCATACTTCTAATTGGGGAAATTTAGCAGTAAAATGATCAATAATGAAATAATTGTGGCCTTCTAGAATGTTGACTGACAGGTTTTTGACATGCTAATGAAATTGGCATAATATTTTAATGAATTATAACTGATAAAATGAGAATAATGAGATCTAGAGTTAAGCTAAATGGAACAGATTACTTGGAAGATAGAGTTAAATTTCTCATGAAAGATATCTGGTGACAAAGTAATTATCACATAATTATGTAGTAAATTATCTTTTTTACTGGTGGGAAAACTCTCTATTTGCTGATTAGCTTTAAACTTTGTTAAATAAACTTTCTGTAAAATTAATCAGCCTGTTAAAAGCATTTCACAAAATAATTTAAATCAGCCTGATGTACTAGAAGAATGTGGATGGATTTATTAATCATCCTATTTCTACTCTTTAAAAGTTTCAACCTCCACCAAGTTGCTTATTGACATGAATTTGTAATTTGAATACATAAGGATGTTGATATGCCAATACTATATCCTAGAATTTTACATTTCTAAGGCTTAGGGATCTCTCTTTCTCTCTCTCTCAAACACACACACACACACACACACACACACACACACACACACACACACACGCACACCTTGCCCATTAAATACATTTTTACAAAATTTCAAAATCGAGGAAGACCGAACCCAGCCAGGATGCAAGATCAGTGGTTTCAATGATACGCATATTCACCAGGATCTTTGTTCACATTCCTCCTCACTTCCTGAACTATAGTTACCTTTCACACATCCAAATTTGATGAATCCAGCTATTCATATTCTTTGCTTCTGTTCCCAGGCTGTGAAGTATTGCTGGGCAAATCTCTATGTTAAACCAATAAGCTTCCCAGAGACCTTACGCTTCCTAGCTCCATTGGAACGCCCTCACCCCATGCTTCTTCACCGTCTCTTCAGCTGTTTCTAGTCATGTTCTCTGCAACAGACTATAGTATCTTCTCCAAAAATGTTGTTCCTCTTGTCCATGGCACACCTCACCCTCCCAGCTTTGCCAAGAAGGAAATGTAGTTATCAGACAGGACCAGTTCCTGACTATGCCTCTGTATTTGCACGTGGCATGACCCCTTCTGGCCTCCTTCTCTCCTGTTGGAAGAATTGATTGTCCTTTCCCAGTTTAGTCATTCCATCCCTACCCAGTGTGGTAGACAGAATAATGGTCCGCCTGTAATATTAACACCTTAATCTCTGGCACTTGTGAATATTTTACCTTACATGGCAAAAGAGACTTTGCAGATGTGATTAAATTAAGTATGTCGAGATATGGCAATTACCCTGGATTATTTGGATTTGCCCAAATTCCTCACTTGGGTCCTTATAAGAGGGAGGTTGGAGGATCAGAGTCAGAGGAAATATGAAGATATGACAATGGAAGTGGGGGGGAGTGTTCAGGGAGGGGGAGAGAGAGAGAGAGAGAGAGAGAGAGAGAGAGAGAGAGAGAGAGAGAGAGAGAGAGAGAGAGAGAGAGAGAGAGAGGGAGATTTGAAGATGGTATGAGCTGGCTATGAAGATGGATGATGAACCCATAAACAAAGGAATGCTGGTAGCCTCTAGAATCTTCAAAAGAAAAGCAAAGGGCATCTCCCCTGTAACTTTCAGAGAGGGCAGCCCTATTAACATCTTGATTTTTAGTCCCATAAAACTCATTTCAGACTTCTGACCTTCAGAGCTATAATATAATGCATTTTTGTTGTTATAAGCCACCAAGCTAATAACAGTAGGAAACTAATATACTAATATTTCAGTTCCCATCACTTATACAGGAATTTTATCCCATTATTCTCTATTTTCTCTGCCATAAGTTTTACCTATTGTTTTAGCTCCTTCTTTCAGGTTGCAAGAAAAAGAAGCCTTCCGTTAACCCTGTGCTCAAACTACTGCCCTTATAGCGCTCCTTTCTTTCAGCATCATTCTTATCGAAAAACAGTTTATATCTTACATGCCTGCCCCTCAAACTTTGATAATCTAGTCTCTGAATCCTGCCTTCCTCTGAATGGCTTTTCCAACTTCTGTGGCAGTTCCTTCTTATTTGATAAATTTAACTGAGCTCTTCTCTCACCTGAGGCATTTGCAGTTTTTGATAGTAAAGGCCTATTCTCTCATGACTTCTAGTTATTATTTTGATATTCTTTCTGGGATTCTTCACAGGCTTCCTCCCTCCCCACCCACCCCCAACCCCCAGCCACTACTTGTATGTTGATAGATGACTCAAGACCTACTCTTTCCTCTGCTTCGTTATTACTTTTCATATAAACTTTCAGTGATTCCATCTATTCTCATGGTTTTAATTATCAATTATAAGTGGACAACTTCTAATCAGTCAATGCTATCTTTACTCTTCAGTTCCAGATATATTTATCTACTAGACATGTCTGCCTATATGTTATCTAGGCTCCTCAAGCATCATTTAAACCTAGAAAGATTCTTCTCATATTCAGTGACTCACAGAAGGAACAGAAACTCACCCTTAACTCCTTCATTTTACTGATTCCTCTTTCCACTGTGCTTGGTTGAGTCTATTTCACTAATATCAGCCAAATTAAACTTTGCATCCCACAATGCCTCCACCATTTGAAAGGTCATCTCATATTTTCTCCAGAAGGTTTTGAGACTTCAAAATTGGTCTTTCTACCACTAACTTTCTTCACCTCCAAACCCATCCTCATCCTGCAACCAACATGATGTCCTAAAGCTAAATCTAATTATGTCTCTGCTTTGTTTAAAGATTTCCTCTATATGCATGTTGCCACAGATAAAGTATATGTTTCTTAACATTGCTTCTGTGGTCTGTTCTGCTCCTCTGGTTAACTTACCACTCTCTCTCCTCTCCTCATCAGATGCCCTGTGCTCTGAAAACAGAGCGCAGCTCCTTATTCACTAGATCTGCTTGATCATTTCTTGACTACATGTCTTTGCAAGCATCCTTCCTAAAATTTGCTTCCTGCCTTATTTACCTGGCAAAATCTGCCAATTTGTTAAGCTCATATATCCCCTTTTCTTTGAATCTTTTCTCAAGTAGCCAGAACCAGTCATTAAATATATGTCACTCTTTTTCTGTTATATTATACCACTTATTGCATTGCAGTATAATTACTAGTGTTTGTATTCTGTCTGACTGGTCTTTGAATTCTTTAAGGGTAGATTATGCCTTCTTCATGTTTATATACCTAGTACCTAGCACCGTGCTTGACACATGGGAAATATTAAATAAATGTAGCATAGATCAATGACATCATAAATAGGCGTGAACAAAAGATCATGTAATGATTTTCTAAGAAAACAAACTCAAGGGGTCTATAAGTAAAAATAGGGGAAGCTGTGAAAGAGTTGATTATGAAAGGTAACATATTACGGTTGATGTGGCAGTAAAAATAACAGTTCAAAGATTTGATGTTCCTTGTGAGGAAGGCCCCCTGCTTTCCTGAGGTGGTGCACAGATGAATAGGATGCCATCTATATTCTCAAGAGATTACAACCTATAAGGAAAAATGGTCATGTGAACAGCTTGTTGGAACAAGGGACTGCGAAAGCTGTGATAGATGTGTATCCTGGACACTAGCGTCATACAAAAGATGATGATGAGTTCTTTATGGGATTAAATAAGGCTTCCTACAATATGGTAAATACAATATGGCCTCAGGAATAGGAAAAGACAGTCTGAGAAATATAATCAGTAATGTTGTAAATATTTCTTAGGGGGCCAGATGGACTCATGTCCTGTTGGGGGAGACCACTTCATAGTCGGTGAAGAGGCCTGACCACCGCACTGTATTTCTGCAAATGATGTTGAATAAGATTGTATGTCAACTATAATTATATATACATTTAGTCTCGGGACATGGAATAGAGAGGGGGATTGGAATCAATGGAATTGTAATAGATAAGCATGATATCGGGGGTGGGAAGGCAATACATGGGGGGAGGGGGGGTTGTTACTTTGTGAGGGTGAAAAGGATAACTATTGCATTGTTCTGTACACCTGAAACTAACAATAAAAATAAATAAATAAATAAATAAATAAATAAATAAATAAATAAATAAGGCTTCCTAGAGGAAGTAATAAAATAAAATAAAAATATAACATTTTTGAGGAAAAAAGGCAAATACTAATACAAGTGTATTATATAAGTGAAGTGTTGGTTTTTGTGTTCCTCTTGTAAGCCAATTAAAAACATGTCATATTCATATGCATTTATATATATTCAACAGTGGTAGTCTGATTGAAAATTTTGTTTTCAAATTGGTGTATCTCATTGATGTAGTTAAGCAACCATATTGAATTTGTGGCTGGCCAGAGGAAAAATTGAAATATTTCATTACAAACTCTAATCCAGTTACGGTGGGAAGAGATAAAAACATGGAGTCAGGTGAAGTGATAGAGTCTTATTGGGCCTGTCATCATTTTATAGAAAGTTTAGACTTTGTTCTTACTCACACATTCTCTAGAAGTATGATCAAATGCATTTAGATCTCTCAGGGTCACATAGTTTGAAACTGACAGTCACCTCAGAGAACAGATTCTGAAGTCTGTGGGAACATTGTCAGAATAACATCAGTCAATTATTATTGTAAATTAAGCAAATATCACTGGTAACAATCATTAAAACTTATACAGATAATTAATTCAATAATTTCACTCTGTAATTATTTAGTCCCATTGAGGAAGAATGAGTTTATATGCAAAAAATATTGTTTTAATAGTTATTTGCTACAAGTTTGATACACATTGAGGCTAAGCTGTTCACATCAATTGATATTGAATTGTTTTTTTCCCAGAAGGATACATCTGCTTAAGGAAAAAAGTAATCTTTATACACAAGACATACAAAGGGCCACAGATGTATGAAAAGATACTCAACTTAATTAACTATTAGAAAAATGCAAATCAAAACCACATGACATGCCACCTCACATATGTTAGAATGGCTATTATCAACAAGACAAGTAATAACAAGTGTTGGAGAGGTTGTTGGGAAAAAGGAACCCTCACACACTGCTGCTGGGAATGTAAATTGGTACAGACACTATGGAAAACAGTATGGAGGTTCCTCAAAAAATTAAGACTAGAATTACCATATGACCCAGCAGTCCCCCTTCTGAGTAACTACCCAAAAAATGAAAACATTTATCTGTAAAGATATACGAGGTCTGACAATTATGTTCGTGAACTTGTTGCAATGATGTTGCAAACCTCTTTTGATATCAGGGATTATTCATTATGAATTTGTACCAATTGGACAAACAATTAATCAAATGTACTATTTGGGAGTGCTGAAAAGCTGCATGAAAAAGTTAGATGATTTGAACTTTTTGCCAACAACTCATGGCTCTTGCGTCACAACAATGCACCAGCTCACACGGCACTGTCTGTGAAGGAGTTTTTAGCCAGTAAACAAATAGCTGTATTGGAACATCCTCCCTACTCACCTGATCTGGCCTCCAGTGACTTCTTTCTTTACCTAAAGATAAAGGAAATATTGAAAGGAAGACATTTTGATGACATTCAGGACATCAAGGGTAGTACAATGGCAGCTCTGATGGCCATTCCAGAAAAAGAGTTCCAAAATTGCTTTGAAGTGTGGACTAGGTGCTGGTGTCAGTGCATAGCTTCTCAAGGGGAGTACTTTGAAGTTGATTGTAGTGATATTCAGCAATGACGTATATAGACTTTTTTTAGGATGAGTTCGTGAACTTAATTGACCTCGTGTGTACCCTTACGTTCATTGCAGCATTATTCACAGTGGCCAAGACATGGAAACAACTGAAGTGTCCTTTATTAGATGATTGGATAAAGACGTGGTACGTATACACAATGGAATACTATTCAGCCATAAGAAAAGACAAAATACTACCATTTGTGACAACATGGATGGATTTTGAGATTATCAGGCTAAGTGAAATAAGTCAGACAAAAGAAGTTGGGAACCATATGATTTCACTGATATGTGGCATATAAAACTGACAGCAATAAACAAGACAAACAAACAAATGAAAATTCATACACCGAGAACAGTTTAGTGGTTAACAGAGAGTAAGGAGGGAGGGGATGGTAGAACACACAATGCAGTATACAGATGATGTATTATAGAAGTGTACACTGAAACCTATATAGTTTTATTAGCCAATGTCACCAAATAAATTTAATAAAAAGTAGATAAATAGGAAAGAAAGAAAGAAAGAAGGAAGGAAGGAAGGAAGGAAGGAAGGAAGGAAGGAAGGAAGGAAGGAAGGAAGGAAGGAAGGAAGGAAGAAAGAAAGAAAGAAAGAAAGAAAGAAAGAAAGAAAGAAAGAAAGAAAGAAAGAAAGAAAGAAAGAAAGGAAATAAGGTGATTTTGAACTTTACTATATCTGGATAGGAAACTTCCCCAAACTGATTTGTCTTCTTTGTTAGGATTGTCTTCATTGTTCTTAGGTTTCTGTACATTAATATTAATTTTACATCAGTTGTTGAAGTGTCTTTGAAACTATGAAAGATTTTTATTGAATTTGCAATTGATCTATAGATTAATTTAAAGACTATTGAAATTTTATGTTACTTGATGAACATAATACATATCTCTATTTGTTCCCTATTTATCTTAATATATTTTAAATTTGTCTACAGGAAGGTCTTATAAAATTTTTGTTAAATTTATTCTACAGGATCGATTTTTATGGTTGTTAAGGTTATTATTCTAAATGGTGCCTTGACCTACTTTACTTCAACTCTAGAAAAACCTATCCAAGAATTTTTCCAGCATCATTATTTTTAATTGCAAAAATGACTGGAACTAAGTATTTATTTACAAGAGAAAGTATAAATAAATCATGCTCTATCTACCCAATGGGATATTGGACATAGATAAAATCAAGTGAAAAAATATATGTGCAACAATACAAGTGAATCTCAGAAAATAATGCTGTTTGGAAAAAAATCAGAGGGCCACATGCAATATGTTATTTTTATAAGCTCAAAAATAAGCAAATTGACTTTATTATTATACTTTATTAGTTACATATACCTTATATATATTTTTATATGCACCAAATATTAGATACTGTTTTTTAAGCAGGAGGAATAGCTCAATAACTTTTTTAAATAGGTAAGAATTCATAAATAACAGATCACTAAGAATAACTGTAAATCCTTTTACTAACTAACTTGTAATCCCCTTATACAAGGCCTATGAGCAACAAATCCTTGGAAAGAGGCTATTATGAGCTTTGTTTGCAGCCTTAGACATATTAATAACAAGAAATATGATTTTTTAACACATTGAATTGATTCTGTGATTGAAAATATAATACTCTTTGAAATAAATGAAATATAGCAGTATATTGTTAGAATATCAGTGTTATAATATTATTTTCTTCAATTCTTTACAAAGCTATCATCTTTTTGATGAGGCCTACTCTATCCTATTTATTACTGCATACTGCTCTCCCATATGCTAACCCTGTTCTTCATTTTCTTTAGTCTTATTTATAACATTTAACACATTCAATCATACCATGCGCTTTATTTGTGATATTTATTGTTTAATATCTATTTCCTTTCACTAGAAAACAGGATGGGAGTTAGCTTCCCAGATGGCCCCCTATGCTCCCCTTCTCCTGGTATTTGTGTCTTGATGTAGCACTCTCCCACTTTGAATCATGGATGGCCTATGTGACAAATAGAATACTGTAGAAGTGGTTTTGTATGACCTCTAAGACTAGGTCATAATAAATATTTCAGTTTCTACATTGTCCCCTTGTTCTGTCTTGGATCGTTTACTCTGGGGAAAGCTATCTGTCATATCATGAAGATACTCAAGCAGCCTTGTGAAAAGGGACACTAGGAGATGAACTGAGGCTTCCTGCCCACCAGAAGCAACTTTCCAGCCATGTGAGTGATCCACCTAGAAAGTAGATTTCCCAACTCCACTCATCCCTACCCCTTATTTTCATCACATTCCTAGCCCCCATTTTCACCACAACCTCATGAGCAACACTTAACCAGAATCATCCAGGTGAGTCACCCCTGAATACTTGACTCAAAGAAACTGTATGAGATACAAAATGCTTATCTTTTTTAAGAAATGAAATTATGAGTTCAAACAAAACCATAAGTGTGATTATGAAATCCTTCATTAAAATATCAGAAAGATATAAGGGAGTAACTCAGAGAGCCATTCAGCTAAACAACAGGGCTTTGTTCTCCTAGCCTCAGCATAACCCAAAAGTAGACAATATGCTATCTTCAAGATGCTTATGTGTGGGGCTTTTGTCTAATGAAAGGAACCCCAATATGATTCGTAAGGGATCAAAGACGTTTTATAAGAGAATTATGCAGACAGAAATACTGCCAGCTTGATATGAAAAGGACAGACACAATGCAGAATCAAAACAGGGATTTGGATCCCCAGGCATTTTGCATAATTGCAAACTGATAAAATTACTCAGCTGTGAATCCAGCTATACTTCCTGACATAAAAACTAATAACTGGTAGGGCAGTATTGAGGGCCCAGAGTGCAGAGAGCAAAAACCATGGAGAATCCACCCATCCTTTAGTCCTAATGAAGAACAGGCAACATGTGCCTTATGGGAATTCAGAAGTGTGGACCAGTGACTCCTACATGTTTTCCGATGTCTCCAACCACCGCCCCCCCCACCCCCCGCCCCCTGCCCCACCGCCAATGGAACAGTATAATATAAAGGTTATCCTTTGCCTATTCCAAACATTGGGAGGATGGCGCACAGATAACTTGTTTGTTTAGTTTGTTTACAGGTCTTCAAATTGAGAGCTCAGAGTTGAATCAAAGAAGCCTCATTTGCATCTGGACTTGATTTAGAAAGTAAGATTTGGAATTTTGATGTTGTAAAGAACTTTGATGGGGGCCTTGGGAGGAAATGAGTGTTTTGCATGTCGGGGATATGTGAATGATTGTAGTCCAGGGGGCAAACTGAGATAGCCAGCCTCCAAATTTAGCCCCAGTATTCCTCATGTTTTGGCAGTCATGCCTTGTGAATCCCCACCCACTCGGAATCATGGCTGCCCTGTGTAACCACTAGGATATTATTAAAATAATGGATAGTTTATGACTTCTTATGTAAGTAAGTAATTTTGCTTTGTTTGCCAATTTTAATCTCAGGTAACTAAAAGGGTTCCTGGTACATGGCAGACATTCAATAGATATTTATTATAAAATATAAAGATAGGAAATATATAAAAGACAACATAAGTAATGTTGATTTATGTATTTGGCTCATCATAATAAATTATTTTGAAATGATTTGTATTTTGTTACTCTTTGTTCATGCTACCTGTGAATGCCATTACCTTTGACTTTGATGGCAGTAAGAGATTTTTAGAGTACTTTTACATTCAGTGAGGAGACAAACAGCTGTCTTGGAGAGGTAACAATCTATCTCTATATCGTCAGCACAACTTACTTTCTAGTGTACGATCATCTTTTCTGTTTTCAGCTACCACTTGTGTGTGTCTAGCTCCTATCACTTACTACAACACTGACAGCTTCTTTCTTGAACTACCTTACTTGACTATGTGGTACTGAGATACAGACTTCTTTTTACATACAAGTTCATTGTGGAACCGCTACTACTCCTGGCAGCCAACTAGTGAGCACTTACCATGTTCCATATTATTATCACATTTAATCCTTAAAATCCTATGAGTCAGTACTATTAACTCCATACTAAGACAGAGGAAAGTAAGGAAATGAGACAGAAAGAAGTTTAATAAATTATATGTGTTCTTGTCAGAGACAGAATCTGAACTAAGGCAATTAGACTTAAAAAACTGTTCAGTGAATGTATATTTACTGTGCTGTCCTGCCTCAGATTTCAAGTCCAACACCCTGATTTTACATGGATGGCCTTTAAATGAAATGAAACCAGGAATGATCTCTGAGGCATGCTGACTTATATTCTGAAGATGTAATTGGCTTTCACATCCTTTGGCATGTTCTGAAGAGAAAAATTTGACTTTTAAATAGAATACCTGCTAATATTTTCCAAAATGCGTATTCATTTATATACATATAGTTGATGACAAAAAGTAATTCTCATGGGCCAATTAACCATGGGTAAATTTCTCATTGTGTGTGTGTGTGTGTGTGTGTGTGTGTGTGTGTGTGTGTGTGTGTGTGATATATAAAAAGAGTTTAGCTTCTATGTAGATACCAATTTGCTTGGGTATAATTTTAATAATGTTGCCTTTATCAGAATGAAGTCCAAACCAAGCTTTTGTTATGTTGCTATGACACCTAGGAATAGAGAATCTATAAAATCCTTCACTAACAAAAGCTTTTTCCTAATCCCAGTCAACAAAAATGTGATTTAATATGCAAATTAAACATGAAAACAAACAACAAAACAAATCCTGACCTTCAGATGGCTGGTCATTGAATATTTAATGAGCAACTTGGTTAGTTTAGCTTATAGGTCTGGACGGGGGAAGGCAGTGTGATATTTTTTAAGAAAAATAATTGAGACAGAAGCATCAGATTTTGTCTACTAACTTTCTATAGAAACACACGAATATTTACTAAGTTAAGCTTTAATAACTGTCACAGCAGAAAAACAAACAAAATTTCAATGATAACACAAAAGTCGGTTATTTATACATTTCATGTCCTACTTAGTTCTGTGGGGATTGTGGGCAGATCTGATTGACAGAATCACTCTGTGACTCAGGTTGATGGAGACTACCTTTTTGTGGGTGCACCATTTGGACCGCATGATTCTGAAGCTATCATAGAAGAGAAGAGGGTTTCAGGAGACACACTAGTGTTTACCTGCCTGACTTCATTGGAGACACATGGCCTAGTTAAATACAAAGGAAATGTAGAGACACACACGCTCTTCTCTATTGAATATCTGAATTCACCAATCCTGTCTTCTGCTGGCTGTGTCTACTCTTTTTGTTAAACTTGAGTGAGGTTTTATTGTTAGATTTGTGTCATTTTTCTTCTATTTCCAGTTGATGTTTTTCACATAGTTCAACTTGCTAGTTATATTGCCCATATTTTGATTTATTTTATCCATTTCTCCTTTATTTTGTTCAACATGTCAATCATAATCATTTTAAAAATCTTAAGAGGTTGTGTTAATATCTGGATCACCAATGGGTGTGCTCCCAATGCTTATTTTTCTTCTTTTGTCTTGCTAAGTAATTGTTAAGTTAATGCTAGGCATTAAATAAAAGAGAATTCTCTGCCTCTGCTGGGCAGAGAGATTGGTAGCTGAGCACTTTTCTTCCATTAGGTACTGTGCACAGTCGCTGCTGAATTGCAACCCTGAAAAAATTTAGTCTGCTTCATGCTCACCCCTGTCCATACAGGATTTTCAAATAGGAGCCTGTTGTATTCTATGTGGCATAGGAACCAGATTCTAATTTTTGTCTCATGAATTGTTTACTTTTTAGATTATTTTCCTTTTAGGTTTTTAGCCTGCTGACCCATAATGCCCCCCAGTTTGGGCCATACTAGCCACTACTTGAGGCCCTCTAAATCTCTTCTTCCACCATAGCAGCCCTTCACCATTGTTTTCACTGAATTTTCTGCCACTTGTCAGTGCAAACAGTCATTAAAAAAAACACTAAATAAAAATAGCTGCAGAAACTAGCTTGCTTTTGCAATATTCTTGTCTCCAGAGTCTTAGCCTTTCAATTTTTCTTGCCTTGGAAGCTTCTTGCTACCTTCAGGCAAATGAATGCTGTATTTTACTTTGTCTTTCAAGTTATTCTAGGTAGGAACACTAGTCTGCTGTTTAGCTATTCCATCATTCCCAAAATAGAATTCTTAGGAAAATACATAGAGTATTTAGTAAGCACTAGCTATCTCTGGCATAGTCCAATAAATTTTTATTTTTCTTACATATAGAAAAAGACAATCCTCTTTAAGTGAGACACCCAATGTTCCAACAAGTTACTGAATCAGATTCAAACCTGTGATCTCTAAGAGATATACAGGTGCGTTACGAGTCACCTTGAGCTGGAGATACATGAACTAAAAAGACAAGTCACCTACTATTGTCTATATCAGTGTATAAAAATGGATTACGGACAGGATAACTGTAATAAACAATCCCTCCAGTAAAAGGAAGACCAGGTGGTACATAGCAGTCACTGGTCTGTAAGCAGTTCTGGAATCCCACTGAACAGACATTGTAAGACCTCCTATGCTGAGGTGGCAGAGGTTCCTTGATTAAGTTTCTTATTCTTCTCTGGAAGACTTCCCATATCTAATATTATCCCTATTTTTTGGCTCTGCTTTCTGGGATGTTCCATCTTTTCTAATATTCTTGGCTCATTTGAAATAGGAATTGGAAACTATTCCCAATAAAAAGCTTTCGGAACTCTTTTTTTCCCTCCATAAATTGAAAAACTCACAGTATTTTCTTATTTGTTTGTTGGTTTATTTAAGTCTGGAACAATCCAAGGTGTTTTATAATCCAAGATTATGATAAGCATTTCTTTGAAAATGTGGTAAGCTTCTGATTTATTTGCCTGCAGTTCCACAAATCACGATTCTAGAGTCTGCTTTACTTTTCTTGTTCCATGTATCTCTCCTCACATGTTGGAAGCTATCTTGGGGTTCTCTGCAAGATATGTGTCAGCCACACCTGTAATCTGTTCCTTTTCCTATTTCATTTTATCCAGTAGGAAAGGTATATTGGCCTTTGTCTCTCAAAGCCAATTTTAATCCATTCACTTACTGTCAGAATGTGAAAGCTATGTTCTTCCAATCATGGAAGGCCCTAATTTCTGCTTGCAAACTGACTAATTCCTGTGCTGAGAACTTTCTTGTAATAAAATGTCAAACACAGCCAATAGTGAATAATACCTTCTTTTGCTGTAAGTACTGTTGGTTTGCAAATTGGCCCAGTATACAAAGGGCAAGGAGAGAGTGGAGAATAAGGTAGACCACTTCAGATTGGTAGGTGGGAGTTTTAATAAGCAAGGGATCTTACTTATGAGGCTTGTCTTGAGTGGCTACAAGACAAGTGGATTTCCATACTTGCCTTCCAGAATCTTAAGAGTTTATATAGAGGCCTTAAAAAGTTCAGTCACCCATACTGTCCATGTGGTCTCAACAATAATTGTTCTCTCAAGGCTGTGTCCTTGAAAATGGCTCCTACTGTGGGAATGGAGGGGAGAATGCATATTCCAAGGACAGGGAAGAGGTGAAGAGCTTCCAGCTCAGGTCCAGCTCACATTCCCACCGGTGGTCACATCTTCTCTATGACCTCCTCTAACAAGTACAGGTTTAGTAGTACATCATCTTTCTCCTACTTTACCAGTGTTAACCAATATATATATATATATATATATATATATATATATATATATATATATATATATATATATATATATTATATTGTATTATATTATATTATATTATATATTATAGCCTATGCATAATTGTATCTCCATCTTTCCAGCTTCTTGTATTATTTACCTTGCCTTATGAGCATAGATGAATGTCAAATATTTTAGGTTGTGTTACAACTGAAGCATATTTCATACTATGTGTGTTGGATTAAATAATGTTAATTTCCATAGCAGACAAACCCCAGAAACTCAGTGAGTTAGATAGCACTCAATAATCATGGCTGTTGAAATACCCTCAAATAATCCTCAATCAAAAAATGCCATCTCAACTATGATTTTGTATAGGCTTTATTATGCTGCAGATAATGCCTGCGATTCTTCTTTTCTCATTTCTTTCCCCCATTCTTTTTGGAGTCCAGCTTCTGCCCTGAGCTGACTGTCACCAGTGCATTTTCTATTTATCACCAGAACTAAAACTATTTCTCTCCAACCCTAATTACTTTTTTATCCCTCTTAACAGAGTTAGCATCCCTTCCCCAAGGAATGAGTTATTCAGGGGATAAGAAATTACTCCAATTTTTTGTTCACTAATTATGTCATGAAGTCACTGAACATTTCTTTATGAAATGCATACTAGGAGGATATATACAGACACACACATCCACAAACATATATACATAAATATGTGCACACATAAATCTACACATATATACACACGTGTGTGTGTTTATGTGTGGTTATATTTTCCTTTCCATAAGCACTCTTTATAGAGGAAGCTAATTGATAAGAAACCTATGTTCCAGGTGCTTTATCTACTTAACTCTGACCATAATTCTATCAGGTATTATAATTTTTTTAGATAATTTTATAATAGAGGAACATAAGATTGGAACAGGTTTGGTGCTTCCCCAGGTAACCCAAGTAGTGAATAGCAGAACCAGGATTTAAGTGTCTAAGTCAATTACATTTCTATTTCACTATGGTATTTGTTATCACTAATGCAAATAGAACAGTGTCAAGATGTGTTGGATGATTTCTGTTTAGTTTTAATAGGTAATGAAATCAGAGTCCACATCTACTGAAGAAGAGAAATGATCTTACATGAAGGTGTACATCAAAAGACATTTAGAGTAGCAAATCTTGTCATATCTCTGAGACTCATCTTGTCAATCACTAGCTGTCAAGAGTGTTTATCCTGCCACTTTTGTTGAAGGTAACAAAGCTTGTTTGATGGAAATACTTTCTTTCCCTTGAGGAAAACTGATAAGGAGTTATCTTCCTTGTCCCTGTAAACAAGTGAAAAATACTTGTCATCTTATGTCTTGAGATGTCTTAGCTGAAATAACAAAGAAAACAGCTTTTTAAATGTTTATGAATTTTGCATTGAGTAGAGAATCCCCATGGAATCATTCTGCTGATTTTCTTTTGGAGACTAGATTTTTAAAACCTAAAACAGAAGTAAAATTATTGTTAATTTACATTAGCTTGCTTTACTTACTTTTAAAATCAAACATGTTAAAAATTCACAATATTCGTGTCCTAGTTCTGTTGATTGATATACATGCAATACATGAATTATGTAAGTCTGTTGTAAAATAAATTAATCATATAATTACTGTGTTTTTTATTCTGTATGCTGAGCAGAAAGTGAAAAGTAGAATACACTATCAAGCACAGGAAGCCTAATCTTTCCTCTGTTTTACACTGGGAAAGAATAGATTTCCATGATGTCATTCCAAGTATTTATCTTAATTTAATAATATACTTAATGCTAATTAAATTAATAATGTTAATACTTAATATTGACATACTAATACTGAATAATCAATATTTATGTTTCACTTAATAACAAGGATGAAATAAATATATTTTCATAAAAACGTAAAGGAAGTTTGTTTCTACTAGATTCTTGATGAAAGCACTTTAAAGGTTGTACTTCAGGGAAAACAAATAAGTCCAAAAAGAACACTGACATCAAGAAGCAGTGATAAACAACCAAACAGAATGGTAAGTGTGGTTATTTCTAAATAAATAATTTTGTATCAAAATAATAATGTTATGAAGTTTGGGAGATAAAAACTAGAGTGAACTAAATTATTTGAATAGAAAGATAAAATCGGAATTAAAGCCTTTGTATTGCCAAGAAGAAAATTGAGATTTTTATTAACTTTGGACTTGTAGTGAAATATATACATATTAAAAGTCAAGACATTACTAAAAAAATAGCATATAGTATTTTTATTATAGAAGTAAAAAAGGGGGGGGGGCGGTAAAATAAATAATCCAAAATCAACTAAGCATAAATAGGAAAAATGTGACAACGGCAATATTAAATATATTAGTAGTTATAATACATGCAAGTGGATTAAATATTCCATCTATTAAAAGAATCTCAGATTGGATGTTTTAAAATCCAACTATTTCAAGACAACAGATGTAAAATGTATAAAATGTTAAGGGCAGAGAAAGGCAAAATGTATAACTGGAACAAATATACTTAGGGATCATTAACAAAAATAAACGTAGTAGATTAATATCAGACAAAATATACTTTAACTTGAAATTATTTTTAAGGATATTCAATTCAGCAGGAATGCAAACCATTTATATACTTAACATGGCCTGAAAACATAGAAAGCAAATATTAACAGAACTACAATGGGGCATTAATAAATCCACTAAGAGTAAGAGATTTTAAAACATATTTCTCAGTGATTTATAGATTAATAAGGTAATGATAAATAAGGATATCATAGATGTATTTTTTTGTTTTTTTCCTCAGATAACAGCTTACCCTGAACTTCCTTCAGTCTCTACCCAAATTGTACCTCCTCAGAAGAGTTATCCACCATATCTGAAGTCTTCGTTCCCTATTCCCATCATTGTTTATTCTCTATCCCAGTTTAATTTGTTTTTATAGCATTTTTATGAAATGAACATATGCCAAATATTTATTCATATGTGGACTTTCCATTTTACTCCTTATGTCCCAAATGCCCAGAACACAGCCTGGTACACTGTAGGTGATTAATAAATATTTGTTAAATGGACAAATAAACTCAGGGCCTTGGCAATGTTGTTCTCTTGGTGGGTAAGATCTTCCCTTCTTCTTCCCTTTCTTGGCAGACTCCTACTCATCTTCTTAGAATTCGGGTTTCAGATTCTTCAAGAAATCTTTTTTTGTTCCCTCAGCCTAGGTTAGAGCCCTCTGTCTTATGCTTCTGTGGAACCTTACATATAATACCCATTTGTAAATTCGCTTAATCATTCACTCAACAAATACTGAGTGCCTCATATATTCCAATCCTTGTTCTAGGCTCGGGATTCAGTAGTGAGCACAACACACATAATCTCACCCCTTGTGAAGTTTATATTCTAGTGGGGTGGGGTGGAGAGCAAACAAGAAGTAAGTAAACAAGTGAATACATAGTACTTCATATAATTATAAGCATGAGGAAATGCGAAGCAGCATTAGGGAGATGAGAGAGCCAAGGAAATAGTAGGGGTGATTCTTTCATATAGAGGACTACCGAAGTCCTCACATATAAGATGTTTTCAAAGAGAATCTGTAAGTAAATGAGGGTTTGGCCGTGAGGATAAATGGGAAAAGTGGCTCAATCAGAGGAAGCAGCAGGTGTAAATGGTTTGAGGCAATAATGCTCTACACGTGTTGCAGAAACAACAATGAACCCAGTGTGACTGGAGCAGAGTGAACAAGGGAATGAGTCGTAAAAGGTGAAGGCAGAGACTTTTTCTTTGACAGGTGATGCCATTTTAGTTTTTACAGTTACCATTGGGATGAGCAGGGCAAAGGGTAAGGGGCAGGGGTGGGTTCTCGCCAGAAGGTCCTAGGAATGCCAGGTCCTGAAGGTGTTGCCTCAGGAACAGCCAGGACGCGGCGCCAGGCTGCACAGGCCGCTCCGGGAAGTGCGGTTCAGCACTGGGAGCTACGAGTCTCAGTGATTCCAGAACCAGCCCTGCACAGGGCTGGTGGGGGCAGCATCCTCCTTCCTCAAACCCAAAGGGGTTTTGTTCCAGGCCAGGGATCCCAGTCCCAGAGTCCGGGGCCTGGCCTTGTGGTGCCCATCTGTTCCCAGGTGCATTTCGGAGGTTTCAGCTTAGGGACTGGGGTTCAGCCCTGCCATCTCCGCACAAGGTCAGCACCGAGGAACTTTTTGTGCTGCTGGGACCATTGTGCCAGGGAAGGTCCAAGTCAGGCCACCACTTAAAAGCTCTGGGTAACCTGGCGCCAGAAATTGTGACTACAGCTGCTGAGGGTCACCGCGGCTGCATCCCAGAAAATGCACTTCTTCGTGGAGCCCAGCGGAGCACCCAAGGTAGGCAGGCCACTGCGCCCACGGACTGGATGAGGCTGAGGCTGAGGCTTGCTATTTAGAGGGCTTTGGCTTTTACTCTAAGATACTAAAGCCACAGTAGAGGTTTTAACAGGCTGTCTGCTGTGTTGACCTTAGAGGGTAAAAGGTAGACAGGGAGATTAGTTAGAAAGTAATTGAAAGAATCCAGATCAGAGATAATGGTGGTTGGGATCCAAGTAGTAGCAGGAAAGGTGGTGACAAGTGGTCACATTCAAGAGATAACATTTGGAAGACTTAGCCAGCAGGATTTGATGAAAGGTTGGATATAGTGTGTGAGAGAAACAAAGTCGGTCAAGTGTCTGGCCTGAGTATCTGAGAAGGTGAAACTTCACTTTGCTGAGACTGGGAAGATTATAGAGGAGCAGGGGGGAATGGGTTTGTGTAGGAGGAATGTAGATTTTGGACATGTTGAGATATCTGTTATGGACACTCAAATGAAGAGTTTGAGTTGGCAGCTGTATATAAAATTCTAGAACTCAAGAAAAAATCCAGATTGGAGATATAAATAGGGGAGTTATCAACATATAGATGGTATTTAAAGCATCTGGAGGATGAAAAGACATGAAGTTTGATGGCTCAGCTGTGGTTAATTTCAACATTTAAAGGTTGAAAAGATGAGGAAGCAGCAGCCAGGGAGGAAAACCCCAGAAAAGTGTGGTGATCAGAAGCCAAATAAATGAGTGTTTTAAGAAGATGGGAAGGACTACCTGTGTGAAATGCTAATGGATGAGGTAATACATTGCACCTAGCAGTGTGGAGGCCATTGGAGGTCCTAACACTAGAAATAGCAGGTAGAAGCTTCATTGGAGTAGGTTAAACGGGATGGGAACAGATATTTTAGGGGTAGTATGAACAACTTTTTCAAGAACTTCTACTTTCAAAGGGAGTAGAGAGACAGTATAGTAGTTAGAAGGAGATATAATACCATGTTTGAAACTCCCATGTCTGTGAGAATGGTAAGAACTATACATTGTGATAACAGCTATTTCCATCTTGTTGACTGCTTTTTGCCTAGTGCAATGCTTAATGCAAAGCAGATGCACAATTAAATATTTTTGAATGATTAAGTACCATTTCAGTTAAAATTAACCAAAAATTTGTTATGGTTTAGGAAAATTTTTAATAGATGTTGCTTTTTCTTTTAAATTGGACAAAAATATGCATTTTGACATTGGTAAAAAATGAATGACCACAGATAATATGATCATTCCACATTTACTCACCAACTTCTCAATTATGCTAAGCACCACAATACCACCTTTATTTCAGAAAAACTGTGCAATATGACAAATTAATTTGGTAAAAATATTTGGTGTACATAGCTTTATTTATAACAGTTTTCAAATCATGTAGAAAATAAAGTAAATATATTTTCTTCAGCAAAATAGACTTTGATTTAAGTTTGGAGAGAATGTGAAAACCATTAAGTATATTTTTATTTTGATTTATTTTTTATATTTTTAAATTAAGGTATAATTGACATATTAATTTCAGGTGTACAACATTATGATTCAATATTTGTATGTATTGCAAGTGATCACCACAATAAGACTAGTTAACATCTGTTGCCATACATAGTTATATATTTTTTTCTTGTCATGAGGACTTTTAAGATAAGAAAGTAAGACTATGAAACCCTAATAAACAACCATCACATTAAAAAAATAATCTACTCTTAGCAACTTTCAAATATGCAATACAGTATTATCAACTATAGTTACCATGCTGTACATTACGTCCCCATGACTTATTCATTTATAATTGGAAATTTTTACCTTTTGACCTCCTTCACCCATTTCACCTACCTCTCACCCCCCACGCCTGGCAACCACCAATCTGTTCTCTGTATCTATGAGCTTGGTTTATTTATTATTTTTTAAGATTTTACATTTAAGTGAGATTATACAGTATTTGTCTTTCTCTGTATGACTTATTGAACTTAGCGTAATGCCCTCAAGTTCCATTCATGTTGTCACGAATGGCAAGATTTCGTTCTTTTTTTATGGGTCAATAGTATTCAACTGTGTGTGTGTGTGTGTGTGTGTGTGTGTGTGTGTGTGTGTGTGTGTTTGTGTTCATCACATATTTATCCATTTATCCTTTGATGGGCACTTAGGTTGTTTCCTTATCTTGGCTATTGTAAATAATGCTGCAATGAACAATGGGGATGTACATGTCTTTTTGAGATAATGTTCTTGTTTTCTTTGGATAAATACTCAAACATGAAATGCCTGGATCCTACAGTAGTTCTATTTTTAATTTTTTGAGGAACCTTCATATTGTTTTCCATACTTACTACAACAATTGACATTCTGCTAACAGTGCAGAATTCCCTTTTCTCCACATTCCCACGAACACTTGTTATTTCTTGCCTTTTTGATAATAGCCATTGTAATAGGTGTGAGGTATATCTCATTGTGGGTTTAATTTGCTGTTCTCTGATGATTAGTGATGTTGAGTATCTTTCCATGTACCTGTTAACCATCTGTATATCTTTGAAAAAATGACTTTTCACATCCTCCATCCATTTTTTAATATCATCATTTGTTTTTTGCTATTCAGTTGTATGATTCCTTTCTATATTTTGGATATATATGGATATATATTGGATATAGATGGATATATAGGATAGGATATGATTTGCAAATCAATGTAAAAAATGTTTATACATTTTGGATATATGTGACATTTGATTTGTTTATGAGATATATGATTTAGAAATATTTTCTCCCATTCAGTAGGTTGCCTTTTCATTTTATTGATGGTTTCTTTACTGTGCAGAAGCTTTTTAATTTGATGTAGTCCAATTGTTTATTTTTGCTTATGTTGCCTTCACTTTTGGAGTCAAATCCAAAAAATCATCTCCAAGACCAATGTCAAAGATTTATTGCCGATGTTTTTTTCCAGGAATTTTATGGTTTTAGGTCTTAGATTCAACTCTTTAATCTGTTTTGAGTTATTGTGTATGGTGTAAGATAGTGGTCCAGTTTCATTGTTTTGCATGTGGCTGTCCAGTTTTCCCAACAGCATATATTGAAGAGACTGTCCTTTCCCCATTGTATGTTCTTTGCTCCTTTGTTGAAAATTAATGACCATGTATGTAATACATGGGTTTATTTTGGGGCTTGCCTCTGTTCTATTAATGTATGTGTCTCTTTTTATGCTAATACCATACTGTTTTGATTACTATAGCACTGTAGTGTAGTTTGAAATTAGGAAGTATGATGTCTCTACCTTTGATCTTTTTTATCAAGACTGCTTTAACTATTTGGGGTCTTTTGTGGTTCCACCACAATTTTAGGATTGTTTTTTCTATATCTATGAAACATGCTTTTGGAATTTTGGTAGGGATTGCATTGAATCTGTGGATTGTTTTGAGTAATATGGACATTTTAACAATATTAATTCTTCCAGTCCATGAGCATGGAATATCTTTCCATTTATTTGTGTTTTTTTCAATTTCCATCAATGTTGTATGGCTTACCTTTTTGGCTAAATTTATCTAGGTGTTTATTTATATTTTTGATAGAGTTCTAAATGGGACTGTTTTCATAATATCTATTTCTGATAGTTTTTTATTAGTATATAGAAAAGGAATAGGTTTTTGTATAATGATTTTGCATCCTACAACTTTACTTAATTCATTTATTAGCTCTAAGAGACTTTTTTGTGTAGTCTTTAGAATTTTGTATACATAATATCATGTCATATGCAAAAAGTAACAGTTTTACTTCTTCCTTTCCAATTTGGTTGCCTTTTATTTATTTTTCTTGCCTAATTGCTCTTGCTGGGAATTCCAATACTATGCAATAAAAGTGGGAGACTGGGCATTTCTGTCGTGTTCCTGATCTTAGAGGAAAAAGCTTTTCCTTTAAGATATGCCATTCAGTATAATGTTAACTGTGGGCTTGTCATATATGGCCTTATGTTCAGGTGTTTTCCTTCTATACCTACTTTGTTGAGAACGTTATCATAAATGGCTGTTGAATTTTGTCAAATGCTTTTTCTACATCTATTGAGATGGTCATATGGTCATTATCCTTCATTTTGTTAATTTTGTGAATCACATTGATTGAATTGTGGATGTTGAACCATCCTTGCATCACTGGAAAAAAATCTCACTTGATTATGATGTATGATTCTTTTAATGTATTGTTGAGTTAATTTTGCTAATATTTTATTCAGGATTTGTGCATGAAAAATATTAATGCATTTGAAAATTAGAGAAAAAACATTTTGCTCAAGCATACACAAATCATTTAAGAAAGCTGATCTGATCATGAACAGTTCATAAAGCAAGTTTCAATGTATTTCAAGAAATGAATTTCTAACAATTATCATTGATTAGAAAGCATCTCAGTTATAAATCAAAACCAAAAAGATAGTAAGAGGAAAGTATAAACACATTACTAAATAAATAATGAATAACAAAATAAATTATGATGTAAACTATGAAATACTTAGCATTAAATGATCACAAAATACAAAATTCCAAACTTGTAGCATGCATCTATTAAAGCCCTAATGCATGTATAATAATTTTTTCTTAAAGATTTTATTGGGGAATTGGGGGAGGGGAACAGTGTTGGGGAATTGGGGAAGAGGAACAGCCAAGTTGTTTTCCTTCAATCTTAGTTGTGGAGGGTGCAGCAAGCTCAGCTCAAGGTGCTGTGTTCAATTAGTTGTGTGTGGGTGTAGTCACCAGCCTATGCAGGAGTTGAACCAGCAGCCTCTTTTTTAAGAGTGCATGATCTATCCACTGGGCGGCCATCTGGGCGGCAGCTCAGCTCAAGGTACTGAATTCAGTCTTTAGTTGCTGGTGGGCATACCCACCATCTCGAACAGTCAACCTTGTTGTTAGCAGCACGTGCTCTCACCGGCTGAGCCATCCTGCCAACAGCTTTTGGCAGTTCAGTGGCAGCTCAGCTCGGGCACAGCTTACTGGCCCATGTGGGAATTGAACCAGTAACTCTGTTGCTCAGAGCTCGCACTCTTGAGCAAGTTCTTAACCAGCTGAGCCACTCAGCCAGCCCTATAATAATTTTTTTTTCTTTTTTAAAGATTTTTATTGGGGAATTGGGGGAAGGGGAACAGACAAGTTGCTATCCTTTTGTTCTTCAGTCTAGTTGTGGAGGACGTTACTTCACTTCACGTTACACACAAGTTGGCACCATCACTGTGCTCCTCCCAGGCAAGGCAGACCAGTCCCCGGCTTCTGGACTGCTGCCCACAGTGGCCACTGGCCACCCACACTGGCTGCTGGCTACACATGGCAGCCCATGGCAACCCACTGCAGCAGGGGCTGCAGCCTGTGCTGTTGCCAGCAACTCAAGGCAGCCCAGCTCCAGGTTGAGCTGCTGCCCAGCATCCTAGCTATAGAGAGCAGTGTCACTGACCTTCACATGTGGGATCCAAACCGGGGCCCTCTGGTGTCCCAAGCCATCTTCCAACCAACGTGCCACTTGGCCAGCCCCCTATAATGAATTTTAAACAGATTAAAATAAGGAACCAAGCATCCAGAAAGAGAATGCTGATTTGAATAAACAAAAAAGAAAATAATAAAGATAACATCAGCGTTTCATAATATGTAAATATAGAATAAAAATAATCAACAAACAAAATATTAGAAAAAATTAACAAAATGACAAAACTTTAGGCAAAATTGATCATAAAAAGAAGTAACAAAGAAATAAATATTGTTATTACAAAAGTAATCATAAGAGATGCAGCAGATAGTAATAATTTTATGTCAGCAAACAGTATTTTATAAGAAAATACTATGAGTAACTTTATGTCAGCAAATTCGAAAGCAAATAAATTGACATGTTCTCAGACAAATAAAATTTATCATTACTAAGTCAAGAAAAATGCAAAATTGTGCAATTCTGTAACAATTAAGGAAATTGAATTATTGGTTAAAGTCCACTGACAAAGTCCACTCAACTCTGGGTGATTCTAATTTCATATAAACTATTCCAGAGATAATAAGTAAATCAAAACACTTCTCAACTCATTTTATGATTCTAGTTTTAACCTCCCCAAATTGTACATGAACATACAAAAATTGAAAATTATAGTTAAATTTCATTTAAGAAAATAAATATATCTTTTATAAAATGTTAGTAATCTCAGTCCTGTAGATCCTAAAAAAAATAATAACACACAGATTATTGTGAAATGATTTACTTCAGTAGTACAAGAATGACTAACATGAAACTCCAGGTAATGTATATGACATATAAAGAAAAATGATGGTATACTACTTGTCTTTAATATTTGAAAAAAGTAAAAGATATTATCCTTTCTTTCCGTCACCATCACACTTGTGTTAGCCAGTATGTTAGACAAGAAAAAAAAAAATCCAAGGGTAGGAAAGAAGTAAAGAAATCTGTTTATTCAAAGGCAATATGAATATTACACAGTAACCCCCGGAGAATCTCTAGTACAATTTTTCGATTTGATAAAAATGCAAGAAATTTGCTAATATAAAATCAACACACACGTATGTACACAGCAATTACATTTATGTAATCCAGCAGTAAACTTTTAGAAAATGTAATTTGAAGAGAGTATTTAAAATATCAATGAAATAAAGGATACATAGGAATACATTTATAAAAAGTTTGCATGGTATTTATGGAGAAAATGCAAAATTTTATTATAAAAAGAAGATGTAAATAAAGTTGTACTATAGTCATCAATAGAAATATTCACTGTAGGAAAGACAACAGTTTTCTACAAGTTGCTTTATATTTTAAATATTTGAAATCAAAATTAGAATCTTGAAAATATCTTTAATTTCTAAGGCAATAAGGGAACACCTACAATCAAATAGAAAATTGGGAAATTCATAGAATAGGAAACAAAAATGGACAAAAATATAAGAAGAGTTCAATATCACTAATTAGGGAACTATAAATTATAGCCACATTGAAATACCATTTTATGTCCATCACATTAATAATTGATACACAATTATGTAGAATGATAGTATGTACTCCACAAAAATAGAGAATTAGAATTCTTATACACTCGTGGGTTAGTACAAATTAGTTCTGTTGCCTTGGAGAACAATCTGGCTATTCCCAGGAAGTTGGGAATGTGTGTACCCCATAATTTAGAAATTCTACCAGGTACATGTTTAGGGTGCTTATGTTAGCATTTTTTATAATAGCAACAAATTAGGAACAATCTAAATGTTAAATATTCATGAACTGGAGAATAAACAACTTTGGGGATATTTGTATAACTGAATATCATATAGCATGAAAGGATAAATGAACAAGAGCTAAACGTGTCAATATTGATAAATCTTTCCAACATAATATGAATGTAAATACATCTTCAAATTGTGATTCAATTTATAGAAAGTTTAAAAATAGTCAAAGCAATACTACATACTGTTTAAAATATATCCATATTAAATAAATGCATAGAGAAATGTAATGAAATCACAAAGAACAAATTAAATAAACATATGTAGTCATAGGAAGGGAAAAGAACGCCATTAGGGAGGGGCATTCGGGGGGGGGGGGGCTTCAGCTCTGTTGGCAATGTTTTATTACCTAAGTGGTGCGGTTAGTAGGTGGGTGTGTACTAGTCTCTATACCGTTTTTGGATGTCTTAAGTGTTCCTTTATATATATTTATATTTTAGGAAAAGATGAATATAGGAAAGAAGAAGAATGTAAAAGGAAGGCAAGATGATAGGGAGGTTGGAGAGAGGGAGCAAAGGGGAGGGGAGAAGAGTTTATGGAGCCAGTATGAGTGCCGACTTAGCATTTCTGCACAGGTTCTGGTGTCAGGGAGACGGGTTTAAATCCCAGCTGAAACATTTAGTAGCAGTGTGATCTTGGGCAATGTACTGAACTCTTCTCAGCCTTATATTCTCACCTGTAAAATAGGATAATTGTAATGCCTACCTCAGCAGGTTGCTCTGGTGATGAAATAAGGAAATACAAGTAAAGCATTTGGCAGAATCCCTATTATATATTAAGTATGTAATAAATCTTGGTAACTATTACTTTTTACCCTTTAAGCCACCACTGAAACTATGTCCTCTATCAGCAGTGCCTTCCATGTGGCAGCTAAAATAGTCTGTATTTATTTCACCCATAAAGCATCTGGAGAGATGGGCTGGAAAGACACTCTACAGATTAACTGACTTGTCTAAAGCCCCTCTTATGAGCTGGAACTTGAAATCACTCTCCATGTCCCCCAAATAGTGTTCTTTTCGTTCATCGTGACTATCACCTTTCGTAGGTGATGATTTCCATGTGGATAGCGACTATTTATTATTGTTTTGCTTTGTATTCATCATTGCACTTTCCTTAGAACACTTCAAAGAGTGTGTGCCCCACAAAAAGAGAAATCAATGGCTGAAAATAGCATTAACCCATTTTATCACAGTGGATTTTGAATTTTCTTCAATTACCAGTACTTACCAAAAGTTTTAAAGCAAGATGAAAACAGTAGGATGAAACTGTGCAACACTCATTTGTGGCAGAGGTTTGAGTGTTACCAACAGTGGGTAAGGAAAAGAAAGGGTATCAACGTCAGGGTAACAGACCTACATTTTATGTCTGCCTCACACATCTACATTTTATGTCTGTCTCTCACATTTATGTTTATCTCCTCTTTTGAATCAGCATAAATATGTGTGAGATTTATTAGGAGTGAACCTGAGATATAAAAGGAAGAATTAAAATATGGAGGAGGACACTGGCCACAGTATGAATGCCAGGACATGGCTAGTTAGACTTCGAACCGATACAAAGGCTGCGCTGGCAGAAGGAAAAGACCAGAGCTTCCAGGCATGAAACCTCCCAGAGGAAACAGCCCTCACACCATCCAGAACAGGGCCCAGGTGCAGGCTCCTCACACGTGCTTTCTTCAGTGACAAAAAGGACTCATTTATTATTGAAGAAGAAATGTCTTCCAGAACAATGCCTTTCCAGGTAGCCACCGTGTGATGACAAAACCTGAGGTATGAAGACTTGAAAGATGAATTACTGTCCCTTAGGTGACCAACCACAATGTTCTTTCAGTGACAGTGATCGAGATTAAGAAGCTGTGGAGCCAAGGCACAAGCAAGGACAAGAATCAGATTACCCTGTGGATGGTCTCCCCTGTGACAGAGTGGAATGTGTCTGCAGATGTGCCCTCAGCCCCCCAAATGGGAGTGCTATTTAGCAATTTTGTTACTGCAGAAAAAAAGTATTATTAAAATGGAGTATAAACAATAGATCAACTGTGTGTTGAAAAAAATGATGTTGCATTTCGTATCTGTAGACGGTGCTACTGCAGATGGCTGCATATAAATGTGAATAACTGGAAAAATGTGTAACCAATATTTCTTTAAAGATAGCACACACACTGTGAATGAATATATAATAATGTCATAAAATGTTCACCATCTACTCTAGCCTTCTCTAAAGGATTTCACATATTATTGGCATAGTAATTGGGGTTTTTATAGAAATGATTAAATATTTAGGGATCTCAGGCTGTAGAAATATTTTTATTGTACAAAGATTCCTGCTGTAATGGCATGGAATGGTATGATGAGAAACAACTGCTATAAAGTCATATCTTGAATGCAAACACTGGAGAAGAGAATATAATGTTCCCATGTTGAGTAAGGGCAGTCATTCATTTTACTTCACTTTTCATTGTGAAGGGCTCAAGTCTCAACTGAATGAGAACTTCCATAGAGAAGTGTCCGGTAGGGAATCTGCCATGTTAGATGCCTGCTTCCTGAGGGAGAGAGACATCTGTCTTCTCTGCTTCAGAAGTCATCGGACATCTGGAAGTGGGTCTGGCCCTTCTGGTTGTTTCCCAAAGCTTCCATTCATTTTACTTTTAGGAAATGTATTATTAATGTAAGTTCAGGCTACATAAAGAGAGCTAAATAAAGTATAATAGTGTAGTATGTGCTATACTGGCATTCTGATTTAGCAATATTTCTTCACCCTAACCTTGGCTTCATCCTCTTACTGCTACCCAATGAAGTACAATACTGTGAGTAGGGAGTATTAGCTACCTCCACATTGAAAACTTGGAGCTATGTATCATTGTGTGGTGAAAAAAATATTATGGGGAGAATTTTTCTTAGTGATGTGTTAAGGAACTTGAGTTTCAGAGTAGTACAGAAATGAGCCCATTGTAGAAATTTTGGAAAATGTATTTTAATGGGAAAATCATTCATAATTCCACCACGTGGAGCTATCTTTCATTAGCATCTTGGATATTTTTAAAATTGGGAAATAGCTTATTTTATTTAACAGTAATCTACTTCTTAATTGAGTTCATAATGAACATTTCTTATTGTTCTTCATTAGCATGGCTTTAATGGTTTCATAATGTTCCCTTGTATAAATGTACAGTAATTTACCAAACTACTCACTTTTTGTTGTAAATTTAGCTTTTTTCCACATTCCACTCTGCTGTGATAAATGTATTTTCACATAAATCATTTTAAACATGTCTGAATGCATTTTCTTAGAGTTTCCTTAGGATAAAATTTTGAAGTGGGATGACTTCATTTAAGGGTACAAACATTTCTAAATATCATGGATACACATTTCATAACACCGCTGATTTGAAACACCTTTTTTACTATATTTATTTATTGTTTCAACAGATGTGTATGAGGTTTTTTCATGTACAAGATACTGTGCTTAGGTCTAGGAATACATCCCTGAATGTGACACTGCCTCTTACTTCAAGGGGTTTACATTCTACTGGGAGAGACATACAAGTAAACAATTATAATTCAGAGAGATCATGGCAATGCTAGGTACCATTATCCATGAGAGCTACTCTATAAATATAAATAGTTAGGCCCAGGGTTACAAAATCATGAGAAAGAAACAGCCTTCATGTGAGGGGAAGTAAGTTCCTTAGGAAAAAGGCAGGTTAAGGAGATTAAGAATATAGATTTTTCTGATAAAAGACTGAATTTCAGTAGGAACAGTGAAAGTGTTTCCGGGTTTGAGGAAAAGTGGAGAAAGGGAGAGATGGTGGAGCCTTTTTTTGTACAGACAGGGAGAGATGAGGGTGACTTGAGAGTATGTGGCCTTTTTCTAATGACATAAACAGGATCAGAGATCACAGTGAGATTAGTCCGGGTGGTGAGGTGAGCAGACGCTGGGTAGCGATGGGTAGCGAGAGGTGGGTTTCTGTGGAAGGACTTCCTTCATCCCAGGAGGAGGTAATTTTCTTTAAAGACTTTGAATGTCAGGAAAACAAGAATTATGTCATGGAAAATTAAAGTATTCTTTCCTTTTAGGGTTCTCATTGGCAGGTCCTTCCCTCCTGTGGTATATTACCAAACTTTGCTGCATTTGGAGGCGGTTTGCTGCTCTGTACTTATAATAAAAAAGAAGAGTTATTCAATGGGAGGAGAATCCTATGCTTCACTTTTACTCTGGAGCCTTTACCCTACCAGATTTCTGTAGTACCAAGATGACTTCTTCAGATGAAGCTCAGCGCTTCCAATTATCACTGTCTATCAAAAGCACAGACACCAGGGTAGCATGAGTGAGATCACCAATGGGATCTGCTATAGCCAGTGGCCAAGAAAGAGGCAGAGTTTAGTTTATAAAACTGTTCAAGAAATGATCAAAATCCATACTGGCACAACTGCATTGTTAACCAAAAAATAATTTTGTAATGAATTTTTTTGTGCAATTGTCAATATACCATCGAAATTAGGAAAGGGATACCAAGAGATACCCAATGAATCACTTGCAAACATATTCCTCCTCCCTGTGACTGTTGTGTAATAACAGACCTCCAGCATCCTCAGGACTGGGGTCAGTTTCCTCTGCCCGGATGTCACCGTTCCTTGTATGCTGCTCTCTGGGCTGCTAGACTCTTTCTGTGTCTATGGTAGAAATGTTCTTTTTTGTGAATCGGGACCTTCACACCTGCAGAGCATAGAGTGATGGGGATGGGAATCCCAATTCTCCAAGTAGGCCACTGAGAGTGAGGCTGAGCAGGGCCTCTCCAGCTTTCCCCCTTTGGATCCTGGATTCTTTGTGAAAAACAAACAACAAACTTGATATAGGACACACACTGCATCTTGGAGGATATTATTGCCTGACTGTGCATAGTATCACCTTCAAGTTGGCCCTTAAACTGTACTTAAAAGGCCATTCCATTGCCCTGTCAGATGGTATGGTACGTTTTAGGACCGGTAGATCCCATGTTTATGTGCCTGCTTTTCACTTTCTGTTCTGTGAAGTGGGCTACTTGGTCCAGTGCAAGGTTAGTGGGATGCAATGTCAGAAAACCAAACACTCTCTAAGCCCGGAGGCATGGAGCTGGGTCAGTGTCAGAAGAGAAGGTGTGCCAGTGAACCACTGCCCCTTCCAAAGTGGAAAGAGTTCAGTGCAATGACATGGGGAGGCTGTTGTCCTATTAGAGGGATGGTAGATGGCTACTAGATGGGACTCTGTGTGGGACTCTCCAGATGGAAAGTCAGACCTTTAGGAATGGCAGTAACCAGATAAGCCCTGATGAGTAGAAGCTCATGTTTTTGGGTCCACAAATAAATCCGCCACCCCTGCCCTCATGATTGCTTTATTTGTTTCCATTGTGTGAGCACTAAAGTGGATGGTGGCAGAAACTGGCTAACAACAAGGGGTTGACTCATTATGTCTACTTGGTTAGTTAGTGCTTTTTCTGGTGGTGAATGCTGTCTGGAAGGGAATTACATATTACAGAAATATCTTCACACCTTCTTTACTCCTGTACATTATCCACATTCCCCTTGTCACCAGTCTTGCAATTTTTTTGTCCTTCTAGGTCCCTGATCAACAAGCCAAGCCATTCTCTACTGTCCATAAACCCATATATATTCTTACTTCAGGCCACTTCTCTACCTGAAGCTGGTGACCAAATGCACAGCCCCAAGCACTGCCCCTTGGGAGTATCACTCCTACTGCTGGCTCTCAGGGCCACCGCTGAGTAGGACCGTCATGCAGCAGTGCTTAATTTTTGGTTTAGAGCAATTCCAGAGCTGAACCATATATGAACCGAACTTTCCCCTTTCCCACCTCCATCAGTTGTGAACTGAGGGAGAAAAGCTAGTGATACAGTGGATGATAGCATTGAGCTCTGGTGTTCTCTGTGTCTGTTATGCCCAATTCTGTACACGCCATTTCCATTTTATGATGGATTCCTACTTGGCCTGCCCAACCCTATGAACTGGTGGGCCTGAAAAAAAAAATCCAACTTATATAGTTCTGGCTGCACATTTACTTGATCTCTGTTCACCAGGACCCAATAGGATAATAGTAATGGTTTATTTAGCAGGGTATAATTTCTACTGAAGATGGCGTGGTTTTGCCCCAGAACCCTAGGGGCCTCAGTAGTGATTTTCCTATTGGGACTTGCTATAAATTCTATGCAGCAAATTTTCCCACCACCAGTACCTCTGACCAATAGGGTCTTTTGATTCACATGGCCCATCTGAAAGGGCTGCTGGCACTACAGTCTATGCAGAGCATCTCCCTTCCTTGAGCCCCATAGAAAGCTGGCAGCCTTCCATGTCACTTGGTAAATGTGCTGGATCTATATTCTCAAATGTGGGTGATTTTCCCTCCCATGTGTGAAAAGGCCTACCAGGTCTTCTAGAGGTAAGAGATGCCAAATGTGATCATTTGAGTTTTACTTTGAGAGGGGAGGTTAGATATGCCCTGAGTAAGGGACCATTAAATATTCACTGATGCGATGTCTGAATCCTTGTAGAGTGTATCTTTTACCCTGTGAAATGCATTTATTTTGCCAAGGCCTCCAACACACTTCTCATTTATTATTTTTTTCTGATTAAAATTATGTCATTTATAAAGTGAACCAGTGTGATGTTCTGCAGGTCCAGATAGATGGTCCAGGTAACTTTGGGTTAGTTTATGACAGAGAACAGGAGTGGTATCAGCTTGGGACAAGGCTTTGAATGATACTGTTCTTTGTTCCATTGAATGTGAACTCTGGTTTTCTTTCCTGATGATTTTGGAGAATGGAGCATATAGAAAAACAAAGGCCTCATATTATGTTCCTAAGGCCATGCTCATCTGCTCCAGTGAAGATACCACATCTGCACAATGGTTGCAGTTGAAGCTACAAGCTGTTCGAGTTTGCAGTCCTCAACTGTCACCCTCCAGAGTTCATGTGGGTTACTGTAGAGGGCAACACTGGTGAATTCAATGGGATTTCACTGGGGAGCATGATCCTTGTGTCCCTTAGGTGTTTAAGAACGGCATTAATTCCTTCTGAGATACAATGTTTTTTGTTTGTTTGTTTTTTGGGTTTTTTTTTTTCATGGAGTATCTTGGCCAAGGGTTGTGGTTTCAGCGTTTTCCACTTGACTTTCCTACTATAATAAACTCTTACCTTTCAGAGTAAGAACCCAATATGGGGATTTTGCCAACCGTTAAGTATTTCCATTCCAAACATATATTTGGAGACCAGGAAAATATCGACCAAGTAGATATGCAAACCTCATTGATGTACTGTGAGCTGGATCAGTGCCAGGACTTTATACGATTCCCATGCCAACCTGTTCCTCTCCCCTCTGTCACTGCTCTAACAGGAGGACCACGAAGGCATTTCAGATGCTATGTCCACTTGGACCATATCCCCGATAAGTCTTTGGAATGTCTGAATATCCTCCCTTCTACAATGTACTGTAGTCTCTCCATATCTGTGGGTTCACTTTCAGTGGTTTTTAGTTACCTACAGTCAACTGTGGTCTGAAAATATTAAATGGAAAATTCCAGAAAGAATTCATAAGTTTTAAATGTGTGTCATTCTGAGTAGCAGGATAGAATCTGCACCGTTTTGCTCTGTCTCACCCAGCATGTGAATCATCCCTTTGTGCAGAGATACATGTTGATCTGCTTCCTGCCTGTTAGTCTCTTTGTAGCAGACTTGGTTATCAGAATGACTATGTAGGTATCGCAGTACTTGTGTTCAAGTAACCCTTCTTTTACTTAATAATGACCTTAAAGCCATTTACAGAACTTTTATTACAGTAAACTGCTACAATTGTCCTATTTTATGATTATTTATTTTTGTTAATCTCTCACTGTGCCTAATTTATAAATTAAACTTTGCATAGGTATGTCCGCATATGTGTATGTAGGAACAGTATATGTAGGGTTCGGTACTCTCTGTGGTTTCAGGCATCCACTGGGGGTCTTGGAACAAATCCCTTGTGGATAAAGGGGGCTCCTGTATGTTCGCCCTTTGTGAAAGGACTGGGAGAATCATTATTATGTAAACCTGTGGTGTTGCAGGGTCCTTTCTCCTGAGGATTTGGACTTTCCTCCAGTCAGTGGTTTCCAGATCTGAAAACGAGCCTAAGTCCAGAAACTGGGCAAGTATTGTAACATCTTATTGGAGCAGCTACTTTCAGACTTTCAGTTGTTTTTTCTTCATTTCCATTTATTATGTAGGTTAAGAATTCTCTAGTTGGTTGTTCATCTATTTTTACCCTTGGAACACTGTGCTCTGTATAGAGCACATCATCATAGCTGCTGGTGGGTCTGGCACCCTGGTTGGGCTGCAGTCTTGCTGCTTATTATGATAACTGAGTCTACCTTAACTCGTGATGCATAAATACTGCCAACCGTCCTCTAATATTTGGTGATATTATTATCCTCATTGCTATCAGGAAGCATATTTTTTAGCTATTCCTGATGTGATTCCAATGTGTTGCCAAGTTTAGGAGCCATATTAATATAATTTTGACTTTAGATATGGTATTGTATCTTGTTAACATACCGTATTTGCCGGCGTATAAGACGATTTTTTGGCCCTGAAAAATATGCCTCCAAGTGGGGGGTCGTCTTATACGCCAGGTACACTTCAGATAGACTGCCCATAGTGCTTGCCCCGTGCCATAGTGGCCTCCCGATGCCCGCCCACTTCATTCCACATACCGTTCAGGCATCAGCAGCGCTGCTTGGGTGTATGCTCGGCTGTTATGCGATTTTGCTGTTATGCGATTTTACCACACTCGCAAAATCGCACACAGCCGACCATACACCTAGTATGATAGCGCAAAATCGCGAATTGCGATACCATACTTTTTTTGCGAGTGTGGTAAATTCGGGTTACCGTATATTTCTTTACATATGCATTGAAGATTCGCGATTTTGCGCTATCATGGTGCCTGTTAGAATGTTGAAGAGCTCGCACTTGCGCACTAGTGAGGTCCCAGGGAGATGCTGATGCAAGGGTGGACCAGACTGCTATAGTGACAGGGCGGGCAAACAGGGAGCAGGGACCAATCAAATCAGGCTTTGTATACAGCCAACAGCCAACCACAATACTGCACCATTGTACAGTACAGCATAGAAAATGTTGACCAGTCAAACCCCTATCATCCCTATCATGGCACCAGCCAAAAGAAAGAAGTATGATGCAAATTTTAAACTGAAAGTTATAAACTTTGCTAAGGAAAATAATAATTGTGCTGCTGCAAGACAATATGGAGTAACAGAAAAGATGGTTCGGGACTGGAAATCAAATGAGAAAGCATTAAAGAGTATGCCAAGGGGTAAGTGTGCATTAAGAAGAGGCACCCCACACTGGCCAGAACTCGAAAAACATGTAGCAGACATGGTGGCTCAACATCGCCAAAACGGTTATGTGGTGACACGAAATACAATACGCTTGTTTGCACTTCAGTGGGCCAAATCAAATCTGATATTGTTTTACCTTTTATTTGGTGTGTGGAAGGTGTGCGGAAGAGGGGGTAGTCTTATACGGCGAGTATATAACAAACTCTGTATTTTGAGTGGAAATGTTAGGGGGTCGTCTTATACGCCCAGTCGTCTTATACGCCGGCAAATACGGTATGTTAACAGACAAGATAGTCTATAAAATTATACTAATTATTTTAGATGAATTGTTTTAAAAATAGTCCCTAATTTCAGATTTATCATAGAGCCATCTACTGATCAATATGCCTATTTTGGAATGTGTTTGAATCATTACATGTTTTTGGTTCACTTTGTTACAATAGGTAACCTAACACTAACTAATATAAATTGCAAACAACAAAAAAAAATTGTAGGTCTCTAATAAGAGCTTTTTTCCTGTCAGTTTCTTCCCCATGCTATATGTATATAATACACATTTTAAATAACAATCTTATTAGTTTCAATCACTTTCCTCATCATATTTAACATTTATTTACCATTTGTCATTGAGATCTCATATTCTGTGATTTCATATGTTATTTTTTTTCAACTTTGGGTAATGCATAAATTAGGTAAATTCACCTATTGCTTTTCTCCAATTTCATTGATGAAACTTGAACAGGAAAGGGCCAAGGGCAGAACCCTGCAGTTTACCTCCTTCACAGTGGTAAAGATCCATTAATCAATACTGTTTTCTGGCTGCAGTTGCTCAGCCAGCATGATCCATATAGTTGTTCTGTTATCCAGCTCACATTTCACTCTGTCCACAAGAGAGCCATAAGAGAGTTTATGCTGAAACAGAGGTATTATGTCCACAGCAGTTCCTTTGTTGTATTAAAGCAATCATAATAGTTAGCCTTTGATAAGGAGCTTGCTGAGCACTTTGCTTAAATTATCTCATTGAATTGTCATCACATCATTAGAAATTAGGTAATGTTATTATATTCATTTTATAGATAAGAAAACTATAGATAAAAAAGGTTATGTGATTTTTTTCTGTAGTAGTTCAGCCCCTGAATTCCTTCAGTTCCAAAGAAAGTTGCCAGAATAGCAATTTGTATAAAGTAATGAATTGATAAATTAAAATCCAAAGTCATCATTTTGTGCAACTTAAAATTACCATTGTCATAGCGCTATGCTTTTTCTTTATTTTACATTCTAAATGTGACTTTCTAATTCATTTATATTCTTAAAATATTTTCAGAAAAAACTTTAAAAAATAAAGCTTCCATTTAGCTACTTGTCAGTATTTTAATTTGACCATTCAAAAAGACACCACTGGAAAAAAATTTTTCTGAAGAGAACACTGAGGTTGACTGGAAATTCCAATTAAGTTGAATAGACTTACCTTGACAAATGTTGCAATACTAACACCACTTCTCTGGATATGGGTACTGCTAAGAGATTGATGGCTTTCCAGTGACATTATCATGTCTATTAAAAATTAAGCATTTGCCATATGCGATGTCATTTTTATTAGATATTTAAAAGCAATTTTATATTAATTTCCATACAAATAATTGCATTGTTTAATTCATTTAGGAATCACAGTGTGACCTGTAGCATCTTTTGCATTTATTTTTATGGAGTTGTTAAATCCTTTATTCCTATTTAATAATATACGTTTAGTCAGCATCTTTTCAAATGGACAAAGAGGATGTGAAGAACAGGAAACATAGTTTTAAGTGTTTTTGTACTCCTTGTAGCTTATCATACAATGCTGTGCCATAATAGCAGTCAACAAATAATTGTATTGATTTTGTTTAGGATCACATCCATTCTTCTGTGATGTAAAAGTTTATACTAACTTACCAGTTGGGTGCTTTTTAAAAATATAGCAACACCTAAGCTTATTTCTATTTTTAAAAATTGAGTTGAATTGTTCTGCCCAGATTTGATGTGCAGAGGGGTCTCCATGTTATGTAAACGTTTTTAAAAGTTAATATTGATTAGTGAAAGAAATCTATTCTGTATAGAGTCAGACATAATTCCTAGGATATCATGAAGTATATTTCATAAAATTGAGAGAAAATGATTTGTATGTAATTATAGTGTTAGATATTTTAAAGGGATAATATAGCTAAATAAGGATGCGGATTCAAAATTAAACTTTGGTAAACCAACTTCCCCAAACCTAGAAAGTTTAGGTATTAGAGAAAACAAGTAAGCTTATAAAATGAATTTTTAAATAAGTTCAGATATAAAAGAATTATAAGCAAAATGTGGACAGAATATCTCTTATATCATTTTGTATAGGGGTTTTCACGAAATTTGGAAGAGTATGTCTTTTCATCCCTGGAGTATATTAGGACAGGACTTAATGGGTCCTTTTATATCCTAATATGCAGTATAAGTTTCAAGAGACTTATATACTATCCAGTAATCCTCATTTTTATTTGATATTGGAAATCTTATCAGATAATTTTTACAGATCAGAGGTCCACTTTGAGAAATGCTGCCCTGGTATAACCATACAAGAGTAACATGAACTTCTAAGAAGGGTGTTAGGATGGTCACAGCATATACATATGTAACATCACTCACTGTAAAACAGCATTACTAGAACAGGAATAATAACAAGTGAGGGATAGGTTTACTCCTTGGGGCAGGCAGGTAATATTAATAAATGACAGCAATACTGATTATTTTGTCACCTTTGCTAGTAAGGGGTGATCTTCAAAATGGCTCAAGTAGAACAAACATTAAGGGGGAGCAGAAGACCCAAGAAAAGTGGGCATTTTTTAGAGAATATAGAATATGTTGAAACCCTGGGACTTTAAAAGAATTTTGAGATACAGCCTTTTTGCTAGTATTAGTATGTTTTGAAAAATCATGGAGAATATAAAAGGTGGGAAACAGGTCATTGCTGACCAGATACTTGAAAACAATAAAAAAGTGAATTTAAGAAAATGACATGGTGTAAGTCATTTAAATGCTCTTGGCATCAACTATGAAATGAAGTAATTACTCTAAATGATTTCTAGAGTTTCTTCCAGGACTGACATTGTGTGTTTTTGTGTTTCTAAAGTTTATGTAAATTCCTGGAAAGAATTCTGAGGACTTTTGGAACAGATGGAGCTTGTGTTTGTGTGAGTGTGTGTGCACTTAGAAGGCATGTGGGAGGGTGACGGGGAATGTCTGGGTTAGTGTGGTGCCAGAGAGACAAGCACATTCTTCCAGATTTCCTCTCAAACACCCATGGAAACACAGAAAAGAAAGAAAATAACAGCAAGAGAACTGGAAACTGTTTAGAATGAATAATGACTATCATATGGAAAATTCAGGAGATAGTCCACTGACTGAATTAGACATGTGGATGGATTTCAAAGTGCAATCTTGGACTCCACACAACATATACCAATCTCTTACGCAAAGCAGGATAAATGGCTCGACAAAAAGTTAAGTAAAATATGAGGCTACCTCCAAATGACCACATAGCTCAGAGACACAGGCATTATATTACGTAGATGGTTACTGAGCCATCCTCTGAATCTTCTGAAATTACCCTTTGAGCCACCCAGAACCAGAGTCATGCCACCATCATATGCTTCCTGTTGTCTCTGTCTCTTCAAAGTCGTCTTCTGCATTACAAGACCATTGGATGTGGAAGGGCAAAGGAAAGAGCTAACTCTATTATAGGGCATTAGATTACTAAAGGCAAATGTTAAAAGCAGGAGTGTAGACAAAAGTAAGTAAGTCAGTAAGTAAGTAAGTAAATAAGTAAATAAATAAATGAATAAAATAACTGTACATCACAAATATTTGCATGGACCTGCATACAGAGGGTTATAAATCATGGAAGGCCTTATAGACTTTTAAAGAAACTGAGATCACTTCCTCCATTACTAAAAACTCTCTCCTTTATGCTTGTTTTGTAATTTTTTTACTATAAAACCCCACCAGATGTAGCAATTGGGATTAAAAATATCCACCTGATGATGCACTAGGATTTTCTTTATTAAATTTATTGGGATGACATTGGTTAGTAAAAATATACAGGCTTCAAGTGTCCATTTTTATGATACACCATCTGTATATTGCATTATATGTTACTAGGGTTTTTATATATAACTTTTCAAGCTCAATACATGTCAAGTAAAAGAATTAGGGATAGATTTTTTTTGTCTTTTTTTTCTCCAGATAAGAGAAGAAGGACTAAAGGAATATACATTTTAGCCCAACATGAGGATGAAAATTCCAACACAACTTTCTAATAATGGGATGAGCTTCTTTATGATATGAGTCCCTATCATTGGATATTTGCATTGAAGGGTAGATGGTTTATCAGGCTGATAGGATAAAATAGATTCCTTCATTCACTGAAACATTCAACAAAATGACCCCAAAGTCCATTCCAGTTCTAATAGTTCAAGAATCAATAAATGGCTTCATAATTTGGTGTTTTTCTTGCCTCAAGAATACAATATAAATCAAATTGAAGTTGTCTGCTGGGTATTGTTGTTTGGAGTTAGTTAAATATCCATGGAGAAGGTTAAGAGCTTACACCTGTGATCCATCATTTAAAGAAACTTCAAAACTATTCAATCTGTAGCCATGTACCCATGGGACACAAGAGCATCCAATCAATGATGACATATTTAATTGAGAAGGAAACTACAGCAGATCAATCAAGATCTGAATATTGGATGTTGAAGACAGTTGCAAAGATGGGACCAACCTGGTATACATAAATCAAGCATGGTGATGCATAGACACCAAAGCCACATGACACATTAAATGTACATTGATGCAAACAAGCAAGTAGAGGAAATATCATGTTAGAATAAGGTCATGTTATTAATGGATAGATTCACATTAGTGTGGTAGACAAATGCTTCTTAGTATCAACAAGGAATAGGTTTTACCAAGTTGTATATGATATTCTAGTATTACCTGTGATTTTATGTCTACTATAGGATTGCAAGTTTGGTTCTGTGAAAAACCGAAAGTAGGAACTTGGGTGAGTCAATTAAGATCTTTTGCCTCAGTTTCCTTGATTGCCAACTGAAAGAGATTGAACTTGATCAGTAATTCATTTTCCACAGAGTGGTCAATGGAATGTGCTCCGCTAAAAGGAAAATAAAAGTTTCCATGATCAGAGCCGGGCGAGTGGCGCGATGGTTAAGAACTCGCTAGGGATGCCGAGGGCCCCGGTTCGGATCCCACATATGAGGGCCAGTTACACTGTCCTCCACAGCTAAGATGCTGAACAACAGCTCAACCTGGAGCTGGGCTGCCGTGGGTCGCCAGCGACGGCGAAGGCTGCAGCCCCTGTGGCAGTGGGTTGTCATGGGCTGACGTATGTAGCCAGCAGCCAGCGTGAGCAGCCAGCAGCTGCAGTGAGCGGCCGTTCAGAAGCTGGCGACTGATCAGCCTCACCCTGGAAGAGCGCAATGATGGTGCCAACTTGGGCCAGTGAAGCAACGTCCTCCACAACTAGATTGAAGAACAAAAGGACAGCAATTTGTCTGTTCCCCTTCCCCTAATTCCCCAGCACTGTTCCCATCCCCCCAATTCCCCAATAAAAATCTTAAAAAAAAAAGTTTCCATGATCAAATAAGCTTGGAAAATTATGTAGATTATAGAATATTAAGATTTCGTAAAAAAAATGTTAAATGTTTCCCCCTGAAACATATTTACTTATTTGGCAACTCTCCTTTCTTCTTTATCGGCCTCCTCTTTCTCTTCCTCCTCTCCCCTTCTTCTCTTCCTCCTTTTTCTTCTTCTTGTTCTTTTTTCTCAAACCCCTCCTCCTCTTCTTTATCCTTCTATTTTCTATTTTTGAAACGTATCTACTTCCCATTTTCTCTGAAAAGCTCTATGAGAAATTTCAGAAATTCTTAGTCTCAGATATTGATGTTATGCAATATATATTCCAAATCTCTGAAACAAAGCTGTTATGAGCCTGGCTCACTGCTGCTGTGAGATTTAGGACTTGAAGAATTCAAACATACTTTTGATATTTAAAATTTTAAATGGTTAGTACCAACGAAGCAAGTCTAGAAAAAAAATTCCCATTAGGAATACAGGTATATACTGAAATAGTAAACACGTTTATTTACTGCTTTTTTTTTTCTGCTGCAGAAATGATCTGGGATTAGCTCTTTAATCGTGATCTATGCACATTGAAGACACATTTTGTTTGTTTATTGCTAAGCTGATGATAATAGCTATATTGATTGGTTACTTTGTGCTAGCCTCTGCTTTCTGTATTCAGAGGGGGGAAAAATGCATAGTTTTCCCTTCATTACAGATGATAAAACTGGGGATTAGATAGGTTCAGTCACTTGCTTAAGTCACACACAGTAATTATCAAATTTATGTCTTGAAACTAGGCTTATACAGAACATCAACTCTTCACTAATATTCTGTACTACTATACTCTTTGTATTACTCCAGCAACAATTTTAAAGATTAAAAAGTGGGGCTCAGATTACAAATATGTATCTTTATTTTGTTAAATAATGAGTACCACAGAAATTTCTAGGATGATGATGACAATACCAGAATATTCAGATTTTCTCTTCATTGCAGGATAGATCTCATTTCTTCTCCACAAGACTGGAAGCAACACTGGAGTTTCAGGTTTCTTAGTGGTAGTTGAATATTTGCTCTCACTGTCTAAATGTCTACCCTTTGCCCTGACTTCACTGGCATTTCCTAAACCCAGAGTGCTTCTCCACATCTCTTCTGGAGTATACCTTGCCCTTCCTTCAAATTCTATTTTAGATACCACCTTTTCCATCTATATTTCCTCTTTTCTTTAAATAAATGTAAATTTGCTTCTTCCCTAAATAGAGAATTAGTACTTCTTTCACTACATTTAAATTACCTGCCTACTACATGTCAGGCATGTGCTAGAGGCAAAGGATAAAAATAAAAAATAAAAAAAGAAAGAAAGAAAGAAAGAAAGAAAGAAAGAAAGAAAGAAAGAAAGAAAGAAAGAAAGAAAGAAAGAAAAAGAAATATGGTGTCTTCCCTCAAGGAAATTGCATTTTAGTGGAGAAATAGTTACATAAACAAAAAAGCGCAATAAAATGGCATGCACTAAAATTAAGATGACCATATAATTTAGTACCCAATGTTTGTCGGTGTTGAAAGTAAGAAAGAAAATTAATAATATGCTTGGACAACAGGCGTGACTTGGAACTGTTCTGGCAAATCCAGATGTGTGGTCACCTTGTAATGGACCTGTGTTTATGGTGAATATGAGTATAGAAAGAGGAGTGGCTAAGCCTCTGGAGGGAAACGTGTGATGTTTACTGCTTCCTGTCTTGTATTACTTTCACTTGTGCATGCACCTTATTTTACCTCCAGACTCTAAGAACTTTGAAGTTGAGCTCCATTTCCTATCGTCATCTCATATCCTACAGTGCTCACAAAACACCTCCTTGTAGGTGGTCACTTAATAAGTGTTCAATGGCTTCATTAGTTTTCCTGTCATGTATCAGTGCTCTCTTTCTGCCAGCTTTAGAGATGTGCGGTCATCATTCTCAGGTACATTTAAGCTGTGTGCATTTTGGCCAACATTTACTTTTTAAATTTATTTATTTGCAAAACAATTTAATTATAATGTATGCTATTTAGTTCCTTATAAATTCAGTAAGTTTGCTTGCCACCAATAACTGTACACCTATGTGGAAGAAACAGAAGAGAGCCAGCATAATAGGTCACCAGATGGGGAAAAAATAGTCAGAGGAGGGGGGATGGATTGTACTGTGTGAGATGACACAGTGCAGTAGAAAGACAGTAAAAGAAGCCTACTGTTATCAGAGCCCTGGCAGTCACTCAGAAAGCCTCTTGAAACTCTTACTCCTAATTTTAAGCTTCCGGGTGAGTGACTGCTTGTTTCATCCCAGCGGGAGAGAACCCATGCCTGTGACACAGAGAGGGGGAATTTGGTCTCATCATCCTTTCCCTATAGCATCTGAGGGACCTGCCACCATTTGGAGCAGCTCACCTTCCCTCTCCCTACGTGTGGATCACTCTCGTTCTGTGTGGAATAGCTGTCCATCTTCAGGATCCACACACTTCCATGCTGGAAGCAGCTGTAAAGATGACCCAGTGCACCTCCTCATTTCACCGGAGGTTTAGGGGGCAAGGGTGGGAGAAGAAGACAGGACCAGTGAGAGGAGGTCGTGCAACCAAAATGAAATACATTCGTATGCTTGCCAGCAAACTAACCAGAGTCAATATTATAGATTTACAAACGTGTTTTGATAAATTAACTAGTAACGTGTTGACTTACAACCAATTTTCTATAGACAATGACCATAGTGTAAATTATGAACAGCACGAATGTGCCCTTTGGAGCCCCTCTGTGACCTCCTAGAGCTCCCTAATGATTCAGAGGATTGGAGTTTGGCTCTGCAACATCTCAGCCTGGACTGGGCACGGACAGTGAAGACATACTCTGCATTAGTCAGGAAACAGCAAGAAGTGTCTGGGCTTGTTACCCACTGAATAGTCAAACCCAAGAAGTCATGCCGGGGAAGGACCAAAAGCAGCTGAAGGGGATTGAATAGCACATGCAAACTAGCTGTCTCTCTATCTCTCTGTCTATCTCTCCTGTCTCAATGGGCAGGAAGTGTCATGGGTAAGAGCCTGGCGTTGGGCTCAGACAGACTGAGTGCAAAGCCTGACTGTGTCAGTAGCCTTTAGAAATAACTAACCCCTTTAATGCCTTAGTTTTCTCATTTTGAAAACAACAATATAAGCATATAGCTTATAGAGATGTAAATATTACGTTATATACAGCATGTAAAATGCCTAGCCATGTAGTAAGCATTCAGTAAACATTTACTATGGTTATGAACTTTATTACTTTAATGCTACTACTTGGTGTCCCAGAGAAGTTTTCTAGCATAAAAAGGAGGGACAAATTAAAGTAGGGGACATACAATGTAGGACTTAATGTATCAATTCACACATCTATTCTTTGTACTTGTTCTCATTATTTACCAAGTCTTAAGAGAATGAAATGTTGGGCTGGCCGAGTGGCTGGTCAAGAGCTCGCTTGGGAGCACCAGCTCTGATCAGCAGGGCTGTGGCTCGGATCCCACATAAGGGCCAGTGACACTGCCCTCTACAGCTAAGATGGTGAACAACATCATCTCAACCTGGAGCTGGGCTGCTGTAAGTCACCGGCCACTGCATGGGCTGCAGCGGGGCTGCAGTGGGCTGCCATGAGCTACCTGAGTGGCTGGCAGCCAGCGTGAGCGGCCGGCAGCAGGCGAGAGCTGCTGGGAGCCGCTGGGAGTGGCTGACCAATGACCGGGGACCAATTGCCTCAGCCTGGAAGAGCACAATGATCATACCAACATGGGCCAGTGAAGTGATGTCCTCCACAACTAGACTGAAGAACGAAACAGCAATTTGTCTACCTGTCTGTTCCCCTTCCCCGATTCCCCAATGCTGTTCCCCTCCCCCAATTCCCCAATAAAATCTTTAAAAAAAAAAAAAGAATGAAATGTTATTGCTCCTTAATATAATTTCTTGATTGTAAGAAAAATATTATACTGATCCTGATAGTAAAAAGGACTATTTTGAAATAAAAAATGAAAAAAAGCTGCTTAAAAGTGACACTGTATGTGTGTTTTGTTTCTTCATTTGTTACTTTCTGTTTTATATTCCACATATGAGTAAAATCATACATCTCTTGTCGTTTTCTGTCTGACTGATTTCAGTTATCACAATACTCTCAAGATCCATAACAACCAAACTTAGATACAGAAAACAGAGTGGGCATTCTCAAAGGGTGGAGGGGGAAGTGGGGGAGAACTAAAAGGGTCAAATATATGGAAATGGAAGGAGACTAGACTTCCGGTGGGGAGCACACAATGGAGTATACAGATGCCGTATTATAAAGTCGTACACCTGAAATTTATATAATGTTATTAACCAACGTTACTCCAGTAAGTCTAATAAAAATAATAAAATTACCAAAAAGATCACAATAACAACATGGGCCAAAAAGATAACACTACATGGGAAGACAATTTGTGTAGAATTCCCTCCACTTAGAAAATGACAAATTCCTTATGCAGTGACTTTTAGAATCCTGAGCTATTTTTTTTTTAATTTTGTTAGTCTAGGGTGTAAAAGGGATGCAGCAAAATTTGAGTTAATGTTGTAAATTGTTCATACTCTAAAGGCAGTAGTAATTGGCACATTTCTGTAAATCTAGTAGAATGGTTCTGGGAAGTAAACATTCTTCCTTTTGGAGATTAAAGGTTAGCTTCTCAGCACATTCACTTATTGGAACCAAGAGGATTACAGACCAAGGTTATATAGCTCATACAGATACTGGAGTCACAGTCCTGGGTCCCTCCAGGTTAAAGCTTGTAGTTCAAATCCCATTGCAGCAAAAATATTAGAATAACCAAAACTCATTGGAGCCAGCTGATGACATTCTTATTCTCACAGCACTGCTACCAGGGAATTTCTAGTTCATCCACAGCAATAAGGGAATAAAATCTCTGTTGGAGTTTGTGGTAATGGGATTGAGTTATGTCTAGCTGCATAATTTAAAAGGAAACAGTGGAAAAGCAACAGTGAAATAGTCAAGTGAGAGATGGAGGCTCCTTGGCAGCAAGAGAGGAAATGGCTGCCTGCATTTAGAAGAGCTCAGTGGCCCAGCTGCTTAATCAGTGTCATTCAGGTAGGAATTCTGCAAATATGAGTTAAAGGTTTTGATAACAGGACATTGTAAGTCACTGAAATCACAATGGCATTTGAAATGTGTGGTGTCAGCTGTAGCCCAACAATTTCAGAAGTCAAATAGTCTTGAGCAAGCATTTTTCAAGACCTGTATAAATAGCTTTAGGGTTACACAATTCTAAAATCAAGTGTATTCATCAAGACAATAAAAAATAGATTCAAATAGGAGACAAGGGAGCAAGTTAGCAACATGAAAACATTATGCAATCTACTTGAAATATTACTGTAGTCAACCTCTGCTAGTGGTAATTTAGAAGGGAGGCAGAGGAAAAGAAAGTCCAACTGAGAGGGTGGAATTGAATTTATTTGCTATAATAATAGAAAGTGTCTTTTGATAATCAACAGGAAGTATATTCAAATCATCAAATCTGGCACTACCTTAAGTTGTTTCTCACTGCTTGGCATCTTTCCTGTAACTTTTCAATTCTTGGCTAGTGGCCCAACCAGGTGGCTAGGAGGGAAGGGGATGTCACTCAACAGTCCACAGTTCTTAATTAGCAGAAGCCATTTGAGGATATTCAGTCTCTTGCTGCCATGTTGAATAAAAATACTAAAATGAGTTGAGTGTGCAGAGCAAAAATGCTGCCTTTTTGGCTTATTTCCCTAGGTCCACTAATTTGCTAGGTCTACTTATTTGGCAAAAGAATCCTGCATCAATTCTCGGTGTGTATTTTGTTCTGTTGTTTAGCACAGCCTCTTCATAATTAATACACAATGTATCCATATCACTAAGCTTTCAGGACATAACCATTCTGAGCAAGAGTTAGGACATATCATGTACTCAAAACCCTTGCTATTCAAAGTGTCTGCAGATTAGCACGTTAGCATCACCTGGGATCATACAAGAAATGCAAAATCTAAGGCCCGACCTCAGGCCTACTGAATCAGCATTTTCCAAGATTACCCTTGTATTGATGCCTATGCATATTAATTTGAGGAGCACTGCCCTAACATGAAAAAGCTCTTCTCTGGGCTTAATTCTTTTATGTAAGAATTGTCTGTACCTTACCAGTTTAATTGTTTAAGATAGTTAGGGTTATATCTCAATGTTTAGAAATGTATCAGAATATTTTGGTGAAATTTATTTTTCACATATTACTTAACCTGTAGTTTGAATTTCTTACCTTTGAAACATAGTTTGAGTGTATGTTAATATAGTTTCAACATTTTAAGAGTTTAGTGTTTATTTTTATTTGGGAGGGGTAAGCATAAGGTAATTATACTGAGCAAACGCAGGGTGGGTTGGGGAAAACTTGAACCAAAAGAAAAAAAATATGCCAATCTTACAAGTGGACCTTCTTATGGCTAATCAGTAAAATGCAGAAAATTAGGGAAAACCTAATTTCCCTCAAATGTTTTCCTACCCAGTATTTTAGACTAATCCATCAAGTTTCTCATTTGTCTTAAGTTATTTACATTTGCAAATATACCCAAACAGATAATGCTATAGGCACATAATTTCTAAAGTATATTCTGACGTCAGGCTCTGTGCTCTTAGCATCTCACTTTGAAGAACAAGAGTTTAGAGTACTTAAATTCTAATTCTTTCTCAAATGGTTATCTTTGGAATACATAGTCTATTAAGCTTGGAAGCTACTGCTTGCTGTAGGCTACTCTTTGCAATGCATATTAGCAAGCTAAACAGCAAGAAGTCCTTCAGTAAAAGCATTACGTTTTGTTCATCCCAATATTAACCAAACCACTTATCCCACCATTGCATCTATTGAAATCCTGTGGGACTAAAAACAAACAAACAAACAAACAAAAAAGCCTTTCAAGTATGTGTTGCTAGGAATTATTTTTACTTGATTTTGAATGAAAGATATGAGAGTGAGTTTTGATGAGAGGAAGGGCAGTAGTCATTTGAGCAGAGAGAAAGGATTTGAATTGGTGGAGGTATGAGCACAGACAATGCAAAGAAGGTTAGAGAACTCTGACAGTGTAATCTAGAGTCAGCCCTGCGGTCTGGCTTTGTAGCATAAAGTGGAATTTAGGATTGGTGTGTGTGAGTGTGTGTGTGTGTGTGTGTGTGTGTGTGTGTGTGTGTGTGTGTGTGTGTTTGATGTTAATGGAGATAGATGAGAAGAGAGGAGCTAATCAAGGAAACTTCTGTTTGGGTTTAATATTTTGTTTGTTTACATTGACCCAGAGCAAAGTGTCTGTTCTTTAGAATGTGTTTGAGGGCTTAGGTTGGCATAGGAAAAAATGTTCTGGGAGGAACTGTTTACTTAGTAAGAATGAATGGGGGATTCCAGAAATAAATTGCGTATTGAAATCTAATATTGGAGAATGAGAGTAAAGTGGTGGGAAGAGCATCGGCTTCCATTGGTCAGGTCTGGCTTGCATTCTGCATCAACCTTGTGGGACACACTTTGATTTCTCTGAGTGCCAGTTTTTTCACCAGTAAAATGCAGAACATTTTAGAGTAATTCTAAGGGTTAGAGACCATAAAGGTAAAGTTTCTGGCACATAGTTCATATTCGGCGCTTGATCAGTGGTTGAATTACCCTTCGTTTTCGCTGAGCAGATACTAAGGACCAGTGCCAGGTACTCTGCTGGGCTGCTGCCATGCTGCTTTGTTTAGTGTCTGAGGTGTTAAAAAAAAAATGAGGCGATGGTAGAAATGAATTTATATGCCACAGCCAGACACATCTGAACAGACTTCTTACAATCTTTTATAGATTATTGAGATAAAGTGATGCAGAACAGAGAATTTCATGTTGTGTTCAGATGAATACTTAAAAGAAAATACTGGGGATTTTTTGACCAGGCATGAAAAAAATTCCGTTTCAAAACTCATATTAGAACTCAAAGAAATATCTCCATTTGTGAAATTTAAATTATTTCCAGCTCTTTTACCCTTACATGGTTTCTTAACTGAGAGTTACTCTAAAATAAATTCAACTTGAAATACTATATTTTTAAATTCTTAAAGTTACACGAGCACATCATTGAAAGATTCAAGGGATTCAAAAGGTTTACAGTTAAACATCTCCCTCCCTATATCATAGTTACTCTTTTTCCCACTAATATGTTTTGACTACCTTTTCAAAGATATTTTATGCAGCTGTCATGAATCTATCTCTGAACACATTTTTAAATCAAAGGTAGTATCCCACATATACTGTCCTGTGTTTTGCTTGTTAGTATTCATAATATATCTTAGAGAGCTGCTGCTATTTTAATGATACATAATATTTCATTGCATACCCATACTATAATTTTCTATTAGACATTGAGATTATGTTGTCTTTTACTACTAGTATTAACAATGCAACAATAAGCATCCTAATAAATATTTCCAATTGCAAAGCAACTGTAGTACAAGATTAAATTTCTTGAATTAGAATTGCTAGAACTAGAGTGTACATTTTTATATTTAATAGATATTGCCAAATTGCTTTCTGAAGAGATCTGTCTATCATGCTAGCAATGGATGAAGTACCCTTTTTCTATAAAGTATCATAAATTTCTCACCAGATAGGTATATCATTATAGTTTAAATTTGCTTTTCTTTTATTGTGAGTGAGATTTAACATCTTTTTATGTATTTGAGATATTTCACATCTATTTATATTTCTCCTGTGAGCTGTTCAGTCATGCCTTTCTTCGCTCATTTTTTGAATACTGTTTATTGTTTTTGGAGCCTTGCAGCAGGTTTTATACAAAGAAAATTAGCCTATTATTTGTAATGTACATTGTCAGTGTGTATTTTATAGTTTGACATTGTTTTCACCACTTTTGTTTTGTGGTTTCTTTTTATTTTTTTGTAGTCTCATTTATCTGACTTTTCTTCCACATCTGAGTTTTGTGTCACACTTAGGAAGGTTTTTATTCTTTTGTGATTTCTTGTAGCATATTTATAGAATGTTTTCAAATGGAAATCCTTGACTCTTAAGGATTTTGTTTTGTTGTCAGAAATGAGATGGACTAATAGTATTTTTTTTCCAAATATTTGCCCAACACAATTTGTTGAATGGTGCCTGGTACTCTGCTGATATACAATGGCAGCAGAACAGCTGGGGTCTAGGCAGGAAAACGGAGATCACTCTAGGTATTACAAATGGAGAACTATACAAGGAATTCATTACACATGTGGGGAAAATAGGAGCACCAAACAGGGGACAATGAGACAACTCAGAGATTAGCAACAGCAGGAAGCTGACACAACTACTGCTATAGTGATAAAGCAAGAAGTTAGTAATTAGAGCCCAGAGGTCGTGCTTTTGTTGAGAGACAACCATTTCAAGGGATGCAGTGGCTGTCCAGCAGAATCAGGAGCTATAGAGAGCAAGCGCTTAAGATATATCCTGGATTTTTTCCCACCTTCCTCCCTGCCAAGCTCTGCCAGTGCCTTTCGTTGGATGAACCCAACCAGAAGACTGTGGAGGACAAAGAAGGCTGGGAAATATAGTTCTATGCCATTCACATAGGAGAAAAGTAAGTGTGGGTAGTTTTGGATATCAGAGCAAAACAGCATACCATCTGTTTTGTTCCATCATTTGTCTACCTATTTTGGTGTCAGAGCTAGACTTTTTTTTTTAAGCTGTAGCTTTATAAAATCCATCTCAAAAGACTAAGTTCATTTAGGTAATTGATATTTATAGGATGTTGAAGATTCATATAGAGAAACAGGTAATATCTTCTTATTTATTCAAGGCTTATATTGGGCCTCTTAATAGAATTTAGAAAGTTTTATTCATATAGATTCTGCATATTTATTACTAGGAATTTTCCCCTTTTTGGTTGTTTTGTTACTATTGTTTTGGAATTTTTCCCCACAATGTTTTATCTGGTTGTTGATGACTGCAGCAAGGCTATATTCTGTATTCATTTTGTGACTAATCATCTTACAAAATTATTTTATTGTTTGTCATGGTTTTTAGTTGTTTTTCTTGAGACTTGAAACATTTAATATTATCTATTTCAGACAACAGTCACTTTTATTTTCTTCTTTCCAAATTTTATAACTCTTATTTCTGCTTTTGTCTAATTTTGTTTGCTAGTTCCTCCAGAATGATGTTCAAACATTTTGGTGATAGTGTCTGGTCATCATTGTCTGGATACTTGAATAGGAATGATTTCTCTGTATCAAGCACAATTACCGCTGTGGATGTTTTTCTCCATTTTTTTCCACTGGAGCAATTCAGAGATAATCTGAGTTATCAAATCCTCAATTATTTTTCTTTTCAAAATTACGCTGCAAAATTGTCTCTAAGCAAAACCTTTTATAGGGTTGTTTCCTGGCAAAGTTCTGTCTTCTCTGTTATTTAAATAATTTAAAGTTTCTAATATCTTCTGGGATTGATTTTTGTATTTTACATTTTCCCTGGAAGTTATTACTTTCAGTATATTTTGAATCTCATTTGCATATATTTGAAAAAAATGTAATCTCAAATTATTTTTCTAATTGTCTGTATGTATGTTGTGATTTACCTGTTGTCATTTCTTACCTTGTGTACTTATTTTGACCTTATTAGTAAATTAAAATATCTTACATAAATTGCACCATCTTTATTTTTATATTTTAACTTTTCAGTAATAACTTTGTGTTCCCTGAACAAAACCACTGTGCACCTGTGTAAAATTCTGTTCATTGTACCTAAAGCACATGTAATACAGTTGGAGGAAGTCTAGGCAAAGCCAACTAATCAGGTGCGTGGGCATTTTCCATATGACGATAGAGCAGTAAAACTGAAAATCTTCAATTACGAAAGGGGATGGTGGTGAAATATTTGAACTGTTGTCTTCACCCTTGTGATGGATATAGAGAATATGAACATGGGATTGGTTATTGAATACTGGGATGCTGGAAATAAAGAGTGTCTCCTTGAATCAAGAAAGAGGTAATTTTATGGCAAATACATGCAGTTATTAAATAAGAGTGCTCATTACTACTCTTAGAAGGTGTTAGAAGCAGAAATAACTTCTAGAGGAATTTCGATGCATTCATTGGTGATAATGACAATTGATGTATTAAAGTAATCTAGTCTGAGGGGTTTATCAATCTTATGAAGGTAAATAAGAGAGCAAATGTGTCATCATCACACAGAGCATTTCAGAACGATGAAGTTATTCCTTCATTTATGCAAGAAATATATTTTGAACACCTACTGTATATTGGGTTGTTGGAAAAGTCATGATATATTTTTTCTATGTTTTTCGTTGCAAAAATGCATCATGACTTTTCTGACAACACAATAGTTGACTCTGTGCTAGGTACTGGTGATGAATAAGACAACCAAGGTCTTTGTCTGGTGTAGAAGTGAGACAACAATTATACAATAATAGAATGTGATTAGGGCTATGTAAGGAGAAATAAAGGGTAATAAGGAAGTATACAGTGTCCCTGTCAACACCTGCATCCCTAGAGATTTTCCTTGAAACTACTTTTGTATAGACTGCAGACATTTTTAGCTAGAGTATGTGTTACAATGGGAAGTTTAAGAATCTGAAGGGAGAGACTGGCCAAGTGGCTCAGTTGGTTAAAAGCTTGCTCAAGAGTGTGAGCTCTGAGCAACAGGGTTGCCAGTTCAATTCCCACATGGGCCAGTGATGCTGCGCCGTGAGCTCAGCTGCTGCTGAGCTGCCAACAGGTGGCAGGATGGCTCAGCTAATGGCTCAGCTGGTGTGAGCTTGTGCTCCTAACAATAAGGCTGCCGGTTTGAATGGTGGGCTATGCATCTTGATGAACTTGGCATCTTGAGCCGAGCTGCCACGTGGGTGGCTCAAAGGATAGAGCGTGTGCTCTTAACAACAAGGCTGCCAGTTTCACTCCCACATGGGATGGTGGCTATGCCCACCCACAACTAATTGAACACAGCACCTTGAGCTGAGCAGTGCGACTGGACTTGGAGCTGAGCTTACTATGCCCTCCACAACTAAGATTGAAGGACAACAACTTGGCTGTTCACCTTCCCAATTCCCCAACACTGTTTCCCTCCCCGAATTCCCCAATAAAATCTAAAAAAAAAAGAAACTGAAGGGAATGACGAGTGTGGCCAATTGACTCTAAGATGGCCTCCAATGATCCCTTCTTCTGGTACACATGCTCTTCTGTAATCCCTTCCCCTTGGGTATGGGCAGGACCTGTGACTTGCTTTTAGCTAACAGAATATCTTAAAGGTGATGGGATGTCACTTTTGTAAATCAATTGCATAAGGTTCTGGCTTCAGTCTTGCTGAAGATTTTCAATTGGACTCTAACCCTTATTGGTTCTGATGAAACAAGCTGCCATGTTGCATTCTGCCTTATGGAGAGGACCACATGCCAGGTACGCAGAGTAGCCAGTAACTGGCAGATATCAAAGACCTAAGGTTCTCAGTCCAACAGACCCAAATAAATCCTGCTAACAACTACGTGAGCTTGGAAGCAGATCCTTCCCCAGTTGAGCTTTCTGATGAAACATATTTATTTTGGTATTGTGAGAGACCTAAAGCCAAAGACTCAGCTATGCCATACCTAATTATGACTCATAGACACTGTGAGATAGCAAACATATGTTGTTTTAAGCTGTGAAGCATGTGATGATTTATTACACAACAATAAACAGCTAATACAATTAGGACAACAAAGTACCTACACACACACACACACACAAACACACACACACACACGCACGCACACACAAATCACAGTCAGTCTTGTGTTGCCACAGCTTGGAAACAATATTTAGATGAGAAATAATTAGTGACTATCAAAATGATGGTGGGGTTATCAAGAGATGTAGACATATTTGAGAGAAATTTAAGAGGTAGAATTAGCAAGACATGATTAATTTGTGAGGAAATTGAGGGAAGGGGGTTGTCTGAGCTGAAACTCAGGTCTGGCTTTGGTCATTGGTCCAGGCAGAAGTGCCATTCACCAAGACAGAGAAACAAGGCAAGATCAGTAATTGGAGCTTGAATCGAGATATTCTCTCCTCCAGTCTAGTGATTTATTTTTTTTCGGTAGATCATGTTACATATCAGGAAATTAACACAGTATGGTATTGCTCATATAAATCATATATATATATATATATATAAGATATTTGTTACACATAAATCATAGTTCTGAGAACTAGTGAAAGGACTGTGTACTGAGCTGGCAAATTCTGACACTTGAAAGTGAAACACAAGATAATTGAAAGTGTCCAGAAACTCTCGAGGGCATTGGTGGCCTCATGTGTAGACTGGAGAGAGATGTCTTTTCTTTGCGTGCTTCAGGGACTTTACACTGAAATGGGAGAATGCACATAAGGATTTGGGAAGTACACATCACCAAAACATGTCATCACTTAGTCTTTCTGTTATTATTCTACAACAATGTGCATTATTAATCATCTACCGAAGAGCTACTTGTTAACACCGACAGATAAGGTCATATAAAGGGAAAGATGGCCAAGAAAAACTCAGTTGTTCACATCATAGTAAATGAATACAGAGCAGTGTCAAACTCTTAAAAGATAAAACCCCAGAAATATGCTCTGTACAGAAACCCTCAGAGCCCATTCCACCAGTGTGCGAAGTGTATAGATACTGGCAAATAACTTACATAGATCTGAGCATCAGCCACTATCTTTGTGTAGTTCAACATGTTAGTAGTAGGAGTGGGAATTTTGTTATCTTATTTCCTTATTGTTTCTTTGCTTGATTGTCTTGGCAGGGTGTATGGACAGTGGCAACTAGACATCAGTGCTATACAACTAGCACAATATAAAAATAGGTTCAGAGGTTTTATATTTGTAATTGTGTTATTGAAACTACTTTTAACTTCTACATTTATGATAGCAGTAGAATTTTATCTTCAGATAAAAAAGGGATATTATTTTTCAAAACAGCTTCATAATGATATTGAAATATTAAATTCTGAGTGACAAATCTATTCTCAGTAGGCCAATTTCTTTTGTGTAGTCCATTCATTTGATAATGAAACATAGTTACTCCATAGTGCTATTGGAGTGAACATTTGGAGATTCTAAAATACATATTATGCTTTTTATAAAGTAGAATTATCAATTATCACAGTTTTTTCTTTTTTTCAAATTTAAACATCCTTAAGGCTGTCAGAAATATTTATTTTTACAACTTGACACAGGTTCTTGCTCAGATCGACTGTCAGTGGAAAGTTCAGAGGGAAATAAAAGCTTTGGACAAATGACACAATCGGTATCACATAAGGTATATTAAAAATGATTTCAAAAGAATGATTATATTTTTTCAAGGGACCTTGATGTCAATATATCTTCAAAGCAAAAACACATCTGAAAATTCAATAGCCAGTTCACTATGTAGTCAACACTTGAACTCTGTAGAACTTTTCAATTTATTTTTGTAGAGAATGGCTTTTGCCATAACTCTCTGCCTCTGTTAAAAACAAATTGGACTGGAGGGCCGGCCGAGTGGCTCAGTTGGTTAAGAGCTCGCTTAACAGTTTGAGCTCTGAGCAACAGCGGTTCGAGTCCAGCCCGAGCTGAGCAGCCGCTGAGCTGCCAACAGGTAGCAGGATGGCTCAGCTAAAAAAAAAAAAAAAAAAAAAAAACAAAAAAAAAACAAAAAAAAAAAACAAATTGGACTGGAAAATAGTGTATTCCAGTTATAACTTATAACGTTTTCTCCTCTAAAGCCCAGGTTTATTTCTTCAAGGACAGTATCCTGGGGAATAGAACAGTCTTATAGCAATGTTACCATGCAAGGTAGTCTTTATCTAGCTTGGAAGGGTTGGTTCCATTCAACTAGGCATTGTTGCATGTTAAATTGCAGGTCATCAAAACAAGAATACAGAAACCAGAGTTGCTATCTCTATCTATCTATCATCTATCCATCATCTATCTATCTATCATCTGTCTTCTTTTGACCTTCTGATGATGACCTTCCTACCCTTGTTGGTCGGGCTCATTCATTTTCACCCTTGAATTCTTGAGAGTCTCTAGTGTTCCCTGAACCCATAGATTCTGTTAAGTATTTTATTCTGTGTGTCAGCATCATCAGGGGCATGTGTTTGTCATTGTATTCATCCTATTGTAGGAAGAGCAGTCGTTTGTGACTTTGTCACAACTCAATTAGGCTGCACCTCCTTGAGGACAGGACAGTATGTCATCTCAGTAGCCTGTGCTAAGAATAAGCAGAGTTCTTGACACCTGGTCAATAACTGCTTGTTGATCTGATGAATTGATTAAGATTATTTACATATAACTTAACAGGTTGTAAGGGGAAAAAAATGCAGCAAGCAGAGAAAATCAAATGCTAGACATACCCAGACGTGAGAGCTATTCAAGACTGTCTCTCCTTAAAAGTTGCCCCCAGTACTTCCCACCAGTTGGTCCTTTTTTTAAATTAATTGAACTTTGTTGATAAAGCAAATGTTGAGAAGGTCAGTATATTAAGATACTCTGATGAATGCATGTGAGTTTGTTTCTCAGATTCATTGTGCCAAAGGCAAAAAGACTTGATGGGAGAACCAAATTTGGAGGAGAAGGCTGAGAGAAAAGGCTTGGGCTAGCCACTGTAGTAACAGGGAGCAGCGGCAGCATGAAGGAAGGGTCTTTATCATGCACCTTTATTCAAACTTGTCAGCAACTGGGCCTCCCCTAAACCAGTGCATTGACTTGACTGCTTCAACCAGAGACTTCGATCTTCTTCCTCTCAGCAGCAAAGCAGATCACAGGAATACACCTCTGTGGAGTAGTATGGACATTCTGTTGCTCCAACACACAGCCTTTATAGTGTGGGTTACAGCAAACCACTCGGTTTCCAGTTGGTAACAAACTTGAAAGCTTGTGATACAGAGATGGATGATGTTAGGACATTCACTCTATTCTCGATGTGGTTTTTGCATGTGAGCCTGAGTTTTACTAATATTCAATATTTTCTCACTTTCCACCAATATAATCAGTGGCCACGATAGGTCATAAACTAAACTGCATTTTTCTTTAGAGAAGAGAAATGTAGAAGATGGAAATTATTTAATATTGCCATGTACATGCTCTGAGGAAGGGACTTTCCAATATGTGAATTTCCAGTCTGGAACAAAAATGCTGTGGCTCTCTGCTTTTCCAACTGTTGTACGAGCAGAGTCCATGCTCCTTTCTCATATCCCTCCAGAGGTGGATCCAAGATGGCGGAGTAGATAAACACTGAGCTTGCCGCCTCCTGTGACAGCATTAAAAGTATAACTAAATTATATTGGGTTGTCGGAAAAGTCATGATGTATTTTTTCTATGTTTTTCATTGCAAAACTGCATCATGAGTTTTCCGACAACCCAACAGATCAATCCACCTGGAGAACCATCTGAAGTCTAGCTGAACAGAGGTCCTATGACTGAGAACTTAAAGAAGAAGCCATGTCAAGAGTGTAAAAATATTTGTCAGGCAAAAATAAAAAAAAAATAAATAAATAAAACTATCCCTCCATATGTTCACTAGGTCACTTTCTCTGTTACACTACTCAATGTTGCGGCAATTCTCTCCTCTCTCTTCTTCACTATTATGTTTTTCTTTCTCTGCTAGATTTTCCCCATGAGCATAAATGTACTATTATTTCTCCCATCTCAAAAGTGTACCCAACCTTGTGCCCATTTCCTTAAACATCTACATAACCTAATTCCATCACCAGCTTTAAATCTTTGCTGGAATGTTACCTTCTTGAGGAGGCTTTTCTTCATCACCTTATTTGCAACTCACCCCCATTCTCCAATACACTTATCCTGTATTAATGCTTTTCTCATAGCCTTTATCATCTTCTAACTACATAGCACACTTATTTACTTGGCTGGTTTTGTTTGTTTGCTCTTAAATTAAAGTTGCAAGAAAGCAGGGATTTGTGTCTATTCTGATTATTATTCTCTGAGTTCATAAAGTCCTGAGGCTACTTGGTGCTCAATAATAATTGTAGAATGGATGAATTCATAAATGATAACAAATTCATTTCATCCCCTGAGAAACTCAGTCTCAAGATTTTCACTATAAAATTTTTTAGCTAAGAATCATCCTGTTTCTATTACAAAAGTTAATTTTGTATTTGCATTCCCCTTTGCTCTATAGGGCCTGATTTAATTTTTTGTTCTAGAATTTCCATGTTTCTGGGACTTCGTGCTCCTCCAGGTAGTATCTGAAAGGTGCTTCTGGATCTTCTACAAAATCATTTACTTTACATCTACTAGAAAGCAGAAGAAACTGGCCTCAGGGGACTTCTAAGAGGGCTCTCTCACACCCAGGATGTACCTATTCAAAAATTCTACTTTCCCTTTAGCTGCATTCCCTTTGGACCAGGCATTGATAGAGCACTTACTACCAGTTCATTACTCATGAAGCTGGTCATCATGTTTAGGGGAAACTGCCTCTGTGTGATTTATATTGACTTCATTTTGTCAAGTAGAGCTTCATTAATTCCTTGTTAAATTGAATTCAATTCATTAATGAGTTTCAGTCATTAGCTAATAAGGCAGCAAGTGCTGGGGCAAGACTAGTAAAAGCTGGTGAAGGACTAATGGGGAGGATATCTTAATGTGACTAAAAACTCCATCTTTAGTAAATATTTAAAAACGGAATATGGGGGCTGGCTGAGTCGTGTGTTGGTTAAGAGTTGGCTTGGGATGCCAGCTCTGAGCAGCAGGGCCCCAGTTCCAATTCCACATGAGGGCCAGTGATGCTCCACTCTCTACAGCTAAGATGGTGAAAAACAGCTTGACCTGGAGTTGGGCTGCCGTGAGTCACCAGTGACGGCGTAGGCTGTAGCCCCTGCTGCAATGAGCTGCCATAAGCTACCATGAGTGGCTGGCAGCCAGCATGAGCGGGCAGCAGCTGGTGTGAGCTGCCAAGAGCCGCCATGGGTGGCTGTCCAATGGCTACTGAGCGACTGCCTCACCCGGGAAGAGCGCAATGATAATACCAACATGGGCCAGTGGAGTGACATCCTCCACAACTAGACTGAAGAACAAAAAGACAGCAACTTGTCTGTTCCCCTTCCCCGATTCCCCAATAAAATCTTTAAAAGAAAAGAAAAGAAAAAAAAAGAATGCCCAATACCTTCAAACCCTGGCGCTTATTTAAAAAATAGAAATAAAAAAATTTTTAAAAATAGAATATGGGACTAAAATAGAAATTTAAGGAAATCTTAGTGCATGATCACTATTTTCACAACATTCCATCTTCTAACCCATTTGGTATTGCTTCACAAAGACTTGTGCTGACTCTAAATTGCATTCTTTCCCCCTGACTTATGACAGAAATTATGCTTTACGTCTGTTAGATATATATGTATGCTCCCCCTGGTTGTAGAATTCTAAAAGTTCTCCTTTAATCCATTACTATGCATGTGCAGGTGTGTGTGTGTGTGTGTGTGTGTGTGTGTGTGTGTGTGTGTGTGTGTGTGTGCGTGTGCGTGCGCGCGTGCGCACACCTGTACATGATGAAAGCTTTGTATTTTCCATGTATGGCACTTCCTTCCTGACTTTTGCCAGAGTGAGAGAGCTCTTTTAACTTAGAAAATGGATGGGTTTCTGATCTAAGATATTATAGAAAAATTTAAAATAATATTATATTTCTGCCCTCAGGCCCTGTTCTCAACCCTGTTTGTACATTAAAAATTATCTGAGGGAAAAAAATCTAAATACCAATGCATGGGATTCCTCAAAGCCTCCAACTGACTGAATCCAACTCTCTGGAAATGGGGTCCAGGCACTAGCATTTTTTTAGTATCACATACCTTGTAATAAATTCCCATTATTAATGGACTTTATACTTCTGTACTGGTAAGTCTGATTTCTGTAGCTCTACCATTCATGACTTGCAGGAACGAAGTTCATATTGCCTCGTCTATAAATTATTAAAGTTTGCACACTTTCCCAAAGATAAAAGTATACCCTGAGACATGTATTCTAGCCATTATCGTTATTATAATTTTTTTAAATGTATGGTGGCAAACAAATGTTCCTTGAAATATATTCAAAATCCTTTTGTGGTTTTATTAAATTTGAGAAAGAGGTCTGGAATGCTGCACATTATTTATACAAACGAAAAAGAAAACAGGTTACATGCTTTCTGTCTTGTTGAAAGTAATTGGCTCATCTACTGCGTATACCTACTTGCATTGCCAAGTTCAAATTTGAGAATAGATCACCTCTCAGAGTACCTATTAATTTTCATGCATCCCCATGCGTTATCTTTTTTGTTTAAATGAATAATCACACTCTAAAACTGCATTTGGGTTTTAGGGAGCTAAGCATGATAAATCATAAAGCGATGAAGATACCAGGAGAAACACTAGGCTTAAAGTTTTATATTGTATTTTTATTTAAAGTTAATAAATACGCTATGACGGGTGAGACTGTGGAGGTGTGGAAATGTTGTAAACTTTTGAGTAAGATAAACCTGGGTCTGAATCTCACGTTTTTTTACTCACGCTCACAGCCAACGTATTGGTAAGTCTGAAGGTGACATCATCAACCACCTGGACTCTTGCAACAGTCCTCTGCCCTCTTCCACCACTCTCTTCTTTCCATATCTAGTCCTTCAAGAAACCTCCATGCAATAGCCAAGGAAAATCCTTTTTGTTATGGTAGTGGAGTTTTTCTCTTTTTCAGTTTTATTGAGGTATAATTAACAAATAGAAATCGCATATATTTAAGGTGTACAACTTGATGATTTGATATATTGTATACATCGTGAAATGATCACCACAATCAAGCCAATTAACATACCCATTATCTCACATAGTTGCCATTTGCTTCTCTCCCTCCCTCCCTCCCTCTTCTCTTTCTCTCTCTCTTTCTTTCCTTCTTTCTTGTGGTCAAAATACTTTCTGGTGGTCAAAGATCTACCCTCTTAGCAAATTTCAAGTATATAATGCAGCATTGTGTGGACTCTGAGAAAGAGGATACCTACCAAGAAGGGCTTCTAGTGGCTAACTGGTCTCAAGTTAAATAACAGAGCCTAGCACCATTTCTACATAAGGGCCTCTCCTGCAAACTGTGCTTCAGGGAGAAGCCTGAACTGCCTGTCTGTATTGTTTTCCTGCCATTTGAGCCAGCCCTTATGAAGGAGTTCCTGGAATTGTATTCCAACCAATAAAACTGAGACTATCCCTATCCAATCAGAGCTGCACAGCTCTATCCCTTAGCATCTTTACCGACCAATCAGAACAGCTCTATTGGACAATCAGAACATTCCCTTTGGACCAATCAAACTGATATGATTTGGAGTCCGCATTTGCATGAGGATGGACTAATCAGAGACCAGGGGCAGGGACTTCTGTCTATATGTCAGCTTTCTGGCTCAGGGAGTACATTTTCCCTTTCCACCAAAGACTGAAAACTGCGTTTCCTCTGCTGGAGCTGAAACCTGGAAAACAAAACAGGGAAGATGTCTTGCTGGACCAGGACAGAGAAGAACAAGTACAGCAGGGCAGAGCAAAGCAGAAATGTCTAGCCAGAGAGTGGCCTCTTTGCCCCAGGGCTGCCTCACAGCAGTGCTGTTCCACAGCCATGCTGCTTCATCATTGAGCTGTAACACTATTGAACTCTTCCACATCTGTGCTGTTCTCACAGCCGTGCTGTATTACAATTGAACTGTTTGCACCGAATAAAGTTTCCTTCTTCACCACACCCCAAACTGGGATTTCTGTTGGTGTTGAATTGACACTGACCTTTTATTGACACTTGTTAACTCTAATCATCATGCTGCACATTAGATATCCAGAACTTATTCATGTTACTTAACTGAAACTTTGTACCCTTTGATGCTCCTCCTGATTTCTCCCTCCCCCTAGAAACCACTGTTCTACTCTCTTTTTCTACAAATTTGTTTTAGATTCCACATATAAGTAAGATCATACAGTATTCGTCTTAACGTAGTGACTTCTGGGTTCACCCTTATTGTCACCAATTGAAGGATTTCTTCCTTTTGTTTAAGGCTGAAATCCTTTTAAAAGAAAACCTGACTGCTGAAAACTCTTCCCTTGCTTTCTATTGTAATTGGAATAAATTCCACACTCCTTAGCTCTAAAGTTCTGATCTCATCTACTCTCTTCCCCTTGCTACATACACTTCATACATCAGTCCTTGGAACAGGGTAAATCTAATTATTACAGTCTTCTCACAGATAATTCCAGAGCAAGATGGAGATAGAGCAAGGGCTCATCTTATGCCCTCATCAGGCAATTGCATATGTAATATTTTGCATATCTGTTACCTCATCGGTGAAACTTTTTCTTTTTTCATGGGGAAGTCATTGGAGTTATCTAGACATTATTCTGAGTTATCTAAGCTAAGAGAATTGTGCTACTCATTCCAGGCATTGAAAGATTGTTAAATTAAATAATTATTCAAGATAATGCTAGCTCACTTTTACACAATAATAACTGGAGAAACTGTCTATTACAGAAGATAGGGATGTTGTGGGATGGTTAAGTGTGCACTCTGTATTGATCGGATGGCCTGTGAGTTCTGGGTCTGCCACCTCATTTGCTTTGTGATCTTGAGTTAGTAACTTAACACTGCTTTGCCTTACTTCCTTCATCTGTCAATTGGGGGTTATAATATATTGTATCTCAGAGGGATGTTGTGAGGATTCCATCAGAGAGTTCCTATAAAGTGTCTGGGTTGTCTTAAGTACTCAATAGATACGTGATTATTTTATAATAATTATTACTATCTTGAATCATGATCTACATAACATAACACACTGAAACATGTCAGCTAAGTTACTTTTTGGTGAACAAATTATTCTTAAAGAGCCTCAGCTAATTACATATAGAGGCCCGAAGTACTATTCTGAAGCACCTGCCATTTGATATTCTTATTTTATTTGACCATGTTACCAGGTTTGCTTTTGACTTAATTTATGTTTTTATGATTCACTATTTATCTCTGATTTTTTTTAAAAAATGGTGAGAGAGGTCAAATCCAGGAAGCAATGGAAGAGAGGGTCCTTGATCTCATAAGAGCTAAGAAAGATTAAATACAAAGGAAAAATAACCTCGTTAGAAGAGAATGCTTTCAGGGGTCCTGGAGAATTAAGGCTAGAATTTTGTTAGTTTGAGCGAGGCAGAAATAAAGAGGTGCAGACTGGGAAGTGGAAAGATTGTTGCCCATGAGAGGGACTTCTTGCTTGACTATTTCCTCTCAAATCCCATTTCATAAATTGACTGGTTGCTTTTTCTCAAACTCAAATGCAAGTCCTAAGTATAGAAGAGCAATTCTAGTGAAATATTTATATGTAAAACCCCTTTGGAATAAAATACTTTATTTCTGTATGCTTATAATTATTTTCTGGCTTATTTAGAAAAGAGTAGAGTTTGAAAATTCTGGAACTGAAATTTATATTCCCTAAATATGCATAAAAAAATATTTGGTCTACCTCAAATAAGAAATGAGGTTTGTTGATTCAGTTTTCCCCCAGCCAGCTTGATAAGCAGAAAGGCTGTTCGTTGCCTGCAGAATTCTTAAAGAGGAAGATATTACAGTGACTCCACCTAATTTCCTAGTGCAGGTTTCACATCTAAATGCAGCATGGCAAAGTTCTGCCTGTTTGCTCAAGGAAGGGACAAGGTAAATACTCACTTCGAATACCCAAATAGACTTTTTGTTGATCTTACAGGCCCTAAGTTATCTTACTCCTCTTCTTTTCATGCTTTCTATGCCCCAGCCCAGTTAAATAACAATGGTCTTGTTGCATCCTTTATTTCCCAGGATCTTTGGATTTGTGTATGGTCACCTCTACCTGCAAGGCATCACCCTCATGTCCACACACCCAAATCTAACTTGTCATCTAATCTCAGTTCAAATGCAACTTGTCCTTTGAAACCTTCCCTAATATTTTCAAGCAATAGTCCCAACTTTAAAAGGTCTCCTAGCTTTTCATCAGTACTGCTAATCTGGCATTTTATTCAGCATATATTTATTGTATATGTACAGAGTGCCAAACACTCCATGCCTGGGATATATCAGTGACTGAAACAGTTAGAAATCCTTGTAAACTGAATAAATAAGTTAACATTATGTGTTAGATAGTGATAAATGCTAAAGAGCAGAATGTAGGAGAAGAGGGAAGTAAGAAGTAGAAAGACAGCAATTTTGTGTGGTCAGAAGACCCCTGACAGAAAAGACTTGGAATGTGACACGCAGCAGTCTGGGAGAAGAGCCCTCAGGCAGAGCAAGGAGCGGCTTGAAGAGTCTGGATGGGAGTGTGCCTCATAGGAGATGCCAGTGGGCTAGGATTGGAGCGAAAAGAGAGAAAGAAGTTAGAGCTAAAGTTATGGAGGTGCTGAATGGGGAGTCATAGGAGAGTATGAGGAAGAGAGTGAGGAATGTCCTTATAATACTGATATTTTCTCAGGGTCAGATGACAAACCATTGAAGGGTTCTGATAATTATGAGGAATGATCAAACTCAGTATTTTAACAGGAGCAACAATGCAGCAGTGAGAGTGCTGGAAATACACATCACATGGAAGAAAAAGAGGAGCACATATGACTTAAAGACCTGTGACATAAATACTGGAAATAAGGAGCTGCCATTAGTTGAAATGGAGAAAGCTGTAAAAGGAACAGGAAGTAGTATCAGGCATTCTGGTTTGGAAACATACAATGTAAGATTCCTTTCCTGTCCTGTGGTCAGTTTGATATACATGTTAGATGTTTCAGGGAGCAATTGGGCTGGTGAGACAAATTTGGGAGTTATAAGCATTTATTTTATATAGGTATATATATATTTAAAATATATACATATTGGGTCTTCGGAAAAGTCATGATGTATTGTGTCTATGTTTTTCAAAGGTCATTTATTAATATAAAGAACAAAGATCAATCAATGATGTATTGCCCATTTTGTTCGACAACCTTTTGCCATCTTTCAGTGAGCTTCATAATTCCTGTCTTTATTTGCGAAAAACTGAACAAGGTGCTGATTTACAGCCTCATCTGAATTGAATGTTATACCACGCGAGGAGTTTTGAAGAGAGCGTAACAAGTGGAAGTCTGACGGCACAAGGTCAGGCGAGTATGGTGGGTGTGGCAACACATCTCATCCAAGCTCCAATAATTTTTGACGAGTGATCAAACTTGTGTGTGGTCTCGTGTTGTCACGATGGAACACAACTCCTTTACAATTAACAAGCTCTGGACGTTTCTGGATGATGGATTTGTTCAAACTGTCCAATTGCCGACAGCACACATTCAAATTGATTGTTTGGTTCCTTGGTAGGAGCTCAAAAAATGACACCTTTAAAATCCTACCACACTGAGAGCATAACCTTCCTCTGATGAATGTCTGCTTTTGATGTCATTTGAGGCAAATCATCATGTCAGGACCAAGACCACATTGTTGTAAACAATCCACTTCTCATCACCAGTTATCAGTCGCTTCAAAAAAGGATCGTTTTCCTCATGTTTAATTCATATATTGCATATGTTTATACACGCTGTCAAATGAACTTCTTTGAGTTCATGCAGAACTCAAATATCAAGCTTGCTTAATATCGTAGCTTCTTCAGGTGTTTGTGAGTGCTTGAATGATGGATGTTCAATGTTTCTGCAATCTCTCGTGGCGTGTAACCTGGGTTTGACTCGATCAATGCCTTTATTTTGTCGTCATCAACCTTGGTGGGCCTCCCTGACCAAGGAGTGTCGCTGAGATCAAAATCACCAGCACGGAATTTCGTGAACCATCGTTGGCATGGACGTTCTTGTAGAGCATTGTCATTGTAAACTTTATGCAACATTTCACAAGCTTGACACGCGTTCTTTCTTTTATGGAAGTAAAACAGTAAAATATGGCAAAAACGCACAGTTTGGACTTCCACCTTTGTTGCCTTACAGCCGATTCTTAGACCACCCCCTCTGCATTAGCCTCTGACCCATTAGTCGAGAGAGTGTCTCGGAAAACTGAGGCCGGATGGAATGATATCTGTAAAGCTCTCTCGGGGGTGGGGGTGGGTGGGTGGGTGGGGGGGGGCGTCTCGGCCTGACTGGGACCTGATGGAATGATATCAGCTGTCTCCCCTGGGAGGACATGTAATTATGTCTTGAGGCAATGTACGAAGGCATAGCATTTGCTGGAGTACACTGGGAAAAGGTCAATGGAAAAGGCCTTAAGGCGCACAAGAATACACGGTTAATGACTCACAGCACAGCAGTTTACTTCCTTGAAAATAATCAATAAAAACCATGCGTCGACCGGATTCGGTGGCTCAGTCTATCTCTGAAGGCTGAGTCCCTTGGTCTCGCTCTTAAATCTTACTTCTGTCTCTTGTTCTTATTCAATCTGCTTTGCCCCTCTCGTATCCCATTTGTCCTTGCCATGCAGGACATGACACACCTTCAACTTGTTGTAAAATCTCCAAAACTCAACCAAATCGCTCAATTTGTTTTTAGAATGAAGCTAGAATATTTAGCTGTCAAATCACATAGCAATAATATAGATGCGAATGTCTCTAGTACTTCCAAAAATGAACTAGTCCCATCTCTTGCAAATATGCATCATGACTTTTCTGAAGACCCGATATATTATTGTGTGTATATTTATATATGTGTGTATATATTTTATATATATATTTAGTTCTATTAATTTTTTGAGGAAACTCCATGCTGTTTTCCACAGTGGTTGCACCAATTTACATTCCCACCAATAATGCACAAAAGTCCACATTCTCGCCAACACTTGTTATTTCTTACCTTTCTGATAACAGCCATTCTAACATGTGTGAGGAGATGTCTCATTTTGTTTTCATTTGCATTTCCCTGATGATTAGTGATGTTGAGCATCTTTTGGTCATTTGTATGTCCTTTTTGGAAAAATAGTTATTTACGTTCTTTGATCATTTTTTTAAATTGGGTTATTTCTTTTTTGTTATTGAGTTGTGTGAATTTCTTGTGTATTTTGTTATTAACCTCTATCGACTATGTGGTTTGCAAATATTTTCTCCCATTACATAAATTATCTTTTTATTTTCTTGATGGTTTCTTTTGCTGTGCAGATGATTTTTAGTTTGAAAAGAAAGCTTGTGCTATTCATTTCTGACATGAAGGTTTTATTCTCTTTCTCTCATCCTATTTTCTGTTCATATTCATTTTTAAAAGTTTTGCTTCAGGATAGTGTGGTTGAACTGCACAAATTCTGAGGGAAGAAGACAACACATGCAGATTTTCAAATTCGATCTTGCTCTTTAACTTGAGATGGCCAGCCATTCACTACAACCTGCCCTAGGATAGTCCTATCTTGGAGACAGTCAGTGGGAGGGAAATAGTCCCTGTCCTCCAGGATCTGACACTTTAATTCATGAAGATAAAATATACTCTAAGAAGTAACCATTTACCAAGCCTAAGCTGTAAAATGAGCTGTGACTCATTCCTTTTCCTCACTCCAATATCCAATTAATCATAAAGTTTCTTATATTCTAATTTCTCATCCTACAGCCACCACCCTATGGCCACCTACAGTTCATAATCATTCCAACAGCATTCTCACTTGTCCTGATGGCTCTGGTCTTATCTCTCACTGAGAGAGATTTTCTCCATGCTTCCCTTACTTTGGAACACATATAGTAAAATTTATTGATAAATTAATTAATAAATTATAAAATAAAACACACCTAAAGTGATGATTCAGTCCATATGTACACAACTCATCTCAAGCAGTCAATACACTATGCTGCCTCCTTTCTCCACATTCTTATATGACATTCTGAAAAGACTGATATATCCAGGGTTGAAATCTGATGATGTTATCCCCATTCTCAGCTTACAGGCTTTCAATATGCCCTCAATATTCTTTCTTTCCTTTTTACTTTTTTTTTCTTTAGTTTCAGGTGTGCCCTCAACATTCTTAAAAGTCCAAACTGTCTTACATGGCTCTTGAAGTTTTTGATGGGCTGTTGACTTGTTCTTTGGGTCTATCTCTAAACCTTACTCTCCTCATGTGCTGAAGGCTACCATTTTAAACTATTGTGTTACCCACACCTCATAGCCTCTCTTCCCTGTAGGATTTTGTACATGCCGTTTCTTCCCTAAAAGTAGTATACCTTTCATTTTGCTTGTAAGTTCCTCCTTGTCTCCCATGGCTGCAATCTAAGAACTAATGTTATCTCTCTTAAATGTGCTCTTAAAACTCTGTACCTCCTTTATCATAATCCTAATGGTACTGTATTGTTATTGCCAACGTATTGGTTCAGATTCCTAGGAAATTCAAACTCCCTGAATACAGGGACTGTATATTTTTCTCCTTTTATGCCAACTAGCTAGTATCTAACACATAGCAAATATACAATAATTATTTGTCAAATTGAAATTCATAAAAAAAAACTTATGGTATAGATTAAATTTTTTTGTGCCAAATTAAGAAAAAAAAAGATTTTGAAGTTTCTTAAACACTTGTTCTATACCAGGCATTGGTGAAACCAACGTGAACATGATAAAATTCCTGTCATTTAAGAACTCAATTTAGTGGATTAGTTCCCTTTTCTTTCTTTTTCCATAAATCTTACTGAACTTCCACATTTGTTACCACCTTTTTAGAAAATATGTTGAAGAACCCCAAATTTTAACCCAGGTCTGCCTTACAAGTAACAGTAGAGTTGATTAGAGAAATCTGGAATTCGTTCCTGAAATACAATTTCCATGAATCTCTTAGAAATTGGGCTGACCTTTCTTTGAAAGGGATACATAGCATGGAAGGAAATACAGAAAGACGCATTTGAGATAAAAATGACTGAGTAACTTGGCTGGAGTAAAAGTAACCTGAGGAGTAAATGCAAGAATGAGGTCTGAGGATTGTAAATGGGATTTCAGTCAGGGAAAAGCGTTCAGAGAAGTGAAGACCTTCATCATTAGGCTTTGATTAAGTAGAAAATGGATTATGTTAGTAGATTGACATACAACTACATATAATGGTGATTCATATGATAGATAGTGTGCATTTTTTTAAAAAAACCACCTGAGTTATACAAATATAAAATGGGAAGGTTGAAATTATACTGAAAATTTGAAAATACATTATAACATCTTCAACAATCTCCAACAATGACAGTACATTTCAGAACCTGTAACTTTAGTCCTTACAATTTTAAGGACAAGTTAAATGCTTCTGCTGGGATGAATAATTTTAGCTTTTAATAGTTTACTTTAAAAGCTTCAAAAATTATTACAATCTAGAACTTTGTGAGATTTTTATATTTTGACATGAGAGAATTTTAAATATTCTTCAGAAGTGTTGTCTTTATATATTTGAAAGCTATCTAAAGAGGATGATAACTTCCTGATCTACATCCTTACTGAAAATAAAATAAAAAGAAATGTGCCCTTGCTGAAACACAAGAGATTTGGGGATGACATAAAAAACAAAACAAAAACCTTGCACACATTAGAGATTGCTAAACATATTTACTTGGACCCTCAAAGGGGAAGTTTTTGAAAGTAATTTAAGTCTTCTAATGTGTAGTCTAAATGCTTTTTATAGGCCTATTATTTTGAAGAGACAATAACAAGGGTCACTATAATTTTTCAGGCAAAATTATTTAATGTTCATTTTCCATTTGATAGTTCATCCTAGCTTCCCAAGAAAACTGCAAGTTCTTGGAGTTTGATTAATAAGTAATAGATGATTTATTAAAGAATAGTCTCTGAACATTAGCTGTATACAGAACCTTAAAAGAGTACACAACTGCCGAGCAGGTAATGATACCTTTCTTTTAAGGAAGCTGTTTCAAATAAAGACTCTTTCAGATTCTGGGAAATTTTTGCTTTGAGACATAAATTTTAATTCAGTCTATTGAGAATCTTTCTAAGACAGGAGAATAGGTCAAGGAGAAAAAAGAGTAGGAAAAAAAATTGAGAGATAGAATGGATAGAGAAGGAAACAGAGGGTCAGGGAGTGGGCAACAGTAATAGAGGCAAAAACAGGAGGGAACTATGGAGGATTTGAAGGAGCACAAAATGTATGTTGTGTACCGGTTACACTAAGACTTGCTACGATGACTGACAAGTCTGAAATTTCAAGTTTCCCTGAGAAACCTACATCAAAATGTTCTCCAGACCAGCAGCGTCAGCAGCACCTGGGACTTGTTAGACCTGCAGATTATTGCTCCCATCAAAGCCTGAATCAGAACTCAGGGGGTAGGTCACATCAATCTGTGTTTTAATAAACAGATTAAACTCTTGGGAGGAGGGTGGCAGGGGGCTGACACACACTGATTTTGAGTACCACTTTTATTTCTTGTTCATGGACCTGTTTATTGAAGATATTGAGCAGGTGACCTTCAAGAGTTCAAGACTGAGACTGACAGTAACCTTTGGCCCCACCTACCTCTGTGTCCACACAGTCTTTTCTAATCAACCCTGAGTAGACCCCATGCTGCTTCTTGGCGGCACTCCTCCCTTATCCAGTGCTGTGAGAGGAGCTTTCTCTTGCATTCTCCTTGGCCAAATCTACGGTGAGTGATGGCGTTATGCTCAGTTTATTTCATAGTTTTATAGCTTTAACAGCCCACTTCCGGTTCATGCTATTTCAGGGGCCCGAATGTTGTTTTAATGTCAAAATAGCCAAATGTTGTTTGTTTTATCCAGGCTTGTGGTTACTTAGGCAAAAAAATTGCTTCAAAAATTCCTTAGTCTGATTAAAAATTTGATTTATAGGCTTCTAAGCTGTTCCATATGCTATTGTGTCAGTAACTACACCCAAAATTCTTTTCTCAGCATAATTCTTAAAACAGATTACTTTTTTTTATCCTTCTTTCTCATATGCGTCTCTCTCACATTAATGATAGCTACCTCAGGCTATCTGATAACAATGTGTTTAGGTAGTGAAACATTAGACTGAATTTTGCTACAAGGCAGTCTTAATGTGATTTTGTTGCTCAAAACCTTTCTTAGTCTTATTTTATACTGTCTGTGGCTTAAAAAAAAAAGTTGGTTCTTCAACTCTGCAAGATCTCAAATTTCTGGATTCTTTCTTTCTCTCTCTCTTTTTTTTTTTGTTATCTCGCAGATTGCTCACTGAGGTTCTTTTCCTTTTGCGTTGCTAAGCATAGCCAGTAAAAATCACCACTAAAAACTGACAGTAGTCTTCCAGCCTCTTCCCTTAAAGATACAGACAAAGGATTTCCCCACTATGTTAATGCAGGTGCAATTTTTGCCTTTATTTATTTATTTTTTTTACCACAGTATAGTATGGCTCTTCAGGTTTTCTGCTTCCATAGCAGTTTTCTCAGCACCAGCCACCTGATCGCTGTCAATGCAACCACATCCCATTTCAAGGTGACAGTTTCTGCATGAGTTAAAGTAATGCGAGTTTACGTAAAAATAATCCTGGAGTCTCAGTGGCTTTATAAAGAAAAACGCTTTATTTTTGGCTGTATAACAGTTCAGTACACCTATTCACAAGGTGTTTGGGGGACTCAGGTGCCTTTCCACCTTATGGCTTTGAATCCACCCAGCTCCTTGTCTTCTGAGTCTTGTGCATTCAGCCAGTGAGTGGAGAAAGAGAACAGAGAATGACGTTAAGGCTCCTAAGGCCCAGGCCTGCAAATGGTTTTCTTTTTTCACTCTGCTTACCTTCCATGGGCTAGAACTCAGTCAAACTTCCAGGGAGGCTGAGAAGAGTACTTAAGCTGTGTGTTCAACAGTAAAAGGGAAAGCGTTTAATCTTGTGGTGAGAGATCTTTCAGGCTCTTCGCCAGGAAGGAGAGAAATGACATGCAATAGTAAAGGAGATTGTGGAAGAGCAGTGAGGAGGAAAAAATGTTGAGAGATGAATAGAAGGCATAAAGAAGAAGGGGAAGTTAGGAAGGAGAATTAGTCATTTAATCTTTAGATTTATGAACTAAGAGGGACTGCATTTCCCCCTTTACAGATAAAAATAACTGAGGTTTCAAGAGCCCAATAACTTACCTAATTTCACAGAGTCAAGAAAGGTTATTCTTATATTCAAAATTCAAACCCAAAGATGTCTGAAAAGAAAGCTCATGATCTTTCCACTAGAAGGAAGACACACACACACATACACTCACACCCATTAATATCCAATAGCGTTACACTCCACGAAGCTAAGTGATATTTGATGCTATATTTAGAACTTCATTATTCTACCTGCCGTTTTTCTTTATTAGAGATATAGCAGGCATAGCATGCTTAACAGCTGTTAACAATTTGATTAGTTAAGAAAATATGCTCAATTAATTAACTTGAATATAAATTGGTGACAGTACCTCACAAATAATCAAGACTTTCATTAAGGATGTAAAATAGTTAATTGTTTCACAAGTGGAGAGATTTACCCTTTGAGCCTACATCCTAAATGTTGTTACATTGCTCATTCAATAAAATGCACAGCATTTTATGTAATTATTATAATTTGTCTACAAAAGCAAATATTTGCAAACTACATGAATTCCTCAGATACTCCTTAGCTTTTTTTTCTGACCTGAGAAAGCAAGCATCCAACTGATGGCTTTTATTTAAAAAGACACAAGTGTATGCATAAAAAATAAATAATGAGATTTTATTATTACACTAGGACAGAAATAAATGAATTCTGTTTATTCAAACAACCATTTTTCTCTAACTAAAACTTTTATTTGGGAGCCTTGGGTGCTCTGGAGTGAGGCAAACTGTTTTGGTTTGGTTCTTTTTTCTTTTAAAGATTTTATTGGGGAATTGGGGAAGGGGGACGGCCAGTCAAGTTGTTGTCCTTCAGTCTTAGTTGTGGAAGGTGCAGCTAGTTCAGCTCCAAGTCCAGTCACCATCTGGCCACCCGTAGGCTGCTCATGGCCACTCAGCTCAAGGTGCCATGTTCAATCTTAGTTGCGGGTGGGCATAGCCCACCATCCCATGTGGGAGTCAAACTGGCAACCTTGTTAGGAGCACGTGCTCTCGCCACCTGAGCCAGCCTGCCACCTGTTGGCAGCTCAGCGACAGCTCAGCTTGGGTGCAGCTAACTGGCCCATGTGGGATTCGAACCGGCGATGCTGTTGCTCATAGCCCATGCTCTTAACCAACTGAGCCACTCAGTCTGCCTGGTTTGGTCCTTTAAAGAATGGAAATGTTCCTAAGCCACATTGTAAGCAAGGCTTCTTTATGAATTGTGTGTGTTTTGTCCTAACTAAAATATTTAGCTCCTTAACAGACCATTTCTTTTACCACGTTACAAAAATACAGGCTTCTATATTTTCTCCATACTCTGGCCTTTGGAGAGAAGCTCATCCCTTGGCTGTAGCCCACTCAGACAGTATTGTTTTGGAGGGGCCATTCATTCATTAGTCTTCTCATCCTGGCAAACAGAACCATATTTGTAGTCCTAAGATAGGTCCACCTTCTTTATGTGCACAGCTCTGAAAATAACCAAAAGGCTCCATTTAATTTTGTGAGATATTGAACTGTTAAAAGATTAAATCCAGGCATATTAAACATTTTCAAGTTTATCTGAGCAGAAATTGATTTAAATTGGGCAGTGCCAAACTGGAAGTGGTTAGGAGCACTCCCCCGACAGAAGCTCGGGGAGACTTTTATAGAGAAAAGATGGATGCAAAGTGAGGACATTATTGATTGACTATAGCCTAAAGCCTAGTTAGCTGTTTGTAATTGGTTGTCCTTAGCATTTTGATTTCACAACCTTGAGGCATTTACAGGCTTAGATTTTTCTGCTTACATAGACCACCAGGGCATTAGAGTCATACTGGTCTAATGGACTCCTTGTTAAGATAATTTAACAATGTATAATTAAGGACAATTTAAATGTGAAGGGACCCTAGAGACTTTCAAGTTTATTCTCCCTGTTGCACAGAGGAGAAAATAAAGAAAATCTCAGAGAACCTCGTGACTTGCCCAAGATTAATCCAATTTTTAAAGTCAAAGAAGGCCCTAGATTGTGTTTTTTCCCCCCAATTAATTCTTGCTGACTATTTAGTATTCTTCTGTTAAACAAGTAAATGGAGATATTTGAAAGTCATTTCCCTCCCTATACTTGATTCTACACTTAAAGCAAATTCAGGTTACACCTAGGATGATCTAACAAGGGCTTTTTATAGCTGTCACACATAACAGTAGATCTCCAATTCCAAAATATATAGACCTCAAATAGATGGCTAACAATATTTATTAAATAATCCCTAGAAATGGTTAAATTTTATTTCTGGTAGAGTCAATTCTTGCTAACTGTACACTAAACATCAGGTAATGTACTTTAATTGACAAAATAAATAATTTCCAAATACCCAGCTTTGTGGCAATAGACAGCCAATAGAGTCAGACAGTTTGTGCAATTCATAAATGTATTTGGTAGCTTGTGGGCAGCCTTCGAAAGAAAGATTGGTGTATGTTATGGGATTAAAGGCTGAAGATGGCAGTTGAAGCAGATAAACATAAGGTACTAAGTGAATTTCTAGCAACATATAGCGTTATCAGGTGTTTGACATTGGATTCTTATTGCATTTGAACAAAGAAATATAATTCAAAGAGTTAAAAACACATTTTAGAAGTACTATTTTTTAAATAAAGCATGTAATATAACTCTTGAATGAGATAACAATTTTTATAATAAATACTTTTAAAGTAAGGTAGCTATAAAATTTTCTTGGCCAAGAGGAAAATAAATACATTTTTAAGTAAGAACAAAGAATATAATTTTTTTGGGTATAAAATATTAGCTTTTCTCTAATTGTGAGGAGAAATGAGTTGAGAAAATGCTCACTTGTAGTACAGTAAATAATAGGTCTTCATTTTTAAAAAAGGAATTAGTCAATGGAAAAGAAGAAAGATAATCATTTCTTTGAGGTTTTTATTGTACCTTATAGCACTTGTAGAATCTTTACAGAAAAAAAGGACCTTTTTCATTAATAGTTAATTACAAAAGTATCAATTTTGTAAAATAGGGAGTCTTTTGTGTTGATTTTGAGAGGAAAGTGAATATTAGCATAACGGGTGATTAGTCAATCACTGGTATTAAGAACTAGCTATTAACTGTAAGTAGACACTACACATGTTCAAATGATTCTCTCAATAGAATTTTTTGGGGGGGGTTTCCCAAATGGGGTAATTTTATGTAAATGTCTCATACCAATTTAACTCTGTTTCACTTTGGAAATAGTGTCTTAATGAATGTCTGTATACCTTAGGTAAGTGAATAATACACTGAAATATTGCTCACTATGTCATTATATTAAATAATTTGGTTTAGTATTTAGTGACTTTTAAAAAAATTCTTAGTCATCAAAAAACAATACAAAATCTAAGGTAAAAGTAAATTGGAATATTAGGAAATCAGGGGAGGGGCATTTGTAACTTTGTTTAAATATCATTAACTAGTTTATAACCAAATATAGTGAGAAATTAAATAATTATGGTATGAATTATAAAAGATAGGCACTTCTGTGTAAAACAAAACAAAATTGGAAGTCTGTTATCAGAGGAGCAGAAAATTGAAAGAAGGAATTTTATATGTTGGGCAAGTAAACAAGATTAAAAAACTCCAACTTTTTATAGTCAGAGAGAAATAATTCAAATATTTAACAAGCTAAAGGTATCACTTGTGATTAAAATACTAAGTAGATAAATATTATTTTCTTACACTTTCGAATATATACCAAGGTGATAAGTTGGGGATATTTCAAGGTATTTTAATACTCTTATTCCAGCTGTGAACTACTAGGACCTAAAGATGTCAATTAGAATCAACTTTTCAGAAGCTGATTGTTTATACAATCTATTTCCATGTTCTTTTTCCCAATACTTGTCTTCTCTTTTTCATTGTTAGCATAAAGGAGAGACAAATGGCTTTGGAAACGAAATTAGTTGATTTTGCATGAAACCCTAACGTGAATTTTAGGTATAGTTGAGGATTAAGAAAATCTCTTACTTTACATAGAGATTGGGCATCCTTTGAAGATTTTGCTTATGCATGCAGTTTATGTCTGAACAAACTACTTTCAATCTGCCTGTGTATTTGTACCTTGCAATAAGATGTTGTCAAATAATGCCAGAAATACATTGCAAAATAATTTTATTTCAATAAATATGTAAGTATGCAATGATGAACAAATTATTTTAACTATACTTTACATATTAAATTCTTGATTATTTCTACTTTTAAACAGTAGACTAAGGTATTTCCAATTCAAATCACCTAATTGTTACCTGGTAATAGACTTTGGGTTTTGTTTTGTTCTGAGATATTCATGTTATGTAATTTATGCCATAACTACCTCATTTTCTTCCTTTATATTGACATGAATTAGTTAATATTTAAACAGTGATTAAAATGATCCTCCCTGATTTTCTCCCTGAGTTTCCTACTGTGTAGGTAAAATTTTATTATATTTTAAAATATTTTTATATTGATGATAAGTTTAATAGTCTTCCCATCCATAAATGATAACTTTGAAAGTAATGATAGAAGAAACATAAGTTTATAATATATTATATTTAATGATACTGGAAGTGAATGTCCAGCTTAGTAATTACAAATAAAAACTCAAAGGAATGATATTAAATAGATAACATTTGAACTTTAGTTTTTACTTTATGCAAATTATTTGATGATTTCGTTATGTCAAATACAATAATCATTTACTATTCCAGTATAGTGGAAATTAATGGTCTGGATAAAATGGTGGAAATGATAGATTTCAATTTCTCCATTTCAATCAGTTTCAACCAGTGACCTATATAGTGACCTTCACAGCCATTTTCAAGAGCTTGAAATGATTTTGTGCAATAATAATTTTAAAAGAATAAGAACAAATATAAATGCCTTGTGGTTCTAATACATTGAAGTTCCCATTTAGTTTGATAAGTAATTTGAGATTATAACACTCCCAATACTTTTGCCCACTTTAGAGCTTATTTTTACTAAAATTGCTGTATTTAATGGTGTACCTTTTGCACAAAAAGCTAGACAGGCAGTCAACCATAGATATAATGAGCATTTCAAAGAAGAGAAGAGAGATGTGTACTTATGAATTATCTGTTCAGGTTTATTGCCCATTTCCACGGGAGTATTTATGTCCTCTTATTTGTTTGTAAAAGACCTGAACAAACCATTAACCCCTTGATAAGATAGCCCATGAATTAGACACAAAGGTCTCAACCAGATGGCTTGAGTTCAAATCCCAACTCTACCATTTATTAGCTGAAAAACCCTTCCTCACTTTTTTCATTTGTAAAATGATGACAGTCATGCTACTTATCTTTTAGTATTGTTATCAACGTTAAGTGTCTAATTCATGTGAAACACTTAGAAACACTCTGTTCCTCATTTCTTCTTCCATGAAATGAAGATAATAATCATAATACCATTTTATAGTGTTATTATGAGATTAAATGCTTTTATATATGTAAAGTGATCAGAATGGTGCCTGGCATTTGATAACTGCTGTGTAACTGCAAATGTTATTATTTTTATTTTTACTTTTATTATCATTATCATGATTATTATTCTAACAATGCCTAGTATAGAATAATCCCCCTATTATTATTATCTAATGCAAATAATTGGTTTATGGCATTTTTCTAAAGTTTTCAATTTTTAAGCAATGGTAACATTTTATAGTCACATATATGCTAGTCATGCCATTGCATTCTTTACATGACTGTCTTAATTTGCTGGGCTACCATAGCAAGTCACCACAGATGGAGCAGCTTAAACAACAGATACTGCTGTCCCTGTCTGGCAGGGTGGGTAGGGGGTGTAAGCCTGCAGCAGAAGAGGGGTGCGTGCATACCTTCTCCCTGTGTGAGCTATTGGCCATGGGGGACCAGGACTCACTATTGAACTTGATCTTGCACTATTCTCTTCTCTAAAGTGGTGTTCCATCCAGTGCTTGTGTGGGTCATGTCTCTCTTCCCCACACCAATATCGGCGAACCATGAAGTGGGTTGACATCTGGGACTGCTGCTTCTAGGGATAAACACCAGATATCACTTGCTCACCATTCTCAAGTGAGGGCAGTGAAAACCCTATTTTTATCCTTGTGATACGGCAACCCTAGAACTATATACCCTTTATTTTCAAATGCTCGCAGTTCCCAGGAAGTATCTGTTTCACCATGATTTATTAATAAGTCTCCAGGGCAGATACTGGAATTTCCAGATGCTTATATTCATTGAGTTGTTTCTGAGATGATCAATTCTATATAGCATGTTTCAAGATATGTAAAGAACAGTGAGAGTTTTTTCATTATATGTTCTAGATAGAAAAAAATGTAATGTATAAAGAAGACATATAAAACCATTTGTTTACAGTTCAGAATTATTCCAGTTATTGAAAAATATTGCACTGCCAAATTAACTTTTTCAGTGTTTTTTGTTTAATTTTCACCTATTTGGGACTAAAGATAGGATAGAGTCAGATTTGGAGAGTTATAAATGTTGTCATCATAATATTTTACAAATATCTATTAAATAACTATTTTTGATGGAGCTCACTTTCAGAGTACAGCATACCAAAGCCTACAGTCCATTTTGGGAGGTAGAACATAAACTGACAGCAAATTGATAAATAGGAGCAGGAGGTAGCATGTGCTAATTGACAAAGGCAGAGTGGCTAGTGTGGGTTGATGAGCAGGGAATAATAAAATCAATACAGTGTTTTAGAAATAAAGATGTACCCTATTCTAATTTAGACTGGACTCCTGGACTATCTTGTGAATAAATAATTTAGCTCTTGATTATAGTTCCTGGGTATGGCACAAGAATGTGTGCCATTTTAGTGGACATAGCTACATTTTTAAAAAGCATAGTAGCACAACGTTAAATGAGCACTTCAGAAATACAACTTCATTATAGAATCGACTACTGTGTGTGTGTGTGTGTCCATATGCACATTTGCAAAATGAAGTAAATGCAATCTCCATGTGTCTGTAGTCACATAGTATAATTAAGACTGTAAGTTTTATAAAAATCAGTTCTGTGTACAGACAATAAAGATTCTTCAGATGCTTTGATTTATTACTCTCTACAGCTCAACTGATTCTGATTCACTATAAAAACTAAGGTCATAATAATTTTTATGGCCATTACCTATCTACCTATTGAGTGAATTCATTCTTTCATTTAAAAAAATATATTGAGTTTCCACAATGTGCCAAGCACTTTTCCCAAAGCTGAGGAAACAGCAGAATAAGACAAGCACAGTGAGGTACCTGTCCTCCTGATCTCACATTCTATTGGGTTGTTGGAAAAGTCATGACGTATTTTTTTCTATGTTTTTCGTTGCAAAAATGCGTCATGACTTTTCCAACAACCTAATAGTAGTGGAATAGAGACAGTAGAGGAATAGAACAATACCAATAGCACTAGTTAAGATAATTTCAGATTGTTGTAAGAGCTATGAGTAAAATAAAACAACTTTTGCAAAAAAGAATGACCGTGGTCCTAGGGTGGATTGGTTTATTAGGGAAGACTTCCCTGAGGAGGTTACATTTGAAATAGGAGTTTAATAACAAGGAAGCAGCTGTGAGAAAGTCTAGTTCAGAGCATTCCTGGTAGAAGGAAACATGAGGATAAAGATCATAATACAGAAATGAGGTTCACCATGACAAAGGAAATAAAAATAGATGGAGATAACTGTCTCATGGTGAGTGAGAGGTCCAGTGGGATGGAGGGAGATCAGCAAACGAGTCAGGATTTAGATGCTAAAAGGCCTGATGATCCATAGTAAGGGGTTTGGATTTTATTCTACGTGCAAAAGGAAACCAGTCGAGGCTTAAGCTTGGAAAATACATGACCTGGTTTACATTTTATAAGATCATTGAAGCTATCGTGTGGGTATTGGATAATAATGAAGAAGATAGGAAGTAGGAAGTTATCACAGTAATTCAATAAAGAGTTTATGTGGCAAAACTGGGGTATTAGCGTTGGGGATGAACAAAAGTTGACGGATTCAGGATAGAATTTAGAGGTAGAATTATAGGACTTTCTGTAGATTGGATGGGAGATATGAGGGAAAAGTTGAAAAATCAACTTTTTGGTTCTCGGGTTAAGCCACTGTACGACTGGTTTTTTCATTTACTGAGATATGGCTGACTAGGTAGAAATGGATTTAAGGGGTTCAATAATTGTAATGTGACCACATTTTGCATGATCACTGCATATCCATGTAGAGATGTCAGGTATGCAGCTGGCCTTAGTAGTCTGAAGCCCAACATAGAGGTTGAGGTCAAAATATACATGTGGGGTAATAGGAATAAAAAGGAAATTTAAAGCCATGGGACTAAATGGGCGGGAAGCTTGAGATGAGCACTAATACACTCCAACATTTTTGCTCAAACAGGAGCCACAGCGAGCAATGTGATGGAGCAGTGGTTCTCAACCTTCCTAATGCCGCGACCCCTTAATACAGTTCCTCATGTTGTGGTGACCCCCAACCATAAAATTATTTTTGTTGCTACTCTATAACTGTAATTTTGCTACTGTTATGAATTGTAATGTAAATATCTGATATGCAGGATGTATTTTCATTGTTACAAATTGAACATAATTAAAGCATAGTGATTAATCACAAAAACAATATGTAATTATATATTGTGAAATATTTCTAATTACAAATAAATGAAATTTTGTCTTGAAGCATGGTATAGCATGGGTAACAGTCTTAATAAAACAACAATAAACTACATTGCTACATTTTGCACCAGTATGGGTAAAAAGCCAACGTCAGTGTGAAGGTTGAGATTGCTTCTTTCTCACCAGATCAGAAATTCTCGGGGCAGTCTTTGCAAGAGCACAACAAAGATCATCTTCCACAACAAGTCTACTGCTGTATTTAGACTTGATAACCAACAAGCTGGAAAACCCTGTTTCACAAAGATATGTTGTTGGAAATGGAAGAAGAAGGCGCAACACAGTCTCAGACAGAACAGGATATGACTGCAAACACTTGATCTAGAATTTTGTAACTGGCATTGTAGAGAAATCAGTTCTCGCTGCATCGTTGTTAATAAGTTCAGTGAACTCCTCTTGTGCTGTCTCAGAAACATCTTCAACTTTGACTGTGAATGGGCTTCTGGCAAGTGCAAATGGGGTGTCAGGTAGATTTGGAAAGTATGATGAAATTTCTTCTGCAAGCATGTGCAAGTGTTCTTTCACAGAAATTGTCATCGTAATCCTTTTGTCTGGTTCAATGTCATGTTCCTCAAAGAAAGCAGATAGGGTAGGCAACATGTAAATTTTATTTTCATCTAATTTTTTTTGCCAAAGCTGAAGTTTCATTTGGAATGATCGGATCTTTTCAGACAAATTGAGGCATGTTGCATTTGGTCCTCACAGTGATAAATTTAATTCATTCAAGATGGCAAAGATGTCAACCAAGTAAGCTATTTTCTGCAGCTCACTTTTATCACCGAGAAGTGCTTCGAACTGCGGTCTTGCTTTCTGATTAAAAAACGTTTTGAGTTCATCACGAAGCTCAAAAACACGTTTTAAAACTTTTCCTCTTGACAACCATCTCACTTCAGTGTAAAAAAGCAGAGCATTGTTCAGTGCATCCAACTCATTGCACAGTTGCGAAACCAGTAGACTGTTTAAAGTGCTCACCTTTACAAAATTGACACAATTTATGATGCTTTTCATTACTTCTTGTAACTCTTGTGGCAGTGTCTTCATTGCTAATATTTGCCGATGAATCATACAGTGAGTTCCGATGACTTTTGGTGACTCATTCAGTACCAAAGGTTGAAATCCAGATCGACATCCTAGCATAGCTGGAGCACCATCTGTGCAAACACCACAAACCTTTTCCCAAGAGATCTTATGCTCTTCCAGAAATGAACCAACTGTGTCAAATACATCACGTGCAGTAGTTGTCGTTTCAAGAGGTTTGCAAAAAAGAAACTCATCTTTAAAGTCGCCATCATTAATATACCTCACGTAAACCAGTAACTGTGAACAGTTTGCAACGTCTGTAGATTCATCAAGCTGGATACTAAATATTGGAAGTGGAGCAAATTTAATTTCCTGGATTACTTGATCAAGAATATCAGCAGACATGTCATCTATTCTTCTGCGGACAGTGTCGTTAGATAAGGAAATTGTACTCAATTTCATAACAAATTCGTCTCCGATCATAACTCGAACAATGTCTTTGGCCGCTGGCAACAGAAAATCCTCAGGAATGGTGTGAGGTTTCATAGCTCTGGCGATTCTGAGTGCCACCAAATATGAAGCTTCCATGGCTGCTACGTTTTGTTTGTGGTACTTGCCACCAGTGTCAAGTCTGGCTTTCTTGAGTCCATCAGCTTTGCTTCTAAAATAGTTGGTATCCTTGCCGGCAAAGCTCGGATGCTTGCTATCAAAATGGCGTTTCAGTTTGTTCGGCTTCTTAGATTCGGCTGATAGAACTTCACAACAAATAACACATTGTGGTTTCTCAATTCCTGCTGTAATTATTGAGGTAAAACCATACTGTAAAAAATCCTCATTATATTTTCTTAATATTCTTCTCTATACGATTCATTGTCATGGGATGGTTTGCTAATGAAAATAATATATAACAATAGCTTTAAAATTACAAAAGATGATACATGGCATAGTTCAGTCAATACAGTTCATTAAAGTTTCTTATGATTTACCATTCTCTGTTGTTTTTTTTTACATACCTGTTACTATCACAAGGGGGCAGTATTCACATCAATCACAGCTGAATATAAAAAGACCAATCAGCATCCAGATTAAGTTTCCATGGTACAGATTTTTTTTTTTTGCAGTAGTTGATGATTTTACAGTACATGATTTTACATTTACCCAGTAATTATAATTCATGAAGTGTCGTTTTACCTCCAATACTGCTGCTTTCAACACAGCAGCTGCTTTCTGCACAGTAGCTGCTCTCTACACATGTGTGACTGGTCTGCATAAGTACATTATGGCGCCAACCCTGTCACATACACCTGTATTTGTATGGGGTGTATGTGATGGGGTTGGCGCGATGATGTCATCACACAGGGTACTCGTATGTGGGTGTACCTGCATGTGGGTGGACCCGCCTGGAGCCGGATAGAGGAGCGGTGTCTCGGTTCCTAAGACCACTGAAAATATGTTTTCCAATGGTCTTAGGCGACCCCTGTGAAAGGGTCGTTCGACCCCCAAAAGGGTCACAACCCACAGGTTGAGAACCGCTGTGATGGAGGAAGAGTAGTGAGTGTGACAGATACTTTGTCAAAGAAGCAAAGAAAAGGGAGTGTTCAGGAAAGAGGCATGAGCAACTGGCCAACTGTATTCCATGCTGTGAAGAGATGGAATAAGAAGAAGGTAGACCTAGATAACCTGCAGATGGTGATAGCTTTTTAGATAAAACACCAAAGGCGAGAACCATGAATGAAAGTATTGATAAGCTAGATTTAATTAAAATTAAAAATTTTTGCTCTGTGAGACACTGTCAAGAGAATGAAAAGAGAAGCTACAGACTGGGAGAAAATATTTACAAAAGCCACATCTAATAAAGGACTGTTATCCAACAGATACAAAGAACTGTTAAAGCTCAAAAATAAGAAAACAATCAGCCCAACTAAAAAATGGGCCAAAGACCTTAACAGACACCTCATCAAAGAAAATATAAATAGAAAATAAGCACATGAAAAGATGCTGCATATCATATGTCATGAGGGAAATGCAAATTAAAACAACAATGAAATGCCACTAATACACCTATTAGGCCAAAATCTGGAACACTGACAACACCAAATGCTGGCAAGGATGTGGAGCAATGGCTGATGGGATGCAAAATGGTACAGCCACTTTGAAAGACAGTTTGGCCATTTCTTACAAAACTACACATACTCTTAACATATGATCTAGAAATAAAGCTCTTTAGTATTTACCCAAAGGGGTTGAAAACTCATGTCCACACAAAATCCTACACACAAGTGTTTGTAGCAGTTTTATTCATAATTGCCAAAACTTGGAAGCACCCAAGATGTCCTTCAGTAGGTGAATGGATAAATAAATTCTGATACATCTAGACAATGGAATATTATTCAGTGCCAAAAAGAAATGAACTATCAAGCAATGACGAGACATGGAAGAAAGTTACATGGATATTACTAAGAGAAGTCAATTTGAAAAGTGTACATACTGTATGATTTCAACTATATGATATTCTGGAAAAGGCAAAACTATGGAGACAGTACAGAGATCTGACCAGGGGTTAGCAAAGAGAAGGATTAATAAGTGGAGCACAGAGGATTTTAAAAGGGCAGTGAAACTATTCTGTATGATACCATAATGGTGGATTCATGTTATTATACATTTGTCCACACTGACAGAGTATACAACACCAAGAGTGAACTGTAATGTAAACTATCGCCTTTTGGTGATTATGATGTGTCAGGTAGGTTCATCACCCATAACAAATATACCATTCTGGTAGGAGGTGGTGATAACAGGGTAGGCTTTAAATGTGTGGGGACAGGGCATACATGGGAAATCTCTACATGTTCCTCTCAATTTTGCTCTGATCTTAGCCCTGTCTAAAAAAGTAAATTCTTAATTAAAATAAAATAGCTTAAAAAAAGGAGGTATAAAGGTAGCCATTGATTTTGACAACATGGGTGTCACTTGTTTCTGTGGAAAGTTGGGGATAAAAGCCTGATTAAAAAGAGTTGAGTGCCTGAGAGGTGAGAAAGAAGAGCTAGTGAATATGGATGTCTGCTGCGTCCAGCGCGGCTAGTCAAATGGGCCAGAATGGGACGATGGAGGATTAAGAAAACCCAAGAAGTACTTGAAAGCGGGGGCTAGGTGGACAGCTGTCTCCTCTGATGGGAGGACAGTGACCCAGTCTAGCAGCCATGATTTACTGATATAGCCTTGCTTATGTGGTGGGAGAAGAAAGGAGAGAAGCAGCCTTGGGCAGAGAACGTTCCGTGCATCAGCTGCAGGATGATAGCAACCAATGTATTAGAATTCAGGATACTCTGTACCCAGTGTATCAAAACCACCTCCGGGTACCGGGAAACCACCTCCACTTGCTGCGGCGCTGAGCCAGCTTTGCTGAAGCCCAGTGGGAGAGTGCAACCTTGCACCAACCTCTCCCTCACAGCTCCTGGAGCGGCCCTAGGTCCCCGGCATATGCCTATTTCAAAAAGTTTGGTTGAATGGGGTGTGAAAGAGAGTTGGAGTAGGGGGACAAAGGGACATGGTGTTCAACAAAGTATATTTACATTTATAAATTATGTATATGTGATTATATATATATATATACATATACATGTATAAAACTAGGAATCAAAACATGAGAAGAAGAGCATAGGAGAAAGAGGAATTTGATTAACTTGGTTAAAATTTTTTTCATTAAATGAGAAATTTAATTTTTAGGTTTTTAAGTTTTGTTTGCACAAACCCCAGAATATTTGGTCTATATTATTTTTAAAATCTGTCAATATTTCTGAAAATTTCATAAGCTTTCTTTTCTTTTCCAAATCTTTATTTTGGTTATTTTAGCTAAAAGTTACAATAAAATGTACTCATAATTTCAGAATTCCAGTTTTAGAGTCTTGGTTTTCATGATGAACAATGCAAAACTCTAAGTTTTTTTTTTAAGATTTTATTGGGGAATTGGGGGAGGAGAACAGTGTTGGGGAATTGGGAAACGGGAACAGACAGGTTGCTGTCCTTTTGCTCTTCAATCTAGTTGTGGAGGATGTCGTTTCACTGGCCCATGCTCTTCCTGGGCGAGGCAGTCGCTCACTGGCCATTGGACACCCACTCACAGTGGCTCATGGCAGCTCACGCTGGCTGCCTGCCACTCATGGTAGCTTACGGCAGCCCTCTGCATCAGGGGCTGCAGCCTGCACCATCACAGGCAACTCACGGCAGCCCAGCTTCAGGTTGAGCAGGTGTTCACCATCTTAGCTGTAGAGGGCACAGCGTTACTGGCCCTCATGTGGGATCTGAACCAGGGCCCTGCTGCTCAGAGCTGGTCTCCCAAGCCAACTCTTAACCAACGTGCCACTCGACCGGCCCTTTCTATAGGTTTTTACACATATTTTGCCCATCCTCAATCTATGATTTAAGTTGCAGAGTAACAAAAGTAAAAGTGTACGGGAGAAATATGAAAGCAAGAAAAAGTTAAACATTTTCTGCCAAATTTATGACTTTACATGGAATTGATGGAGTTGAAAGATACAGAAATCTGTTAAGTGGAAGATATGACAGAGAAAAGGAGCACTGATGTTTATTGAGATTTCATGAAAATGAACATGAGATGTGTGGTAGCCTGAGATGATATCATGGTTAGCAAGGAGGTAAGAGATCATGAAATTAATGGTGGAGACACATTTAGCCAAAATAGAACAGATGATACTAAATTTGACTTTCTTGAAGTTTGTTTGTCCAGGAAAATAGAATTTGTCTTACTTTATTATAGAAAAGCAGTACACTTAATAGGTTAATCATCCTCATATTCATTTTTTATTAAAGTTTTTTGTGTTTTTTTTTAACTCATGTATCTGCTTTTATGCAATTGCTCTTGCTGAAGTAAAAAATGTTTTCAATTTATTTTCAGAAAGTTTTGTGTTCAGTGGATTTAGATTGTGACTTTTTTCCTTATTTGGATATTGACTAATCAATGACTCACTAACCACTGTAAATAGCTTTGGCCACATGGTTAATTGAAGATCAAAGTCCTCTTTATTATGCAAGCACCCTGGAGGAACACATTACACCTAGTTGCTTTCCCTACCTAAAGCCTGGTGCAGTTTTCTAAGTAGTGTTCCATAAATGTGTGTTTACAATTGAAGACCTTGTCCAGGGCACTTGATGTATGGAGCACAGGTCCCAAGTTTTAGTATTAGTTATGCTGCTCATTTGCTTGTGAGGTCTCAGTGAAGTCATTTGATGTCCTTGTTTTGGTTTTATCTATAAATTTGGGATAATGCTACCCATGGGATAGGACATAAAAAGGCTTTAAGAAAAGAGCTAGATGTTCTATGTTGATTTGGCTAGTTGTATAAAGGTGGCCTTCTATTTCTTCTGTTTCTGCATCTGTCAAGTGAGAAAATCAGACTAGCTCTTGTTCTCTCTTCTTCCTTAACTCTTGAAACAGTCTTCTGTTCTAACTACAGCTGTTGTGCTTTACCCAGTTGCTAACTGGAGACAAGGTTGTCTGACCTTGTTTCTCCTCCGCCTTGCACTGTTTCTTAGCAAACGTGCATCTTCAAAACAAAATGGCATTCCCTCATCTCTGTACTGATTCTTTGTGTCAGGTGAGTAAAATCTTTCAGATTTTTATTCCCCTATGATAGAGCACTTGTGAAATCTGGTTTTATTTATAGATATTGCTTGTTGAAGAGCCATTAATATTTAAAAGAAAGGCCCTACATGTCAATTAAGTGAAATTTATATTTTTAAGAGAATTTAAAAAGCCAGTTAGCATATTAGTAGTTTCCAAAGAGTTTGGAACTCAGTCGTAAGGAAATTATTATGAAGTTTTAGTAAAAGGGGGAGCAAAACCTCTAAACATTTTACTATGCTATGTGAGAAAAAAGAAAGATCACCAATCAATGAAAAAGAGAAGTGTTATAGTTTAATGCCACTATTTCTGTGAAAATAATTTATTTTGACTTCTCAGTAATGAAACCATACATTCTTCGTTTGAAAAACACATATTGATCTGCTTTCTCTATCTTTTGACTCATTAAATGATGCAGAAAGTGCCTTATTCTTAGTGATTGAAATAAGTTTTGAAACACAAAGTTGACAACTCTTAAGATGAATTGGTTCCTGGGCTTCTTTTCTTTGAATAGCACATTCTGAGAATGATCAGTCCTGTCTCCTTGGGTGGCATGAGAAAAATTCATTCTTTTGACAGTATGATTCTCTGAGGATGTTTTTGAGTGAATTTTGATGCTTTCTTTTCACTGAAATTTAGTGATATGTTCTTATGTTGTGTTTGAGTCATTTTGATCTTTGTGAAACTTTTAACCCTATAATATATATTTTTTTCAAATATAAAAATAACTTTGGGCCTTAAGAGAATTGTCTTGCACAATATGGCTGTTGAGGCAATGATGCAACATGACTCAGGAAAAAGCTAGACATTTCCTATGTGAAATAATTTGTATTCTGGGAAGGATCACCTTTCATTTCACCTTGGGTAAATGTCCTTTCCACTGGAAATGAAGTACCATTGGGTGTTGAGTTGACAGACATCTTACTAGAGAACAGGAGAGTCAGACTCTGAAGCAAATCCTGGTCATCTGTAATGGGCTGTGGTATTGATACTCTAAGAATCCCCACATTTTTGTCTCTGAAAAGGCAGATTGACTTCATTGGCAATATTTTTTTTTTTTTTTTTGAGGATGTAAATAGATTGTAACTAGACAGACAGGAGCATTCCTCCAGTCATTTCTCCCCCTCAGGATAATGTATTCTGCTTTGAATGAGTACTACTTTTTTTGTTTCTGTTTCCCTCTAACCAAAGTGAAAAGGTATTGTGGAAAGAGTTTAGGATGTGTGCCAAGGAGCCCTGTATTTGAATTCCTGGCTTTATCATTTATATGAAGTATAAACTCTTTGCTCTTCAGTTTCTTTATGTGTAAAATTGAAAGAACAAAGCACTTTTCTTATAGAGCTGCTGCATGGATTAAATAAGGTATCAAATATAAAGATTTTAGTGTTTTGGAGGCACATAAAAACCATAGGATACATATTAGTTAATATCATCATTCTGCCTTCCTCAATCCTTACCTGGCTCTGGACAGGAGAAGATGATTAACATTTTAAAGCATAGATTCAAACTTGCGAGTGAGACATCAAAGCTATGTTTCTTTTTCCTCTGCCTGAAATTCTCTACATCAGCTTCTCCCCATCCACATAGAAAAGTTAAAGCCTACCCATCCTTCAGGACTTGCTTAAATGCTTCTTTCTGTTTGGTTGCCTAAGGAAGGTTAGGTTTGCCATTATGGGCTCCCATAACATCTATAGTTTTTTGTATGCTCACCATGATTATAATTGTGCAATTATTCCTCTCTATGAGTGTTGCGGGATACTCAGACAGAGAGATGGGACAACAAGGCTCAGGGCGGGAAGCAATGTTTATTGATGCCAGTACCGGCTCAGCGGATTCATATCCAGAGGCTGAGCCCCGATTCAGACAGGACTCGGAGCCATATACCCTGAGGCTTCCGGGTTAGCAGCTAGGATTCCTTATTCGGACCCTGTGGCATTGTGTTAGTTTCTGACTGGCTCCTGGGTGAGGTAGGAATTAGGAAATGTTAAACGTGGAAGTCTTGGTGGCCATGTGGTCCGGGAAAGCCTTTGTCTAGGACCCTCTGCCACATGAGCTCCATGCAGACTGTCTTTCTAGTTGACCAGTATATCAGCAATGCCTAGCATTTTATGAGCAGGTAAAAGATATTTGTTGAGCTAGTGTACTGAAACAGACAATGTCAAGCCCTCTGCTTTTCATTTGACCATGCAGAGACTGTAGGGTGGTGTCCTGGTAGTTTGAGGGTCTGCTTTCTACTAGCATCCTCTGCCCTTTTACCTCATTTCTTCTACCAGCTGGAGACATCCCTTTTCCTATCACCTGGGAAAAGCAGATGGGCCTGCTTACTCAAGCATAGTAATATTTCTGTTCTTGCTAGAGAGAGGGCTTCTTAAGGCCTGCTTACCAGCAGTATATCACAGTCTGCCTATCTTGACATGTTTTCATCTCACTATTTCTCTCTGAAGTTCTTGCCAAGACCCCATGTTTTCAGTTGCCACTGTAACAGAAAATGTATCAGGGCAGACATCATGGAACTAGAGGCCAAAATTCCCTCCATGTTCTCTATATCTGACTCGTGTGTGGAAAGGAACTATGTATCCATGATCAATTCTTCCAAACTTTAAAGCACACATGGGCCTCTGGATAGGCATAGCCTGGATTGTTGGACAAGTCCATTCAACTCAGTTCTGCAAACACGCTCAGAGTCACTGTAGTTTGGAATATGTGCAAGTCATTGATCTAGAACATTATTTTCTGGATTGTAGATGCACTCTTAGGAGTTTCCTCCTCTCAGAACATTTAGCTATTTATTCTAGAGGCAGGAGAATTGAGAAGTGGTTGGGTAGCAAGGATGGTGGGAACTCTTAGCTACATGTTAAAAGGCATAATGAGTCAGTGATCATTGTGAAAATTCCAGCCAGTCTTAGTAAGACTGACTTGACTAATGCTTTCATAAAGTGTCTCACTTTTTGGAGATTATACACCCACTTCCTTGCCTTTGTTGTGTTCAAACCCCTCAGTTCTCTCAAGCCAGGGGAGATAGCAATGCCTCTAGCAACCTCAGTCTTTTCACTGAGCTTGAGGAAGGAACGAGGTTCAGTTCCTTCTTGAACTTGATCACTTTCAGCAGAACTGCCCATTCATAGTTTGTTACCACTAAGGCAGTGAGGAGACTACATTTTAGTAACTATATGTATATATATTTTCTATAGTATTTTTTATATTACTCAGCAGTATTCTATTACTCTGAAGTACAGGAGGAGAAGAGGCCTTGGTAAACTGGGACGTGCATTATCAGTTCTTCCATCTCAGCTCTATGAACTTGCAGAAGTTACTTTTCTGTTTCTCTGTTTCCTAATCTGTAAAATGGGGATTATAATAGTACCTATACCATACGGTTATTCTGGCCATTAGAATTAATAAATTAATATTTAGAATAGTTCCTCGTGAGTGCCCAGTAAATGCTAGCTGTCATAATTCGTGTCATTGAATTCTTAATATGTTTTCTTCCACAAAAGATTTGAGCAGCTGTGTGCTCACTTGGTATTGTCAGGCAAGTGATCACCCAACTGCAAGGGGACAATTCTGGGTTTAACCTGATTGAAATGATTTTTCTTTTAAAAAGTTATCCTAATTTAATGAGGGAATTAGAGCAAAGGAGCAAAGGAAGCATGAGTACATGTGCATACATCCTTGGTAATAGTACAATTTGCTGTCAAGATTCCTGTAGTAGGTATCACACACTGGACAGCTGAAGAAGGGAGAGATATACCTCAGAGCCCTGCCTTTATGTTGTACTTGTCACTAACTTTAATTTTGATAAATCACTTTTGAAAGAGCTACAGCGACCATGAAGGTGTCATATGTTAGGCATACTCAATATCTCTGCTGGCTACAAGTATCTGGTCGATGATATTCACACCATAAAAATAGCTTGGTTACAACAATTAGGGAGAATCTAAGGTTAGAACAGATGGACTCATTCTGTGGCCTGAATCCTATAGATTTTATTAATTGAAGACCATATTTCAAGGCATAGAATCTATCAGGAGAGATAACTCGAGCAATATAAAAGCAAAAGGGAACTATAAACTCTGAAAAGACCTGTGGAAAAAAGTTGATTCTGTAATTCAGGTTCTGCCTCTTGAATGATAATCTTGAAATTTTAGGAACAATATGTATCAATTCTGTTGGGTATCTCTGATTAGTGTATGAAGACAGGCTTTTAATTGAATTTTACTTGGAAAAGCAGTACAGATTTCAAGGTAAACGGGAGTAATTTAAAAGTATATTGCAAGTAATGTTTTGAATTGATGAGTGTGCTCTCTAGCCTAGTTGGTTTTATGGTAGGGACAAACAGAAATAAAATAAGGAGTGGAAAATTGAATTTTGACTTCTGATAACAACACAGATATAGATTACAACGGGGTCACTGACTTTTTTGTGAGTAAAAACCTTCCAATGCTCTTGAATATACAGAACTGGGAGAGTTACCAAATAGCCAAGTTACTACACGGTAGAGAAAGAAGTGCAGCTATTGTTCCATATCTTCTTCCTGATGAAAAACCCATAGCTGACACAAAAGATGCAAGGAGGTGGTGGTAATCAGCTCAGCGAGGGCAAGGTAAGGCTTAAAGTTAAGCCCAGGAACCTTTGGAATAAAACTAGTGAACCTTTTACTAAGTGTCCAAGATAATAGTGACCACACCTATTACCATTTTCTAAAGCCTACTCTGTGATGGGATTTTGTTAAATGTGCACTGAATACCACTATCTCATTTAATCTGCGCAAAAACTGTATGAATCAGATACTTTTGAAATGCCCATTCTACAGATGAGGAAACTGTACTTAGAAGTTTAAACTATGGATCATAGTTATTTTAAATTTACTACCTGAAAACTCCATCATTGGGGTATTTTCTGAGTCAGACTCATTTGATTGCTGTGGGTTCTTATTTTTTTGTGTCTTAGAATTTTTTTTTTATTGAATCCTAAACATCAAGGATAGCACAGTACAGACTGAGGTGTATAGCACTTTTGCATAGAAATGTGTGTCTCTTCCACTAGGCCATTAGTATGGAGACTTGATTCAACTCAGTCATTAGTTTCACTGGTTTGGGATTTTATTGTTGCTATGGTTACCATATTCTATCACCAGCTTCCAGGTCTTCTAGCGATACTTTAGGGTAGACACCGGGTTTCCAGTGTGTTTTCCATAATGCTCCGTATCCACTCTCAGTATTAGCCTTCCCTGTTGCTCTCGCACCTGACAGAGGGTCTTCACATGCCCTTGTTCTCGCCAGCGGTAGGCTGCTAGTACTTATTACTTGGTGTTTGTGATCCTGGTTTTAAGCTGCAATGGGGGTTTTTCCCTTATTTTGATCCAGCTTCAAATTTAGGCAAGCTTTGTCTCAAGGTTGGAATTTTCTTAGTGAACCTGCCTTATTACCTATGGAAGCCAAACTCTGCTGTGGGTCTTTAGTTGGTCTTGTGTAGGAGAGTCTCCTTTAGTGGTAGGAGACCCATAGTGGTCTGGTCCCAGGACAGTTTCCTATTCCTACGCCAGCAAGAGTGGTTATTATTATTGTTATTATTATTTTTATCTTTACCTTTCCCACCTTTATCTTCAAGTGTGCCCTGGAGTGGTGGTTTGAGCTGCAACTTCCCAGCTGGTTAAGACTCTGTTCCATGGAGGAGAAGGCTTCCAACAGGGTTTATGCCATTTCTGTAATGGTGACGCTCCCTTTATTCAAGCCTGCACAGCCATGAGAGGATTGCTCTTACATCTCAACATGCCCCCATTCCTTCTTCGAGCCCCAGCAGAAGTCTGTGGAAAAGAGCCTACAAGGAGCAGGAATGCCCCTGGTGTCTCTGACTCCCAGAACTCCTATACTCTTAGGCTAGCCCATACTTGGACTTTATAAATTTATGTAAAAAATAGATAAATCCTCTTTAACCACTCGTATGGCACTTGCCATGCTCTGCCTTTGTGTTCCAGTGTGTGTGTCTTCTCTGCATGGAGACGCCTGACTTTCTTTGGATTCCAAACTAACTGGTTGCCCTGAGACCTCAGTTTGCTGATAGGTCCCAGAAAAGTTATGATTTTATAGGTTATCTGGCATTTTCTTCCATTAGTGTGGGAGCAATGCTTTTTCCAACTTTCTACATCCTAGACATAAGTGAAACTCCCAGTTAATTCTTCAACTCATATTGTATGCATAGTTGTCTTAGGATAGGTTCTTACAGATGAAAATAATGAGCCAACGGTGCAAGTGTAAGTGTTCTCAGAAAAAAACAACAGTGTGGGTAAAACAGGAAAGAAAGGGAAGAAGCCCAGAAAGGATACAATTTCGGTGACGTCTCAGATGGCTTGATCATTCAGTGAACTCTAGAGCATCATTATACTTCAGAGTGTGTCCTGAATTGAGGCAAAGGAGCTGAGTGTTCGCAGCCCAATAACAGTTGAGCACTAGCTGCAGGCATTCCTGGGGTAGAACATAGACCACCGAGCACCTCTGTTTCTAGGTAAGAGATCATTTTCTCCAGTGCCCAAAGGCAAGCCACTGAAGAAGGCAGGTGTGAGTCATTTGCAGCAAAGTGTGCAGAAGTTGAGAAGTGAACAGCTGCTACAATGATGTACTGCTTTATCAATACTAATGGTTTCTTATCTTGAGTGCTATTTTATTTTTGTTTTGGTTACTTATTGATGTTATGACGTTATGTCTTTTAGTTGCAACTTCTCTACATGCTGTGTCTCCTGTAACACTTGTCGCTGTTCATTTCCTTCAATTTTATCATCTCTACATAGTGAGTTTAAAATATTTATAATTGTGATAATTGATACATTTTAATTAATTGTTAGTTTCAGGTGTGCAAAACAATGCAATAGTTATCCTTTTCACCCCTCACAAAGTAATAATCCCCTTCCCCCATCCACTGCCCTCCCACCCCCAATATCATACTTTTAATTCATTTTTACCAATTACATTTAATATTTTTGTCCACCTTTTTTTGAATATTTTTCTTCTTTTTTGCTTCTATTGGACCCTATATGTCTTATTTCTATTTTTAGTTGAATTTTAAATTATTTAAATGCATAGGAAACTTTTTTCTGCCAAATAGAGATTTTTCAGTAGTTTCATCCTCTTTATAAATGCAATGACCTAAATTATTTAATAAGTACTTATATAACCTAACTTTTTTCCAGGCACTATCCTACAGTTCAGAGATAAACAAAGTCATCATGGAACTTACATTTTCATGGAAATGGCAAGGTTTGGTTATTTTGTTAGTTATCAGTTAAATTCAGTGATGTGTTTTATCTATTTCTGTACACACTGATGTTATATTCTATGCCTTTCCTCTAGAGTAGATAAATAAAAATTAAGCCCATGCCTTACCTTTTAATTTCTTGATATTCTGTGAGCAGTAAAATCTTAACATTTATGTGTCTGAAAATTTTTTTGATTTTCTTAAACTCTTGATAGATAGTTTGGTTGGATATAAAATCCTAGAATAAATTATATTTTGCTTTTACACTTTGAGGTATAATATCATTATTTTTTTACATCTATTGTGTCAAAAGAGTCTATGGTTGGTTTGCTGTCTTTTGTAGGTAATGTGTCTTTTTTTTATGATGCTTTTAAATACATTCTCTTCTTAACTTATATGCTATGGCCTCACTATCAGGTGCTCTAAGTTTGTGTTTATTTATTTATCTCCCTAGTACTCAGAGTATGATCTCATAACTTAGTTCTCAAGTTATTTCTTTCTTTGTTTCTGCTCTGTCATTCCTTTCATTCTTCTGGAACTCAATCATAGTTAAAGCCTCTCTCAAAACTGTTTTTCATGGGTCTTTCCTTTTACATATTTAAAAAAAAATTATTTATCCCTTTGCATTTTGTCCTGAGTGAATGTTCCTGTAATGTATTCTAATTCACTAATTCTCTTTGGATATTGGCTGGATTTTATTTTATCTAATAGTTTTGGGTATCAATTATCTAGTACTCATAATAACTGCTTCCCTTCTCCCCCAAACAAACATTATGATTAAAACAACAATTTATTTCTTCATGATTCTTAAATTTGGCCTGGGCTTCTCTGGGTGACTCTTTTACTGATCTTGCCTGGACTCACAAATGTACATACAGTCAACTCAGGTGGGAACTATGTTTCAAGATGGCTGCTGGGTGCTGACCAACAGGCTGAGGTTCCTTGTTTTTCATCTATGTAGCCTGGAGTAGTTTATGTTTGGCTTGTTCATATGATAAAAGAAACATTCCAAGAAGTTGGAAGCAGAATTTTCTAGGTCTCTTAAAGCCTGGACTTCAATTACACAACATAACTTTTGCCGCTGTTTATTGGTTAAAGCAAGAATAAGCCCAGCTCAAAATCAAGGTGGTAGAGAATTAGATTCTACGTGTTAATGGGAGAAGCTTCAAAGTCATATTTCAAAAAGGTTATGGACAGAGAGAAGGATGCTTTTGGGGAGGGGGCATTATGGAAACAATCTATTATATTATCCACCATCTAGACCACATGGCTCATATTTTTCCCACATGCGAAATGTACTTAGTTCCTTTCTATAGTCCCACATTTTTATCTGATCATGGCATTATAATCTGCTTTATAACAGGTTAGATGATAGATGAAATTCTTAATATGCAGCTTTTCAGGTACAGCCACTCTTAATCTACAGATTTATAAAGTAAAAGAACAAGTTATCCACACTTTATGCACTCAACATATAATAGTAAGACAGGGACAGAATAAGTACAATAGACATAATTAGTCAAAAAGAGGAGAAATGGGATGATGACTATAGTGGTCACTAGACTATAGCAGTTCTGACATCCAGCCACATGTAAGTTGTCAGAGCCTCTTTTTCCAGGGTAAGGAAAGAACCCTAGTAAGTGCCCAAACATTCTCTAAAAGACATTCTCAGTCTGTTTTCTGACCATAGAATTTTGGGATCCCAGAGGCTTCCTTTTATTTTGAACTGTCTCTACTCCCTCTAGTTGAGCTTGTTATAACTCTCTTGAAAACATTTTGGATTGTTTATGAATCTAATAGAGATTTCCTCCATGCCTTCAACACCACATCCATAATTTTTTTAGAACTAAATCTCTACTTTGGGCCATATGTAAAGTTGTTGTGAGACAATCCCCTTTGTCTGTGAGGATTAACTGGGCACCCTTATAAATCTCTCTGTGCTCTGAGCAAAAGGTCTTATAGTCACACACTTGATTTGATCTTTATTCAGATACCGTAGCTGGAAAATCTAGAAATATAAAATGTTTTATTTTGTAATCCAGCATGTCTTGATTCTTTATATTTACTCTGAATTCTGCTTGCCAACTGAATCGTTCTTTCTTTAGCTCATCTCTCTCACCCCATATTTATCATAGACAGACACAAAAAGGCAATTGTCAGTTTCAACATTCTTCCTGATATCTCCTTGGCCAGATCTACTTGTACATTGAGTACACTATCCATCTTCCCAGTTTCGAAGACTCAAGTTTTGCCAATAGTTTTGAGTCACTGATGCCCATCTTTCCAGACACGTAGAGCCGTTTCTATTTTTCATTTTGTACTTACAGTTTCTTCACTGTCTCACAGCCTCTGTCCACTATGTAGTCCCAAAGCCAATGCCAAGCTTTTAGGTTTTTGTTATGGTGGCACCCATTTTGTAGGGACCAATTTTTGTATCAGTTACAAATTTCTGCATAACAAACCACTCCAAAATTTAGTGGCTTAAAACAACAACTCTTTGTTTAATTAAGTTTGATTAAGTTTAATATAAGTTTAAGTTTGGGCTCAGGCAGTTCTTATGCTGATCTTGCATGGTATCACTCATATGTGTTTTTAGCCATCTGAAGATTAACTGGTGTGGATATTGCAAGTTTGTTTCAAGTACATGTCTGGCAATTGGTGTTGGATGTTAGCTGTAGCTTTTTGTTTATTCTCTATATGGTCTCTCATCCTGGAGAGCCCAGAATTGACTTCTTCACATGATGAAAGATTCATTCAATGATAGGGAAAGCAGAAGTTAAAGGTTTTTGAGGCCTAGCATTGGAAGTCTCACAATGCCACTTTTGCCATATTCTGTGAGTCAGTGCAAGTCTGAAAGCCAGGCCAGAGTAAAGAGGTGGGGGGACAGACACTAGTGCTTAACAGAAGGAGTAGAGAAATCTTATTGCAAAAGGGTGTGGAATAAGGGGGCTGTGGTTCATTGGGAGCCATTATTCTAACAATCTGCTAGAGTTTTAATTACAATGACTCCCCACTCCTCCCCACCCCAAGATTTCTAGTAAGAAAGTTGATGGGAAAATATTTGGAAGCTTTAATAAAAATGGTAGGAAATTAGGGTCTTCTGAACAAGTTAACATTTTTCATCCATCTATATCTCAGATTATCCTTTTTTGGTAACGTAACAAAATACTTTACTGCAATTGTGCCACCCCATGATGCGCCATCAAGGATTGGATGAGAGAGTAAATATTTGGTCCTTGCTTGAGTTTTCAAAAGATGCAGTACTTTCCTGCCTTTGCTCTTTCCACAGGAACACTCAGTGGGAAGTTTGTTAAGAACATTCTCTACATAGGCTTCTTGGAGTTTCTCACGCTACTAGTAGCCCCTTGTTATATGTTTGCAGGATTTCCTCCTTTCCTTGGGCTTGCTCTTGACTGAGACCTTGATATATTTGCTGTTTAACATTCTCATTGTTTGTTTCTCCAGTGAATGAGTACCCTAGGTTTATAGATCTAACATTCAGCCTGTCAAATTCTATTACTTTAACAATATAGTCTTTTTAAAAAATGTACGCTCTAGGTAAATACATTTAATTGTGTAATAATGGAGTTTTTTCTACTTCCGTCTGTAATTTTGGAAGTCTGAAGCTGTATTTCCCTTTTGGCTCTCTGGTAAACTTCAGCTTGTATTAGGGACACTCTGGGGGTTACGTAAATTATTTTTACATTAAAAAACTTAAGTTTTGATTCTCTGATGTCCTCTCATAATGCAAACTCATGTAAAATCTAATATGATGAACTTGTACCAGAAGTATAAATATGAAATAAACAATTCTAGATGAAGTAAAAATAGTTTTAAAATTTATTTTGGTTTCCTTAACTTTTAAAAAGGCTTTTCAAATACTTATTTGAGATACAACATACACAGCTGTAAATTTCAAGTGAAAGCTATAACCCATATAAAAGGTATTTATGAGATTTATCCATAGAGAGTGCCTTTTTTTCTACTGTTTCATTCAACTATCTCAACATACCTGGTACTTATATTTGGAAACTCCTCAAAAGACTTTCAATAGGGAGTTGTGCTTCCACTGAAGATGTGAGAGCTGCAAGATTGTTACTCCCATCTCAACAAGAAGAAAAGGGCAATCTACAAAATTATAAGCTTTTTCTGAAACTATCAGAACTGAGATCTCACAGCAACCAAGTAGACTAAATTCCAAAGAGAGGCAGGCCTTTCTGAGTAGAGATGGGACAGGTGAATTGTTTCATCTTTGGAGGAACATGGGATGAAAAGATAGCCATTATAAAAGAAGGTAAGAAGAAAACAGTTAAAATCCAATACATTATTAAAATTTGAGTTTGGGCTAGCATGCAAGTTTAGATCCTCTGGGAACCCCAGAACCAATGGGAGTGTGCATTCACTTGCCATCTCTTTTTCATGGTCTGGCTTCCTCTGGATACTCACGAGAAGGATTAGGGGGAGGGCAGGAAAGCGCAGCCCTCAGTGGTGCATGGACACAAAATGTTGCCCATGTCTTGAGCCTTTTCATTATATGAAGCAAAAGCCTTAAGCAGCTTGGCACAGAAGCCAGGCAAAGACCCATTGTTTATAGGGAAAGTGTAGAAGCCAAAGTCATCTGTTGCTGGGGGAGGGATAAAAGCAAAACCTGCTCCTGCAAGAGGAAAGGTAGCCCCTATGGCCACACCACAAGCAAGCCATGTACTGAGGAAAAAAAGAAATAGTAGTCTACTGTTGTGGGAAGATCAAGAAATCCCCCTCAGCAGGGTTTCAGGAAAAGGTACATTGCCTGCCACCCAGGGAGCAGCGAAAGCTACCTGCCCAGGCAAAGGAGCTTGGACCCAGAATATTGTACTGATACCAACAGTTCTGCTATGACTGAGGAGGGATAGAAAATTTTCTCACTCTCAAACCCTAGACTGATGCAAGAAGTGCTTGTATAAACCGAGGACAAGATCCAGGTGTGCTAGAATCTAGTGCCCACGGTCTGACTAAGAATAAGGCTGGACCAGGAGGACTGAGGGTGATCATTCTCTGCTCCCACTATGACTTTTTCACCAGGTAAAATGTCACAGGGTCTACCAGTGAGGAAGTGCCAGATGGTGGAGAAAACCTCTGTGGTTCAGGCATGCAGGCCCTGCTGAAAGCTGAGGGTGGAGCAGAAGCCGGGAAGTGTCCTCTGGCAACTGAAGTGCACCATTAAGCACAAGATACCAGCAGCCCAGGGCTGGGGGAACTTGAAGTTGGTGACGTTTGGAAGGAAGCTCTAACAACAAGAAATCTTCAAAACAGCTCTACTAATGATTAGGTTGATTCAACAGTCACCCCCCTCCACTAATGGCTGACAGAACATAATTAGATACAACAAAAAGCAAGAATAAGCAACCCATTAAGTAATGAAGAAGTGATCGAGCCAGCTCTAGGTATCTGAATTTAAAATAACTACAACTAATAGATTCAAAGATATATTGGAAAATGTGTAAAAGTGCATAAAAATTTCAGTAAACAGAGGGAACTATAAACAAAAATCAAATAAAAATGCTACAAATAATAAAAAGATGATATCAGAGATGAGTAATTCTTTTGGTAGACATCAGCATACTAGTCACAAAAGGATAGAGAATTAGTAAATTTAAAGAAAATTTGATAGCAATAATTCAAACTGAAACCAGAAGAGTAAAAAATAAGTGTTAAAAATGAAAAAAAAACAATAATCCTAAATTTATCTGCAACTAATAACACAGCCTTAAACTACATTAAGAACAGAGAATTGAAAGTCAAAACAGAAAATTAACAATTGTAAATTGACACACCAACAATTCTCTTTCAGTAGTTGAACAAAGTGAGCTAAAGTAACTAATGATACAGAATACCTTAATAATACTGTCAACCAACATAAACTAATTCCTGTTTACAGATAACTGACCCCAGAATACAGATTCTTTTAAAGAATACACTCACCAAGATGGATCATATACTAATCCATAAAAAACAGTCTCAATAAATTAAAAGGATTGAAATCATGTTCTGTGAGCATAGCAAAATAAAAAACAGAAAGATATCTGGAAATAGCCTAACTATTTGCAAATTCAAAAAAAAAAACAAAACACACTTTCTAAGTAATCAGTGAGGAAAAGAAAAAAAAATCAAAAGGATGTATTTTGAATTAAATGTAAATAAAATAGATCAAATTTTTAGGATGAATAAAACTAAAGCAGTGCTTAGAGGGAAATATATATCATTAAATTCTTTTTTGCCAGCTTTATTAAGATATAATTGACAAATAAAATTGTAAGGTATTTACAGTGTACAGTGTGAAGATTTGATACATGTATACATTGTGAAAGTTAATGAACACATTCATCACTTCACATATTTAACTTTTGGGGGAGGAGGTGAGAACATTTAAGTTCTCGTTTAGCAAATTTCAGTTGTACAATCCACTGTTAATCGTCTATAGTCACCATGTCATACATTAGACCTTATTTATTTTATAACTGAAAGATTGTACCCTTTTACCAACCTCCCCTATTTCCTCCACATCCAGCCTCTGGCAACTGTTTTTCTACTCTGTTTCTATGAGTTTGACTTATTTTTTTAGATTCCACTTCATGTAAGTGATATTATGCAGTATTTGTTTTTCTCTCTCTGGCTTATTTCACTTAGCATAATGCCCTCCAGAGTCACCCGTATAGTTGAAAATGGCAGGATTTTTTTATTTTTTAAAGAATGACATTATTCCAGGGTGTGTGTGTGTGTGTGTGTGTGTGTGTGTGTGTGTGTGTGTGTGTGTGTGTGTGTGTTTATGTAGATAGAGAGATAGATATAGAAAATATATCTATATTGATTTATATGTATATCTCTACATCTATCTATTGATCATATCTATATCACATTTCGTTTTCTTGATCCATTCATCCATTGATGGAAACTTACTTTGTTTCCATATGTTGGCTATTTTAAATAATGCTGCAATGAACATGGGAGTGCAGACATTTCTTTAAGACAATGGTTTTGTAACCAGAAGTTAGATTGCTGGATCATATGGTAGTTTTATGTTTAACTTCTTGAGGAACATCCATCCATACTGTTTCCATAATGCTGTACCAGTTTATATTTCTACCAACAGTGCACAGGGGTTGCCCTTTCTCCACATCCTCACCAGCATTTGTTATTCATGTGTTCTTGATAATAGCCACCCTAACAGGTGTGAGGTGATAATAGCTCATTGTGGTTTTGATTTGCATTTCCCTGATGATTAGTGATGTTCAGCAACTTTTCATGTACCTATTGGCCATTTGTGTATCTCCTTTGGAAAAATATCTATTTAGGTCCTTTGTCCATTTTAAAATTGGTTTATTTGTGTTTTTTATGATTAAGTTGTATGAATTCCTTCTATATTTGGATTTTAACCCCCTTTTGAATACATGATTTATAAATATTCTTTCACATTCCATAGGTTGAATTTCATTATGTTGATGGTTTTCTTTGATGTGCAGAAGTTTTTTAGTTTGATATAGTCTCAATATTCATTGTTACGAAATGTTTAAAATATTGCATCAAACTTAAAAAAGAACATCCTTTTTTTTTTTATTGAAAAGAACACCCTTAAAGGGACAATGGATATTTTTTTAAAAAACTACAGCTAACATCAGACCCAATGGTGAAATATTGAATTGATTCCCTCTAAGATTTGGAAAAAGGAAAAATGCCTGCTCTTACTCCTTTTATTTCAAATCATACTGCAGATTCTAGTAAGTACAGTAGGGCTAGATAAAGAAATGAAAGTAGGAAAACAAAGAAATTAAACCATTTATTCATGGATGACATAATTGTCTATGTAGAAAATTTCAAGGTATAAACACAAATCTAGCAATAATACATTTAGTAAGTTAACAATATATAAGGTCAGTATGTAAATATCAATATTTTCTAAAATTTGTCATTGATCAATAGGATGCTGAAATTTTTTAAATGTCAGTTATAGTAGTACTGAAACAAAAATTTTTTAGGACTATATCTAACAATATCCATGCAAGATATCTGTGTTAAAACTTCCAAAATTCAGGTGAAATTAAAGATGTAAGTAAATTGAGATCTATACTGTTGACATGCATCAAAACTTCCCAACATTCTTAAAATGTCAATTCATCCCAATAGTTTATAAATCCAGAACAATCCCAGAAAGTCCCAGAAGATGAATTTATAAATATTAACAAGTTGTATCTATAACTTATATTGAAATACAAAAAGAACAGAATAATAAAAGTAATTTTTAAAATGAGTGACAATTTTGAGTAACTCATGCTATCCAATTTCAAGACTTATTATAAAGCTACAGTAATCAAGACAGTGTGGCTTTGGAGTAAGGATTGACATGTACATCAGCTGATCAGAATAGAGAGCACAGAACTCTATGTACATATATGTTAACTGGTTTTTCAACAAAGAGTCCAAAGTAATTCAACTGGGAAATAATCTTTTAAATAAATGGTGGGAAATAATTGAACAGCCATATGCAAAAGAAAGAACTTTTACCTTTATGTGTTTATGCCATTGAGTCAGCCCTGACTCCTGGTGACTCTGTGAATGAGTGATGTCCACAATGTCCTGTCCTCAACAGTCCTGCTCAGCTCCTGTGGACTCATAAGATTTACCCTTACATCTTATAAAAACATTAACTTGAAATGGTTCAGAAACCTAAGTATAAACTTTAAAATGCTTAGAGAAAAACATAGATGGAAATATTTTTTACCTTGGTTAGGTCAGTATTTACTAGAAAGGTCACATCAAAGACCACAATAGAAAAAAGAAAAAAGATAAATTGGATATTACAAAAATTAAAGGTTTTTGTGTTTTGAATAACACTGTTAAGGAATCTGACAAATAGAACACAATTTAATAAAAAACTTGAATCCACTGTGTATAAGGAACTCTTAGAACTCAATACAAAACACACCCAGTTAAAATGTAGGAAAGATTTGAATGGACACTTCATAAAAGATACCATAGGAATCATCAATAAGTATATATGATGAGGCTCAATATCATTGTTCAGCATAGGAATGAAAAGCAAACCAAAATGTGATAATACATAAATATTTTAGAATGGCTAAAATTAACAAAAACTGACAGTATTCAGTTTGGCAAAGATGTGAAGTAACTGGAACTCTCATCCATTGCTAAGCTCACTTATGAAAAACGCTGCTGGTGGGAATGTAAAATGGCACAACCGGTATGGAAAGTCATTTGACTGTTTCTAATGAAACTAAACATAGACTTATCATATGGCTCAGAAATCTGCCTTCATATCTATCCAAGAATAATGACAGCACATGACCCACACCACAACCTGTACATGACTATTTATAGCAGTTTTGTTCGAAATTGTCAAATTCTAGAAAAAAACTCAAATGTCCATCAACTGGTGAATGGATAAGCAAATCGTGATCCATCTATATTATACTACTTAGTAACAAAAAGGAACAAACTTCTGATATGCGCATCGATATGAACGATTCCCCAAAACAGTATGCTATGTAAAAGAAGCCAGGTACAAAACATTACTGTTTGAGTCTATGTATATATTATTCTGGAAAAGGCAAAACTATTGGAAATCAGGCAGTAAGAAACAGAAAATTATATTCATGGTTTCCAGGTGCTGCAAGCAGCCAGGGAAGGGTTTGAATCCAAAGGAACAGGTGGGAGGTTTTGGGGATGATGAAAAATTTCCATATCTAGATCATGTTGGTGGTGGTATAGCTGTCTGTATTTATCAAAACTTAACTTATTGACTATATACTTCAAAAGGGACAGTTTTTCTGTCCAATTAGTAAGCCTGTCTTAAAATAATTTCTAAATTAGATTTACACAGGAGGAACAAGGATTATGTAATACAATTAGTGTTCATGCTCCATTCAGTTTTGTGCCAGCTTCTCTAGTAATCCAAAAATTACACTGCCCTAGAGGAACTCACAGCCCAATAAGGAAGACAATATACATGAAACAATACATTCATTAATTATTATATGACCACGTTCTATATCCTAGCACTGTTCTGTGTGGTGGGTTATATAAATTAAGACCAATAATAACCACCAATTTTTCCTAGGCACACACACATATACTTATTTACATATATATATATATATATATATATATATATATACATATATATATATATATATATATATATGTATGTATATATATATATATATATTATATGCATTTCAGTGTGTATATATGTATTTATTTGTTAAGATTGCCATATAAAATACCACAAACTGGGTGGCGTAAATGACAGAAATTTATTTTCTGGAAACTAGAAGTCCAAGATGAAGGTGCCATAAAGGAAAGAGTTGTCCTAGACTTTTCTCTCCTTGGGCTGCAGAGCTACCCTCTTACTGCCTTTTCGCATGCCTTGTCCTTTTGTGCATGCATGCCCCTAAGACCTCCCTTGTATCCAAATTTCCTCTTCTTATCTGGACATCAATCAAATTGGGTTAGCACTGCTCTGACAGCCTCATTTTAATTTAATTACCTCTGTAAAGGCTATGACCCTGAAAAGAGTCACATTCTGAGGTACGGCGCATTAGGGCCTCACCGTATGGACTTTGAGGGAAAACAGCTCACCCCATAATGGTTATAAAACTTTTATTCTTCACAATGGTTAAATGAAATAGATGCTATTATAAACATTACACAGATGGGGTAACTGATGCTTTGAGAGATTAAGAAAGAAACCTTTATCAATAATTCTTATAATTAGATTTAAATATATATACTGGGGGTCTCCAAAAAATGTATAAAAGTGGACACTTTGGTCAACGTTGCTCAAGCAGTAGTTCGCCGTAATCAGAAGTGTCTGGATGCTGATGGTAACCAGTTGGAGCACTTCTTGTAATTGCAGAAATCAAACGTGACTTGTATTCGTCTTTGTTAATCGTTTATTTTGAATATTACAATTTTAATACAGTTTTCCTTTCTTAAAATGTGTATATAGTACATTTCTTTTGCACCTATATATTGGGTTGTCGGAAAAGTCATGATGCATTTTTGCAATGAAAAACATAGAAAAAATATGTCATGACTTTTCCGACAACCCAATAGATATGTATTTCCTATTCATGACTATTTTTATTCTCCCTTCTGTCACTGTTATCTTTAACTACAAAAGCTAATCTGAAAGATTATTTTTAAATTGTACATATTATTAACCAAAGTACATTATGCATTCAGAAGGGAAGGGAAGGGTTAAGGTAATAGGCTATTGTAGTAAAACCAGTAGGAGAGACTAATAATGCAGCCATATTGTTATTTTATGTGCTGTAAGGAGCAGTTATTTTAAAATAAAATGTTTCACACAAAATATACCTTGATGTTATCATGGGTGATTTTTAAACATGTTCAATTAATTGCCAGAGCCAAATGTTAGCATGGGCAAATTCCACAGGGAATTTCCCTTTATTAACTGAAATTAATTAAACATGCATCTTGACATTCAAGGAAAACAAAAAAACCCTAAAAGCAAATATGCTATCATTAGCCTACTTGACTCTGAAGTCAAACAGTCTCAATTAGAATCAACGCTCTGTCTGCTACAAGCTATTTTGGAAAAATCTGTTAACATGTTTAGAGCTTAGTTTCTTAATTATAGAATATGAGATAATGTTAGTTATTGCATGGAATGGCTAAGAAATTAAATGCTTTCTAATTTATGAAAACAATTAATTATATGAAACTTAACATGTGAAAATTTAGTATTAGCTGTCATTATCATTCCCATCACTCTTATCCCTGTCGTTATTATCACCACATCATTATCACTATTCATGAAAGAAATATTTTGTGTACCCTCTACATTTAAATTTGTATGACTGTCACATAAGATACAAAGGCCATTCATCTAAAAACTAGACAAGAGTATGAACTATAAAAAGTTACACCTGAAAAGCGAATCTAATAAAGCAAAACAAACGCATAGATACAGAGAACATTTTGATGGTTGCCAAATAGGAGGGGAGCTGGGAGATGGGTGGGAAAGGAGAAGGGATTAAGACATACAAATTGGTAGTTACAAAATAGTCATGGGAATGTAGGGTATAGCATAAGGAATATAGTCAGTAATACTGTAATAACTGTATATGGTGTTGAATGAGTACTAGTTATCAGGTGATCACTTTATAAGTTATATAAATGTCTCATCCCTATGTTGTACACCTGAAACTAATATAATATTCTATATCAACTGTAATTGAAAAATAGTTACTAAAAATACAGAGAACCTGCCCCCAAAAGTGAGTCTATCAATATATGAAAATATAATTTAAATAGGAAAGCTTTATATCATTTATAAAAATGTAAAACTGTTGAGAGATTGGGAAAGCCAAATAAGTAATTACTAAAAGGAGATATTATACACATTTGTACTAAATATGTAATATATGTATATATATATATATATATATATATATATTTAAATTTATATAAAGGTGAACTTTTAATGGATAGATATCTAACTCAATGCACGTGGCATTTCAATGGAAACCAAAACTTGGCCATGTGATTATTTTCAAAAGTGGATTTGAAACTAAAGATTCATAAAAATATAAATTCAACCAACTTTTATTATGTTCAATACCTGTGCTATGAAAGAAAAAAAGATAAACTGCATATAGTTTCTTATCTACAGTGTAAAAAGAAGACAACCCCTTTGGGAATAATAGCTAACATTATAAGTTCCAATCATGTCCTATCTTTTAAAACAAATCATCAAAGTAGATAATATTACTGTCCCTGAGTTGTTGATGAGAGAAATTGTCGTAGAGGGGTTAAATGTTCTGCTCAAAGTTCTGTTAAGTACACATAGCAGAACCTGGACTTAGTATAGGGAAGGGGCATGAGGAATGTTTTCACAGAAGAAAGAACTAGGCGGTTGGATTCCAAGCCTGCTGCCCACGTGCTCCGAGACACAGAACTCAGGCAGACGTTAATCACACAGAACAAACTGTTGGAAGACTAGAGATTCCATTATGGTCATCCCTGTAGTTAAGCGAAGGAAAACAAAACACAGATTGTGCTTCACAAGAGTTCAAAACAAACCCACTCCTATTCTTCTTGCATCTCACTGAAGTTAAACTTACCATTGTTCTTTCCTCCTTTCCCCCCATACCAATACATTTTCCATGGAAACAGAAAACATATATAAACTCTAGCCTGGGGGATGGAGGAAGTCTCTCTTCCACTAGTGATTAGAGACCACTACTCTGAGAGACAAGCCTTTCTTTTCTTACTCTCTCCTAAGTAAACTTCCTTTTACTCTAAACCAGCGGTTCTCAACCTGTGGGTTGCGACCCCTTTGGGGGTCAAATGACCCTTTCACAGGGGTCGCCTAAGACCATCGGAAAACAAAAAGATATTTACACTATGATTCATAACAGTAGCAAAATTACAGTTATAGAGTAGCAACGAAAATAATTTTATGGTTGGGGGTCACCACAACATGAGGAACTGTATTAAGGGGTCGCAGCATTAAGAAGGTTGAGAACCGCTAAACTCTATATTGGCTCACGATTGAATTCTTTACTATGTGAAGCCAAGGACCCTCTTATCCTGTAATAGACTCAAGTCCTCGGTTCCAGTCTGCCTCTAAGACCAGTACTATCACCACCACGTTCCAAAGATTAAGTAAGAGCTTCTTAGAGTACAAGCATTAAGTTGGAGAATTTGACAAGAACCTGTGGGTTTCATTGCTATTATGGGAACTCCAGAAACCCTCAAAACTCCTTTTTGGTTTTGTTAGTCTTGCACATACCAGAAAAAATATTTCATGCACACTTAGATGTAGATAGAAATATATGCATCCATAAAATATGGAATAAGGAATTTTTCCACACAGTTTTTACCAATGTCAGATCTAAAGTTTTTCTTCAAGTTATTTTTCTGACTTCCAAAAACTTCCTGATGCAGCAAGATAGAGAATAGTGGGCTCACATGCAAGGACTTACTTGCATAAGATAAAGTGTAGGGCCCCCAAGTATATGTACAAAGATAATAGATTTTTAAATTGAATTCAAAGTACAGTGGGTCCTTTTAAAGAATAACATATGGGTAGGTACTTTTGACCAGCAGTTGGGAATTGCATATGTGGAGGGCTGACTTGTTATACGTGGATTGTTGGCTGCACGGTGATCTGTGTCCCTAACTCAAGCATTGTTCAAGGGTCAACTGAGGTTGGAAGGTGGTATTAGTCATAGAATGCAGTTATGAGGCAACATTAGCATTAAAGAGCAACAAAAAAAATTTCATGTCTGTACTGCCAAAGATGGGCTTTAGAAAACAGAATTTCCTGATTAAGTGTTTCACATTGTTTGCTCTTTGCTCTGGAATATTCAGTGAAGTCTGCTTTGGCTATGTAACCCTGACTTACTGCTGCAAGAGCTGAGTGAGTTCATTATTCGGTACTCCTACTATTAGCAAGCCAGGTGCTTGAGGTTGAAGTTTTCCTTGTTTGGGGAAGTTATTTTAAATCCAATGGAGTGTTAGCTAGCTCTTGTAACAACAGATTCAAACCCATATTCTCCAACTAGATTGTCACTAATTAATTTGATATTTTTATTTTTACCAGCCTGATACCAATGGATTTTATGCTAAATTGTTTCCAAGGCTAGGATAGGAATAAAGCATGTTATTTATTGGACACACCCAAACCCCAATACCAAACGGTAACTATATCTCTGAATGATCAGAACCCACAAATCTTCTTTTGATCACCTGCTGTATATTTGTGGTGCCCTTCATAGGATTCAGTTTTCTTATGATATTAACTGTTGGGCTATGGCAATCTGTGGTATGTAAAGGCAGCAAAATATGTACAAATACAAATCAAACAAAATAAATAATTAAATAGCCATTAAAAAATAGCCTGATGATTTTAAATCAGATGGTTTTTAAATGCTGGCTCTTCCACGGTTCCATTTTGGCCATAGAGAGTCTTGTGAGAATTAGGTAAGGAACTCTGTGAAAAGTGCCCAACATCAAGCCTGAGGCAGCGTAGGCATGGGATTTATTATTTCCTGTCTCTGCCTTTCCTCACCTCTCAACGTTTTTGCCTTCCACACGGAAGGCACAGAATCTCAGCCTTTTGGGGGAAAGTTATGTTATTTATCAGTACCAGTGGGCACATGCAATCCTCTGAACATATAAAAGTTGGATGAAACCTATTCAGCTATGCTAAGTTTTCAGACAAATGCACAATTCTCATTCACTCGTAAAGCTGGCATCAATAGTTGTTGTCCCACTATATTTTATTTTCTCTCTGAACAACTCTAGTGACCTCGAACCTTAGGGAATATATTGCCAGTAAAGCCTGTGGGAGTCACATCTCTACATTGCTTTGCTATGGACCTCAGGTGAGGGAGTTCTCAAACTGTGAAGCTCTGTAAAAGATAAAACTGGGCTAAAGGAGAACTTCATAAAACTGTAGTTGTAAATCACATGGATCTCTATGTTCTTATTTAAATGTAACACTTTTCAGGGGCAACAATGATGATGATGATATATTTATATGTGAATTTCCAGAGGTGTCTTTGGGGCCTCATAACCTACAAAATATGGCTCAGTTACTTCCCTGAGGGCTTTCCATCTGAGTTAAAATCATTGAGACATAAAAAATATAAGTAGAGAGTTCTCAAATAGTGTCTCGTAAGGTCATCACAATGATCATTTTCCCAGGAAAATGCCCCTGAGCATCCATGAAATCTTCTCAAACGTTATCTTATTTCTAAAGCTAGAAGCATTGGAAGAGCTGTAAATAGCAATATAAATTCACAGTCAATGCATTTGGGGCCACTGTTTTAGAAGCAAGTAACTAGCAAGACATGTGCCCTATTCTTTATTACTAAGAATAATACATTATTGATATGACCTATTGATTCAACTTGAAATAATTCAACAAATACTTTCTAAAAACCAACTAGGTGAATTGGCACTAAGGTGCTTGGGAAATAAAAAGGTAATTGAAAATGGTCCCTTCCTTTGCTGGGCTTATAGTTTAGAGTGAGAGACAGACATAAACACAAATACATTGCACAGGGGTAAATGCTTAGAGTTGAACTTGCTTTGTTATATATGGCAGAAAAGAATTCTCAGTTCTGTCTGTTGAGGTCTGGGAAGGCTGTATTTATAGTAGGGAATTTTTAATAGGGGACATTCAAGGCAGCATGAATACTTTTGAAGAGCTAGAAGAGCATTAGAATATGTTCAGGCGATAGTGAGAATGCCAGGACAACAAAAGCACTGAATCCCCAGCGGGGAGCTGGAGCTAACTAAGTCTGGCCTTTAGGTGGGCTGGGATACAAAGGGTCTTGAATGTCAGACTTTAGCAATTCATCAGAAATGACTGTACAGAGAACTAAAATGATTAGACATTCAAAAAAGTCTTTTCCAGTGATCCTGTTAAAGATGGTTGAGCTGGGGGTGTGAATTATAGGCAAGATTCGGAGGCAATTTTAGTAGCCTAGGTGACCACACATCAAAGTTTTTTATATGTCTATTCATATCAAAAAGAAACTTTTGTCTTCCACTTCCAAATATATTTATATTACAGTATACATATATTTTACTGACTTCTTATGTACATTATAATATCACAAACATAGAAGACAAAAGAAAATGAGAAAAAAATTAAGCAGAAATAGAAGCTCTACTATTTTCTCCTCATAATCCCAATGGATCATCTGATATCCCAGTGAAAGCAAGAAGACAATAAGATGATGAAACTTAGAAATAAGTAAAAAGATGGTGACACCTGCAATTGTGATCGTTCCTTAACTGCTCTTATATAAAGGGGGAAAGCCTGCTTCTAACTCGGGGGAATCAACTGTTTTTATCTCAGATGATTCTTAAATTTAAAAGAAAGAAGTTTCCCATCTTTAATTAGTCTGACTGCTGATGGCATGGCATGGAAATCTTCATCTCTTCAGAAATTGTGTTCAAAGACAGATAGGAGAAGAGAGGTTTCTGGCCTAATCCGATTGGAAGGTAGAAGGTTTTTCTTTTGTTCATGCAGAGAGGCAAGAGTTCCCTAAGAAACCTATTCTGTAGGAGACACATCAGAATGTATCATTTCACTGAATACCTGATGGGCAGGAGAAAAGGGTCTTTTCTCACTAGCCAAGCTTGGCCTATAAAAGTTGCTTCCTTGGATAGAAATGAATATTAGGTCAGCAAGAACAGGCTACTTGTCAGAGCAGCGGGAAACTTTATTTTTGTCACCAGTACAACTCTGCAGAGTGTGTGGAAGGGTATACTGAGTTTGCATGGTGTTCAGAGAATCAAAGAGAAATTAATCAAAGTTAAAAATACGTTTTAAACAAGTCATTCCCCATGGTTAAGTAGAATAGAGAGCAGGAGTAAATTCAATAAAGTAGAAGTTCAGCTTCCAAATGAATGTTCTCCTTTATGTCCCCTTAGCAATTTCCATACCATCCCTATTTATGTAACTTCTGTATGGATAATCACCAGCTAGAATCAGTAGGTATGATTTATCAATACACCTCAAATTTCCTGCATATTCCCCTTAAAACACTTAATTCATGCTACCCAAAGCACCAAAAGGTTAATATGTGAAACAATGATACTAGGTCATTGAGGCTTTTCTGTTTCACTCATGTCCAATGTACAAACTCTGTTTTACTGACGCAAATAATTGGCTTAGGATTTCAAAGTTTCTCATGGTGACTCAGGAAATTTTTAGTCCAAATATTTTTCAAGGATGTTTCTTATTATTGGAAGAAATATTAGGTGCTAAATTGATCAGTTTGACTGCTTATTTCTATTTAAGAACTCTCATATACATAGACAAGAATAAGTAGACTATGCTGATAAGAATATATAAATATTGTTAAAAATCTTAATTAGAAAATACTTGTTTGACCAACTGAGACATGGAAAGCTACAGCACCAGGTCAGAGGAATAAGAATATAAATATTTGGGGAAGCGGGACAGAAAATATCACGCTAAAAATCTTCAGTTGTAAGATCTGACTTTGTTTACTGAGTGTAGTAACTTCATATAAAATTAAAGTATAAAATGTAGGAGAAGAGGACCAAATGGATGCTGCTGATTCAATGAATGATGAGCAACTAATTTCAGGAACCTCCTCAGCTATTTTGTTAATTTCTTCCTCCGTGTTAATCCAGTACTTTGGCACTCATCACCAGCTAGCCATGGTTTGGCTAACCATGGAGAGGAAAGAAGTGGATTTAAAAAAATATATATATTTTAGTGAGGATAAATGGCTGTTGAAGCAAAGGGGCCATAGATAAAGAAGAAATGCATAGTTTGTCTAATGATCCAAATACTGCTGTTGGGCCTCTAGTCCCATAGAGAAACAGTGGGGTGCATATACATGAGAGAGAGAGAGAGAGAGAGAGAGAGAGAGAGAGAGAGAGAGAGAGAGAGAGAGAGAGAGAGTGTGTGTGTGTGTGTGTGTGTTATTGGGCTGGAAGAACTGAATTATGACTGAGTTCAGAGTAGGGCCGGGGAGATTATGGAAAGCTTTGTTCTAAATAAAAAAGGAGTCCTTTGAGATAAGTAGTTCATGAAAGTATATGTGTTTCAAGAAGAACATACTGAGACATTCTGTATTGATTGGGTAAAATATGGAGCTATTAATTTCAGTGGCAAACGGAATATATCAAAGGCTTACTACAAAAAGCTACATTTTGCAATTTCTACTCAATATCAAGTATTTTCAAAAGTGCAGTCTTATAGTCATGCACAGCATATTTTCTGTAGTTTCTGAAATCTCAGCTGAAACAATTTTCTTCTTTCAGTGATGCAGAAACAGTATGAAGATGTGTAAGTGCTTTTGTAACTATTGTTCTCTGGTGTAAAGTATTTTTTAAAAAAAGATAAAATGAAAAAACAATTTGGCTCACATACATTTTTACTTCCTCCACCAAAGATATAACCCAAAAACTTGCTTCTCTCAAAGCAGCAAAGAAAAAAAAAAAAAAAAGAAATCTCTGGTTTTTTTTTCTCTTCCCTTTCTAACTACTCATTCTTAGGCCTTTTCAATGCTTTTCAATGAGCTCATGGTCTTTTCCACACCGAATACTCTAAATGGTGGTGTTCCTTAAGGTTCCACTCAGAGCTCTTCTCTGTTTAAACCCCGTACTTGACTTATATCACCCCCACCTATGGACCACCATACATGCTGACTTCCAATCCTGTATCTGCAGCTTAGCTTTCTTTTATGAACTTCAGGCCAGCTCTTCTGACTGCATGCCTTTCATTTTCACCCGGACATCCCACACACTCCATATTTCAGAAACGAAATTACACCCCCTAAGACTGTTTCTCCTCCTATGACCTGGATTTTGATCCATGGTTCCACCATTGATCCAGATGCCTGTGCTGTACACTGAGGAGTTATTTTGCTCTCCTCCTGCTGTCTTAATTTTTTACTTATGATTCACTACTAATTTTAGTTGACTCTGCCTCTTTAACTTCTCCTGTATCTTTCCCTATTCTACAACTCCTGCCTTTATTAACTAAGTTCAGACATGTTCCATCTATGTCAGGTATTGCAGAAAAAAAAATTAGACATGGTTTTATTTATAGAACACTCTCATGGATCTCACAGAATGCAGAATAAAAAAAAACAAACTATACTGTAAATGGGATACTTAGAGTAAATGGTAAAGAAACTCACACTGTTGTTATTATTGTAAATTGGCTCTGTTTTTCATTATTTCTATGTGTATATCTCACAAGAATCTCAAATTTGCTGTGATCATTATGAAAGATAATACCATCCGTCATTCAGCTAAAGCCAGAAAGCTGTCGATCTATAAACCCCCCTCTTTTTTATTGTCATATGCTATCAAATACCAAATGTTGTCAATATTATCTCCTACATATTTCACAAATGTTTTTCTCCTTCTGCACTATTACCATTATGCTAGATAAAGCTATCATCTCTAGCCTGGACAGTTGCAAAAAGCTTTATTTATCTCTCTGTGTTCAGTAGAGTCAATCCAACCTGTTCTCAACTTGGTAGAAATAATGGTCTTATAAAAATGCTTTGATAGGGACATCAGGGTTTGTGACATGATGGAATGGTTAGATATCAGTATACTTTCTTGCTATAAACAACTATAAAATTATCCAGAATATAAGAAGCAGCTACTTAAAGGGATTAGATAAACCTAGCAAATGACCAGAAACTGCAGAAAAGGGAAGCACATGACTGGAGCTGGCTTTCTTTCTGTGGGTGGTTTTCCAACCATAATGTGGGGAAGTGAAGCCCAAGCAGACAGCATTGGTCTCAATGGATGAAAGAAACAAAATCTGGGTGGTAGTAAGATAGATCATAGTTTGCAGCCACTAAGGATGCTGGAATTGGCAGGTTGGGCCCTTGGAAGTAGGAAGAGGAAGAAAAAATGCTCTACAAATCTTAGGAGTTTTACTCATGTCATTGTCCAACTCCTTTCAACTAACCTTGCATCATTCCTGAGATAAAACTCACTGGTAATGGTTTATAATTTTGTGGGGGTTTTTTTTGCCGGTGCTAGGAGAAGCCAGTGGATGTTTAAAAAAATTTTTTTTTTTTTTAATGAGTAGACTTTATTTTTAGAGCAGTTGGAGATTTACAGAAAAACTGAGTGGCTAGTACAGAGTTCCCATATCCCCCTATTACCCCCTCCCCCGCCCCCATTCAATTACCTCTATTATTAGCATCTTTCTGTAGTGTGGTACATTTCTTATAATTGATAAATTAATATTGATACATTATTATTAACTAAAGTCCAGAGTTTACATTGGGTTTCACCTTTTGTGTTGTACAGTTCTATAGTTTTTGACAAAAGCATAATGTATATGCCATATGAGTACCTTCCACAGAACACAGTTTGAGAATGGCTGCTGTATACATGATAATGACAACTCAAGTAGGCACTAGAAAATATAGTTTAAAATTCTTAAGTAATGATATTTTGACTAATTTGGAGAAACTTAGGAAAGCATGAACTAAAATACCAGACAGCAATGACATGAAAGTGGGAAAAAGGGATCAGAATGAAAGCAACATAAGATTCCTTAGGTTATTCAGAGGAGGATAGAGATGTTGATTAGCTTGTTAAATTAATCTGCATCTTTAAAAAATTCAAGGGTAATCACAAAGTTAACAACATGAAGTGTATAACTTCCAAGCCAACAGAGGAAAAAGAAGAGAATAAAGAAAATCTTGTAAATCTGACACAAGAAAGGAAAGGGGGAAAAAAAAGAAGGAAAGAAAAAGCATTTTCAATGAAGGGATAGCTAGGGCCAGGTTACAAAGTCTGTCTACAGCTCTCAAGAGCTGCCATGCAAACTCATTTCATCCTAACTTCAGTTACTTCATGTTGGTGTTTAAATTCTCCCTTGTTGAGAGTATTTATACTAGGGAAACAAGCAAATCTACAAATTTGGGCTTTTGTTTCAGACATCTAGCTTTTAAACATTTACCAGTATACCTCCATGCAAAGTAAGTATAAAACACAAGTATTAATACTAAAAAAAAATAACAGCAAGAATATAGCTTAGTATTAATATTAAGTGAGAATTATAAAGAGGACCTGTCTATAATAATTTATTTAAAAAAATATATATGAAGGAAACAGCAAGAATTAACAGTTGTTAGATTTGGTTTTTGGCATGTGGTGTTTGTTACATTATAACCTCTGTTTTCTGTTTGTTTAAAAATAGTAAGATTGAAAAAGTCTGAATTAGAGGTTAGGAATGGGTGACACTGAGCAGAGACAACTTTTCGAAAGAGCTTAGCATCAGTGGGACAGTAGTTAGAGAGTAGCATGAGGTCAAGGAAAAGTTCTTTGATAATAAGGGAAGCTGAATATGTTTACAGGTAGGTATATATAAAACATTTTATGATACTGGAGAAAGATAATAGAATTGACAGACAGAGCCCTGAGCATCAACTCTACCGAGTCAAAAAGACAAGTGAGAGAAGGGAACAGACTGCCCGGATTAAGTAATGGGAGGAGAGGTTAAATACGGAACACTGGCTGGCACTGCTGATAAATCTCGTTCCGAGGCAAAGTACACCATAAAAATCCCCTATGTACAGTACAATCCTATCCTCACTTTTCTAATTCTAGCAAAGGTTGATTTAGCCAAGCAACAACAAGCTTTTTAGATGAGTCAGAAGCAAGGTCTCCAAAGACTAAACTGTGAATAGCTCAGTACCTAGGAAACCATGGATGCTGTCTTGATGTCCAAATCAGCTGCAGAACTAAGAGTCCTGGCAAACATTGCATCCCTAGGGAGCCTACCTTTACCCTTGCTGCCTTTTCCCTAATCTTTATGTTCTCTCTAGTTTCCATCTCTTCCCTGTGGGGACTTTGCATAGATCAAGTTCACGGCTTGCTTAAAGGAACACGGATGATTAGAGGTGCAACTCAGCTGTCCCCTCATAGGCCATGGTATTTAAAACTTGCTTCTGATATGTTTGTTGAATTAAATTAAATTCTTTTCTGAAAAGCTTGTACACTTTTGCTATTTATATTTCATAGGTATTTAAATAGAAAACTTAGCAAGAGTTTTAATGTAGAGATTTAAAGAGGCTTCATTAGTGTGCGGTGCGTTTTGAATGCACAATTATTTCAGGCACCTAGAGTGGTTTCTGCCAGTTTATTTCCTATCACACATAGGACACTGGCTTGGGTGAAAAATGACTGTATTAAAGTTTGCTGTCCTCTGTTTCGGCTGGGATTGTGGTAGAAAATATATAACTGGGATCAAATTTTAGGCCAATTCTGGTAACAGTTTAGTCAAACTGAGTATGTCTGAGGGGCCTTCAAATTCATATTTAGTTTTATGAATTATAGGTGGTTTCTGATAGCAATTCTTGCCAACTTTTAATAGATTTATAAATCATAATAATTGCAATAGGTAATACATAATAACATAGAAACCTTTATTTCTTTTTTTTAACCTGAAAGTAGTGATTAAAGGATGATTTTGATTTTGTAACTATGAAATATTTAGATTTTTTTTTTTTGCAACTGTGAAATGCTTTCTTATGTATCTATTGGAATACAAATTGTTCAAAGCAAAGGAATAGTTTGTTCAAGTATGATTACATCCAGGAAGAACCATCTGGATCTGTGTTTGTTTCCAATAATGTTTAATTTTGTTTTAGTCTTACAGACTGCTCTATATAGGACCATATTTAGAATATAGGGAATTCAGAGTTTTAATTTGTGACCAAAAAAAAAAAAAGGCACTTGACTGATGGTCTTTGATAATCTGGGTAGAAAAGACTGGGCACACTAGAGAGTAAAACACAAATGGCTTCATATAAGAAAACACTCAAAGCAAAGGTGTTACAAGGTGGAAGGTGAGTATAAATCAATCAAATACTGTGTGAAGTTTAACTTTGGCAGAGGAGAAAATAAGTAACTCTACTGTTTTTGGCTGTATACTTGGGGTGCCAAAAAAAGTACACAAGTGGACACTTTGGTCAGCATTGCTCAAGCAGTAGTTCGCTGTAATCAGAAGTGTCTGGACACTGATGGTAACCCCTTTGAGGATCTCTTGTAATTGCAGAAGTCAAATGTGACTTGTATTCATCTTTTGTTATCAGTATATGTTGAATATTACAATTTTAATACCAGTTTTTCCTTTCTTAACATGTGTATACGTATTTTTGGCACCCCGTGTATATTTGACAGTGCTCAATAACAGCACTTCTAAGGCAGCACTGTTTTTACTGTGGTATGTACAATGTACCCACTGTAGATATGTACTTTTATTACAGTTTTCCTACCAGATAGGTAACTATCTTTGGGAAAGAATACCTGTTTTAATTTCAAACAAACATGTCATATAGTATTAGTTTGGGAGTCCCAAACTATTATTTTATCAATCAATTGTCAATTAGTCTCCCTGTTCTAGCATGTGTACACGTGTGTTTCTTTTCACCTTAAATTTTACCTATTTAGATAATCTCAAGAACATTTAAAAAATAAGTTAAATATCAAAAGAACTGAACTAGTTTATATATCATTAACTGTGAGGACACAGCAAATATTTACCCGAAATCATATTTTATTGTAAATAGTGTTTTAAATCAGCTCCCCAAAATAAACACTACAGTTAATGAAATTAAATCTACACACCTAAAGTGCCTAAGACAACACTTTGTAGCCTTATTTTAACTTTCTTCATGTAGAAACCAAGATATTCTAGTGGATTTCATTCACAAAAGAATACTGTTCATGTAATATCATTTTTCAAAGCCAGAAAAGAAGTGAATCTAAATGCTGTCATTTCAACAACAAAAAAATTGTTTTCAAGAATCTTCTACTAGAGTCCACAGTGAGTTGAAGTAGTAAGAATCGTTTGTGGCTATATTAAAATTATAATTGAAAAGATTGTTTTGCCTCAGTACTAGAAACATCTCTGACTCTAAAACTCACTTTGTACAGTTTTACAATAATTTAATGAAACCTAATGATGTGTTAGGGCAGAAAAACAGATATGTCTTCTGTTGTGTCTATTTTGCATTTAAAATTAGTTACTAGTATCCTATCAAACTAGTCAAAACTAAATTGGATTTCTAATAGGCATTTTCTCTTGTTAACAAAAGCAATTGCTTAGTGTTTCCATTTAAATATGAAGCAAATCAATAATGCAATATAAGCAAGGGAGAAGAACATGCTTACGAAGACTACATACAGACTTAAATAATGAAAATGAAGTATTGAGAATCTCATGCACAAGTATCTGTGATGTCAGGAGACATGCCTGTGGTCGTACTCTTGCAGATTTTGATCTTGTTACTGCATTTAGAACTGGATCTACATCTGAGATTTCTGGTTTCAAAGTTGTATCCATCACTCACTACACACTTCATATTAGACAAGCTACCCTACCTCTTTGAGGTTCTCTATGGAAACTGGGAATTAATAAAACAAAAGTCACACAAAAGATTTTCCCAAAGTGTTTTCTACAGAATACTAACTTCTTATGGTATAAGTAAAGAAGTGAAAAATAAGTCCTTTGTTGAGTTATGATTAAGAAATGCTAGTTTATATAAGTTTCATAATTCCTGGCCTTCTCAGAGGCTTCAATATTCCAACATGAATTTTTAAATCCTTAGAACACAATACAGTGTGCCACATTTCCCAAACATACTTGAATATAGAACTTTTGTTTTAACAGAGTCCTTACTGGATCAGGATTTCTCAGAGTACACTTTGGGACATTCTATTGTAAATAATGGCTCTTACATATGTGGTAAGAGCAAAGCCTGTGGAATTAAGATTTCTTAGTTTTGTAAAGGGATTTTATTTCCTCCCCACACTGCAGCAAAAAAAATGCATGCATGCAATTATTACTTAATTTGTGGTCAGTAGCAGAAATCCTAAAGAGAACATACAAGGTTGAAGATTTAATTTAAGTCAGATTATCCCTGAGGAATCAAGGGACAGAGCAAGTTGTTGAATTTGTTGTTCTAGAATAATAGTGCACCAAAAGCTAAAGTGTCCTGGGGTTATGATTACTACTGTGATTTACTAGCCAAGAACCTAAGTAATATTGAAATACAACTATCCTGGATATCAGGCCAATCTCTAAATGCACCAGTAGCTAATGTAGTATAAAATCATGCTAAAACCCAGTTTATGAGGTTAAACATATATAATTTAATTATCAATCCATAGAGAGTGAAGGTTGAGTAAAAACAGTCTACTCATCTAGAAATAAACATTGCTGAGGGACGCTGACTCTGGTGGCATGAAGAGGTTAGCAAATTCTCTCCCCCGCCCCCAGAAAAATATTGGGTTGTCAGAAAAATCATGATGCATTTTTGCAACAAAAAACAGAAAAAATGCATCATGACTTTTTCAACAACCCAATATATAAAACTAGTAGAAATTGTCAAAATAATTGCAGGGAATCTAGAAATTGATCAAAGCATGCAACAATTTAAGTAGCATTTATACAGGAAAAGAATAGAACTCCAGCTAAGGACAGGGGGCGTCTGAAACCTTCTTGACTGGACCTGCTCCCACTATCCAGGATAGACTATATTCTAGGTCAGGCGTGGCAAATTGCGGCTTGCGAGCCACATGCGGGCAGCTCTTTCAGGAAATGCAAGCTCATTGCTCACACTGATTAAAACCAATGAGAGCCATTTTTCTGTGTGAATTTTTCTTATTTTAATAAAGATATAATTAATACTATTACTTGTTATAATATTACTTTAAATTTTTCCTATTTGTAAAAATATGTTTATGGCTCTCGAATAATTTTTAAATTGTTGTGAGGGACTGGATTGGCTCTTCCGTCTCAAAAGCTTGCCGACCCCTGTTCTAGGTCATAAGACAGATTTTGATACATTTAAAAGGACTGACATAATACAAAGTATGTTCTCTAACCATAACAGAATTAATTTAGAAATCAAAAGCAAACATAAACAAAAAGAAAACCAGCAAATAATTGGAAATTAAATGGTATACTTCTAAGTAATTATGCGTCAAAGAAGAAATCAAAAGGAAAATTAGAAAATATTTTAAACTGAATGAAAATACTCAGCATATCAAAATGCATGGGATGAAACAAAAATAAGGGCTTATATGGAGAGTGAGAGCTTTAAATATTTATATTAAGAGGAAAGATCCAAATATCAATAATTAAAGCTTTCACTTCAAGAAATTAGGAAAAGTACAGCAAATAAAACATAAAATAGAGAAAAGATAAATAAAGCTAGAGAAATAGAAAAATGTGGGGAAACTACCAAGAAAATCAGTGAAATTAAAAGTTGGTTTCATGACATGATAAATCAAAATATGACATTAGGGAATCACAAATTAAAATAACAATGAAAAACCACTGTATACCTATGAGTATTAGAATGGATAAAACCAAAACCAAAACCAAACAAACGCTGACAACCCCAAATGTTGGCAGGAATGTGGAGCAACAGGAACTCTCATTTTTATTGCTTTGAATGCAAAATGTCATTTTGTATCTCATTTTGTAAAGTAGTTTGGCAGTTTCTTACAAAGCCAAACATAATCTTACCACATGATCTAGCAATCACACTCCTATGTATTTACCCAACTGAGCTGAAAATTTATGTTGACACAACAGCATGCACACACACTTATTGCAGCTTTTTTTTTTAATTGCCCGAAACTGAAAGTAACCAAGAAACCCTTCTGTATGTGAATGAATATACAAATCCTGGCATATCCATATGATGGAATATTATTCAGTGACATAAAGAAATGAGCCATCAAACCACACCAAAAAAAGACATAGAATTTTAAAAACACATTGCTAAGTGAACAAAGTCAGCCTGAAAAGGCTACGTAAAGTATGGTTCTAACTATATGACATTCTGGAAAGGGCAAATGTATAAAATTATTTTTTATAGGGAGATCATATAGGTAGGTGTCTTAGGGGCTTCTGATGTCTGTGTGAGAGAGGCCAGACAGGCAAGTGTTTCAAATTTCCATCCCAACTCTAAAACACCTGCCTCTTTTTGTCTTGTGTTTTATTCCAAGTACTCTTTTTTAAATTGAGTTATAATTAATATGTAATAAAAACTCAGATTTTTATATACAGTTTTCACAAATATGTATACAGCCATGTAACTGCTACCTGGTAAAGGATGAAACCACCATTCAATATCTAAAGCACACACACACACACACACACACACACACACACACACACACACACACACCCGATAGATGTACTGCTTTCTTAAGGTGGGGAGCTATGCTTGTCAGGCACTATTTCTATGCAGAGCAGAATATCAATCATACACAGCGTGTTTGGGAAGCATGAAGTTCAGTGATTAACTTCACTGAAGTTGCGAGATATGAGTGATTTAACATTACGATAGATGCGTGGTAATTCGGTTGACTGTTGTTGATTGGTTAGCATTCAGAAGCATGCTCATTCAAATAAGTCTCTTCTTGATGGGCTGCTTTTCAGAAGTGAAGACCTTTTGCTGTTTGATTGGCTTGAATAAGCCATGTTTGCTGAAGTGAGTTGTCATTGGTTGATTAAGCAAATTTAAAAGTGGCTCCAGTGGTTAATTTTTATGATGACTAGAAGGCTTTCATTTATTTATTAAGGAAGTTAAGAATGAGTTTTGGTTGTGCTTACTACAATGGCAACAGACCAAGCTTTTTCTAGAGTGTAGGAAATTTTTTATTCACTGTACTCTCCTTTGGTTCTTTCACAGCCAACTGCAGTAAAGACCATTGTGAATTGCTCAGATCCTCGCCGCTTTTGATTCTCCTTGACGATAAGGTTTGTTTGCGGATCTCCTTTAAGGTAAGGCTTATTTGTGGAGGTATGATTTTTGGTATGATTATTGAGCAGTTTGCTTAATATAGTTTGCTTTTGTCCTTCAGCTTTTTGTTGAATCAGCTATCAGGTTGGAGATTGCATTGAGGCATTTAAGTTTATGGACAATAGAAATCGCACAACTGTGAGCAAAACAAAAATAACTATGGGATGGAAAGGCACTGGAAAATCAACACAAAATTTTCTAGGGTTGACCAAGAAAGCAGACCTCAATGACTCCCTGAGTTTACTTTAGATAGCCAGGTTGACTTTCTTTTTCACTTACATATAGATTGATTCATTTCACGAGTAGTGTTAATTCATGTACAATAGATATAGATATTCCCCAAGTAGCTAAAAGAAAACCCTATGGTATACAATTACTTATATAAAGAATTTCAACTTATCTTTGTGTTATATTACCTATTACAACATTCATATTGTGGACCAAACTTTTTTTTGCCCATGTTGACTTGCCTAACACCACTGTGGTCTGTCCCACTAATTATTATTTCTTCACAAATGATTTCATACCTTTGGGCTGTTTTTAAGTCCAAAGGTCAGTAGAAGGTATTGGAGAGTCATATACTTGGAGTAACTTACCTTATAGTCTTGCACAACAAAAAAACCTTGATCCTGTATGACCTTGATTTTTACATGGGACAAAGAATACAGGAATTTCATGAGAGAAGTGAACGACTTTTGTCAAGCTGAAAATGTGTTGTCTTTAGATTTTTAATTAAGACAGTTATTTTGGCATTCCAAAAATATTGTATCTCCTCCTTCTCGTGCCCTAAATACTTATTATCTACAAGAAATTCATTATTACTAAAGTCAGTGTAACATAACATTATTTTTTTCAAATTGCTTGACCAGCAATAGTGTGGGAGAGCTATTACAGAGTTATGGTGGTGATTGGCTCTAGTAAATTCTAAACATAAGCCAGTGTATATTATTAGAAGGGAAACATGATAAGGTAAATCAGAAGTGTATAAACTTAAACATGGAAGGAGATAAATACAAATAAAAGGATGATGAACAAAAATATTCAAAGGAGCGTGTAACAATAGGTGGTTTCAGGTATTTAGTAAAACCTGGTTCTAATGGTCTTGACTATAAGCTCTGTATTCTATAGCCATCACTTATTCTGTGGATTTGGAATCAGTAATAGACTCCTGTGGGGTTTTCTGAAGATCTCCCACTATTAGAACTTAATTTTTATAAGATTATTTTTGCTATTCTAGAGGTTTCACAGTGACTATTTCTGAACAAGGGACAGACCTATACAGAGTTCATGAATAACAGTGCTGGTAAAATGGTCCATTTTTATTTGATAGAATAGTTAGAATGTTCAATGTGGGGATATGATATTCAGTATATTTTATCTATAATCTGTGCTGTGGATGTTTTAACAAGGGACTGTTCTAACTCTTCAGAAAAGCATACTATTATTTGTACATATACATCATCCAGAGGGAAGTCATTGTGTGAAACTCAGTTGACAATGTTCAAATGTTTTCTCAGAGCATGATTTCAGTCTCTGCCTTGTCTTTACACTCTTTTCTGGAATTACATTAGCTATGGATGAAACTATATTTTGTTATCTTTAAATGTTTTATTCATCAGTGTTTAATATTGTGGTCATTTTGTCCTTAATGTGATGGATCATCTCATGGAGGATTTTGACAAGTGTTCAGGTTTTATCAGATGCTACTGGGTGACTATTCTGGCTTTGCAAGATCTTAGCCAAATGGATCTTCCAATCTGATGGTTCCATGTTTCTGTTCAGAATTTAGGAGTCAAATCTGGAGTGCTTATGATGAAATTTCTGCACCAGTTTGTAGACTTGACTCTGTGTTCTATAAGAGGTTCTTGCATAAACATTTCAGTCAGAGCAGACTGTTTAACAGGATGATCTGCTAAAACACTTCCTCTCTGTCCTGTGTGTGTGTTCCTTCCTTTAGGACATTTTTTGTTTTGTTTTTCATAAGTCTTTTTGTTTTGCAAACATTTATTCATAATGGTTATAGGGTATATATTCACTATTATATTTTTAGTTATTTCACCTATCCTAGAGAGGGCTGCTGTTGGGTGACCAGAATTGTTTTGACTCTGGTAAAGAATTAAATCCTACAAGATGTAATAGACTAATTATTGTATGTGTAATCTGGCATTTAGGTTTTTTTTGGTCTTTTTGGCATTTAGTCTTTTAATTTTAAAAATAAAATCAACTACCACAACTGGCACAACAAAACAGCAAATTAGGATGTGGTTAGAAAATATCCAATTGATCTGTTCTTGTCATGGAAACTTCCAGAATTCAGAAACCAATCATGAGATTCTCCTTCATTGGGTAGGGGTTGCTGAACTGAGAATGTTATACTAATGCAGGTGGTATCATCATTAAAGGGAATCGAGTATAGTATATATGTGAAGATTTTTTTACTAATTTAAAAACTGTAATTGCTGTAAGATTACAATGTGTCAAAGTTTAAAGAAGTAATAATTTAGTCCAGAAAGTGGGCAGAGAACAAATATAAATGCATGTGTTTGGAAGTGTGTGTGTGTGTGTGTACACACACATATATATATATGTAGTTCAAATTATATATATTAAATTATATATATTATAAATATATATTAAATTATATGTATACATATTAAATAAATATGTATATATATTGAAATGTGCATATATGTGTGTATATATGTAAATGTGTATATGTAAATGTGTGTATGTACATACGTATACATATATACATATATATTTATTTATTCTTCATTGAAAATGACATCCTAATATGTTTAAAATAAATTGTAGAAAGGTCTTATAGTCTTCTGTCTGGCAAAAGTCTCTATATTGTAAACAATAATGATATTCTAGTTATAATGAGCTCACAAACCCTCACAAAAGCTATATATTTATACACACACACACACACACACACACACACACAATGTATGATAACTCTGAAAATTTTTTCCTTACTTTCTTGCTCAGTTTCCTTTTGGGGGAAACATATTTTTTTACTATTAATTCACCTCTCATGAAATTGTGAAGAATTGTTCATATTCTGGAGAGGTGCAGTGTGCGCCTACATTTGGCCCACACATTTGCATGAATCCTTTGCCTCCTCAGGAATATCAATAAATATATAGTTACCTCTAATGAAACCACTATAAATCTGTTTTCTAACATTAATAAATCTTATATTTTAAATTGTTAGTTTTAAGCTAAGAAGAATCACATATATGAGTGATAACAGTGTGCAGTAAAACCTTGGATTGCGAGTAACTTGGTTTGCAAGTGTTCCGCAAGACGAGCAAAGACATGAGTGATGTCTTGCAATATAAGTAGTTTCCAGAATGAATTATGCTCGCAAACCAAGGTATTACTGTACAACTTAAATTTGACAGAGCTTGAATTTTTTTGATATGCTTTACTATTTACCCTTCCCCCAAAACCAAAACAAAATAAACATCAACAATAAACAAAAACTAAACTGTTAGGACAGTTTTGGGATAGCAACTACCTTTTTATTCTTTATAGCTAGAATAATTATCATAATTTGTAATGGAGGGATTTGCCTACTTTATAAAGCCCATATTTTCATGAGCAGTATGTGAACAATTATAATTATTTCCTTGCAAATCTGTGCTTCAAAATCAGTTTAAATGATCACAGTGTACAAAGGTGTTAATAAAACAATGTGGTCATATCATAAAAAGAAAAATAAATTAAATTCTCAATCATGTAGCTGAAGGTTTCAGGATGTTTTACCCTAAAATCCTTAGTGTCATAGTGAAAAAATGAAGATCTATAAGCAGGGCTGCGCTGACAGAGGTAGACACTGTGGGTGGCAGTCCTCCACTGGGGAGCACAGTTTGAAAAGCACTGGTTCAAAAGGTTCAAGCCTTCTGCAAAATATCAAATGCTGCAAGGGTAAAATAGTGTTAACAAAAGTTGTACTATCTGGACATTATTGCTGAGTCATCTAGGATTCATTAGAAAGTTTTCAAAATTTCAGTAGCTTATGTATGTGAAGGGAATTGTGATAGAGGAGGGAGATGAATTTAAAAGGAATGAGTTTTTCTTTGCGCAGTTAGAGTTAATTCATCATAAAACAGTACCAGATTTACCCAGTAAACTATGTAGACTGAGATCTATAGACCATAAATCCCAAATCCTGGTCGTGTTAGAGAGCTCTAGACCCCTGCTTCCCATAAATTCAACAAATGATTATTATAAGTGATTAGTTCCTTTATTTGAAATTGTTTCTCAGATTACTTAGTATGCTGCCACTTGCTTGGCATAGCACAGGTTGGGTAAAGATGGTCAAGATGGAAAAATGCCCTCTATGACATTGATGACATTTGTGAGTAGGACAGAGGCAGCGTGTGGCAGTTCAGGGGAGAGTCAGAAGGAGAGAGTCTGGAAAAGGGAAGTCACTTCAGCAAAGCACTGGAGTCAGATTCAGATCACAATAGGGTTTGAATCTTGGATTCAAGAAGTATGCCCTTGAGCTATTCCTTGCTTGTTTCCTAATCACTAAGATAAAATGGGGGTAATAGTTGTAGCTGCTTCTGTAGGGTGTATTGTGAAGACAGAAGACAGAACAATGTGAGGTATCACCTCCATTATGTCTGTTACCCAAAAGGAAGTCAGAAAGCTGAAATAGGACAGGAGGGCATTGGAAATAAATTTTACTCACTTTGCTATTTTGTTTGGGCCTGAATCCCAAAAGTAGACATATTGAGGAATTCTGTTTGTTAATCTCAAACGCAATGGGAAAGGATGCACAAGAATGTAGAACTGATCTCGGTCTCATCAAGTTGATGGTGGGCAAAACCCCAACTTGAAGATAATTAGTGAAAGAAAAGAAAAGATCAAGAGGATGTTCAAAGGAACCTGAAAAAACTAAGTGCTTTGGTGGAACAGAAGCACTGACACTGAAATATTTATACATTTCCATTTTGGAGGACTAATGGGCAACACTTTAGATAGGAGTTCAGGATGTGATAAAAACGGTAAATTATTGTACAGAACATAGTCTCCTGAGAACCTCAGGTCCAGGGTTTTGTGTGGCACTTTCAGTAGTATTCCCATGTGTCTTTATTATGTAAGCCAATGCCTGTTCCCATGACTGCCTTTCAATAAAATCTCCATCTTAGCAATTCATCATGGATCAAGTATGTATTTCTCTCACAAAACATTTTAATGTTATTTATCAACTCTTATGATCCTGCTTTGGGATCAAAGATATATTTGATAAGTCACTGTACTCGGAGATAAGTGTTAGAGCACATGGCAATGTCAAGCCCTTTATGGTTTTAGCACTAAGAGATGTCACAGTCCTTAATTTGCTCTGTTTGAGAAATCATCTTCCTTAGAAAGTGATATAAAGCATTCCTCAATTTTTTTTTCTCTATTCCACCAAAAAGTCTCCAAAGACACAAAAAAGCAAACCTGCTATATGAAAAATTAACTTTTCAGCTGTAATTCTCTTTTAATAAAAATTGCATAATGTTGAACCAAAAAACCCTCCTTGCTTCTTCCTTAGAGGAAATGAGCTTGAGCTTAGGACAAAAGACTACTTTTCCCAGCCAGCAGGTTCTACTAGAAGCTGGGCACAGGTTTTTTGCCCTCTAGGTTGCTGTAAGGCTGGGTTGTGAGAAGGCATCTTTTAGGTAAAGTGGGAATTATTGAGTTGCCTCGTGTCCATCCCTCACAGTGGCTACATTGGTCTCTCCTCATACACAAAAATCCTCTTGTCAAATGAAAACAACTGAGTCCCACTGCAGATGTAGATATTTTAATGTTATCAACAAAACTATGTACTAATAGCTTTTATTCTAGGAAAAAAACTTGTTTTAATCTCAAAAATAATTTAGTGTTATGTCTGAAAATACATTAAGGGTCTAGAGCCCATTTGCTACACTTTCTTTGGGAAGTGGTATGTTTGCGGTTTGGGAGGCTCTATGAAGATCCCTGGATATGGTGTTCCCAATTGCAAAGTCTTCTTGTTTTGAAAACGATTAGATATGATGCAGATACAATAAACACAAATATATATCTTGAAGACATACAACCAAAATTGCAAACATGAAGATCAGTTTCAGTTATAAAAAATTCATACTTGTAGTAAGACTATTGAAAATTATATTATTGTTTAGGAAAGCTATTCTCCTAAAGCAGAAAATTTGGTGGTGGTGGTGGTGGTGGGGGGTGGAACTGACAGAACCATTCACTTTAGATAGTTGACTTGAAAAGAAATAAAGTCTTAGAACATCTATTAGGAGATTATGGCAGGAATGAGTCTACCACATATGAGTTTGTCAATTATATCTCAAAACACAAACAAACAAATAAACAAACAAAACCTCCACAAAACTTAGATCCATTGAATATTTGTTTAAAAATTGTCACTTTTCATAAAATTAAATGCTTATAAAGTTGAGTTCTTTGGGAGCAAGGATTTTGTCTTGTGCTTTCAGGCAACCTTTCTCTTTTTTTTTTTTATTGGGGAATTGGGGGAGGAGAACAGCAATGGGGAATCGAGGAAGGGGAACAGACAAGTTGCTGTCCTTTTGTTCTTCAGTCTAGTTGTGGAGGATGTTGCTTCGTTGGCCCATGTTGGTATTATAATTGTGCTCTTCCCGGGTGAGGCAGATTGGTCACTGGCCACTGGTCGGCCGCTCACAGCGGCTCACAGCGGCTCAGGGCAGCTCATGAATGCTCACGCCCACTGCCCGCCAGACCCACTGCAGCCTATGCTGTCAAGGGCGACTCACAGCAGCCCAGCTCCAGGTCGAGCTATTGTTCACGATCTTAGCTGTAGAGGGCGCAGCATCACTGGCCCTCATGCAGGATCCGAACTGGGGTCCTGCTGCTCAGAACTGGTGTCCCAAGCCAGCTTTTAACCAACATGCCACTCGGCCAGCCCAGGCAACCTGTCTTGTACTTATATCTCTACTTGTTATATGTGTATGTGTGTGCTTTAAGAGTTTATGACACTTTTCACCAATACTTTTCTTAACACAGAGAAATAAAAGTAGAGGTTCTTATTTTTCTTCAAGTACGTTATTCCTTTAAATATATGAGCTTAATTGTTCTGTTATGTGTGGCAGAAAATTGATTATTTTCATTGTAACATTGCTTGTGTGCAATAACCTTTAAAGAATCCTAGAAATGGCTGTTGATTGACAAATGACAATGCATAAAAATCCTTTAGATCAATGAAAGAAATAAAAACGTAAGACTCGCAGTTACATGTTGCACTGATAGAAATATATATTATATGAAAAATGAGCTCCAGAAACACCAGGGGCATTTCAGTAGCACATACGAAAAGAGGCCTTGATAAAAAGAATAGCCTGGTGTTTTCCAAAAAGATTTCAGAGAAATAAAAATTTACAGATGCAGTGACTTTATTCAGAAAGAAGAGAGAATAACTGTCCTTTATTCCTCCCTATGTCATCACAGATAATTAGAAGAAAGAAGAATAAATAATATAAGCTTGTATATAAATAAACACCCTGTTCTCCCATTCTCCATTCACCTTCTTCCCTCTCTCTCCCTCCCTCCCTCCATCCCTCCCTTAATTAAGGTTGTGTTTTGGGATTAGGGTAGGTATTGGCCCTTTAAAAATAGGATAGAAGGTATTCAGAGCTTCAGTATTCTTTATGTCCTGGATAAATAATGATAGCCAATTTTATGGTGCTTATATGGATGTATCTATAGATTGTTTGTCATTTAGCAGCCAGGATGCCTTTGTAATGACCCTCAATGACCTGCATTTGATTGTGATATTGAATGAGAAATATGTTTTAGTGTGGTAATTTGGAATTGTTCATTATAGAAGTTAGCCTCTCCACACTAATACAAGTGCCTACTATGCATGAGTTACTATCTAGGACCTAGGAATAAAGTAAAGGAAAAATATGTCTCTCCTTTCATAGAACTGCAGTCCAAAGTGATGGGGAAGATAATATAAATGAGCGAAGGAATATAAAATATACACCAGAAGCAGTTAAGTGTGAGGAAAAACAATAAAGTGGAGTTAGAGAGTGATGCTGAGATCCAGTGGTATAATGGAGAGGTCAAGTCAGAGCTCTTTAAACAGCTGACAATTGAACAGAGGACTGAAGGAAGTAAAGGAATGAACCATGCATATATCTGGGGTGAGGGGGCAGATTCCAGGGAGAGAATATAAACTACAGATATGCTGGGTTGGAAGCAAGCTTGATGTGGAACATTAAAGAGGTTGTGTTGCTGAAGGATCTTGCCCAAGAGGGAGAATGATTAGAGACAAAGCCAAAGAAGTAGTGATGGGACCAGGTTCCTTAGGGCCTTCTGCCCCTTTGGAAAGACTTTAAATTTGACCCTGATAGAGACTGGACACCATTGGAAGGTTTTCAGGCAAGCAGTGGCATGATCTGCCTGAAGCTCTAGGAAAATCACTTAGGCGCTTTGTGGAAAATAAAATAAAAAGAAGCAACAGTGGATTGAAAGGTCACGTTAGGAGGTGCATCCCCCACACCAGATTTACTTTCCACTTTCTTCTACCCTATTCTATGCCTGTATGGCCTCTATGGACTATATCAATAGGCTCTGTTGACAGCTGATTTCTGGTAGGGCTCAGACAATGGGGAACAGAGAATTGAGGTGGAAAGGTCAGTAAGTTCAGGATATTCACTTCTCAGTCTTCCTTCCCAAGAGGGACTGCCTCAAGCTGGCTGAGTACCTCAGTCAAGAACAAATTCCTGATAGGCATCCCTTAGTCCTATAAGAACCCTCCTTCTCAGGTCTATGGTGGTCTTCAGCATTCAGTGAAAATATAGTCTACCTGAAAACAAGCCTAGGCAGGTTGAATATAAATTGGCTTTTTTTTTTTTTCACTGTAGGACAATGCTTGTACCTTCTTTGGTAGTTTCCTTACATTCCTTTAACCTCTTGGTTAATGACTTGGACTAAGGTTATAGTGGTACAGTGAGTGAGAAGGCATATTCAATATATTTTTTGAAATTCAGTTGGCAAAATATCTGTTGGATTGGATGTGAGATGTGTGAAAAAGAGGAATGAAAAGAAAAGCTAGAAAATAGGACAAAAGCAAATTTATCCTTCAGGATCTTATTCTCGTTACTGTGGAAGAAATAAACTATGGTGGTCTTCGACATTCAGTGAGAACATAGTTTACCTGAAAACAAGCCCAGGCAGATTTATTGGCATGTAAAAATATGCCATAGTGCCCAGTCATAAGTCTTCTGCCTTAGTATTTTATTTAATGTGAACCCCAGAATATTAACACTACAACATTTTAAAATCAATGTTTATTATATATACTTTATTATGTTATACATGTTATATACACACATGTACATTTTACTCCGATGTGCATATTTTATACATACAATAGAAAAGCACACACATGTGGATACTATATTTCTATATGTATGTACATATAAAAATGTAGAATGTATTCGGCAATGAGAAAAAAATATTGGGTTGTCAGAAAAGTCATGATGCATTTTTGCAATGAAAACCATAGAAAAAATACATCACAACTTTTCCAACAACCCAACATATTATTTCTATATACAACAACATAAGTATGTCTCCCCAGTACAGTGCTGAGTAAAGGATGCTGGGCATACAGAATGCATGTTACACGATCGCAATTAAATAAAGTCAAAGCAGGCAAAACTAACCTGACTTCTATCACTACATATTGATGGATATTATTGCATTGCATGGTTAAACTACACCCTATTTGTCCATGCTATTATTGATTAATTTGGGGGTTTTCAGTTTGCTTGTATGAACATACTTGTACATTTCTTATGGTGATTATGTATGCCAAGTAGCTTTCCAAAATGGTTGTAACTATTTGCCCATCTACTGGCAGTGTAGGAGAGTTCCAGGTGTCCCAAATCCTCACCGATACTTGGTCTTATTGGGCTTTTTAATTTTAGGTAGACTGGTAGATATATATGGTACTTCACTGTGATTTAAATTTGCATTTTCCCAATGACTAATGTGATTTAGAATGTATTTTATATATATGTATGTATGTGTGTGTGTATGTGTGTGTGTGTGTGTGTGTGTGTGTGTGTGTGTATGTGTATATGTGTGTATGTGTATATATTGGCTGTTTGGATATACTCTTTTATGAATTGCATATTCAAGTCTTTTTGCCCAGCGTATCTGTAGCTTAGGAGGAAAAAAGGAACCTAGGGAAATTTTTATAGAATATTTAGGCTCTCATCTCAGTGGATCCCTCCTCTGCATTACCCTGCCCTCCAAATCCCACCTACTTCAGCAGCCTCAAGTCAGATTTCTGTTTCTTCCACCCAGTGATACCACCACTCTCTGCTTAGGTTGTATATTCCTCGGCCATATTGGGAAATATTTTCGGGGAGAAATCCCAAGTGAATATGTGCTCATATTATGTGCTTTTATTTCTCAAAATTTATAGCCCCATGCTGGGTGTTGTCCATGGCCTAAAACAGGTGTCGTATATATTTTTGTACATCTGTAATGGTGGTTTATGGTGAAGCATGAGTCTGATACAGTTACTCCATTGTGGATGGAATCAATAGTCCTGAAGTATTTTTTATTAATCTATTTATTCTTATTTTATCTTTTTAGTTGTACGTTCTTTGTTTATTCTCTTAATGGTATCCTAGAGTTTACAGCACTCGTTAATTTATTAACATTGGGTATAAATTAATGGGGTTTTTTTTGCTTTAGGACAATGCTTGGACCTTCAAACTTTAAACTGCATTTATTCTCCTCTCATCTTTTATGTTATTGTTGCCATGTATTTTAGTTCTACATATCTATTTGACTCTGCAATGTTTATTATTGGTCTTTAAACAGTAAATGATGTTATACTTACCCACATATTTATACTTTGTAGTATTCTTTCTTTTTGTCTGCAATTCTGTTCATTGTTCTGAGATTATTTTCTATCAGCTGAAATGTTTCCCTTTGGTGTTTCTTTAATTTCTTTTAGTTTTCAATTGGTTTAGTTTTTGAAGGATAGTTTCACAGGGTGTGGCTTTTAAGGTTGGCAGTGGTTTTCTTTGGGCAAGTTAAAGATGTCATTTTATTGTCTACTGGCTTTCATTTCTTTTGTTGCTTTCAGTCTTGTTTTTTGCCCTGGTTTGATGTTATCTGGCAGCTTGTAAGATTAAATTTTTTTTATGTTTAATATTTTACTATGATGTTTCTAAATAGAATTTTCTGCTTCTATTCCTAACCCTTTTTGAATCTCGGGCCTAATTGTTTCTGACCATTTTGAAGAATTCTGATCCACCGTCTCCTCAATAATGCTTCTTCCCTCAAATTCTTCTTTCTCTCTGACTTCTGCAACTCCAGCTATATCTATGACCCTTTTTTAATGACCTTTTCACTGTGTCCCATATATCCTTATTCCCTTTTATAATTTTTTTCATTATTTTATTTTCTACATTTCAGTCTGAATATTTTCTTTTTTACATATCCTAAAGTTCACTAATTTTTTTCTCAGCTGGGTCTCATTAGCTGTGATAATTCCATGTATTGATTTTTAAAATACTGTCAATTTATTTTTAAGGTTTTAGATTTTTCAACTTTATTCTGCCTTATATGTTCCAGTTCTCTGGTGAATTATTTTAAATTATTATATGTTTTCTTTAACATATTCACCATAGTTATCTCAAAGCCTGTGTCTAATAACTTCAGTTTTTTCTTGTTCATTTTTATTTCTATTATCTGGTTTTTCTCTTTGTATTGTTCCTTGGTATTACTGGTAATTTTTTAATTGAATATTAGACTGTGCATTTAAAATGTCCTGGTTGCCTCAGTACCTCCTGAGTGATTTTCAGGAACTTTAGCAATGTAATTATCAGGTTCTTGACTCCTAACTTTGCAAATATAAGCTTATAAAGTAACATAAATGTCACAAAGCCTTTTTATATATATTTATATATTAATTTCTTTCCATTATATATTGCATTATATGTAAATATAATACATTATTATTCTATATTAATTTCTGCCCAGGTATCACAAGCATTTTTCCTTTATTAAAAACTACCTTCTATTACATATGATTTACCTTTCTATTTATGAAGCTTAATTGTAGCCATAAAAATAAATTAAATTTGGGAAGCTGATACTTCACTTTTGCCTTATATATTTTACAAACTTATCAGTTTATACTACAGACCTCTTTTCCATAAAGATTAGCCATGTCTTTTTACCTTTCATATCACTCAAAATCTTATAATATTAAGTTTGGGTTCTATTCTCTGTCTACTGTATTCAATGAATCAGAAAATTAGACTTTCTCTTTCTGGCTAGTGTCAGCCTTATGCTTGTCAGAAGAGAACATACTATTTTAAAGCCTGATTCCCCGCTCCCCTCCACACAAAAAAGGCACATTGTCTTTACTGATGCATGTATCTTGTTAACATATATACCTGAAGAGATTATGTAAGAAATAGTTACAAAGGGAATATCAGTCTCCTGAGAGTAAAAAAAAAAAAATGATAAACTTCCACATTAATATGAACACTATATGTCTAATCCTCAAATGGTGTTTACTAAAGGTTCATTATTTCAGGAGGGTTTGACATCAAAAAGAACATGTAAAGAATAGTAAACTAGAGGGAAGTGTGCAAGGTAAACAGGCCACCTCAGGTGTACAGATTTGGGATGTAATCATTTAAATTCAGAACATTCCAGGGGACTCTATTCCCCTCTTCTAATTCTCCCCATATTAACTAGTGTAGATCTAGGGTCAAAATCCTAATAAAGATTCTGCAGAGAAATAGGTTTCCAGAACTGATTTTTCTCCCTGCTGTATTGAATTTCAATTATCTAACCACCACTGGTAGGAGTGTGATTTTCCAACTAACATTTCACTGAGAATGCCAGGGGACTACAGGGGAGAGAGGAGGATGGACAGACATCTTGATCCTTTATCGCAAAAAAAAAAAAAAAAAAAAAATGCTCAAAGAAAGATGAAAGTAGTTCAACAGCTGTAATACCTCGAGAAGAAGACTGAGGACCTGGCTGTCCACTTAAATAGCACCTGAGAGCACACAAAATAAATGAAAGGATGTAGGTGCTCCTGTGAAAGTCCCTGGAATTCAAAAGGTACATCAGACATGCTGTCCTTGAAGCACAACACAAAGGCTGGCATTGAGAAAGGCTGGTTCACAAGACAGCAGAGATAAGGTCTGAGACCCTGGAGTATCAGAGCAGGTTTAAAATATCTGAATTTCCAGAATTATTGACTCTGAAGTTGTTATGGCTCCTTCCGTCTGCAGTGACCTTTCCTGTTCTTTCTTTGCGAGGAAAAGCATATAGTTCAAGCCCTGCAGGATTTCAGCACATTGTAGTAGTTAAAATTATGAAATGTGAAGTCAGACAGACCTGGGTTCAAGTTTTAGCTCTGCCACTTGCCAGCTCAATGAACTGGGTCAATATCCTCAATCATCCTCAATCTCAATTTCTTTATGTGTAAGAGCCCACCCTCTAAGAATATTACACCTATTGCTGATAGACTGAACTAAGCCTGTGGATAAATCTATAGATATTTTGAAGAGATATTTGAACAGTCAACTTCATGCTTTTGGAATTGAGATGATGAAATATGGGCTGGCTGAAACTGAAAAAAAGTCTGTCAGATCATGACTTGGCTAGCAGAGGCCATTTTGATTTATTCCCATGGGTGCAGGATCTGTGGCAGAAGTTTTGAAGTGGTCTATGTAATCACATACTAGTATGATCCCTGTATAAGTAGGAGAGCCATTCCTAAGCATTCTTTCATATATGCTTTGGGGAGCAATTATCACCTTCAACAAAGATGCGTTAGCATCTGCTACATTTGGGATGATGGGTTGAGTGCTGGAAATTCAACCCTCTCCAGGTCAGCCAGTAACTGGACACCTAATTAGCACCGAATTACAACCATACCTCCTCACACACATACACAAAAGATTGTTGTCACTAAATTATGTTTAGTTGTGATAACATCAGCTTTTATTGAGTGTTACAAGAAAGATTCCCTAAGAAATTTGTTGAAATTTTAGAATGTTGTTGACTAAATCACAGTGTTCTCTTTATAAAGACTCCAGGATAAAATTCTGCCTAATTCTAGTTTAAAGTTACAATTCTTTTAAGCAATCAATTTGTTTTTATCCAGTGGATATTGTAACTCTTGCTAAGTGCCAAGTTTTCCTTGTTTGCAATTGGTTTCAGGAAAATATGGCACTAAACTATGGCCCAATCATGGTAAATATGTAGGTCATAATGATATTCATTTTCACATCGTGTTATAATCTATGTAGTTTTGGAAATCTCTTGAAATATTTTCTGAAACACTGAGAGGTGCAAATAAGTACCTAATAAACTGATTCTGAACCATTCCCCAACATCGTCTGGGAGAGAGGATGGCTGGTACTCTCACTGAGGTAAATGAAGTATTGTCTACAGATGAGAGTCAAATTGAAGAAAACATTTTATGCCCCACCATATTCTTCTGCTCTTTCTTATACTTCAGTGCTATACCAGAGTTCTTCAGAAGAGAAGAGCAGAATAAAGAAGGAAAATGTGCTGTTGTCCACAGAGTAATGCTTGACAACTTGTGAAGGTCCATGCTGAGTTTTCAGATGGATAACTCTGGAAACTAATGCCATCTCATGAGTTTTAGCTAGTGAGAGAACTAGGAAAAGGACATCAGAGGACCTAGTCACATGCCTCCAAGAACAGGCTTTAATTCACTTACCAACTGTAAAACTGTGTCCTGATTATCATTCCATGAATTGCATTTATATATGATAAAGTCAAATTATTTTGCACAAAACAATTAGAGGTATAGGCTATAACAGCACTTTTAAACTATGTTTCTGTGATAGTTTCACATGCTGTTTCATGATCAAATCTATTTAGAATATTTTCAGCTCAGCAAAGGTTTTTAAAATGTATTTATCTTGCTATATAATTTCTCTTAATATACTTTGTAAATATTCAGGAGGGAAATGTAGTAGAATGAGTCATTTTCCCAACTATTATTATTTGCCCACAGAACACCCTTTTTCTTAAGAGCCACTAAATTTCACAAAAGTCTGGAGTTCTAAGGAATATAGTTTGGAAAATAATGGTTTTTGGTAACAATAGTAGAGTACTTTGAATTTTTAATGACCTGCAGAAAATGTGTCCTTTTTGACAAAAAAATTTAAAAAGCAGTAAGAACTTTTTAAAATTTAAAATCATTAAACTATAAGGTTGGACTAAATATGGCAAACCCTATTTCTTCCTAAGTTTAAAATTCATTTTTTAAAGAATTTTTTTATTTATTTCTAGCAAAAAATTGGTACCACTTTAATATACAACTTTCCCCTAGAACACACACACACACAAAGTGAGTTAACATTCAAACATGTACAGCATACTTTAAATTGCTAAAGATATGCAAGAAGACTTATTAAGACTCAGGCTCAAGAGATAGTATTAATTATAATAAAGTAGCTTAAATAATTCCATTTATAATAAAGTTTAAGTTCAGACAACAAGAATAATGTACGTGATAGTTATGAAAATACATTAAAAAAATCAAGTTTCATATTTTTGTACTTATACTCTAGAGCCTGTATGATACTGGATGTTAAATATAATGGACATCGGAAGCTCCTGGGGAAAGGCTTCTGATTCAAGATGTCAATCTAAGCTCAAGCATTTACCTGCTCTTCCTCCCAGGCCCACAGTGAAATGATCATAAAATAATATAAAATGGTATACATGCCAACAGTCATCTAGAAAATAGAAGGGAAATACCAGCAGATGCAGAGTCCAATAAGTTTCTAGTAGACATTTGTGATAGGCAAAAATAATGGTCCACAATGATGTCCACACCTTAATTCATCCCCAGAACCTATGCATATGTTACCTTCCATGGCAAAAGACACTTTGCATATGTGACTAAACTTACAGATCTTGAGGTGGGGAGTCTATTCTGGATTATCTGGGTAGGTCCAATCTAACAACAAGTGTCCTTAAAAGCAAAGAACATTTCCTGGCTTTGGAAAGAGAAAAGGAGGGAGAGGGAAAGTCAAAAAGGGAGAGAGAAGAAGGGAAGGAGGAAGGAGGCAAAGAGGTAGGAAGGTAGGTCGGGAGGGGGAGAGATATGCAAAATTACTGGCTTTGAAAATGCAGGAAAGGGGCTATTAGCCAACAAGTGCGAGCAGCCTCTAGAAGCTGGAAAAAGCAAGGAAACAGTCTCCTCTAGAGCTTGCAGAAAGGAAGGGAACCCTACTGACATCTGGTTTTACTCCTGTGAGATGTTGGACCTCTGACCTCCAGATCTGTAAAATAATAAATTGGTATTGTTTTAAACTACTGTGTTCAGGTAATTTGTTGCAACAGCAATAGAAAACTAACGGGGGGATATTAGTTGATGAAGCAGGACAAAGAGAGAGCTACAAGCCAGCATTTGCCAGCATTTGCCAGCATGGGACAATGGCCAAAGAGGGAGAAAAAGAGATATTAAGTTTTAGAGGATCAATGTCTTGATTTCAAACTACCTGGAGTTTCAAAAAAGAGGATATGTTAAACACAAGACAGAAATTATCCAAGGAGTAATGTAACAGAAGTTCCCAGAATTGAACGAGGACAATAAGTCTTCAGATTAAAAGGATTCACCAATTGTCCAGCACAATGAATGAATGAATGAATGACTGAATGAATACCTACTACCAGATTTGTCACTGTGAAATGTCTGAGTAATTTCAGAAGAAATAACGCTAAACATCTTAGATAAGAAATAAATGACCTTTAGAAGGCAGAGAAAACAAGGTGGTCAAGAAAAAGCAACATTAAGTATTAAAGGACGATGAAGAAATACACTCCAAGTTTTGAGGGAAATTATTTTCATTCTTGAATTTTGTACCAAGTCCATATTATCCATCAGATATGGTGACACATAAACATTCTTTACTGACAAGAAATTCAACAATTTTTTTTATGGACATTTTCTTAAAAAGTCCAGGAAAACAGAGCAGTACACTAAGAAACAGAAGGCTCAGGACACTGGCACCAACCAAGAAAATAAAAGCAGCCCTTGGACTACCGCTCAGCAGCTGGCTGGCAGAGCAACAGACCCGCCAGCCCATTTTCACCTGAAGGAAGGAGACCTCCAAAAGGTAGGCCTTTGGAAAGAAGGGCTGGATTCCAAATTCAGCCATTGCCTTACCACCTCCATTTTTCCACCTCGTACAAGCCATCATCATCTCATGTCTCCACTAGTATAGAGGCCTCCTAAATTCTCCCTGCTTCTAATGCCCTCACCTATTCTAAACAAAGCATCCAGAGCTATCTTTTGAACACATAAAACTGAACATGTTACTTGTTTGCTCAAAACCCAGTGGCTTCCCATCATTCTTAGAGCAAAATCCCATCCCATGGCCCACAAGTACCTAAATGGTCTGGCCAGTGGCCAACACATACTTGTTTCACCTCTTACTATTGTTCCCTTTCTCACTTTCTTCCAAAAAGTGTCCTGTTGGGAGTTTATCAAACAGGACAAGCACCTCTTACCTCAATGTCTTCACCCTTGCTTTTTATTTTTTCTAGGTACCAACATGTAAAGCTTACTTCCTTCAAGACTGTACTCAAGTGTCTCCTCTTCAGAGAAACCTTCCCTGATCACTCTCTCTGGAACAGTATTCCCATTGCCCTATTATCCTACCTAACTTTACCTTTTTCCTTCACTGTGTTTATCACTACCTGCCACTAACATCTTTATTCATTTGATTTTTGTTTATCTTTTCACTTCCATATCAGAGTCTGAGCTCCCTCAGGGCAGAGACTGTTATTTTTGTTTACCCCTAAGTCCTATTGCCAAGAACAATATGTGGCACATGTTAAAGGCTAAATAAATTTTGGGAAATTTAAGGATGTGACAAAAACTAGTAAAGCATAAATAAGGACTATTCTCCATCATAGGGCCCTGAGGTCATATAATCCTAATACCCTCTCTGGCTCTCTAGTAAATAATAAGTACACACAGTGATATAAATGTGGTTTGTTAATTTCTAACTTTTAGAATAAATTGTATACAAATCAAATATGATCACAGAAAGAAATGTAAATATCTTCAAACTTGACAATGTGAGAGTAGGTTTAATTTCCAAGGAAGGATAGGTTGGACAGAGGTGAGGGACGCATGAGAGCACACATTTCTCATCATGTGTAGTCAAAATATCATTTATTGATGCTGCTGCAAGAAATGGTAATAAAGTATGTTGCTTGAAGTTGAGGAACTGACAAAAAAAAAAGTCAAAAAAATATATAAATAAAACTCTAACAAACATAAAAACAAACAAAAAAAACCCAAACTGAAAATAGTGATATGATTACACTTTGGGGAGGCAGTGAAGGAAAGGTGGAGGGTGTTTTTGTAGGCTAGATCTCCCCATGTCACGGCAAGATTTTTTTTTTTTTTTTTTTAAAGCAGATGCCTGGACTCAATGCCCAAGGTTCTGATTTTTGTACATATGCCATTTGTTTTCGTGGTGAGGATGACTTTGCATTTGTGTGTTGTGTGTGTTGTGTGTGTGTGAGAGAGAGAGTGAAAGTAACATTGAGTGAAGTGAACTTTTGGATGTACAAGTCTATGAATTTTAAATGTGGGGGAAATATGACCATGAAAAGATAACATCAGGGAATGGTTTAGGCTGATGAAATTATACTGTGTCCTGATTGTGGCCTTTGGCCTGAACTAGGCCATTTAGAGGAGCAGAGCACAAATTCTTAGGAGGCTGGTTTGCAGGTTGTACTTTGAACAACACTCTTCTCATAGTTCTTTATTATGTCATTTGTTGTGCCAAATGCAAATGCCACACCTCTCCCCTAAGCCTTTTATGACCAAGTGCACGCCACCTCTTATTGTCACTTTCTTCCCTGTTCACCAATAAGCATGGCAGACTCTCATTAGACTCAACGATTAGTCGCACATCTGTGTCTTTGTCCATGCTTGCCTCCCCCTCTGCAATGCCCCTTCTTTTTTTTAACTCACTCACTAAATTCTATTCATTCATTCAGACCTCAACCCACGTCTTACTTCCACTGTGAAATTTCCCAAAGGAGTCCAAATCAACTATGTCTTTTTTTATTTCTCAATCACACTATATTGCATTTATTCCTATGTTAAATTCTTAATGGTTCTCTAATTAGTTCACACATTTTTATTTTCTCCACCTAAAATAAATGGAAAACCCTGTGAATGCCTTTTTTGTTCTTCAGATCCATCTATAGTGCTTGGCAAAGAGATGAATACACAGCAAGTAGTCAAACACATATTGATTGAACAACGCCGTTACATTTCAAGGTCATACCTTGGTGAGGCTATGTCTGAAGAAGCAAGGAGTTCTAAAGGTACGATAGGAAGTTGTACAGTGTAGAAGGAGTGCAGTGTTCTTTAAGACAGGCATTAGAAACAAACATTTCTTGAGTCAAAGACCTGGGAATTGATAGAGAGGAATATGTAGTGAAGGAAATGTCATTTAAATGGTAGCTGATTTTACACAGAATCTAGAAAACACACATAGCCTAGTGTATGTTTTCTACACTGGCAGGCTTCCATCAGTAAACCCCACGGCATTTGGAAAAAAACATCTAATAAGAGTTATAGATCATGCCCTCCTTTCCTGCTGTTTTTCAAAAGGTAGAAGAGGGAATAAGAAAGGCCTCCAGAAACTTGGAGAACTGAGCATAACCCATGGGCATCGTATGTTACAAAACCCAGTCAGAGAAGTGAGATGAAGTGGAGGGAGGATAGCATAGCTCCGAGTCACCTACCACAAACTGGCCAGATGGCCCTCAGCAACTCTGCATTAGTCACCCCCTCTGTAAGAAGAGGAAATAGGGCCAGATCATGGCCAAACATGCTTTAAGTTCTAATGCACCATGATTCTAACTCAATCCTGTTGATTCTTGGAATTTTGGGCAAAATCCTGGGCTGAATACAAAGCAAAACAATTTTTTCTTCGCAAGCTCATTTTTGTGGAATCTGCACGGCACCTTGTATTTCAGTTCAGAACACAATATACATTCAAATGAATTCCATTTCTTCACCTTGGTAAGTGGATTCATCATTTGAAACATGTGCGTGCGTATCTGACTTCATTTAGGAATTATATTTTATTTCCTTCATTAACATCGTATATTCTTGCCAATTGCTTACATCAGGTCACTTCCAAGAAGGACATTGGATTTTGTTGTAAAATGCTGCACATTCCGAATTGCCTTGAATCGAGGTTGCATGTGTGTTCTAGGACTTACACAGGAGAGCACGACAAGTGCAGCCTCATGACTGGAATGTGGGTTGAGAGATGGGGGAGGAGAGAGGGAGGGTTACCAGTCACCTGCCAAGGAAGGAGAATGCCAGGCCAGTGTGCACTGAACATGCAGTAGGGAGCGGATAGAGAGAAGCTGGGACCAAGGCACACTAGGCGCAGATCACCAAATCCAAGTGGTCAAATAAGCTCAGTGAAGCAGAATTTTCTTTAAAAGGCAAGCTTGTAAATCTCTACTTGATATAGAAGGCACGTTAGAGACTCTATATGTCTATTCTGGCCTGTTTACCCGTAGGCAGTACTGTTGATATGCACTTGCAGGTAGAGCGTCTTTATATGTTATTTCACCCTCAAAATGAAAGGTTCATTGAATGTAGGTCTGCAAGGAGTGAGATCTCCACCTTAGTCACCAGAGGCGAATGCAGCATATACCACTTTTCATTGCATATGCTACAATTAAAGATGTGTAGCAAGCCTAAGCGAAACGCTATTTCCCTCGGAATAGTAATAGATTTTCTGCTATATTTAACATTCATTGAGTACAAGCGGCTTTTTATGGCTTTAAGAATTAATAAAATTGAATTTAGTAGTTAAACATAGTACTGTTTCAAATAAAGTACAGATGTGTTCTATTATGTGCAGACCCAGTATCAAAAATTCACATTTACAGTGAACAAGTGACAGCATTTTCCACTTTGCATAAGGAATTTCCAAGGGGCCAAGCAGGGTGAGGCCCCACCAGATAGGGGGCTGGAGGCTTGTTGTTCTTGTAGGGCTAAAGAGTCAGCGTTACTCTGTTGACACTTCCTGTAGGATCATACTGCCCCTCTCTGACAGAAAATGCTGGGATGAACCTGACCCACACATAGATCCATTTGAAACTCCACAACATCAGCATAAAGAACCGGACAAAGCTGGGTGTGGCCAGGAAATACTCTGTGTATGCTTGCTCCTTCCCTATTCCTTCTCCCAGCTGCCACATGGGAGAATGAGGCTTGGCAAGGAAGGGGGAAGAAGGTCCCAGAAACCAGATAACACCCCTTACACTACAAGATGCTGATGAGCAAGTAGGGGAGAAAAGAACTGACCACGCTGCTATAAGGACCCTGTTCGACAAAGACCCCCAGATTCAAGATGAGGGATATAGATGCCAGCTCGTGCAATCACCCTTCTGGCTCCCATTCCCCAAAATGACAAATTATGCTTAAGATAAAAAGCTATTTCAATTATTGTTTAAATTGTTCAAGAAGCTAAGAGGCATATCCCTCAGAAAAAGAGAATATGAAAGATTGGGGGTAGAGGGAAGGGAAGTCTTAAGGAGAAAGCAATGAGGTGGGTACGACAGTGCACTGGGGTTAAGAATGGGAACTCTGAAATTAACTGCTAGGCTTTGAATCCTCCCCTATTTACTGTGTGGCATTGGGCATGCTCTGTGACACCTCTGTTCCTGAAGCCTCCTCATCTCATAAAATGAGGCCCCTGTATTACCCTCCTCAGAGAGTGGTAATTGTGAGGGTTTACTGTATTTATATATGTAGAGCACTTAAAATAGCACCAGCCTATAAGAAGTACTTCATAAATGATCATTTTTATTATCATTACCCATAGAAAAGAAAAAAAGATAACATTCTAAAAAAGGTAAGATAAGGAAGGAGTCATCTCAAATCCTAGAGTGAGACCAGGACTCAAAGCCCACGTAGGAGACAATGAGGCAGGGGTGGGGAACAGGAGAGGGAGGCTTTCTGTTTCAGGGCAAGATGAATTAGAAGCGTGGTCTTCTTCTGTATCTTGGGCCAAGCTGCATCTTGGGCCAAACTGTGTTATCCTATTATACATCAGCTAACAGATGTAGGGCAGCACACTATATTAAATACAATAAGCTCTAAAGAGCTTGGGATGTGATATTTCAAATTATTTGGCACCTTGGGGGAGCCCTTTCCTTTTGGGGAGGTGATGTGAGCATTATTGCTGAAGTTCCTATTGTACTCACTTATTTGAATAAGAAGTAACTAAACCTTTTGACTTTATTGAGGATATAACGTTAGGATGATGATAGTAGCTTCTACCCAAGGTGGTTGGGATGGTTATAAATAATGTATACAAACATTGTATTACTTAATCCCTGCAAATTGGTAGGATTCCCTGTTGAAGCTCTTTGAGAAGAGTCCAAGAGCAGACTGAGTTGACTTCCTTCTCTCAGTGAACACTTAAAAGAGGGAGTGTTCATCATTTCCTGGTGGGGGGGAGCAACTAACCTTTTTTGTTATTAGTTTTAAAGCTGAATGGGTATGAAAAGCTTTCTGGATCAAAAAATCTTGGCATTGAACAGTAGCATGTAAAGATGATTCATTATTAAAATAAACAATGTAAGCTGGTCAGAAATATTAATGTAAGTGCTCTAACATAAAATATTATTATATCCAGAGTAATGTTGACTCTTAGAAGCACATCTCTGGGCATGACTCATACATATTTATGAGGATGAAGTGGTTCCTACAGGAAGGAAAAGGGGCACCTTAGTGGCCAGAATCCTTCTGGATTTATTTTCCAAACTCTGGCACCCTAATGCTAAGTGATATGCTGATGAGCACAGAAAAGGTATATGTCTATATACAATGTGACTGTAACTTTTCACTTATAGAGTAAATTATCTGACTGCTTGGTTCTGGTGAAGCCTCAATTTCACACATAGACATAACAGGAAGGTGATTAAATGTGGCATCACATGCAAACACATAGGTTTCCCATATGCATATTCAAAACTGCCTGCTTAAAAATTTGGTAAGCAGGTAGCTCTTATGTTAAGTGTTCTTACCACAAAAAAAAAAAGCCTGGGAAGGATCACTTTCCTCCCTAAACCCCAAGTCTATTTCCTCTTCACAGGATTTTTTCCACTAACCTTTCCCTCATAAATTTAGCGTTATTGAATATTGTTTTTACAACCCAGAAAAATTATATTTATTTTTAAAGCAAGACTGATCAATGTGTATGACATTTGAAAACATTCACGGTCACCTGTCTGATCTTAACTTCCAGGGATAATGCTTTGCTATCTGTTATGTATTTAATTATGTATGTTCAAATATGTTGTATCCTGGTCACATATCAAGATCTCAAACACCTTTTGTTTGACTAGAGTTAGTGCTTTATTTTTAGTAATACATTTTTACTTAAATATGAAAATGACATTCAACTTGGGTCGTGTTAAATGATTCTTTGCTATTTAAAGTAATAAGCACCCTTAAATAAAAATGTACACAAAAAGAGAAAAAATATTTATTTCAAAGTAGAATTGTCATATTCCTTTTTTTAAAGTGTGTGTAGCTCAGCTTTTTCTTAATATTAGTCAAAAGATGAGAGTGCTGGGCCAGCCGAGTGGCTCAGTTGGTTAAAAGCTCGCTCAAGAGTTTGAGCTCTGAGCAACAGCGGTTCGATGCCCAGCCCGAGCTGAGCTGCTGCTGAGCTGCCAACAGGTAGCAGGATGGCTCAGCTAAAAAAAAAAAAAAAAAAAAAAAAAGATGAGAGTGCGTGTTTTAGTTCATACAGACATTGCAGTGGCATGAAAGGAAACAATGCCAATTTTCTTCTTCCACCTATACTCCTGACTCAGCTGAATTTGAGGCTCCTGTGAAGTTTTGTGAGCTTTGGTTCTAATTTTGATGCTTCTGTGAGCTGTTTCCTTCAAGGGTGCTTCCTGGATACATTCCTTCCTCTGCTACTGAGGGTGAGGGGGGTGGATGGAGAAGGGGGATGATAGGAAGCATTCTCCATATTATTCTCAGAAGCTTGAGAGTTAAAAACTCTGGGGCTCCCCCATCTTAGGGAGACCCCCACACTTTTGTGAGTTTTACATTCAAGAGACCTACCAGGTTCTCATAGTGAAGCTCAGAGAAAAATTCCCTCATGCTTTCATCAGATGGAGAGGAAAAGTAACCATTTTGAAATATGCTTGGAGAGCTATGTTCTCCTTGATAATGGTCTATGCTCAAAGGAAACTATTTTATGAGAGCCTAACAAACATGGGTTTCAGCAGAGCCTAAATGATCTGGGAGAAGGGAAAATTCTTAGCTCTAGCCCTCCCCAGCCTTTAACATGAGACGGGAGAAATAGCCAACTTTGGCCATCTCTAGTTTTCTTGTTACACATAAAGGGGAGTTGGGGGAGGGAAGCTGAGAAGCACTAATGAAGGTCACAGCCCCGGGGCCAAGGTTCACTGAAAGACTAAAACCTAATCATGAGAGTATAGAATACTCCCCCTTCTTCCACACCTTACCACCACATCAATCGGGCTCCTGTTTTAGAACAGTGGATTACAGTTAAAATAACTGCAAGACTCAAACCCTACTTTAAGGAGCCTCTAAGGCAGCGGTTCTCAACCTTCCTTATGCCGCGACCCCTTAATGCAGTTCCTCATGTTGTGGTGACCCCCAACCATAAAATTATTTTCGTTGCTCCTCTATAACTGTAATTTTGCTACTGTTATGAATCGTAATGTAAATATCTTTTTGTTTTCCGATGGTCTTAGGTGACCCCTGTGAAAGGGTCGTTTGACCCCCCAAAGGGGTTGCGACCCACAGGTTGAGAACCGCTGCTCTAAGGAAACCCAGAGACAAGAACAAGAGCACTATATCCATTCATTATAAAAGTTTTGAAAGTACTTAACAGTAGCCTCTTCTGGGTGGTGAAATTAAGATTTTTGTTGTTGTTTCTGAAATTCTCCTGATACATACTTTTTCTTTTTTAATTTTTATAATTTATTTTTATTTTTTAATTAAATTTATTGGGGTGACAATGGTTAGTAAAATTACATAGGTTCAAGTATACATTTCTATAATACATCATCTCTACATCACATTCTGTGCTCACCACGCAGAGTCAGCTCTCCTTCCATCACCATATATTTGATCCCTTTTAACCTCATCTACCACCCTCCTCCCACTTACCCTCTGGTAACACTAAACTGTTGTCTGTGTCTATGAGTTTTTGTTTCTTTATTTGTTTGTCTTGTTCCTTTGTTGCTTTCAGTTTTATATCCCACATATGAGTGAAGTCACATAGTTCTCAACTTTTTCTGTCTGACTTATCACACTTAGCATAATAATCTTGAGATCCAGCCATGTTGTCACAAATGGCAGTATTTCATCTTTTCTTATGGCAGAGTAGTACATGTCACTATGGAAAACAGTATGGAGGTTCCTAAAAAATTAAGACTAGAATTACCATATGTCCCAGCAATCCCTTTCCTGGGCATCCACCCAAAAAATCTAAAAACATTTTTCTGTAAAGATATATGTACACTTCTGTTCACTGCAGCTTTATTCATAGTAACCAAGACATGGAAACAACCAAAGTATTCTTTGGTATATGATTGGATAAAGAAGATGTGGTACATATACACAATGGAATACTACTCTACCATAGATATTATATACTTTTTTGGGGGGGCGAGAAGGTTAAGTGTGCATTAAAAGGTAAAATCCTCAGAAGGAATAATATTATACTGACTTTGTAGGAATCACTTTATCAAAAGCCACAGAAATGGGCAGCTTGCTAAAAGGTATTTATATTGAAAATAGGATACTCAGTTTGGATAGAAGGGCAGAAAATTGAGGCAGTGTTGGCCTTACCAAGGGCAGCCAGTGTAGAATAGAAGGGTACCTGGGGATCTGGGTCAAACAGAATGGAGCCAATAAGGTGCTGAAAACAGAGGATAATATGAACCTTAATCACTCTATGGGGAGATAAATATTCTGTTTAAGGCTCTGACAGAAATAAGCTGTGTCACGTGGAGTAATCTGTCATCAGCCCTTGTCCACAGGATCAGCATCTGGATAATAATGGTCATGAATTAGATGCTTTCTAAGGTGCGTCCTGCATTAAGGTCCTAGGATTTTAGCACTAATTCGCAGAGAAGTAGATCACTGACTGTTGGTTTTCTATTGCATTTTAACAAATAAAGATACAGACATTTTTGTAGGGTCATTATTCTACCCAAAATCCACACTCTGGATCTATCCCACATACAAAACACATTCACTCCATCTCAAGGTCCCAAAAGGTCTCATCCCATTACAGCATCAACTCAAAGTCCAAAATAATCATCTAAATCTCATCAGTCCTAATGTCCCAAATCTCACTGCCTAAATCATCCAAATCAGTTATGGGTTAGCTTCTGATTGTAATTCATCCTGGGACACAGTTTCTCTCCATCTGTGGAACTATGAAACTAGAAAACCAGTTATCTGCTTCCAAAGTACAGTGGTGAGATAGGCATAGAATAATAGTTATAGACATTATGGTTTAAAAGGGGAAAAAATAGAAGGGGGAAAAGAATCATCAGTCCTAAGCAATTTCTAAATACAGCCAGACAAAGTTCATTAGGCGTCAAGCCTTGCTGGGAGTAATCCTCTCTGGTTCCTGGCTCCACCTTCTGGGCTCATGGCTTCACTCCTTAGGTCATTCTTTCTTTTTCATGAAGGATATCATGTGTTTGTAGCTGAGCCGACTTATCTGCCTATTTTCTGCCTGTGGAATTTTGAGGATTCAACAGCCTCCTTTATACTCTGTTCTTGTCAATTCAGACTGGCAGTGTTTTTGCTGATATAAAATTTCAAGCACCTTGTGGGTTTGCCCACAAATCATTCCTAGCGAACCCCAAGTGTAATTTTGTTTTTTGCTGAGATGGCTGAGGGACAATGTCCTTAAAGTTAAGTACAGGCACTTTGGTTTGATTGAGGGGATCTGTGACTTACACCCTTGAACTCTTTATGGATGAAAAGGGGGTTGTGGACAAGTTCAGTGACTGAATTAACCTCACAGGATGATCTGATCATAAATTCCTACCCGGGCAGGTCATGGTGGGTAGTCATACCCAGACCTGTAACTTCTTCAGTAAAAGATTTTTAAGCCAGCCCTTCCATTGTTCTTCCACATCTAGGTTAATGCATCTTTGAAATGCCAGATAGAACCCTCTTTTCCAGGCCTCTCAAAGGCATAACCACTCTCAAGGGAGCACAGAATCTTATTAACTATCCTGTACCTTGCTTTCTTCATGTAATCTTCCCTAAGTTCCCTCCTTAATTCCAAATGCATAAAAGAAACTGCAAAACTCTCATTCTCCAGGGTATTTAAGATGCTGCTTCCTGGTGGCGTCATCAGTCTGGCTTAAATTCTTATAAAAATTCTGTACAGGTTTGGACATTTCTTACATTGACGTCTTTAAAAAGCCTTTTATGTGAATGAATACACTGTCCTTTCTAATGCTGTTGTAATATAGTACCACAAATGTAGGATCTTTAAACAGCCAGATTAATTTTACAGTTCTCTGTATGTCAGAAATCTGGTGCAGGTCTCACTGAGGAGTCCACAAGCAGCATTGTTTTCTCGGGGCTTTAGGGAGGTACCTCTTTCCTGGTCACATAGGTTGTTGGCAGAATTCAGTTCCTCACAGTTGGAGGAGCGAGGTCAGCATATCCTTACTGTCTGTAAGCTGAGGGCTATTTCCAGCTCCTAGAATCCACATATTCCTTACCTAATTGTTCTGTATTAGTTTGCTAGTGTTGCCATACAAAGTATCATAGACTGGCCTAAACAACAGAATTTTATTTTCTCATAGTTCTGGAGGCTAGTAGTCTGAGAACAAGGTACGGGCAGGATTGACTTCTGAGGCCTCTCTCCTTGGTGTATAGATGGCCTCCTTATTGTATCTTCATATGGTCTTTCTGCTGAGTGTATCCACATCCTAATCTCCTTATCTTATAAGGCCACTGGTCATATTGGGTTAGGGCTCACCCTAATGGCAAAATTTTAATTACCTCTTGAAAGGCCTTCTCTCCAAATGCAGTTGCATTCTGTGGTACTGGGGGTTAGGACTTCAATCTATGAATTTTTGAGGGGACACAATTCAGCCCCTAACAGCCCCCTTCCTCCATATCAAAGCTACAGTAGCAGAGTCCTTCTCATGTTGCATCTCTCCATCCTCCTGTTCTGCCTCTTTCTTCTGCTTTTAAGAGCTCATATGATTAGATAGGACCCATGTGGATAATTCAGGATACACTGATTAACAACCTTAATTTCATTTACAACCTCACTTCCCTTTTGCCATGTAGTGGAACATATTCACAGGTTCTAGGATTAGGGCATGTACAGCTTTTGGGGGCCGTACTTCTGCCGATCACAATAACCAAGAAAAGAATCCATCCCACTTTTCAACAAATACCCATTCTCTCATCAAAGGACACTTGGGGCCAAACTCAGAATTTTTCTTTTTCGTAATGTTCCTCTTTCCGCTGAGGAGAGGGCTTATGCTGCCTCCACAGACGGGGGTGTGAGCTGGTATGTTTCTGCCTCCTCCACATTGGGGTACATTCTTCCTCACAGAAGCAGAGCTCATCCATCCAGCTTGTCTGAATCCAATACATCCATTTGAGCAGAGGCTGGAGTTATTGTGTCGAGGGCAGAAGTCGGAATGCGCACTTTCTCTTTCTCTTCGCGTCTCATCGATCAATAGGAGGCTAGGAACTTTTCCTCACAGAGACAACTCTTGTCTAACCTTTCCGTTTTTCATCCAGCCTGACTGGTACCCTTTTCTTCATGATGAGTGAGGAGTGAATAAGTCAGGTTAGACTTGCCCTCTACCCGCCTCTGTCTTCTTTTCAGTGCAAGAGGAGAAAAGAGCTGCACTTTGTTCTGAGGTCTGAGTCACATTCTCCAATACAGTTTTCACCCAGAGTCCTGCTTTGAGGTTAATTTTTCCAAATACTCAATAATCTCAGAGCAGGACTCTCTGGATAAAGGGTGCTCATGAAACCACTGTCACCTATACTTCCCTTCAGGTTTAGGACATAATTCTCCTGTCAGTTGGCCTTTGGAGAAGAGGAAGAAGAGCACCCTGAAATTCAAACAAGACCACCAGCTTCACTCTTGTAATGTAGCTGTGTGGAAAGCAGAGGTTTACCTTAAGTGTTCTAGGGTTTTCTACAGGGTAGTTTTAAAGGAGGCTGATTACAAGATCCCCATCTGCCCCTACTTTATCCATAAAAACTCCATTTTTATCAATTTGAGTTTCACATAAGCTTTTAGTTGAACAAGATTAGCTAGTGCTAAAAGCACTGTGTTAATCCATCCCACTGATGTTAGCAAGCAGTCCTATTGTGATATCAGTGCAGGTTGTTATATATTATATGACAGTCAGCTTTTGCTACTTGCCTGCAAGAGCAGTAGAGAAAATCATATTACATTTGAAATAAAAGGGTGTTTTTTTTAAAGTGCAAACTTGATAATATATCAAAATTATAGTTTGCTAGACATATCTTGTCATTGCAACCTATTGCCTCATCTCCCCTCCTCTGCTACCAGTACCGGGACTTTGCTCGGCACAGTCATTACCCTGCCCCGACTTCAAGCCATGTGACTAAGGTAAGTTTTCGCATCTGCTCCCGGGGTGAGTGTGGGACTCATGTTTGTTCAATTTGAGCATCCAGTTTTGTAGTCACAATGGTGGTGTAGGAATGATCACTTTGATGCGATGACATCAAAGACAATGAAATATTAGGAAACATTTTTCCAAATATTGGAGGAGAGGTACTTCATTTTTCTTATTGTCTTGAACCTGGAAGAATGTAAACTTGAAGCTCCTTACAACTATCCTGCCACCGTGTAGAATGTAAGAATGAAGACACAGAGGAGACAGAGGCTAGAGGACAGGGTCATGGTAACATTTTATCTGAAACTCTGAAATTAACCTTGCCTGTAGTTAACTGTTCAATCACAGAGGCCAGTGAAGTTGCTTTATGATCAAGCTGATGTGAATTTGTTTTCTGTTTTCTGTTTTTTGAATCAAAAGAGGCCTAACCTAGCTCTTGACTAGCTACCAAGTTTATGTGTTCTGTAATAGCAATTGAAGCCCATCTCTGAAGAGTTCTGTGTGATTTTCTGAATTACAAATATAGCTTTCATTGTCACACTGATAAGTAATACAGCAGCAGATGTCAAAATGTATAGTTTAAAGAATGATGACTCAGTATGTTAGAATATTAAATATGTGGATTTTTCCTTAAATATAAAGCTTAAACTATATTAGAGTTACTCCCTGAGCAACTCAGAGCTCCCAATAGAGTTCGTCCTATGAATATTCAGTTTGTCTTTTGAAAACCATGAAAATACCCTTTCTCTTGAAGTTCTATCTCCACAAATTTGCTTTGCCTCCTGAAATTCAGATAAGTAACACAGAATAAAGATGCTGGAAGGGACCTAAAAGGTTGTACTTTATAACAATGAAATTAAGAATCCAAGAAATAAATAATTTGTGTATAGTCACGTTAACTTGTTAACGGCAGAGTGGGACTCAGTCTCCATATTCCTGTTCGAGGATGTGTCTGTTTTTCTCAGCCCCTAAGATTCAGGCATGACTGTTCTTTATTTACCACTCAAACCTTTCACATCAGAGTAGAAATAATAAATTAGAATCAAATTCATAGCTCTTATTCATTTCTGTGTTAGCACACTAGTCTTTTTAGGACAAGCCTAACCATCCATGAAATTAGCCATACATACGTAGCACAGCCACAAATGCCCTAAATGGCTTTTCATTCAGTGCCAGAGGTCTATATAGTCACACTTGAAAGGAATACTGTTATATGCTATGGTGAATTTCAGAATATATGTTATTTATATATTGTGTAACAAAGTACTTTAAAACTTAATGGCATAAATAAAGCAACGAGAATTTTATTATATCTAGTGATTTTTGTGTATCAGGAATTCAGTGCATTTCTTCGGCTGCACATGTTGTTGACTGGGTCACTGGGTGGTTTTCACTGGCTGTTAGAAAGTTCTGGAGAGTCCAAAATGTCTTTCCTGACCCACTGCCTGGTTCTTGATGAGGATAGATGAGAGGTGGGGCTCAACTAGGTCCTCTCTCTTCATAATATCCCTCCTTTGCTGTTGTTATGGGTTTGATGTCCCCCTAAATTCATCTGTTGAAGAACTAATTACCCCCTACTACCTCAGAATTGTATGACTCTTGATTAATTCTTTTTATACTGCATAATAAAGATTTCTTTTATTACTGAGAAATCAAAATTCCCATAAATGCTTTTCACTGAATATTTTTTAAAAGGTTGCACTCACTATTCCTCCCACCTGCTGCATCTTTGAAGAGTTGTGTTATCTACTACATTAATTAATTTTTAATACTTATGGCCTCCTTTACCTGCTCTACTGTGCCTGAAAACTAGAATGTCCTCCAACTGTTTCAGTTCCAAGCTTCCTTGCTGAGGCCTGAAAACAGAGGGCTAATTGGGGCAAGTGTGCAGGGACTTTGAGCACACACTACTTGTCCACTGAACTCCAACAAAGAGCCCATATTGACTTCACAGTTCGTGTGTAATAAAGGCCACTCCAAAACTGCCCTTGCCAGGAACTGTGACTCACAGATGAAAGATCCTGTGGGCAGTGAACTCTCCCCAGAGCCATCACAGAGACAGAATGCTTTTGTAACACCCACATACCTTATATTTTATGCTACAGATGGCATTTTAAGCTTCCACTTACAGAGAGTCATTGTCAAACTCGGAGGTGACATTCACTGAATAAAACAGGTATCAATTTAATAGGAACTAGTGTTTGAAATACTTTTCTTCTTTAGTAAGTTCTCTGAGCCCTGTATGAGCCTGTAAAGGGCCATTGGAACGACCTCTTTAGACCACTAAAAGCTCATTTACACTCTTTGTAACTGATCCTTTAGTTCAAGCCTTTTTATGAGAGATTGCTTTCTTTGTACTAAGCTTCAGAGCATACACTCTATCAAAGCAATTTAAAAGGCCTGCCATTTTTGAAGAAAATCAAATGCAGAAATCTCTCTGCTGACCTCATGGTCAGTATTCTGCTTGAAAATGGTAAAAGGCTTATCAGTGAGATGTGAACATCCTGCTTTCTTTAGGAGATTAAGGAAGAGCTGTTTATCCTTATTTTACCCAAGCACCTAGATCCATTTACAGATCTCCTGATGACCGAAGGGGAACAGTTCCATACAAACATTAAGATGATTCTCCATCTTAGCTTCACTTCTCCCCTAGGGCTCTCTAATTAACATGTTTGGATTTTCCCTTCAGCTCACTGGCATTATGCATTTTCTGGGTGCTCAGAAAGTAAGGGCCTTCTTTTACACACCGAAGACCTTTTCCATAAGAGTCTATCCCATAATTTTGTGCCCTAACCCTATATTGTAAGCTATGCATGATGTTCAATAAGGATAGGCTAAAGGTACCTCAAAACAGTTCACAACTCTTTACCAGATTATACTCTTTTCACTTCACTTTGTTCTAGTTCATTTTTAATTTCATTCAGCCCCTGAACTTATTCCTGCCTGCTCCTGTCCCAGGACTTCATTTTTTTATCTTGCTTTCTTTGGGTTTGACACTACCTGATTCTTACTCTTGGTGTAGTTTACATTTCTGGGAATTTTTTTCTCAAGGCAATCTTTTGTAGCACAACTTATTCTAGCTTCAGTCCTTTGAATCCAAAGTCTTGGTCATGGTTTCTTTGGCCAGCAAATTAACTATAGCTTCTGTTGTGAGCAGGATGTGGTTATCAAAGTAGAAGTCTCTCACATATTCGTGTCTTTCCACAATGTCAGACTTTATTAGAATAAAGCCATGGATCTAGTCCTACTGACTTGATTTACCAAAGGCATTAACCAAGGCTCTGGCCAGAGGAGAGCCTCCAATGGTCAAGGTAGGGTGGTTTCACATATGAGGGTCACACAGGTTTGCAAGCTATAGGGTTAGGCAAGGCGAACAGACTCTTACCAGAAAGAAGAATGAGAGACAGAGTCTGGTGTTCAGTGAGAGCCCTTATGGCGCTGGGGTGAGTCACATCGGTCATCAGGCTGGGCTGGTGAGATCGTCAGGAGGCGACGTTCAAGTGCTCCATCTGGGAGGAGTGCAAATACGGCTGTCAGGTCCTCAGTTGCGGCCTGAGTGATGAGCTGTCAGAGAGCTCTGATTTTATGCTCAAGACTAGGTGCTGCGCACTCAGCCCCATAAAGCCATCCAGATGGTCACACTCCACCCTGCGTCTGGAGTTACCTGGTTGGGGCATTCATTGGGTATGACTTTCATGTGATGCTCTGGCATAACTCACTTTGTGACTGAAGTAACAATCATAATTATTGGAGTCCATTTTGTGTTCATAATTAAAGCTCTGTACATCTTTCCAGCATATTGAGGAGAGAGATATAGCAATAACTGCACAGAAGCACATTCCCCATGTGCTGTCTATATTCTGGGTGCCCACCCACCCTCCCAGTCTTTTCATACCTCATCTTTACTTCTTCTGTCAGCCAGCTTGAAAGGCTGTATTGATATAAGGGCATGATGAGAGTTACTGGAGCCCAGGCTTTATCTCTGAGCTAGGGAATCAGAGCAAAGATTGCATCTTACCTCGATGCCTCATGCATTACTGTGGTGGATGCTGTCGGCTGCTAAAGCTCAGCATTGATTTCCTCTCTGGGAATTTCCCCTGGGCTGAAGAAAGCTGCCTTATCCAGATTATACTTCTGCTTCAGGGACATCCAGAATCTTATGACTGGTTGATTTTGGGATACAGTGCCCAGCCCCCTTGCCTTAAATTAGAACAACTCTAAAGGGCCATCCTAGCTTCAAACCACTCCTTAGCTCTCTGTTATACGCTTCACATTTCACCTTCTTCTGCGCAGGCCTGTTTTCTTTGCTGCCTCCTAGGTGGTGTTCCCTCTGATGAACACTGTCTGATAAAACCTGCACTCAAATCTCTTTATTGGAGTCTGTTCCTAAGACAATGATTATCTTTTCTTGCAATTTAATGTAAATTTGGGCTCCAAGGCCAGGTGTCAGAAAACAACCATTTTAACAGGTCATGGCATCTTATGTAAATTCATATGTCAGTGTCATAATAATGGAGTAAGTATCATCACAGACATGAGTAACTTATATTGATAAGCAAACATGACTGGAAAGCAGCTGCATTTACATGCTTCAAATAATATTAAGACTACAACAGAACATATAAATAGCTGCATAGTACCTTGAATGTTGAAGTTACTCAATATAAATGATGGCATTGTGAGTGGGTCTCAATAGGCGACCTCTTAAAACATAAGGAATATAAAGAATCCTCAGTTTCCATTAAAAAAAACACGTGAATAAGAAAAGTTTAACAATTCGGCAGGTTTAGTGCAAGAAATAAACACAAGTCAGGCCTCTCACCACTAAGTATAGTGAGTAATCTTTTTCATTTTACAGTTCAGAACCTGGTTAGAAACTATGAGAAAATTGAATTGGTATATAGATAAATTATCACAACTTATTCTGAAACTTCATACACAATTTTGAGAATATGTGTGTGCATTTGGGGCAAGTGTAGTGATTCAGATATAGAGATTTTTCAAGATAATTGTTGAGTGTTCTCTCAGTTTTAAACATTTTTACATAGAATATAAATATTTCATAACCCTGCGCAAACAGTATGTGAAAGCCCCCTTCTAATTATGCTTCGGGATGACTTGCCTCTTCCCGTTTCCCTATCTGTACAATGGAAACAACAATATTTACCTTCCTCATAAGGCTGGTGAGACAATGAGTTCTCTAATGTGCATAATGTGCTTTGAAGATGAAAAGCTTCATACAAAAGCTATGTGTTATTATTGTGCATAAATTTATGAGGGTCACAGGTACACAATTCTGAGGAATACATTAAAAGCTAAAATTCATTATGAATAATTTTGGTTGTAAACCTGAATTAAATATAAAGATAAAAGACAACCTTCTAAACATTAACCTCAGATGGTATTGATTTTGTTCAGATTTTCCTTGTACATAGGTTGGTTATATTTTACAATTAGACAGATTGCTAAGTAGGCATAACTTACCTTTTAAAAAGCATGTGATTTTTGGCTTTCAAAGCTTTGTCCATTCTCATTAAAATTCTCAGTTATAAAAGTTTAGTAAAAGAGAGCCTCTTTTCATTTATGTTGTGACTGTAGGAATTGACTGGTAAAACATAAGGATTTCACTCCAACTCTTCAACAATATAATTTTGGCCAAAAGTCATGTGGTTATAATATTCTTAATCCTTAAATGCTTTCCTCCTTGCCAAAGAAGGTATAATTTAATTCAGTATGCTCCTTCTGCCTCAAGAACAATAAACCCTATTACTATGATGAAGGCCTTGTTGAAATTATCTTGGGTTTATAATCAAAGTGACTCTTGTATGTTTCTTGGCTGTGTGCTATAGGAATGTATTTCAAGGACAGATGAGAGATGCATTTTTGCTTCACTTGTGATACTTGGCATTGTATTCTCAGGCAGCTGTCTGTGTAGAATATCATGTGTTTATCCTTGGCTATGTGTACAAATCCAGAGGGACCTGGGCCCAAAAGCCAAAGCATGAGCCCAACATGAATGTCAGTGGCGGCCATTGTACTGGCTTGTTCCACCATCTCTGTGCTGGAGCCCGCAGCTGGCCTCGCATCGCAGTTAAACAGTCTCAAGAGAAGAAAGATTCATTTGTCTTTTTTTTTTAACTTTCATTTTCAGGTATTTTAAATGCAGGTATTTGGGGAAGTGAGTGGCCTGTTCTAGAAATGGTGAAGAAATGTCCCACTGAAAACTGCTGCCAAAGCAACACCCTGACCTCCTATTGCTTCATTTCACTTCTGTAAGGAATTGTCATCATTTATGACCCAGCTCTAGTCAGAGGGATGTGCAGGCCAGTGATGCACATACACGACTAACAGTGAAAAATTTCATTCTCTCCTTAAGAGCAGCATTAATTTGTTTTAATTGTGAGGGCTGCTAGCTAGTACAATAGACAAAGCCATTCACTGAAATAGGACTGTATTGTCTTGAAAGCTAATTCGTGTGTAGAAAGCATGGATTTAACTCTATGCTCACTGGAAGCATCAAGTCTGTATTATAAACTACTTGAAAGAAGTTCAAATGAAGGCAACTGAAGTTAAAGGCATTTTTAGATAAGCAAAACATTGGTTTGGCGACAGCAGAGCCTAAATATCTGCTTTGAAGGCTGCTTCTGGATTAAGATCAGAGGTGGGCATTCATTCCCTTACTCAACTAATTTTTATGTTGAGTAGGTCCTATATGTCAGGACTGTCATCCAGGAAGGATACAAAGGAAAATAAAATAAAATCCTGCCCTCCCAAGCATTATGTCTAGTGGGAGGAATCAAACAGCTGAGGGTGTAAAGAAAGTTTGTGCCTCTTCACAGTGCAGGTAATCCCATGTCTCATCTAGGATAGATTACCTGGGAGCAAATAGAGAAAAGGAAGCAGAAAGAAGGGGTGCATGTGGGGGGGGGGGAGAGGAAAAGGGAGATAATAGGAAGGAAGAAGAGGAGGGAAAGAAAGGATAGAAGAGGCTAACTTTTTCAAAATGCAAAGCAAAATCTCAACAACAACAACAACAAAAGATAATTTAACTAGTGGTCCTAGAGATTCAGGACAGATACTGGACAATCCCAAGAGTCCACATCTATAGCCATTTGATTTTTCCCTCCTTGGCTATCTGTCTTTGGAGACTCCTGAACTGCGTCTCTATCCTCATTCACAGCTTTATGAGTCACCTGAAGTTGATGAGGATCTAATTCTAAGAGAAACTTTGAGACAGATCTAATTTTAAAATATATAATAGGATATTTTATTTGCAAACCAAGATGCTTTCTTTACATGGACATTTTATTCACATTGAGGAAATGAGAAGTCATTTAAATAAATCATTTATACTCTTTAACTTAATAGGATAAAATATTCTTGGTTATAAAAAATATTTTTTAAAATGAGTAGAATTAAATAGATTACATTATCAAGTACCTACCAATGAGACAACAGATTTTGAAAGAAAAATATTTATCAGAGATTACATAATTGTTGATTTTTCTATGTATTTTCCTTTATTTAAAAATGGAAACGTCAAAAAAAAGGGACATTGAATATCTATTACTATTTTGCCTTAAGACATTTAAATACATAGAGCTTGGATAAAGAGATCATTAAGAATATCTCATCATTACATCCTTGTTAACTTCCTGCGAATCAAGAGGTCTAGGTTCCACAGGCCGGTCATCCCTCCCTTCTCTGACTTCTAATCCATTCACACTCCCTCACCACTGCCAACCCCTCAGCTAGGTCCCATCCCTGATTACACATTAGAATCGTGTGAGGAGCATTTAGAAAAATATAATACCTGAGTACAAAAATATAATACCTGAGTACAACCCAAAAGTTTTAGATTCAATTTATCTTGTGTATGGCCCAGGGACTGGTATATTTTTAATCTCCAGTTGATTCTAAAATATAGCCAGTGTTGAAACCATTGTCCTAAACCTACTTCCCCTGCTCCTTTGGAACTCACAGTCTGTCATCGTACATTGTGCTATGTACGTATTTATCTACTACTTTTAGCGTTTCCTTCTTGCTCTAACGGAAACCCTGCATTTTCCTTGAGGAGACTATTTCCTCTGTAGCCTTCTACTTCCTCCTCAAGCCTCCAACACCCTCTCCCCTTATCACATTCAGCGGATACCCTAACTAGCTTCTTTCTCCGCTTAAAGAAAAAGAACAACCAGAGGGAAATCCCTCATCTTCCCATCACCTGTATTTCCACCTCTCTGTATCTGCGCCTGTCAAGGTGTTCTCAGCTGGTAACGTGACTGACCTGGCCTTGCTGGCGTAAGAGGCTGGCCCTTCAATTTCTGCACTAGCCTCTCACCTACTCAAGGACTTTGATGCTTCAATTATCCCCTCCATCTCCTCTGTCACTGAACTTTCCCTCTCTGTTAGATCATTCACATCAGTAGGGTCGATATTCAAATGATATCAACATAAGGTATGACCCCCTAATTAATCATTATGGAAGTGACTGGAACCACCTGTGTTCCAGTCTTGGCTGTCTTAAAATGAGCATGTTTCAGTGTCACTCACCTTAATCAACACTTTCCCTTGGTCGCACAGACCCTCCCCTTCCTGCTCTTTCTTCCATCCTTTTCTGCTCCTTCTCATAGCAAAAATTTTCACACTGTGGTGTCTCCTTACTATTTCCTCATTCCATTCCCTTTTGCACTTTCTTCAATCAGCGTATCGCTTCATCACTCCACTAAAACATCTTTTATTAATGATACCATTATTCTCCACATTGCCAAGTAGGGGTGGGGGTCAGATCTCAGTCTTCATCTAATTTAATACCTCAGCAGCATTTTAAACATTTTTATTAAATTTATTGGGGTGTCATTGGTTAGTAAAATTATATAGGTTTCAAGTGTGTATTTCTATAATACATCATCTGTGTATTGCATTGTGTGCTCACCATCCAGAGTCAGTTCTCCTTCCATCACCATATATTTGACCCCATTTACCCTCTTCTGCCACCATCCCTCACCCCCCCCCCCCCAGTTACCCTCTGGTTACCACTAAACTATTATCTGTATCTGTGAGTTTTTATTTGTTTTGTTTGTTTGTGGCTTTCAGTTTTATATCCCGCTTATTAGTGAAATCATGTTTCTCAACTTTTTCTATCTGACTTATTTCGCTTAGCATGATAATCTCAAGATCCAACCATGTTGTCACAAATGGCAGTATTTTATCTTTTCTTATGGCTGAGTAATATTCCATTGTATGTATGTGCCACATCTTCTTAATCTAATCACCTATCGAAGGACACTTTGGTTGTTTCTATGTCTTGGCTACTGTACATAATGCTGCAGTGAACATAGGGGTGCATACATCTTTACAGATAAATGTTTTCAGGTTTTTAGGTAGATACCCAGAAGAGGGATTGCTGGGTCATATGGTAATTATTTTTAAAATTTTTTGTGGAACCTCCATACTGTTTTCAATAATGGTTGTACCAATTTACATTCCCACCAGCAGTGTATGAGGGTTCCTTCTTCCCCACAACCTCACTAACACTTGTTATTATTTGTCTTGTTGATAATAGATGTGAGTTGGTATCTCACTGTCATTTTGGTTTGCATTTCCCTAATAGCTAGTGAAGTTGAGCATTGTTTCATATATCTGTTGGCCATTTATATGTCTTCTTGGGAAAAGTGTCTGTTCAGGTCCTCTGCCCTTTTTTAAATTGGCCATTATTTTTTTGTTGCTGAGTTGAATGAGTTCTTTATATATTTTGGATATTAGCCCCTTATCCAGAGGTGTTGTTTGCAAATATCTTCTCCCATTGGATTGGTTGCATCTTTGTTTTCTTGATGGTTTCTTTTGCTGTGCAGATGCTTTTTAGTTTGATAGAGTCCCATTTGTTTATTTTTGCTTTTACTTCCCTTGCTTTGAGGTCAAATTCCTAAATCTACTCTGAACCCAAGGTCTATCTATAAGTTTCTTACCTATGCTTTCTTCTATGCAGTTTATTGTTTCAGGTCTTATGTCTTGGCCTGTGATCCATTTTGAGTTACTTTTGGTATATGGTGACAGATAGCAGTCTAGTTTCATTCTTTTGTTTGTGGCTTTCCAATTTTCCCAGCTCCATTTATTGACGAGACTTTCCTTTTCTCCATTGTATGTTTTGTCCCCTTTGTCAAAAATTATCTGCTGATATATATGTGGGTTTATTTCTGGGTTCTCAGTTCTGTTCCATTGGTTTGTGTGTCTGTTCTGACAATACCATGATATTCTGATTATAGTCGCTTTGTAGTATAAATTGAAGTCAGGGAGTATGATACCTCTGGCCTTGTTCTTTTTTCTCAGGATTACTTTGGCTAATTGGGGTCTTTTGTGATTCCACACAAATCTGATTATTTTTTTTTGTTCTGTTTCTTTAAAAAAATGCCACTGGCATTTTGATGGGGATTGCATTAAATCTGTAAATTGCTTTGGGTAATAAGGCCATTTTAGCTATGTTGATTCTTCCAATCCATGAACACAGAATATCTTTCCATTTCTTTGTGTCTTCTTTAATTTCTTTCAATAATGTCTTATAGTTTTAAGTGCATAGATCCTTCACATTCCTTGTTAAGTTTATTCCTAGTTATTTTATTCTTTTCGGCACAATTGCAAAAGGAGTTTTTTTACATTTCTTTTTCTGAAACTTGATTGTTAGTACATAGGAGCGCAGTGGATTTTTATACATTGATTTTGTATCCTGCAACTTTATACTGTATTTGTTTATTGTTTCTAATAGTTTTTGGTGGAGTCTTTAGGGTTTCCTATATAAAGAATCATGTCATCTACAAAAAATGACAATTTGACTTTTTCGTTCCCAATTTGGATGCCTTTTATTTCTTTCTCTTGCCTGATTACCTCAGCAGCATTTGATATCACTCTGTTATCCTTGAAACAGTTACAAAATGAAATTATTATGAAATTGGTATTTTTGCACTTATGTAAAATTTTAGTTAATACACCATACTCATTTTTTTGTAATAATGATTAACACAGCCAGTTCAAAGCTTAAAAGAAAATACTTGAAGACTTCTGCAAAAATGTCAAACTGTGAAATAATGCTTTTTAGTGAAAGTATGTTGGTTAAGGGGAAACTATTTAATTTTCATTACTGAAACAAATAAAATGCATCCAAAAGTATGACTGTATGATTGACTGTATGACTGAAAGTGTATAAAATAATAGAAAACTTTTTACCTTCGTGTTTGGAGAGTCATGAAATGTCTGATTGTGTGGACTGATGAAAATAAAAATTTAAGTATGCATATCAAGTAGAACAAAAATTGAATGACTCTTCCATAATTCAACTTAGGATATAGTAAACTTTTTTTCATGAAGGGAAATAGTTCAACATTCTAAACATTAGGGCCATAATGCATTAAATTATTATGGATTTATGGAAAAAATATAGAAAAACCTGTGCCTTGAAAAGCTGAAAGAATTTAAGAAATCAAAATTATTAGTTATAATAAAGTGAACACAAAAGTTATTTTTGTAATAATGCTGAACAATGTAGACTTAACTACCATCCTATAATTACAATACACAGATTTTGCATTTGAGTTTGTATGCAGTTTTTCCCTTTAGGCAGTAGGGAACCAATGTGTTTTAGTCTTGCTTTAATGAGAATGTCTTCTCTTTAAAAATCTTGTCCTGTATTTTACTATGATGAGATAAAGTAAACATCGCTGAAGTAGATAGGTGATTAGTTACAAAAAAGAGAAAAGTTAATCCTCTATTTAAAATGACAGTAATCATGCTGTGAGGTATCTTCTATCTCTTGGGCATCTCTTAATTTTAATTATTTTATTTCGATTCTCACTTTCTACTGATCTTTTATTTTCTCCTTGGTTTCAACAAAGCAAGAAAAGAGTTCTGGAATTAAGGAATTACTTTTACAGTGTTGACAGAAATATGCTGGCAAGGGATGAAGAATGTTGAAAGTCTGATGTTTAAAATGTTTTTTCATATACTCAACACTTGATATTTCTCATTTTCTGGGATATGTGTCCATGTTATTCATCTTCTCTCTCTTTTTTTATGTTTCCTCTTTTATTTCCATATTTCTTTGCACTTCAGTATTCACCTCTGAACCTTTAAATAGAACTCCTGTTTGAAGTGTAACACTGCTGTTTAGTTTCCTGAGGAACTGACTTTAAACCTGGTGTTTGTGTAATGTAGACTCTGCTCTTTAGAACACCTCCCAAATAGTATGAAAACCATGAGGTTTTTCTTTATAACTTTTCACTCAGTAATTCCACTTCTAAGAATTTATTCTAAGGAAATTAGCATGTACAGATTTATGGGGACACTATAGGATACAGTTTTGAAAAGACTAGGCTCTCGTATGTAACCTCCCAGACTTGCATCTCAAAGTTTACTAATTCTATGACTTTGTGAATATTGCTTGAAATTCCTGGCTCTCAGTTTTCTCATTTAAAATTGGAAATATGACTAATATCTACCTCAAAGGATTACGGTGAGGAGTAAAGAAGTTGGACATGCAAACCCCTTAGCGTAGAGCCTAGCACATAGGAATATCTCTATACATGTGAGCTGTTGTTAGCTGGGATTACTAGTGTTGTTATGTGATAGATGCGTATGTGTCTAGATGTCTGAGGGGGTCCCCCGTGCTTTATTGATCTTCACTTTCAAATGAAAAAATATATCCAAAAATAAAATATTAATTAAATAAATTGTGCTGCATCTATTCTTGGGTGTAGACATTCAGAATAATGAAGTTAGTGAAGATTTATTAATATGAGAAAATGTTCTCAAATATAAAGTGAAAAAAGCAGAATAAAAAGATGTATGTTTATCTTATAAAGGACAAACACTGGAAAACTGCAAAATAATAGTTTTGTACAGGTGATTTTATTTACTTCTTTATACTTCCATGAATTTAAAAATACCTATAATGAATATTATGTGATATGAATATAATTACAGAAATAATAGACTTGTGTTTGAGAATAGAATGAAAACTTGGGAACTGAAAAAAACTCATGGCCTTTCACTGTCATTTAACATATGAACAACCCAGGATGAAGAGTATCTGCGGCCTGTCAAGAGTCATGGGGTTTGAGCAGCTGTGTTGTTTGGATAGGCATGGTGACATTTGTGCTTTGTAATTCCTGACTACTGGAGGCCTTGTGTATAATACCCAGCAAAATATTTAAAAAAAGATATAATAGAGATGTTAAATTCAAATCAATTTCAAATAGTACCTAATGAACTAAAATTATGGTAGAGCCATTAAAAATGTTTGTCATGGGGCCGGCTGAGTGGTGTGATGGTTAAGAACTCGCTTGGGATGCCAGAGGGCCCTGGTTCAGATCCCACATATGAGGGCCAGTGACACTGCCCTCTACAGCTAAGATGCTGAACAACAGCTCAACCTGGAGCTGGGCTGCCGTGAATCGCCGGCGACGGCGTAGGCTGCAGCCCCTGTGGCAGTGGGTTGCCATGGGCTACCGTGTGTAGCCAGCAGCCAGCGTGAGCGGCCAGCAGCCGCAGTGAGCGGCCGTCCAGAAGCCGGCGACTGATCTGCCTCACCCAGGAAGAGCGCAATGATGGTGCCAACTTGGGCCAGTGAAGCAACATCCTCCACAACTAGATCGAAGAACAAAACGACAGCAACTTGTCTGTTCCCCTTCCCCCAATTCCCCAGCACTGTTCCCATCCCCCCAATTCCCAGTAAAAATCTTTAAAAAAATAAAAATGTTTGTCATGAAACTGACAGGCTACACAGAGCTGCAGCAGCAATGCCTTACGTGCCCTTTCCTCTGCCCTTGGCAGACACAGGCAGCACGTGACTCACGTCTGAAGGTAAGCTGTGTCCACAGCTGATTCAGACATGTGGGGATTTCTGGAGCACTTACAGGTGGGCCACTGACGAGGGATATGTGGGAAGAGGAGGGAGGCTTACCAGCCTGGCTTCAAATAAAGCCTTCCTAATCCGAATGCGGAGGACATTTTAAACAAGGAGCCCTGTGTCTGTCCCTTAGGTTTGTTCTTCTGTACTGCAGGCAGAAAAAACAGGGTGGCGGGGAGAGAGGGGAAAGGGGAGGAGGAGGTGAGGGGAGACAAAGGAGGAAGGAGACGAGGTCATCTTTAAGAAAAGTTCAGCTACCAGACCAGCTAGAACTAAATTTTGGTGGCCGAGAGCAGACCCAGGATGCCATCTTGTCACTTTACGTGAACTTCAGTTAATTATAATGGATTATAATATTATGAACATGGCAGCCAAGAAAAATCTCCACTCCCTGTGTCACCATGACAATTCTGACAAGAGCCAAATAAGGACAGAAATCCCTCCTCCTGATGGGAAACAGTGATAAGTGAGGGCCCACCTAGGAATGCTTATAACAACACCCCTAAAACTTGAATATTTTACGCCCTCATTTTAAGAGTAATAAATTCCTAAGCCTCTTTGTTCTTTGGGGCAGCTGCTGTTCTCTGGGCCCGCCCTCTCTCATCTTCTTGAGAGTGTACTGTCTTTCTTTTAATACATCCACCACTTGCTTGGCTTATTTGGTGCATCCTTGAATTCTTTCCTTTGACAATACCAAGAACCTGTTTTTCGGCCACACTTCTATCCAGCACTGCTCTTACCTCACATGTGTGCGTGTGCACATATACATGCTCTCTAAAGAATTCCGATCTGCTTCCTGGGTAAAACTGTGTTGTCAGCAAGAGCTGAGAGAGCGATTTTCAATAAAAAGATAATCAGGGTGAAAAATGTAACTTAAAAGAGATCGAAAGGTATTCTTAGCACTTTTGTGAGCAATGCAGAATGAATTGCTTCAGAGTTCGGAGGACTCCTGAGAACAAAGCATCACTTTGGCACTTGGAAGCCTCAGGTTCTCTGTGATAGTGCTCTTGGGTGTTGGCAAAGTGCCAGGCGGTAAGGACATGCCAGCAAGCACAGCAGTACTGGACAAGTCGATGAGATGCAGTGCAGTAGGTAAAGTTAGCATTCTTCTCTAGGCCCTGGAAATGAAACAAGGCATTCATGTACCTTGGTCCTGTATAGGTATTGGGGTACATAAAATAAATAAGGTCCCAACCCCTAGCCCTCCCAGAGATAGAATCAAGTGAAGAAGATGGGCATCAAACAAATAAGTACACAAATGATTATTTAAGTCTTAATTTCAATAAGTGCTCAAAAGAGAAGTACAAGGGCTATGATGATTATACAATGAAAAAAACTAATCCAGTTTGGAGGATCAACTGTAGAGACCTTGATGGGAGACATGTCTGCAAGGAGACCAGAGCCAGAAGACAGAACAAAACCACCAAACACTATATTGGTAGATGTGAATGGATTTGATTGTGCATATGTGTGATATTCCCACTATGAATTCAAGGTTCAATGTTGTAATAACAGGAGAGGAAAAAGGCAGTGGAATATGATTATCACTATAGTAATGACTCTTTCATTTAACTTCAAGTTTTTATAGTTGGATACCTTTCCTGTGTGTCCTCAATTGCAAAACATAAGAGGGATATTTGGGACCCAGTAGTGGGAGATCTGTAAGTAGATACAAAATCTTAACCTTAACAAGTAAAAAATATAGGCTGGTAATGTGTCTTAAAACAACTTTGGTAAGTCGTATTGCAGTGACTATGTTCTATTTATTCATATTTTCTTTCATAAATACTAATTTTTTCAGAAATTATAATCAGTAAATATAAACCAACCATAATTCAGATATAGTCATTCTAATTTTTGTCTGTTTTTTCAAGCATGAAATGTTAGAAATAGAAGTGACCTTTGAAACTCAGTCCAACCTTACATTTTGTTGGGAACAGACACCCGGATAGTTAAATGATTTGACTGAATCTACAGAGCAGAGCTAAGACTGCACAAGTCTTGCCTGTCAGACCTTCACTTCTCATTGCTCCATTCCAGAATGCTGTTTGCTTTCCTGCTTATCCTTTATTTTATTCATTGAAGTGTTTGGGGAGCTAATTTTAAATTTTCTAATTTTATCATCCCCTTTATTGTTATTCTTTCCTAAGTCTCATCTTTGCAAAATTATTTTGCATCTTTTTTCACCTTCCAATTTCTTTCTGATTTTATCCATTTCACATTTACTTATATGAATTAGAGAAGGTAAATAAGAAAGACCAGTTAGGAATGAATATTTATTAAATGTATATACGGAGAAACAGCACAAAAAGACTTGAGGGAAGTGAGAAAATATAGAAACTAAAAAGTCCCAATAGTCAACCACGTAAGGACAAGCCTATCTGTATTTCTTATAATCAAAGTGATTACATCTTTTGTTCTACCAAAAATGTTAAAAAGAAATGAAATTATATTTAAAGTGTGAAAATTTAAATATTTCTCAGTAATAACATAAAGTTCATGTAAAAGTCCAAAAATTAAAAGTATTTTATATATGCTTTCAAGAAAGTTATTTCTCTTATATTAAAAGTTATTAATTTCCACTAAATGAAAAAAATTCAATTTTGGTTAATAAACATTGCACTTTAAAATTATTTAAATAAATATTAGAAATAATTTAAAACGGTATTTAAATGTTATTAAATATTTTAATACAATTAAATTATTTTCATTTCTAGTGCTCAATATCCATGTAGTTGCCAATGGCAAAATCGGTGTCAAGACACATGATATGTCTGGATTTATACAAATCTAAGAGAAGTTTAATTCTTTAAGAGAGCAGAATATTCCCCAGGTGCCACATGCAGTGTTGCAGATACCATGCCAATTTGTGAATACTTCCAGAACTACACTTTGGAACTGAAAGATAATTAAGAAAATGACTTAGCACAAGTGTGTAATGAAACACTGTTATGTAAGGAATTTGAATTCATGCTGAGTTAAGTTTTGGGTTTTTTTTCTGTTTGTTTTTTTTTTTTTTCCTCTTACCTAAACACTCTGCTGCTTGGATCCTCCTGGCACTCTGAAATAGCACTACTCAAAAACATTCAGGACATTTGGGAGTAGTTAACTTATTTTGAGGACATAGGACAAGAGATATGGAGAAATGTCTGAACAGTGTTAATCATGAGAGTGAATGTTTAAGCTTTACAGGGCCAGTCTGTTACATGAAGTACAGAAGAAGACTACATGGCAGAAGTATATATGTGTTCTTTAATTGTGTGTGTGTGTGTGTGTGTGGGGGATTGTGTCTAACTGTGTGATCTGTGGGGTCCCCTAGAGCACAGGATTTAGAGCAAGGGATCTTTCTGCTTTAGTCATAGGGTAGCACTGATTTTCTCAAAAAGGAGGTTGACCACTAATGTTAGTTGAATTTATCTAATGGAAGTATGATCATTAACTATAATTTGTGGCATTCTTTTGACTTTTAAAAATGTCAGCAAAAGATATATATTAAAAAGTAATTCACTATTGATAGATCTACATGTATAAACAAATATAAAGATATGTGTATAGTCATGAAAAAATGTCATTAATTAGGATTGGGTTTGGTTATAAATGAGAGAAAAGCCAAAATAACAGTGGCTTAAATAAGATGAAGTTAATTTCTGTCTCACACAAACAAAATCCAGAGGTAAGTGGTGATCCAGGGCTGATTTGGTAGCTGTGCGCCATGAAGTCCCCAAAATTCAAGATCGCCCCACTCACTACCCTGCTGTCCCTAACATGTAGCCCTTGACCTCATGGTCTAAGATAGTGGTATCTGTACTCCAGGGAGCAGGATGAAGGAAACTCTGATAAAGGGAAGAAAAAGAGGGACACCAAGTGAATCTTAAGGAAGTTTTTCAGCATCTGCCACTTGGCACTTTTGTTTAAATCTCATTGGCCAGAATTAGTTATATGGCTGCACCTCCTAATAGCAAGGAAAGCTTTATTCTGGGTGACAAGGAACTCTCCTAGTCTAGAAGCAATGAAAAACAACTATTAAGGGATAATTGTCATTTTGGCCACTTATTTTACATGTGTAGATTATTGGTAAGATGTAGTGCATAACACTACAAAAAAGTTTGTGTCCATAATTCTTTGTCTCTAGTATGTTGATAAAGCCCTTTGCTAGGAACATCTGAAATCTTGTCTCACATATGTTCTATTCTACCTTTACATGGTCACTCCACTATGTATGTACCTACATGTCCATACCAGTTCATTCTGGATCAACCAATTTCTTTATTCAGCACTGATTAATATACTAATTGCAGAGAACTTCTTTTCTATATTGGCACTTGTGGTAGGTTCACTCTTTAAATATCACTACTGCATTTCTATTGTTCTGTTGTATTTCATGCAAGTATCAAAACTTTGGATATATGATACTGCTGATGCCTTATGTATACGACATGCCTGCAAATACTTTCTGGTGGTGTGGTGGCGGAGGTTTTAGAGTACGACTGCCTTTAGGGCATAAAACATAAGGTCTGGTTTGATTATTGACTGAAAGATTTTGCCAGCACTAGGCGTCCTTCACTCTGAGATTAGTTCTCTTAATTCATAAATAAATACTTCCATCCCATAAAGTACAGCTATACCAATTAAGGTTAAAGTTACCGTTCAATTATTCTTTGGATTTTACTACTTGTATTAACAGTTATAGCATTTGTTTATTTAATTATGTTTGGTTATTGGTAAATTTTATGTCTTCTTAGATTCTAAATTAGGTGTTAGAAAAGTGTGTCTAAGAGTGCTTGGCACTTAAAAACTCAAAAATATGTGTTTAAAATTAAATATATATCAATGATTTATACTGCATGTGCATTAAAAACAAAGTAGTTATGATACCATGTGAAAGAAGAAAATGTATTTCAAAAGACACCAGTTTTTATCAAATCAGGAGGAATCAAATTAGGCAATGGGGCTGAAATGCTATAATCATGAACTCTACTTGGTAATAATAGTCAGTCATCTCTTTATTCCAACCCAGACTCAAAATAGTAAAATAATTAAACAAAAGCAGGGAAAGTATAAGTTTCTGACATATATTTTGAGTAAACACTGGAATTTAAAATCAGTAGAGTGTAAAACATCATAATTCCTAAAAATTTTAAGAGAATAATGTAACTAATCATTTTGAGGTAACCTTTGGTGCTTTGGAGTGTCTCAAACAGGTATGATGTCTCTTCTAGCCCGCTGATTCTACTAAAGTTATCCAGAAACATAGCCTCATATTTAGTCCATATCATGCCAGTTTGAGATAGGAAGAAACCCTAAAGGTCTGGGGGATTTGATTTACCAGGTAACAACCTCAGTCAGTTACCAAGATCGTTTTTTCTGTAGAGACTGATACAGATATTTCCACATAGCTATTCTGTTGTCCATTTCATACCCCATCCTATCTGTTGTCTTTGAACTCCTCATCCACGTTCCCTGCACGTACATTTGGCAAAGGTCATCTACTCCTATATGCCTCCAAACATTGAGCTTGCAATAGTTACCATGCATAGTTACATGTATACCATGGATGCATTTTGAGATAGGTCTCTATTTTTTCCTCATTTCCTCAGTTTTTGAAGCCTGGAATTTCTGTTTTTCAGGTACAATGAGTTTATGGTTATATAAATAAGTACATTTAAAAGGCTGTATAAGTTAATTTTAGACTGTGAAATATAAAGATGAGTCAAGGAATTTACACAGTAATAGCTCTTGATTACGCTTTTACTACATAAATTTAGGGAATAAATGGAGTCAAGTGTGGGGGCAACTCATTTTTCCAACTGATATAATATTTTTTTCCAAAAGTAATATTTATTTTTGCTTTTTACTTCCTTGAGAACTTAAAATTGAGATAAACAAATTTTCTCTTCCCAATTTATCTGGACTCAGCATTTCTACAAATTTATTACTTACTCATAGTTGTGGTATAAAAAATAAGTCCTAAAGGTTTTTATTCAATATCAACTCTACTGAAACTATTTTTTTTCATTCTTCTAATTGTATGTATCTTATTTTATAATTAAAACATTGATGTTTGAAATATGAGAAAATCATTATCTTCTCCTTGTTTATAAAAGGTCATTGGAAAAATTATTAATATTCTGCAAATGACAGAAGAGGTAGAAGTTGCTATGAAATGAGTTTTTGATTTTAACAAGAACAGTACATAGAACTGTCTAATCCTCAAGTGGCTTTCAAAGCATTTGTTGATTAACATTAATTTTGAGATCAATATCTACTAGAGGTAGTTGCTGATATATTAGAGAATCTATATTTAATTTTGTATATGTGTGTATTCATTAAAGGCATAGTTTTTTTTTAATTTGATTAATAATATGGTATATATTTAAGACTAAGTGCTTATTATGCTTTAAAGTTTTGTCCATTTTGTTAATGTTAAGTTTAGAGAAGTGTTTGTTATAAGATTTTTAAAATTATGACTTACAGTTTTGCTGGGTTATCTGGTATTCAGTGAAGAAGCTAGAACAAAAGTGGGCTCAATCATCCTTGAAGTCATATGAGTATTAGAATTGTTGTAAAAGCAAAAGTTAATTACAAATGCGATTGATTGATAACAATGTAATATAAAGCAAGTTTGCTGAAAAGATTAGCATTAGACTTCTAGAGACTTATAAAAGAAAGTCCAAGGCATACAACTTATGATCCATGTCAAGATTTATCCAAATCTGTCAGTTTTCTGTTATGCTCTCAAACATTTGAGAAATGAAATTAATTAATTAATTAATTGGTTAATAGCAGAAGAGTGGTACTGTCTTGTTAATTGGTAACAACTTTGAGTAAAGGCTGCCATGTGCAAAAGATAGTGAAGTGTTCACTGCCCCCACTTGGTGATTTGGTTGCACATAATTGCATGGCTATCCTCACCAAGGGGGCCTCTGAATCTTGAATTTTAGACGTGAAAAGAATGGTACTGAAAGAATTACAACCAATCTAAATAAACAGAAACAGAATGTAATGTGTCCAAAGCAAGGAGGTCATTTCAAATAGCTTTATTGGAATCTATAAAGAAAATGTTAGACTCATAGTTTCATTTGGGAAAACATTTTCTCTGATAAGAGGAGAGTTTATTAGCGAAGTTTATCAAATATTTATTTACTCAATGTAATGGAGTTTAAAATGGAGTTGAAAAATCAGATGAAATTTTAAGTCTTTTTTAAGTGAAAACTTTAATCCAGTAAGGTGTATGAATGTGACAAAAGGGTTGCTAGAACAACAAAACAACAAAAAGTGAGGCTAATAGAATGTCTGTAGATGCGGCCGTGAATCTACCATATTTCCTCATGTATAAGATGCACCCTTTTTCAAAAAATTTGGGGTCTAAAAACTGGGTGCGTCTTATACAGTGGTTGTAGATTTTTTACTTGCATTTCCCACTTTTTCGCACTTGTCTTTGCGCTCATTGTTTCGTACTTGTTACTGGTATATTAGGTAACATTTTGCCACGTTCTGCGCAGAAATGGCTCAGAAAAGATTTTTGTACAGTGCTTAATTCAAGTTAAAAGTGATCCAGTTTGCAAAAGTGAATGGAAGTCGTGCTGCTGAACATAAGTTTGGTCCTCCTCCAACTGAGAAAACAATCCGAGACTGGCTATGGGAAGAAGAAACCCTACTGAAAACACAACAGCAGAAGAAAGCCATGAGAGACTATATATGAAGACAGTGATTCGTCATCAGACACAGATGAGTACAAGCTAATGGTTGAGAGTTTTGACAATGATGAGGAGTTGTATGAATTTTATGATGAATAAAACCTGAGTTCAATAACTTTATGTAATACATTTTTTTTTCAAATTTCGAGCCCCAAAATTAAGGTGCATCTTATACATGGGGAAACATGGTAATTCTGAAATTCAAATAGAACTCTACAGGATACATGGAGGGGGGTGGCGGGATTTCTAACTGGAAGACTGCTTTAGGTAGATGCAGCTTTCTTGTCTGTTCTCCACATTTCCCTTTCTCTCCCCTCTCCTTTCTTTCCTCTCCCTGCTTCTGTCTCTTCCCTTCCCTGGGAGTTCTCAACTTCTGACCAAGTGTCTGCTCACTAGTCAACCTGTAGGGCAGTCATTTAATCATTAAGTGTTTACCCGGGTTTTGGAAGTTGGCCTTTTTCTGACCAGGAATGAAAAGGTATATGGCAATTTTCCAAAACAATATGGTTTAAAATTTTTGTTGCAATATCTAAGCTATTTAATTTACTTAATGAAAAGAACATTTTGGCACTTATGGTGACTATTTTTACCTCTTAGTTTCAGTACATATGTGAAAAAAGTGAGTTTCCATATTATCTCCCAGTAAGACACATGCTCCCAAATATTTGGAAGCAAGATTTAAATAACTAGTGATAGAGGACTGTTTCACTAAATTATGGTATATTCATTAGATGAAATATTATAAGAACCCTACCAAAGTGATATCTATGAAGTTTATATAGAAACATGGAAATTGTTTGTTATACTGTTAAGAGAAAAAAACAAAACAAAAAAACCCCCACATTTTTACTAAAATTCTGTTGTCTATGAGATTAGTGGGATGGTGTTAAATAGCAGGGTAATAAAATACCTGATATACTGTGACCAGAGTGTGCTCATTGGTATCACACAGAATATATCTTATAGCTAATCTTGATAAACAATGCAGGAATTCAGTTTCACCTGAGATATAATCTGGAACCAACCACAAGGAAGCAAAGTGAACTCCATCCTGCCCCACAGCCTGGGAAGAGCAGACACATATAGAAACTCAGGCAATGGGTATTTCTAGTGCTAGGCTGGGTAAGAGAAACCATTCCTAGTAATAAATAAGTAGGGGTAGGGATTTTCCGAAGGAAATCGACCTACTTAGGAATATAACTGACTAACAAATATCTATACTTTAAGGATCTTTGTGTAATTGCAGATTTAGAGACAGATCATTTTCTACAAAAAATAACAATACTTTGAATGAGGAAAACAGGATCTCAGAGCACAGTGGAAGGGCAGAATATGGTACGTGCAGAAGAGAAATTTAAGCTGTTTGGAGATATTTCTCTGCCACATTTGTTTCCATTATTTCCTTAGTGAGAAGGAGTTGGAAGTTAATATCAGAATCTCACTCCTGTTCATTGAAAGCTGAAAACTTTTATGTTGGATTAATTATATACTGTTGTCATTCCATTTTTATTGCAACTAATTTTTATTGTCTTTATAAATAACTAAAGAATCTCTGAAAGTGGGGTTCTACATAGTTATCTAGCCCAGATTAGATTTTACCTATCATAGTAGAATTTCTTGTTTTTAATTGATAAAACCATATAATCAGTTCTTCTTAAGATGTTGACTTTCATCTGTCTAGTTGTACAACATAATAGAATTAAAATTAGAGATGAATATGGACATGGCTGCCAGGACGCAAGGGAAAATTATAAATAATTCCATTAGTGGGATGAGGTTTGGGACTGATTTACTGTCCCTTTTATAAGATTTATATTATTGTTCTAATATTTATTCATATATTACTGTGTTTCAGTACAAAGTGAGGAGAATGAATAACAATATCTGTGAAATATTTTTAATTTAGTTACCATAATAACATCTTATTAACATGTCTATTATCAACCGACTTCATAAATTTTAGTTGCTCTTTTCTGTTCTATGGTGTCAGTGCCCTTCAGCCAGAGACCACTAGAAATATACCTGCAGTCGAACAAGTCAGATTTATTACTTATTGCATTGAAGGAGAGCAAACACCATGGGGAATCATGAAGTACCTCAGTAAGAGGTTAGAAAGGACCTATTAAAGGATTTGGACTTGGACAGTTAAGTCATTTTGGAGAGAGTGTAAGGAAGTGGGACATTGTTCTAGATTGGATGCTGTCAGGAAGCTGGGATAATTCTATGATTGGATATAAATCCTATCTATAGTACACTATATAGATAGAAAGCTATACTTTATAAAGAAGCAACAGTCACTCATATTAGCAAGAAAACGGGGATGTGTTTATATTTTGCTGTTAGCAGAGAACAAAACAGACATGTTGTTTTTGTCTTACTTTATAATGACCTCAGAGAAAACTTGACTGAGCCTGGTGTTCTGTGAGATTGCTTATCCAACATGAGAGCAACATGGACTAGCTATGAGCATCAGTCAAGTTCTCAGATATCAGGAGGAGTTGCTTGATTTTTTTTTTTATTTGTTTGCTTGTTTTCTCTCTCAATGGCAATATCGTATTCTAAGGTGTTACCATCATATCTATTTTCATAAGCTTTAATGTTTGTTGGAGAGCTTTGGCTGAATCTGACCAGACTAAGATCCTTGGAAAATAAATTCTAAAAGACAAAATAAGCAAAAGACATATTTATTAGCCAATTATATTTCTAAAGAGTTCGTATTCCCATTGGAAAAATGCCTACTAGTTATTACTGGATTTGGTTTACCTTTCTTGTTTTAGTACAGGAGATATCCTGAGGGTATCTGTTCTGACTCTGTTTTTCTCCAATTGAGCCTCAGTTGGCCTGGGAGGAGTCAGTTGCTATGGATTAGGAATATGCTGAATGTTTCGGCAGCCTGCACCAAGAAGGAAAACATCAATGAAATAAACCAGATAGGAGCAGGAGAAGAATTGTCACTGCAGAAATGCAAAGCCAATCAGGTCAAAGGTCAGGACTTCAGGGAATGGAATTCAATTCCCTGTAAGGAAGCCGGGCTCAGAAATGAGTTGAAATAAGGACCAAGAGTGAGGTGCATGGGAGAAGCTTCCAAGAAGAGACCTTCACCTGAGGAAACTGCCTGTGAGGAACTGTTTGCTCCTTCCTGTTTTGCAGGTGAAGCTCACCTGCTAAAAGTGTCCATGTATTCAGGTTGTCACCTAACCCAAAATATGCAAAGGCGAGAGATAAAAAAAAAATATATATATATATATATATATATATATATATATATATATATATATGTATATGTATATATATATGAGTAATTTTAACAGAAAAAACATAGACCCTATGAAAGATGTTCACATGAAACTGGTATGGTTGATATATGTTATATTCAAAAGACCATTTTGCAAAGCCTCAAAACAAAAAGAAAAGAAGAACTCAGAACCAAAATAGAAGATACGTGAGAGCGAGACTGTGTATGGAGTGCTTTGCCTGTGGCGCCTCTCATCCAGAAATAAAAGCCTGGTTTCTGGCACCAAGCAGCTGACCATCCATCCAGGCTTGATCTTTTTCTACCTGAACTGTTCTCAAGTGGCCTCTTTGCCTCCCCCACTTAGCAACCAGGATGACTTTGCTAAATAAAAACTGGTTGTGTTGCGTCCTAACTTAAACCCTTCAATGACTCTTTAGATTCCTTCTTTTCTGTGGGAAAGCACCTAATTCCTTTCGATGGATATTTCTGAGAGATGTTAGAGGGTGCATTCCATCTGTTTTAAAGTTCTTTGGGCAAATAAGTTAGAAAACACTGATTCAGCCTTGTTAAAGAGGCTTCTTTTCTGTCCCTGAGATTTTGTAGAGCTGTGACTCAAATACAGCACTCAGTATTCACGAGCTCCCTCTTCCCGTGTTACACATATGGAGACCATGAGGACCTGGTGTACTCAATAACGCTGCCTATGAGAGATGTCTCTGAGAAGTCCAGAATCATTTGTGTTGGACATTCATGATCCAGTCCCTGCAGAACTCACCAGCTTCCTTATCCCCAAACCTGTCCATCCACATGTACTTTCTTGTGACTTCTTCAAGCTACCTATTTATTCTGGTCATGCCCTTTATGCCTCCTGTATCTGTCGCCATTTGAGTGCCATTCACTTACTTTGACAGCTGTTTTATTGTATGCCTGCCTCCTTCCCCCAAAGATGAGTTCCTTGAAGGCAGGCTCCTGTCCTGTGTTCCTACTAGATTTCTATCACAGTGCCTGGCACTCAGTAGGTTCCTATTCAGTGTTTTCTGAATGAATTCTTATTTAAATAGAGGGTTTTTTCCTCAAAGGAGCTGCCTTTTGGTTTTGACCTTGCCTGATACTATTGCACAGACAATTGTTTTTCAAAAGAGACAAGGGAAATAAGTTTTTTGGAAAGTATTGTTTTCTCCTTTATTATATTCTAAGCCACTAAGTCATAAGTATTGCAACACTTTATCACAGTTTCACTCCGAAAGTTTATAGTTAGTCATTCTGGTTAAAAATGGCCTCATGGATATGCATCTGCCATAAGAGATTTGCTAGTAAACAAATAAAATGCTGCCAAGAAATATAGCCCCAGGAAGGAACCAAGTTCTATGTATTTTTTTGTTATTGCTATTTGAAAGTTAAACAGTATACTGGTAAACAATGTATAGAATTTTGGAATTTCAAGATTTGAAGGGACTTTAAAGGTCATTTGGCTCGTCTCTTTCTTGAATCCCAATATTTTTGCTACTGAGTGGTTATATATCTTATATTTAGAAATGATAGTTCCATTGGTAAGGAATTAAGCTCAGTCTTTTGTGATAAATCTGACTGGTGTGTGAAATATTTCTACTGACCTGAAAAAAAGAGAAAAAAAATATATGTATATATACATGTAGCTTTACCTATAATTTTAGTGTTGTGCTAAAAAACCTCATGGAAATATTTTCTACTTCTTTGCCACATAACAACTCTTCAAGTAGTTACTATCACTACTTCCCATGAATATTCTCTTCTCTAAAAATAATCAACCCAAATCCTTTTACTCTTCGACATATATCCCCAGTTTAGTAGTCATTGCCTCCTATATGCTCATATTTCAATGATTACATTATTTTGTAACTTTTAAAGAATGGTGAACATAAATGACTCCTAAACTCCATGTATGGCATAATAACTACTCAAAAATTAGAAATACTTTCAGTCTAGATATTATATTCCAATAAGTGGTGTTTTGGGAAAAGGACACTTTTAAGACTGTACTGTACTTTTAAAAGGATACTTTTAAGACTGTCCTGTCATCTAAAACCTCTTCAGTCTTCACGTAATGCATGCTGTTTGCCAGACCATGTGCTCTATTTTATAGTAATGAATTTTGACCTTTCTAACTATATGTGGAATCTTACATTTATTCTTCTAAAATTTATTTTTTGAAACATTTTTTTTCCCCTAGCCTGTTATTATTTTCTGTCATGGCTTATATTAAACATTTACTGAGCATCAAAAATGTGTAAGACCGCATGTTAGGCAGTAAGGATACAAAACCTGATGCCAAAAAATTAGAAGCCTATAAGAGAACACAGACAATAATGTCTCGATAATTATAGGATAACATGGAGACAGCTTTAACCAAGTTACTGGTAAAAATGGTTAACAGACAAGGTTCCTGGGGGCATGCCAGTAATAATTTCCCTCCAGAATTACCTCTCCAATATTCTTTCTCTACATACATGCTTGCATATGTATTTGGAAATGTACATTTTTTCTGTACCTAAGTAGATGGATGCCCTGAGGCCACTGGTTAATTTGGGCTAAATCACAAGGGAATGTTAAGTAGCTAGAGCAAGCCTGGATTAACACAGTAGATGAAATTTTATGTGTAGCTTCCCTATCCAGTCCCTTGTGATTAATTTTAATTATTTTTGCCTAAATTTACAATTATTTTCCTTATGTGTAGCTACCCCATCCAGTCCCTTGTGATTAATTTTGATTCTTCCTGCCTAAATTTACAATTTTCTTCCTATTAACTCGGAAGAAGGGACCCAAATCTCCTTGAAAGTGATGTGTATGTATCATTAAATAACCGTGCTTTGTTATTATTTTTCTAATAGACTGAACATGTCCAGTTCCATGACACTTTCTTCAAACACATTATTTAATGAAACTTTCCATTTTATTTATGACACTAAAATCAATTTTCTATTGGAATGGCAAAGCATAATGTAAATATAATACTTTTAATAAGATCTGATAAATGCCAAATGGAATGGAATGATTATTTTGCTTAGGTAAATATGGCATGTTTCCTTTTGAACAGCCATATTTAGCTAGATTATTTTCTAGAACTTCATCCCTGGAGTTTATTCATTTTTACAATCCTTATTTTCTGCTCCTATCCACTTTCCTACACAACAACCAGGAAGGTGAGGGTGGGGAGATCAGGAAATGACTTACCATTAAACTTTTATTATTTCAATTTAACACTTTTAGAACATTTTTTTTTTTTTTTTTTTTTTTTTTTTTTTTAGCTGAGACATCCTGCCACCTGTTGGCAGCTCAGCTCGGGCTGGGAATTGAACCGCTGTTGCTCAGAGCTCAAACTCTTGAGCAAGCTCTTAACCAACTGAGCCACTCGACCGGCCCTTAGACCAATTCTTTAATGTGTTAAGCTAGTCATATTTTCATAATTTTCTCTTTGCTGGAAGTTAAATGAAAGATTTTGCTAAGTTATATACCATCACCAGAAACCTGAGGAATATGCATGGGATGAATTTTGATTATTCTAAATCAAGAAGAGGGAAAGGTTAGGCTGATTTTATTTATAACAATACACTTAGCATAGTGCAATTCAGGAAGTCCCTAAGACCTCAGGTTTAAGAATTCCAGAAGGAATCACAGAACTAAGAAAAGCTGTTTACTCATGGGTATGGTTTATTGCAACAAAAGAATACAGATTAAAATCAGCAAAGGGAATCAGCAAAGGGATGCATAGGGTAGAAATCAGAAGAGAACAGGTGTGAAGCTTCCACTATTCCTCTCCCAGTGTAGTCATGCTGACAGTGCTTATTTCTCCCACCAATGGTGTTTGATCGTCTGCACAGAATATTGCCAACCAGAGATCACCCAAGCCTTGGAGTCCAGGGTTTTTATTGGGGGTGGCCACATAAGCATGGATGACTGACCACATATCTGACCTTAATCTCTAGCCGCTACAGAGGTCAGGCTCACACTGCACGGCCCAAGGCCAACATCATAAATCACATTGTTAGCACAAAATCCGGTTGGCCCAAGGCCTCCAAGTAAACAAGGACACTCTGGTCAGGCGGAAACTTCCAAGGGATTACATATTACCTTCCAGAAGCCAGTCAAGTGCCAAACCCTATTTTGGGCAGGATTGGCCCTTTATTACACTGTTCAATTCTGAATTTAGTGTGTGGATCATTTGGAAGAGAATAAATGTGCATTAACAACTGAAACTTAGAGACTGATGACATACTTAAACTTGACAAAAAAAAAGTTTGTACACACACACACACACACACACACACACACACACACACACCACACCACCACCACCACCACCACCACCACCACCACCACCACCACCACCACCACCACCACCAGAGAGTCCTTAGAAGGTACTCAACATCATAGGGAGGTAAGAACTGATAGAGTGGATTTGCCATGTGAGACTCAGTGTTCTACTCTCTAAACATGTTTATGGAAAAGATTCAAAGAGCCTTCCTATTGCCACTAAATTGAGGTATATATTCATTCTATTTTTTCACTCATTAATTTATAGCTATTGTATACAATAGTGAGCCAGAAAATATTCCAACACTTGGGATTTATCAGTGAATAAAACAATGGTCCATGCTACTGTGAAACTTGCTTAATTTTCAGTGGTGGTGGAGGGGTGGAAAGACATACTATACACAATAACCAAACATAACAAATGAGTAAATTCATAATATGCCACAAGATGATATGCTAGCTAAAAAGAAAGAAATAAGCCAGGATAAGTAGGATAATAAGTACCAAGTGAGTTTGGTACATTGCAGCATTAAATATTAAATGTGCATCGGTGAGATAAGTACCATAATATTTGAAAAGAATGAAGACAGGGAATGTTGCCATTGAAATACACTCTTTGTTTGGCGGAAATAATGAGACATCAGAATGTCCAATGCCAAATGAAAGCAGTTAACCACCAAAGACAAAAATGGGTAATACAAAAGGCAACGAAGCCAAAGACATCATCAAAAGGTTTTAAAAGGAGGCATCACTAGCAGAGGGCAATTGTTCATGGGGTCACTAAAACTAAAATGAATAGACACCCTTCAAAGATCCTACCTGATCTTTATAACTGAAAAATCTAGTTCTGGCACATAGGGCTTGATAGAGTTAGACAAAAAGGTCATGGCCCCTTGCTCATTTCCAGACATTAGTCAAGAACATAATCACGGCTCCTTTTCATAAAGGAGGAAATGAGAAGGAGAACTCCGTGATAATCTTCCTTTGAATCTTGCCCAAGTATATTTGCAGCCATCTTCTAGGATAGCAGTATAATAGAGAAAGGAAATACCTAGAAGGGACTGTTTATTGGACTCTGAATCTGAGATAACACTAATATCTGGGATCCAGATACCACTGGTGTCCCCCAGTCAGAATGGGAGTTTATAGGGCAGAGTGATCAGATATAAATGAAATTGCACGAAGTCCATGGAACAGTATGATCAGCGAATCAGCAAACTCTTCTGATGTTATTTTCCTAATTTTAAGTGTATGATTGGAGAAGATAAGCTTAATGACTCTCAGAAATTCTACAGTGACTCCCTGTTCCATAGAGAGAAGTCCATTATGGTATGAAGGCTTCAATCAATAGAAAACCTTCCTATAGTGAGTATTAAAGAGTCAATTATTTCCCCATTTCTTTGAAATCCCAATTTTATTCTGTGACAAATTCCCATGTTTACCTGGGCATCCTAGTCCATTCCACTGATACATTTTCATTTGTTTCTGCAGCACTATTATGCTGCTTTAATTATTATAACTAAGTAACATGTTTTGTCTTATGGTAGAGCAAATTTACCCCCCCTCCCCCTGCTTTTTTTTTTTTTTTCCCAAAATTGGCTTGGCTAATCTTATATTTTTTTTATTATTTTAGAATCAGTATTTGTGAAAAAGTTTAATTGGGATTTTAGGATATTGTATGTAGTTTAAACAATAGTTTGGAAAGAACTATCCTTATTTTCTGCTCCTTGAGTTTCTGAAAACTCAACGGTTTTCCCAAACTGTTGAGTTTTCCCATCAGGAGTATAGTAATTATACACCTTTTTAAATTAAATTTACTGAGCTGACTTTGATTAATAAAATTATATAGGTTCGAAGTGTATGATTGTATAATACATCATCTGTATCAACACTTTTTTTTGGGGAGTGCACATCATTTTTGTCGTATGTTTTGGTAGCTGTTAGAAAAGGCTTTCTTCATTATCCTACTCTTTCAGCATCATATAGTAAAAGCTTATATACCTGCATATTGTCAGTTAAAGTGAGTGAGACCAGGCCATGTCATGAGATGGATTCTCAGCTAGAATCTTCTATGTCCCAATTAGGTGTCACCATCTAGGAGTAGCTGGCACTGCTTTGTCTAATTCAATCTCTTGTGCTCAGTGCTTCTGTCCAACTCAGGATTAATGAATGCTACATGTACCAGTAAATTGACTCACCTGGTTTCTGTTATGGTATCTCAGTTAATCATCCTGTGTGTTGCTCCTTGGTCATTTCCTGTTCCCAGGATATGTCTTCAGCATATGCTGTGGAACATTCTTTTGACAAAGCACTCCCTTCTTTATTAATAACTGTCTTTCTTGTTTTTGATGATCCTCTTTAATTGGATCTTACTTAATTTTCTTCCCAAAGGGATTCCTTACCTCCTTTAGCTCACCAAGGTGTTCCAGTTTTGTTTGCTCATGTTGTTATAGAATTTTAAAGTCAATATTTTAAAAAAGTTTTTTATTTACTTTTTAATTTTTATGAATTTGAGAAAGATGAGAAAGGCTGTACTCAGCTTGCCCTTTTGAAACAGAAGTTAAGGTCTCTTTTTCTACATACCTCAAAAGGTTGCAACACTCTGCAACCTAAACAGGGAAAGAATAGTTCACCCTTAACAATTTTAAGATAGCAGTTATTTCTCTTTATAAAAGTAATATGTGGTCAATGTAAAAAATCTTGAAACACATGTCAAAAATCAATAATAATCTTATCACATAAATATTATTATAGTGTTCTTAATATACATATAAAACAAATATGTGTATATCATTATATAAATGTTTTATATATATGTATACATCTATATTTAAATGTGTATCCTTATAAAATATACATATTTATGTCAGTATGTATAAGATATTTTTAATAGTTATATGTCTTATATAAATGCAGTATAATCTCTTTAAACAAATTCTTGTTATAGGAAGAATATTTAAGTATTTCTAGTTTTTTGTAATTATAACTAATATAGCTCTGAATCCCTCTAATCATAAATCTTGATCAAAATTTTGATGAATTCCCTAAGAAAACATTTTAAGTAGCTGTATTACTGGGTTCAAAAGTATTCATACTGTAAGGTTTAATACATGTTATCCATATTGTCCTCAAAAAAGTTTGTACCAATTTGTCCTTACCTCAGTATTATAAGAAAGTGGCGCAGTTTCTAAATATTTTGCCAGCACTAGGTTTTATTATTTTTTGTATTCATTGACAGTATGAAAGGGAAAATGTTTTTTAATTAACACATCTTATTTTCATTTTTTTAAAATTTTGTTGTTTTGTTTGGAGAATTGCCTATTCATCATTTTCCATTTATTTTGGTGATCTTTCTTTTCCAATTGATTTTTAAAAGTCTTTAAAGAATATCAGCCATTCTTTTCACATATTATAAACATTTTTCACAGTTTATGAGGTCAGACAAGTTCGCGAACTTGTTGCAACGATGTAGCTAACCTTTTTTTGATATCAGAGGGATTATTCATTATGAATTTGTACCAACTGGACAAACAGTTAACCAAGTTTGCTGTTTCGAAGTGCTGAAAATACTGCATGAAAAAGTTAGACGACCTGAACTTTTCGCCAACAATTCATGACTCTTGCATCACGACAATGCACTAACTCGCATGGCACTGTCTGTGAGGGAGTTTTTTAGCCAGTAAACAAATAACTGTATTGGAACACCCTCCCTACTCACCTGGTCTGGCCCCCAATGACTTCTTTCTTTACCTGAATATAAAGGAAATATTGAAAGAAAGACATTTTGATGGCATTCAGGAAATCAAGAGTAATAGGATGACAGCTCTGATGGCCATTCCAGAAAGAGTTCCAAAATTGCTTTGAAGGGTGGACTAGGCACTGGCATCGGTGCAAAGCCTCCTAAGAGAAGTACTTCAAAAGTGACCATAATGATATTCAGCAATGAGGATGAGTTCGCGAACTTAATTGTCAGACTTCATATGTATTGACTCTTTATTCACAAAATTTTTTTTCCCCCTAATCTATTGTTCTTTTATAGTTTCCTTCTGTGGAGGCAAAGGAGAAGGGGGAAGACATCATATGGCTCATACAGGAGATAACTTTTTAAAAATTTGCTTGATTGTTTTTCATATTCTAAATTAGTTAAGTGTGTAATAGAATCAGGCAAGATAAATAGAAGATCATACTTCAGATGTCTCAGTCTAAAAAGATCACCTTAGTTTAATCTTTTGGATGTACTAAATCTACGAAAACATATGCTGAATGGATGAGCGGATCAATAGATGGATGGATGGATGGATGGATGGATGGATGGATATAACAATATCCATTATTATTATGTTATATCTGTAGATATAACAATAGAATTTAATCAACATCTTGGTAAAATCTGAGAACAACCATGGGGGAATCTGTGTACACTGCTCAATAGTAATTATCATAATGGACATATCTGCATTGATGTAAGGATATGTAAACAGGGGGAAACATTTTCTGTAGCACAAGTGACTGAAAATTTCATCTGAATCACTGGGTTTATACTCATTAGCCTATAAACATGCTTTAGGAATTCTATCTTCAAAATGTCCTTGCATAACCCCTCTTCCACATCCTTTACGTCAGCAAACATCTCAAAGTGATAATCATTAGCAGTAACTTCATTTCACATACTCTCATTCAAACCTCTGAAATCCAAATCCTGCTCCTACCACTGCTTTTGTCAGTAATGATCTCTGGCAAGGACACCATTGCCACATCCAGCAAAGCATTTCTGTTTTCAATATATTCAAACTTTTAGAAACATTTAAGTTGATCCAAGCAGTTTTCTTCAATCACTTCTCTTAGTCTTATTCTTGACTCTACCTTAAAACAATTGGGATTATTATTGTAATTTAATTAAATTCACATAATAGTTTTAGAGAATTGCAGATTTCTGATTTTTAAATGATAGTTATTTGGTATATTAATGCTTATGATAAATTATAACACTTTAGTCAGGTCCTCATTATTAGAATATTGAAAGCCCAAGTTAGCAAATTGGTTTCTTATTTTGGCAATCTAAGAAAGAAATGTGTAAATTTTGTTTATGTGGAAAAACATGTGGAAAAAGAAGTTATGAGGGGGAAGTAAGGAGGAAGTAGGTAACACTAGTTTCCCTTTCCAAGAAAGCATCAAATAGTTGTTGATATATACTTGTTTTTCCATATCACCTTTCTAATAGTGAAATAATTCTGTTAAGTATAAATTTATGATTATATTATATATTTAAGTAAATGATCAAAATTAGATATCAAGAATTGATTTTTTTTTTAGCTGAACCATCCTGCCACCTGTTGGCAGCTCAGCGGCTGCTCAGCTTGGGCCAGGACTCGAACCGCTGTTGCTCAGAGCTCAAACTCTAAGAATTGATTTTTAAAAAAAAAATAAGAGCAACTAACCCTAATGCTTTGATGCAGGTCTTTATTTTGTCCTTCTCATAGTTTGCTTTTTCATTCAGGTTATTTCCATGTTGATAAGACCGTGAAGAGGCTCATCTATATCCTCTTTCTTTTCTAACAGAAGAATATTGTTTATTTCTCTCAGGGATCCTGTTTGCTTTCTTCTATTTTCTCTTCTCAGTGGAGAATATTTTCACATAAAGAAATAAATCTTTACATCGGTTGTTTTATCATATTCCCTAAGCTTGTTTCTTCCAGTAACAAATTTAGGAGCATGGTTAGATCTTTTTGGAAGCTTGGAGTAACATGTTATACCCTAGTGGTTTTTATAATAAACTAAAAAGGGAAAATCAGAACTCAGTTCTAAGTTTGTGCATATTAGTTGTTGCATTTCGACAATGCCAGTAAGAAATTTGAAATTTGTTTTCCATATTGTTTTAAGCCCCCTTTTTTTTTTTTAGATTTCCTCATTTCCCATCAGCTTTTTCAAGCTCTTCTTCCCTTTTTGTCCTTCAAAGTGTTTTACTCCATGTACCTGCTACGGGGGTAATTTGCATCTCTTTTCAAAACTCTACTTTGCAATCTCCTCCACTCTGCTTCTCTGGTTTGCAGTCCACAGTCAACATATCAGACTCCCATCTCTTTAATTTCAAAATCCCTGCTGCCCAGCTCTCCCTGCATTGTTCAATCACCAAAGTCAGCATGTTTATAATGCAAGTAAAATCATCACATTCCTCACAAATATGTCCCTATTCTTGTGTGCCAGGAACTCATTAATGCCAGCACCATTCTCCTAGTTTTTCGAGCCAGAAAGCTGAGCATCATCCACAACTATTTACTCTTCTATTCCAACATCCAAGAAATTAGAAGTCTTGTCCAATTTACCTTCTTTAATTCTCAAATCTGTCCAGCTTTTTCCACTAGCACAGAGACTACTTGGATTTAAATCAGTATTGTCTCTCACTTAGATTATTGTAATGACATCTAAATTCATCAGACTTTCCTCTAATCTATTGCCTAATCTCTGATTATGTCATTCCCCAATTTAAAACCAATGTGCAACTTTGCACTGCACTTAAAATAAAGCAGTCTCATTGTTAAGGCTCAAGATTTCTTTCATGGTGCCCTCTTAGCTCTTGAGCGTCTTCCCCTTGCTGTCCCTAGCCTCGTATATTGACAAACCATACAGAACCACTTTAAAATTTCCAATATGCTATGTTTTCTTTCTCACCTCTAGGCTTGTCCATGTGCTTCTTTATTCTTAGGACATTCTTCCCCAGTCCCAGTTTGCACTAACTGCTATACATTCTTTAAGTTTCATTTATGCTACTTCCTCCAGAAAACCTTCCATAAAATAACCTCCCAAATCAGCCTGCGTGGGTTCAGTCTAAAGTCTACCATTAATATCATGTGCAAATTAACTTCTCTGTCCTTGGAGTTCTCATCTATGGCATGAAGGAGAGTCTCTCTTAGGGCTGTTTTATTGATTAACCAATATTATACATATGAAGAACTTGCTGCAGAAGTTACAAATCAGTGAATGCTAATTATTTTATTATTTTAATGGTTGTAATTATCTCTTACTTTTTCTGTCTTGTATTCAATCTTAGCAGAGAATCTATCTTATTTGTTATTTATGATTGTATGCCTTCTATGAAAGAGTAGGAGCTCAAAAATATTTGTAGCATATGAATGGATGAACACATGTGGAATGACAGAGGATAAAAGGAGTGGGAAACGTCCCTTCATTTTGCCAATTTTATTGTTTAATTTTTACCATGAAAGCTCCAAGTTCATATCATTAATACAAATTGAGGATGAATTTTATAACTTCAGCCAGATTCAGGATTTTAAAATATTTTCATGCATCTCTGCTTCTGATCTTTGAAATTTGGGATCACCTTTAAATTTTACACATTGGTTTTATGTGTTAGGAAATTATAAAAACTTCTGAACATCGTTCTCCTTTTTGAGTTTATTATGAAACCTTTAAGTCATAAACAGCTAATTCCTCACTTAAAAGCAATTTCCTTGACCACAAATATTGAGGTACATTAGGCAAAATGTACTAGAGTATTGTTTGTTCATACATAGTCAGGGACCCCTTGGGAGTTCCTAGAATCTCCTAAAATTTTGTCTTTTTATTGGGTTATATATCTGCACAAAAAAGAGCTATTACTTTTACCACATTTTCAAAAGCTTTCAGACTTATCCAGTACATAAGAGCCATTAGTGACCTGAGTTGAGGAAAAGACGATCCCTTTTGTTGGTCTGTCCCTTAAGAGACTTTGTGGTTTTGTTGTTGTTTTATTTTGTTTGTTTAAAAATTCTTAATGATTGAAATATTTGTATTTACTGTCTTACATAAGTACAAGCCCCCAAATGTACAACACAGTGACTATAGCTAGCATTGCTATTTGATATATAGGGAAGTTGTTAGAGTAAATCTTGAATTCTCATCACTAAGAGAATTTTTTCCCCTTCTTTCTTTTCTTCTTTCTTTTCTTTTTATTGTATCTGTATGAGAAGATGGATGTTAGCTTAACTTATTTTACAACATATGTAAATCATGCTTTACACCTTAAGCATATACAGTGATGTATGTTAATTATTTCTCAATAAAACTGGAAAAAAATGCTATTGTAAAAAAATTACAATCTGATGAATTTAGAACCAAGAGATGCAATAACAAGAGAATTAATACTCCCTAAAGTTGAGATAATATGACTAGAGAGAAAAGTGAGAATAATGACCGTAAGTAAGATAAATGGAAAGGAAAAGGCAGATTTGAAAAATAACTAAATACAAGTGGAAGTGAAAAATAAAATTCTTAAAATTAAAAAGTTAATGATGGGTTAAAAAGCAAATTATTTCCGATGAAAAGGTATTATAATGAACTAGAATGTAGACCTGAGAAGATCACTCAAAATGCAACATGGAGTGGAATAAGGATGCCAAATATGGAAATAAGAGATATGGATAATACAATAGAATCATAATGTTCAACTTAAGGAGAAGCTAGAAGAAATGGGGAAGAGGCAATGAATGAGAATTTTCCAGAATTAATGGAAGACATTTTTTTTTTTTAAGATTTTTATTGGGGAGTTGGGGGGATGGAAACAGCACTGGGGAATTGGGGGAAGGGGAACAGACAAGTTGCTGTCCTTTTGTTCTTCAGTCTATTTGTGGAGGATGTTGCTTCACTGGCCCAAGTTGGCACCATCATTGTGTGCTTTCCCAGGCGAGGCAGATCAGTTGCCCATTTCTGGAGGGCCGCTCATGGCAGCTACTGGCTACACACGGTAGCCCATGGCAACCCACGGCAGCAGGGGCTGCAGCCCACGCAGGCGACTCACTGGCAGCCCAGCTCCAGGTTGAGCTGTTCAGCATCTTAGCTGTAGAGGGCAGTGTCACTGGCCCTCATATGTGGGATCCGAACCGGGGCCCTCTGGCATCCCAAACCAGTTCTTAACCATCGCGCCACTCGGCTGGCTCATGAAAGACTTTTATATTCAAAATGAAAAAACACACATAATCTGAAGTATGATGAATAAAGAAAAATCCCCAGTTAGACATATAGGCAAATTGTAGGGTTGTAGTGAAATTCTAAACAACACACACAGAAAGGAAATCTTAGAGAATGCAACTTAGTAAGTTAGGCAGTTTCTGCCTCTGTCTCAGGGTGTGTGTGTGTGTGTGTGTGTGTGTGTGTGTGTGTGTGTGTGTGTGTGTGTGTGTGTGTCTATGTGTCTGTATCTGTGCCAGCCGCTCCACTGGCCATAAATAGGAGCTTGAAAAATTTACACAACTTGAAAAATGTAAAATTTGAGAAGCAAACCATGGAAAGTACCCTCAATTTACCATACTATTTTGCACACAAATCCTTTTATTTAAAAATCTCAGATATTATGTATTTGCTTTTAAATATCTTTGAGAAGATATTTACTTTTTAGCAATTTGTCTATCTCAAGGCCTCTGGAATACATTGTCATAGAAGACTTAGATATATTACTGTTAAAAGCGAGCCTTATTTTTATATTTCTCTAAATCTGACCTGACAAAACATATAGATATTTCCTTTTGTCTTGTTTTGATTTTCAAATGATTCAACTCATGCTCAGTTATGAATGGCCCCTTTAGAAATGCTGGTGCTGCTGACTGATTAGTTCCCAGGTCAGCTGGACAGACTGGGTTTCATTTGTGATTGAACATATTTTTGTCAGAATCAAGTAAGAGTTGCCGTAAAATGTTCACTTTTTCAGTTTTTAAAGCTTTGTAAAACAAAAATAAATTATCTGGTCCATTTTGCTTATGAGTTATTTTATTATAAATTAGTAAACACTAATTTAATCTCTTAAAACTCATCAAATTGTTATTATAAAGGTGTCTTTTATAGTCTATTAGGAAGTAATTCTTCATTAGCAAAGGAATAGTATAGCTCACTTCTCTTCTCATGATATATATTGCTTTACTAATTTTGTACACTAATCTTGAAAATGAAATTAAGACTCCATTAGTGCTTTAACCCCCAACAATGTAAACATTAAAATATAAAGTAACCACAAATAACAGGGTGAGGTGCTTCATGGACTGTTCCCCCAGTGAAACAACCATATCTTGTTAAAATTTATCTATCTATCTATCTATCTATCTATCTATCTATCTATCTATCTATCTATCTAGAAAGTGTCCTTAGGAAGTACAGCAAAGGAAGATACATTTATTCAAGGGGATCTATTAAATCTTAGTGAGGACAGTAAGAATCTGTGACATTTGAGCCACAGCCCAGCTCAGTATGATGAAAGCTCCACTCAGATTTGATGGATCCAAGATGTGGTTCCCTCTCTCCTCAGCTCCTAGTCAAGTGAAATAGTATCAACCTAGGAGGGGAAGGCCATCAGGATTTTTCATTCCCTACCTCTCTCACAAGCTTTGTGTTGCAGAAGATCTATTCCAGGCAAGAGCAGCTGAGAGGTCTACCCTGGAACTCTCTTCCTCTGCCCAACCCCATTCATAGAGTGGAAACCTTAACCCAAGTGTGGGAGTGAAAGAGTCCCGGCATCCATCACTGCCGACCTCTCCTGCAGGGTAGAGACTCTAGCCCCGGAGATACAAGCAGAGAAGACCAGATGCTGTTGCCCCACCCAGTCACATTCCTCATAAGGCAGGAGTGTCACTCTGAGTGAAGGAGGCTATAGTCTTTGCCCCTAGCTCTAAGGAAGCGGATTAGAGTTTCCACTCAGGGACTCAGGCAGGCCATAAAGACAGAGAGCTCTGTACGTCTCTGTGAGAGAATTGACTTTACTTCAGAGTATGAGGAAGGTCAAGCCAAAGGGCATTCTTGTGTTAAAGAGAAAACCACAGGCCCAAAATAGCATAATTGTGCTAAAGCCCATGACTTAGACTTAATACCAACTCTTAATAGTTAACACCAAACCTAGACATAATACCTGACTTAACTGCAGTTTTGACCTTCACCAGCAATGTAATCTGAATCACCAGTCTGGAATTTTCTGGTCAACACAGATGAGGTAATCTGCATGAGGAAAAGAGGAAACTGGTAACTCCAGGAGGGTAACACGTTAAACAAGTTCAAGGCACAGAATTAGGAAAAGGCAACTAAAAAGAGCCCCCTGGGGTTAGAACAAACCTCAGAGACTGGCCTGATGCCAAGAAACCCACAGTTAATTGGATTAGAGTATAGAGTGGTTTATGCCCCAGAGCATTGTTGAATACAATGGAGAAATCAAGGGAGGCTACCAGCTGGGTGTGATACCCACAGAGGCAGACAGTTTAATGGAGATCAGGAAAGAGACTGCGAAAGCCCTGCTAGAACCACTGTCACACCGGGTAGCTGTGAACATGAGGAGCAACCTGAGTCTGTGTACTGCGAAGCAGACAGACTTCAATAAAATCAGCCACGTCATGAAAGAAACAAGCAAACATTATGTCCCACAGAGGAGGTGGGGAGGGGAAATCAGTGTCCAGAGTTCCTACAATATATTATCTAAAATGTACAGTTTTCAGGGGAAAAAAAATTGAGACATGCAAATAAACAGAAAAGTGTGACCCATGAAAAACAAGCAACAGAAACTACTTTTGAGAAGACGCATATATCAGATATACCTGACACACGTGAAAGTAGCCACTATAAATGTTTTTAAAAATGAAGAAAACTGTGTTGAAAGAAGAAAAAGGAAGGTGTGATGATAATGTCTCAAAATAGAAAATATTAATAAAAAGATAGATATTATAAAAACAGAATTAAATGTAGAAATTCTAGAGAAGAAAAGTACAATAACTGACATGAAAACATTTTCTCTCTCATCCTGCCTCCCTGCCTGTTTCTCTCTCTATTTGACAAAGGGAATTAAAGTATCATTTCATTTACCTTTGAATTATTCTGCCCAATAATTAGCAATAGTTCAAAAAATTTTTAATTTATTTTTTATTTTTTCAATTTACCTATTTAACTCAAAGTTTACAGTCTGTAAAGTTAACTGAAGCACTATATATGTATTTAAGTAGTGAATATCTGCATATTTATGGTAATTGAAATATCACCTCTTTCTTTAACTAGAAAGAGTAAAAGTGAAATAAATCAGGTGGGTAAGCAGGGGACATTGAAAGTGGGTAATTCAAAAGTACAGACCTTGCATTTATCTTTCTATAAAATAGTTTTTTAGCACATTAAGTACAATATTCTGCTTTCTCCTGCATGTCCTACTGAGAAAATTGTTTCACTCCTCTTCTCATATTGAAAACCTGAGGTTAAGAAATAGTGTTTTACAAAGTCACCTAATCAGTGTTAATGTTAGGAATCAGAAATTTTTGCAATAAACATTATTTTTTAGTGCTTTCTTTAGTAAGAAAGAATGTGCATTTACATTTTAGAAACCAAATTAATCAAACTATTGCCTTTGATATTCAGATTATATTAAATAATATTTCTAGATAAAAATGAATCTTATTAAATGTTTTCAAATTTGCATAATTTTTAAATTTAATGTAAATATAGCCTGATACAATAACATTTCTTACTTTCGTTGTCTCATTTATGTCATAGTATTTGTCAGAGCAGCTAAAAAATTTTTTTAAAAGCATTAAACTTTCAAATATATATATTTGACATCCCAGAATTTAATGGCAATTAATTCTACCCTTTCCTTCTATGAAGAACAGCTATGGTATGAAAAATATATGCAGGCATACATATATTGTATATATGTATATACATATACATATGATTATACAGAATTCTGCAAATGAAAAAGCAGAATAAACAGATCCTTACCTTTTTCTCTCTGTAAGATCTTATTTATAATTAAAGTGGAGACAGTGAAACTTTATCTTAATTACATTTAGCATCCCTTGTTCCTTCACTTTGCGAACAGCTTTTCCATGTGATTATTCTAGTCAGTTTGGAGTGATTGGCATCTCTATTATTTTTAAATCTAGTAAATGATATACTTAGAGATGTGTCATAAGACCTGTAAATTTATTCAAAGCATCGACCCATTTTATATTTGCTCTTTTATGCATGCCTAAAAGTATTTTATAATGGAATAAATTTTTTTATTTTGGTAGTTAGCCCATGACTTTGAAGCCAGATTCAAGCCTGGCCTCAAATTGTGATTCCATCTCCTATTCTTCATGCCTCAGTTTCCTCATCTGTAAAATGGAGATAATAATAGTTCTTATATCATGGAGATATTATGAGAATTGATGTATTAATATTTAAAGTGTTTCAGACAATTATTAGTGTACTGTTTCTTCCTTAAGATATGAGTTCATGCATGATTTTCAAGTATAAATTAGTTTAATTAATATCAGGGTAATTTAAATGGTACACCTGACAGAATATTGAGTCATAAAGAGTGATACTATATATATCTAAGATATCGAAAAGGAACCTTGTGGTTGGAAGGTGTTTTCTTTGTTGATATAAATATTCTCTAATCATTTTCTATCCCATCATGGAGACAAGCTATGTTTCCTAAAGCACTATCTTTCATTTTTTGAAAGCTCTTCAAAATAATTTAGAAAGTTTTTAGTTCATTTTTATTATGCCAGGTTTTAAATCATATAAAGTGTGGAGTGCTATTATTGAGAGAGTAATAAAAAATACTTTTAGTTGATCTATGCTATCACTAATACAAATGTGAAGATAGTGAAATCTGCCTCTTCAGTGAACTAAGCCCCAAAGGATCACAAGGCAATTCCTTCCTAGCGTTTCCCCATGAAATCACTCATACAAAAGGGAAGAACATTATCTGAACACCATTTGAGGAGGGGTGGGGCTGAGAAGGATTCGAGTCATTCACCAATCACACTATATCCAAATTTGTATTAGTACATTTTACATTATTGTATTTTTATGATTGCTATTACTGCTTTAGAGTTGATCATCATGTTCCATCGAACTTTTGTTCCACTGTCAAAAGCAGCCCATATGAGCATATCATTCTGTTGGTAGTGATTATGATGGTCATGATCATGGTTATTTATGCAACATACATTTCTGACTTTTATGGCCCATGCAAATATCTATTATCTATATCTCCTACATAGTCATTCACTCTGATACTGCTCCGTTACACTTTTTATCAATAATGTGCAAGGTGATACAGTTTTCTTAATATCATACTATTGAAAACTGTTTATTTCCTGGGTTTTAAAAAAGAAACATGTATAATATTTACTGCCAACAGAAATGTTTGACCCATTGTTGATAAACAGTTACCATGTATCCTAAGAGACTGCACCACAGAAAATCAACAGGGCTGCCATACATCAAGACACACCTGAACTCAGGGGAAGCTTGGACACAGATGTAGCCTTAGCATCCCTGTTATCTCTAGCTGAAAAAGAGAAAATCTTTAGGTAAAAAAAAAAAATTTTTTTTTTTGAGTATACTATTAAACTAGGTTGAAATAGCTCTCTTTCACAAAACTGAGGTAGTATCAATGCTCACTAGTTTGCAAATTTGATAAAGTGATCAGCTTAAAGTTGATATATTAGATAGAAGATGAATATCATTTTTTTCTAGTCATTTTTCCTTTTTACCTTTTTTATTTTTTTGTAAAAGATATCTTTGCAACCCAATATTTGTGTTGATACTTCACAAAGTCTCATGTCTAGGAAAACTGCATCACTCATTCCTCATTGTATGAATCTACAAAAGAAAGGTTAGAAATGGACAGGCTTATAATCTTATATTAAGACAACTGATCTTCAAAGGATTGTACAAAGTTCTGGATGTTATTCTTCTCAGTTTTACTTAGAAATTCATCACCTGTATCCTGACTATTCTCTATAGATTATGTTTAGTATTTGTTCAGTTTTAATATAAAATATTTCATATAATAAAATTAAAATGGATGACTATGCTGAATTTGGGGAGTGAAGAGAGACCCATCCTGGGGGAAGGGCTCTGAGGAGCCAGGAGAATTCTGAGGATCTGGCACCCCTCTCCCCTTTGAGAAGCATCTACCCTGAAAAAGTGTGATGATCTGTGCCCAGGACATTGGGGTAGTGACAAAGACTTAAGCATCAGGAAGAAGCAGTTGTTATTCAGACATTTAATTCAATGATGAGATAGCATTGGCAGGAAGGACATAGAGGGAGACCCCAGCTTTCTGTAAGGGATTTAGGGATGATTTCTCTGAGGACCTATGGAGATGAGAATGTCAGTGCCCTGGAGCCCTGGACTTACCGGTAAATATCTCAGAGAAAGAGACTCGCTCTTTCATTGAGAGGGAGGGAAAGTATAGGTAGTGCCATGGAAAAGTCAAAGGCTATTTGGGTGAGGAAGGATCTGTTATGTTTAGCAGATTGTGCTCCATTGGTTTTAAAGTAGGTAAGAGTAGATTTCATGTGTCTGGATGGTATTGATTATCTGACTGAGCAGTAGACTTAGAAGGTCAGTCTGGTTTTAGTGGTAATCTGATTCTGGAGAAGTCTTCCCCAGTTTGTTCACTAAATATGATGACGATATCATTACCCAGAAGAAGGCAAGTTCCTTTATATATGAAAGAAGACATACGTCTTAAATGCTATGTGTAGCTAGGCCAGGATTGTACATGGAGTAAATGCATTACAAACATAGAACCCCCGTATATAAAAGGCCAAGAAGTCTTAAGTCTATTGTGCAACAGAACACAGCCTGCTGCATAAAGTTCAATGGGAAAAACATAATATAGAAAAAAATGGTTACTCATTTTTAAAATTATTACCAGCTTCACTTTTTTTTTTTTTTAAGATTTTTATTGGGAAATTGGGGGGATGGGAACAGTGCTGGGGAATTGGGGGAAAGGGAACAGACAAGTTGCTGTCGTTTTGTTCTTCAGTCTAGTTGTGGAGGATGTTGCTTCACTGGCCCAAGTTGGCACCATCATTGTGCTCTTCCCTGGTGAGACACATCAGTCGCCGGCTTCTGGCTGCTCGCCGCTCACGCTGGCTGCTGGCTACACACAGTAGCCCATGGCGACCCACTACAGCAAGGGCTGCAGCCTACGCCGTTGCCGGCGACTCACGGCAGCCCAGCTCCAGGTTGAGCTGTTGTTCAGCATCTTAGCTGTGGAGGGCAGTGTCACTGGCCCTCATATGTGGGATCTGAACCGGGGATCTCTGGCGTCCCAAGCCAGCTCTTAACCATCGCGCCACTCGGCCGGCCCCCAGCTTCACTTTTAAGAAGCTATGATTTCTTAAACTTTAGCTATCAAAAATGAGCTACTCACCCAGGTGTAAAGAATTTCATTGTCTAAAACCCTCCAGTGAGCATATTCTTCACAGTTCATGTGTGCCTGATCACTGATAACCTGATTTAATCAGTCTCCACAGAAACACGAGAGTGCAATATCCACAATTATGTAAGACTTCATGTGATGATTATTTATTAAGTGTTTTAATATTCTATTTTAAATGTTGCTTGGATAGCTTTGATGAAATGTGCACTATATTAGCATTCTAAAAGGTGTGTAGCTGCAAGGATGGAAACTGCAGTGTTTGCGATAGAGAGTTTGGTTAAAATGGCCAGGGACAGATGAGCCCTCCAGCTTCGCTAAGTAATGTCCTACAGATCCTATTTGAGCTTCTTCTTTTGATGTGCTCAGGAATTCTTACGATTCTAATGTAATGATTTTATAAAGTCTGTGAAATTTTTTCCTCAGAATATGTGCTGAATGTTTCAAAACAATACTGAACTGTCATCAAAGGAAATTGTGTTAGATGAGAAAGCTGAGGAATTGGTTCAAATAAGAGGCACTGTCACATTTCAAAAGGTGCTATAAAAAAATTGATAGCTGATATTTCAAAGCTAGGACATAATTGCATTATTATCAGAAATTTAGGGTCTATGTCTATGAATCAGATAAAGGAAAAGTTTGGTGAAACTTTTGAGTCTCCTGTTCCTGTGGAGAGGAGAGTCCATATGGATTTCATTATTCAACAGTATTTGGATTGTAGGTAACACCCCCTCACTGTTCTATAATTGTCGAAATGTCTGAAAAAAGTGGAGGAAATGCTGACTTTTCAGAATCATAAAAGAATCTTCACTTTAGCAAAGTAATACAAGAAATTAGCTGTGTTTTTGGGCTAAGTCAGTTTTCTGAAATCTTCTATTCATCCCCTTTCCAATTGATAATGAATAGAGTACAGGTAAGTAATCAATCAAACAATATTTATAGAACAGATACAGTATTGATAGTATTATGTCAAGTGGTATGGGAAATATAAACAGGCAAAAATCTAGTTCCCTCCAAGGAGCTTACCAACATATTATAAATTAACTTATAAGTACATGACTTTTCACTATTTTATTGAATGGCATTAACTGCATAGAGCATTAATAAGAAAGAACTTTATCTTCCTCCTGCTATGACCTTCAAACATGCTATCAGATTTCCTTTTTTTCAGTTTTGATGACTCTTTATGGTCACTTGAAATTTTCATTTTCAAGCAATAAAGTCTGTTTGCCCTAACAAACAGTGATCGTGTAGTTTCTCCAGTTGCCAACATTGTGGACTATTCTAAGTAAGCTCTTTCTTTGTTTATGCCTCCAATTCCTGAGAACACATGTGGCTTCCTTCTAAGAATTTTTTCATGCTCAATTCCAGTAACAGCATAGGCCTGACATTTGAATATCTACAGGTTAGCAAACAGCTAAGATAGAAGGCATCTATCTTTCCAATCTTTGGATCCCCCTCCAACTTGGATTAATTGGTAAGAAAGCCCACAACTCTCTAGTCCTACGAAGTTCATTCAAAGCCTCCATAATAAACCTCTAGTCTTCTCTTACAAAGAGTAGTTATAGGTGAAAGAAATGGTCAAAGGTCTGCCTGGGTTTCCTTTTAGTAAATCCCCATGGATATATCTAAGTTCTCTATTTAGAATTTAGGATATTTATTTTCATTGTCCTTAGCTTTGAGGGTTTGGCTACAATTCTGGGATAACAGAGATTGCTCCTCTGTATATCCTATTAAAATATTGGGTCTTCGGAAAAGTCATGATACATATTTGTGACAGATGGCACTAATTCATTTTTGGAAGTATTAGCATCATTTGCACCTATGTCATTGCTATGTCATTTGACAGCTGACAGCTATAGCTTCATTCTAAATAAAATTGAGCAATTTGTTTGAGCTTTGGAGATTTTACAAGTTGAAGATAGAAGACGAAACTGTGCGTTTTTGCCATATTTTACTGTTTTACTTCCATAAAGGGGAGAACGTGCATCAAGCTTGTGAAAAGTTACATAAATTTTATGGTGACAATGCTCTACAAGAATGTCAGTGCCAATGATGGTTCATGAAATTCTGTGCTGGTGATTTTGATCTCAACGACACTCCTCAGTCAGGTTGATGATGACAAAATAAAGGCATTGATCAAGTCAAATCCACGTTACATGACACGAGAGATTGCAGGAACATTGAACATCCATCATTCAAGCATTCACGACCACCTAAAGAAGCTGGGATATGTAAGCAAGGTCAATATTTGGGTTCCTCATGAACTCAAAGAAGTTCATTTGACAGGTGTATAAACATCTGCAATATGCTCATTTAACGTGAGGAAAACGATCCGTTTTTGAAGTGACTGATAACTGGTGATGAGAAGTGGTTTGTTTACAACAATGTGGTGCGCAAACAGTCTTGGTTCCAACCTGATAATTCACCTCAAACGACATCGAAAGGAGACATTAATCAGAGGAAGACTGTGCTCTCAGCATGGTGAAATTTTAAAGGTGTCATGTTTTTTGAGCTCCTACCAAGGAACCAAACAATCAATTCAAATGTGTACTGTCAGCAGTTGGACAGTTTGAATGAATCCATCATTCAGAAACATCCAGAACTTGTTAATTGTAAAGGAGTTGTATTCCTTCCCGACAATGGGAGACCACACACAAATTTGATCACCCATCAAAAATTATAGGAGCTTGGAGGGATGTGTTGCCACACCCACCATACTCATCTGACCTTGCGCCGTCAGACTTCCACTTGTTTTGCTCTCTTCAAAACTCCTTGTATGATATAACGTTCAATTCAGATGAGGCTGTAAATAAGCACCTTGTTCAGTTTTTCGCAAATAAAGACAGGTCCTATTATGAACGAGGAATTATTAAGCTCACTGAAAGATGGCAAAAAATTATCAAACAAAATGTGCAATGTATCATTGATTGATCTTTATTCTTTATATAAATAAATGACCTTTGAAAAACATATACAAAATACATCATGACTTTTCCAAAGACTCAATAAATGTAGGTGAACAAAGGGTCTAGCTTCCTTAAGCTACACAATAGCAGCTGATTTACTTCAAAGCTTAATGAAGCAGAAGTCTCTGGGCACCTCATTTACCTTCAAGGTCCTGTGCCTCATTTTGTACTTATTATTTTGTATTCTTTCCCTTTAAGTGCTCCCTCCCAAGTGTATAAGCTTCAGGCCCCACAAAACTTAGATTTACTCTGGAGAGTATGTGATTAGTTGGCGGCCATTAAGTTTTCAAACTTGAGTGGTGGTGAAGTCACTAGCTGGAGCTTCCTGGGAAGGCTTTATAGAGAAGGACTTTAAAGACTTTTCATGTTATTAATGGAGAAAAACAGCTGTTTGGACGTATAAGGGAAACCTTATTAAAGGAGTTAGCCTCTTCTACAGATCCTATATAGACTCAGAATTTTAGAGGACTTACAAGTAGCAGAATATCTAAAGAAAAACCTATTGCTGCACAATCACCAATATAATCTTTATATGAGATCAGTGGTTTGCTTTTAGAATAGGACTTAACTGTCTATTTTCATGAGTATTGCAGCACTATATATTCTACCTCTCACTTCAAATTATTCGGGCATTTTATTTGATCCTTAATCATAAATGTTATGTTAGTTTTTTGCAGTGCATAGAAACCAAGAGATCCCTTTTCTATAGTAAATTTAATCTTAATTTTATATGCATCGAATATCTGTGAATTTTTCCACATGTATTTTTTGATGAAACTCAACCTTTGATCTCATAGATATCATACTACCGTCTTCCTTTTAAATTTTCCTTCTAATTCTTTCCATTGTTCAATTTCTATTTTACTGTTCTAGTTTTATCTTTCGATAGAAGTTCAGAAACACAGTGAAAACTTAAAAACATTTTGGTCTTGACATTACGTTTGCATGCCTTCCTCCTTAGACATTACTATTTGCTTTACTAATGTTCTTCAGGTAACTTTCAATTTGCTTTGAAATACTTCCCTTTCATATCAAACATTTCTTCCTATCAAAAATAATACTTTGCTACTCTATTTGATTCTTCTGTGTTTGTGAACTACTGTTGTCTCAGTAAAAGCTGAGCCAAATGGGGCTCTTTAGCACACTTTGCCACAGGGATATCAAAGCCTTACAATCACGAAATGGCCAATCCTACAGCCACAGGCTCTCATTGCACTGAACTCACCCAGCATCCTACTGAAGAAAATAAGACAGGCTGCTCCTTAAATGCACAAACTATACAGCTTTTCACTGTCTCCTAAATACACTACTCTCTGTACCCATCAAGGAAATACTGCTTCTGTCTGCTTTTCCTCTCCATTACTTTCAAAAATGTCTTGACCGCTTATGTCCTAGAAACATGACAAGAGATGAATTTAGAGTCTGGAGGAAGCCAGGACAATAAGAAATATGTAGATAGGTGGAGTTTCAAAAGAAAGACTCAGACAGCTGCTCTTCTGGGCCTGCCCACCTTCATGCCTTCTTGATAGTATACTACACTAAACCTTTCTTTTAATGAATCCACTGCTTGCTTGGGGAACAAATATATATATAAGAATTAAAAAAATAATAAGTAAAAAAAATTTAAAGAAGACTTTCATAATCATCATTAAAACAGTATAATTCTAATAGCATCTTTGGAGAACCAGTTGAAGCTCATATAAACAGGTTTTTCATGGAAAGGTGGTTTGTTCATTGATTCATGTTCATTCAAACAATGAAATATTTTTTGTTTTTTCTGAAAAACTTCTACAACTCATGTTTTGTTTTTTGTTTTTAAAGGTTTTATTGGGAAATTGGGGGAGGGGAACAGACAAGTTGCTATCCTTTTGTTCTTCAGTCTAGTTGTGGAGGACATCGCTTCACTGGCCCATGTTGATATTGTAATCATTGCACTCTTCCTGGGTGAGGCAGATCGGTTGCTGGCTGCAGGCCGCTCATGCTGGCTGCCAGCCACTCATGGTAGCTTTACGGCAGCCCACTGCAGCCCCACTGCAGCCTACACCGTCGCCGGTGACTCACAGCAGCCCAGCTCCAGTCTGAGCTGTTGTTCACCATCTTAGCAGTAGAGGCCACAGCATCACTGGCCCTAATGTGGGATCTGAACCAGGGCCCTGCTGCTCAGAGCTGGCTTCCCAAGCCAGCTGTTAACCAACATGCCACTCAGCCGGCCTTACACATCATGTTTTAATAGAGCAAATCTATCTATCTATCATCTATCTATCTATCTATCTATCTATCTATCTTATAGATATAGATACATATACATGCATAAATACATGCATATGTGTATGTATGAGGTCTGACAAGTTTGCAAACTCATCCTGAAAAAAGTGCTACATATCTCATTGCTGAATAGCACTGCATTCACTTTTGAAGTACTCCCCGTGGGAAGCTATGCACCAATGCCAGTGCCTAGTCCACCCTTCAAAGCAATTTTGGAACTCTTTTTCTGGAATGGATATCAGAGCTGTCATCATATTACCCTTGATGTCCTAAATGTCATCAAAATATCTTCCTTTAAATATTTCCTTTATCTTAGGGTAAAGAAAGAAGTCATTGGGGGCCAGGTCAGGTGAGTAGGGAGGGTGTTCCAATACAGTTATTTGTTTACTGGCTAAAAACTCCCTCACAGACAGTGCCGTGTGAGCTGGTGCATTGTTGTGATGCAAGAGCCATGAATTGTTGTTGAAAATCTCAGGTCATCTAACTGTTTCACACAGCCTTTCCAGCACTTCCAAATGGTAAACTTGGTTAACTGTTTGTCCATTTGGCACAAATTCATAATGAATAATTTCTCTGATATCAAAAACGGTCAGCAACATCGTTTCAACTCTTGATTTGGACTGAGAGAACTTTATTGGTTGTGGAGAATTGACTAATTTCCATTGTGCACGTTGATGCTTTGTTTCAGGGTCATATTGGTACACCCATGTTTCATCACCAGTGATAAAATGTCATCTTGCCTCTCTAAAAGGTCTTGGCAAACTTTGATTCTCCTTTGCTTTTATGCATTGGTGAGCTCCTTCCGGACCATTTTGGACACACCTTTCTCATGCCAAGATTTTCAGTTAAGATTTTCCTAACTGTTTCTCTATTGATGTTAACTTGGCCTGCTATGCTTCTCACAGTCAACCAATGATTTTGTCGCACAATTCGATGAATTTTTGCAATGTTTTTGTCAGTTCTGCTTTCTACTGGCTGCCCTGACCTCCCTTCATCAGTAACATGTTCTCTCACCTCAGAAAAACGTTTAATCCATTTGTACACTGCCATTTTCTTCATGGCATTATACCCATAAACTTGGACTAACATGTCCCTGATTTCATTTCCACTCTTGTCAAGTTTAACAAGAAATTTAGTGTTTCTTCATTGCTCTAATTTAAGCTCAGGCATTCTCCTGACAGCACACAAAAACATGCAACAATAATGAATGCCACTCAACAAGACACCAACACATGTCAACATAAACACAGCTGTTAGACACTGATATACCAAGGTTCTGAAATCTTACCGAGCTGTTTGTACAGTGCTGTCAATTTAAGAGCACGGTGGCAAGTTTGTGATCTGAATTGTTAGACCTCATATATACTGGTAACAATACAATAGGGTACTTATACATTAAATGAGACACTTTATTTTTTTTCTCTCAGATTAAAAACTAAAAACAAAACAAACTGAAAATCCTTTTATGTAATTTCAAGGAACAGACTCATTCAGAAGTTTGGTATTCACTTATCTAGGAATGTGTTTCATGACACCCTTATGAAGATCTGCAGATATAAAATATATATTCCCCTTTTTCTGTACAAGGGGGAAGTACTGAAAGCTGATGCACAGTTTTTATTCTTTTTAAATTAAGGTTTGAATATTTTTTTTCTCTCTCTACCACCCCTAACTCTCCATCTCTGGCAACCACCAATCTGTTCTGTGTATCTGTGAGCTTGTTTCTTTTATTTTCGATTTCATATATAGAGTGGTGGGGGGAAGAAAAAAAAAAGAGTGATCATATGGTATTTTTCTCTCGCTGTCTGACTTATTCACTTAGCATATGCCCTCAAGGTTCATCCATGTTGTTAAAAATGGCAACATTTCATTCTTTTTTTATGGCTGAATAGTATTCCATTTATATACATATTTATGTAATGTGTATATGTATATATATGTCTGTGTATATACCATATTTTGCCATGTTTAATGTGCACCCACGTTTTTGAGAAGAATGTATATTCTGATGGAATCTTCTTTATAGATCTGTTAAGTCCCTTTGGTCTAATGTGTCATTTAAAGCTGATGTTTTCTTATTAATTTTCTTTCTTTATGATTTATCCATTGATGTACGTGGGGTATTAAATTTCCCTACTCTTATTGTATTGCTGTTAATGCATTTTGTTAGATCTGTTAATATTTGCTGTATAAATTTAGGTGCTCCTATGTTGTGCATCTTTATGCATAAATATTCACAAATTGTATATCCTCTTATTGGGTTGACCCCTTTATCATTATGGAATACCCATCTTTGTCTCATATTACTATCTTTGTTTTAAAGTCCATTTTGTCTGATATAAATATTTCTATTCCTGCTTTCTTTTGGCTTTCATTTACATGGAATATCTTTTTCCAGGCCCCCAGTTTCAGACTGCGTGTGTCCTTCCATTTAAAGTGAGTCTCTTGGGCCGGCCGAGTGGCGCAATGGTTAAGAACTGGCTTGGGACGTCAGAGGGCCCTGGTTCAGATCCCACATATGAGGGCCAGTGACACTGCCCTCTACAGCTAAGATGATGAACAACAGCTCAACCTGAAGCTGGGCTGCCCTGAGTCGCCTGCGACAGCATAGGCTGCAGCCCCTGTGGCAGTGGGTTGCCATGGGCTACCGTATGTAGCCAGCAGCCAGCGTGAGCGGCCAGCAGCCGCAGTGAGCGGCCGTCCAGAAGCCGGCAACTGATCTGCCTCGCCAGGGAAGGGCGCAATGATGGTGCCAACTTGGGCCAGTGAAGCAACGTCCTCCACAACTAGACTGAAGAACAAAACGACAGCAACTTGTCTGTTTCCCTTCCCCGAGTTCCCCAGCACTGTTCCCTTCCCCCCAATACCCCAATAAAAATCTTAAAAAAATAAATAAATAAAATAAAGTGAGTCTCTTATAGCAGTATATAGATGAATCTTGCTTTTTATTCATTCAGCCACTCTGTGTCTTTCGGTTGGATAATTTAGTCCATTTACATTTAAAGTAATTATTGATTGGTTTTTACTTATTGCCTTTTTGTTAATTGTTTACTGCTTCTTTTATAGTTCTCTATTCTTATTCTTTTTCTCTTTATAGTTCTCTTTCTTATTCTCTTGCTCACTTCCTTGTGGTTTGATGACTTTTTTTAGTAGTATGCTTATATGCCTTTCTCTTTATATTTGTGTATTTATTATAGCTTTTGGTTTGTGGTTACAGTGAGGTTTACATATAACAACTTATATCTATAGTAGTCTATTTTAAATTAAAACATTTTTTATCCCATTCTAAAACTCAGCATTTTATGGTTTTGATGTCATATTTTATGTCTTTATATCTTGTGTACTTTTTAACTTTTATAATCATAGTTAATTTTATTACTTTTGTCTTTATACTTCATAGAAACTTTATAAGTGATTAATCCACTATATCTACCTTTCTAGTGAGATTTACTTATTTTTTTGTTTCCTTATTATTAATTACCACCTTTGTCAGCTTAAAGAAATTCCTTTAACATATCTTGTATTCTGTTTACTTTTGATGAATTTACTAGTGATGAATTTCTTTAGCTATTTCTTTGTCTGGAAAAATCTTTATCTCTCCTTCACTTCTGAATGATAACTTTGCAGAGTAGAGTGTTAAGGTGTTTTTTCTAGCATTTTAAATATATTGGGCCACTCCCTTCTGGCCTGCAAAATTTCTGCTGAAAAATATGCTGATAGTCTTATGGGTATTCCCTTGAATATAAGAAGTTGTTTTTCTCTTGCTTCTTTTAATATTGTCTCCTTGCCTTTAATTTTGATATTTTAATTGTAATATATCTTTGTGTGGGTCGCTTTGGGTTTCTCTTATTGGAACTCTTGGGCTTCCTTGATCTGGATGTCTGTTTTTTACCCCAGATTAGGGACTTTTGCAGCCATTATATCTTCAAACAATACTTTTGTTCCTTTTTCTCTCTATTCACTTTCTGGGAGCCCTGTGATGCTAATGCTAGTCCATTTGATGTTGTCCCATAAGTCCCTTAAGCTATCTCACTTTTTTCATTTTTTTTTAATGATGCTCTGATTGAGTGAGTTCCACTACCTTGTTTGGAGTTGACTATTTCTTTTGCTTCATCTAGTCTGCTGTTGAACCCCTCTAGTGTATTTTCAGTTCAGTTACCATATTCTTCAGCTGTGTGACTTTTATTTGGTACTTTCTTATATTTTGCATCTCTGTTCAAATTTTCACTGTATTTATTCATTGTTGTCCTCGGTTTGGTGAACATTTTTATGACCAATACTTTGAACACTTTATCAGGTAAATTACTTATCTATGTTCCACTAAGGTTTTTTTCCTGAGGTTTTATCTTGTTCTTCCATTTGGAGCATATTTGTTTGTTTCTTCATTTTGCTTGTTTCTCTGTTAGTTTCTATACAATAAATGAAATATCCATCTCTTCCAGCCTTGAAGGAGTGGCCTCATTCATTCAATGCAGACCCTTCTCTTTCTGTTCTCTCAAACCTGTGTGCTTTTCCAAGCATCTTATTATATTTTTAATAGCTTACAGTATTTGAGGATGTGTCAAGACCTGTCACTATCCCAAAGGGGAGAGCCTTAGCACTTACATTCTGACTGTTTGGAAGCCAGACCCTCATGCATCAGCTTTTTAAAGTATACAAGTATATATAGTCCTGTGGGGCTGCTAGCATAAGCCCCACTGGCCAGGTGATCTTTTGGTGCCCTGGGCAGCAGTTACCAAAATTGAGCCTCCAGATGAATTTATAAGTTATTTTCTGGGAGATATCAGTGAGCTGGAGCAACACAGAGGGAGCGTTCCAAGATAGTATCCACAGCCTATGTTCCTTGAGAGCATCTTCACAGTCTGGTAGATATGTGCCAATCCTGAAGCCTTCCTTTTAGGCTGAAACTCCAGGACAAGCAAAGAGTTCTTCTTTATGGAAAGACTAGAAGATGTGCCTCCATCTTCTGTATGTGCAATGCCCTGGGGTTGCAGCCTGACAGGAACTGTCTCTTGGATTGCCACAGTCCCATGGGACCCCGGAATGCAAGCTCTCCTAGCCACAGGACCAAGCAATCAAGAGGCATCCCCTGGGTGGCACTTGCAAAAACCGGGGTAGCACGTATAAAAGCCAGATCATCAGCCATATATAAAGCTCTCCTCCAGGAGAGACTGGTGCTCTGCAGCATGGCAGAGGGAGAGCAGAGATAATACCCACTCTCTGGGGTTCCTGGAAAGAATTACAGCCAGCCCCTAGATGCCTGTTTAATTAGAAGCCTGCCCCTCAGACCACAGCCATGATGACTGTCAATAAGCCTCCTTCATAGAAAGACCAAGCTTCTGGGTCTGTTGCCTCTTCCTGTACCTGGGGTGGTCGTGGCGGTGGTAATTGTCTAAGAACTCTTTTTTTTTTTCATTAGTTACAGTCCTGCTGGACCCATGAGGACACACCCCACTGGCTGCCAGAGCCAGGTGATGGAGGTGTTCCCTTGCAGCAACTGCACAAATTGGGGTGCCAGCTGCCTTCTGGGTAATGCCAGTTATTATGGTTTCATGGGACCAGGAACGCGAGCTGCCCTGGCCTCCAGAGCCAGGCAGTCAAGAGGTGTCCCCTTGGTGCAAACATTGGGGCACCAGATGCATCGGAAGGTTCCCTTCCAATAGATGCTGGTTCTTTGGAGTACAGCAAAGGGAAAGTGTGAAGATGGTACCCACCAGTCTCCATCCTGGATAGTGTTCCAGCAGACTCCTAGATGTATGTGTTAAATTAGATGCCTGCCCCTCAGGCCAGTGCTTTAACATACAAGTAAGGCTCCTTCACTTTAAGTTTGAGCACAGTCAGCTGCCTCTGAGATGAGCCCTGGGGTGGGTAAATCTCAGCACACGGTCCTTTAAGAGCTGTCTCTTTGAATGCTACAATCTTGTGGATCTTGGGACTTGAGCTCCGTTGATTTCCAAAGTTAGGTGTTTTGTGGGTTCATCTCTTAGGTATAGTTCCTAAAAGTTGAGGTAGCTGATGTGGGGTTTAAACCTTTCTTTCCTTAGGGAGAAGCTCCAAGGTTTTGAGTTTTCTCCTGGTTGTGGCTTGCCGCACCAGGGGTGGGGTTTATGGCAAGATTGTGTCCCAGCCTCTCCTGCCTGCTTCAGTGTGGTTTTCTTCTTGTTTTCCTCCTGTGTAGTCATCACTCTGCCAACTGTTAGGTTTTTTTTAAAAGAAATTGTTCTACATGTAGCTGTAGACTCAGTGTTTCCATAGGAAGAGGTGAACTCAGGATCTTTCTATGTTGCCATCTTGAACCACAAGTTTTTTGAGTGAGCAAAATACTTCCCTTATTCTAAGATACATTCACCTTTTGTAAACTTTATTTTATTGTCTCACATCTGAAAAGTATATCCAGTATCTGAAGGCTGATGCCAAACCCATATCAAAGCAAAGATAATGAAAGTGATATTGCTTTTGAAAAGCACATAAGCAAGAGCAGCACCTTTGGTGAACTAATTCTGAAATCTAATGTCACATTTTAATTTTGTGTCTACTCCTACTTCAACTCATACAGTCACAGTGTATTTTGAAATTCTTAGAGTTATTCTTCATAGAAAATATCTAAAAATTGGTATGTTTAGATAACCTAATAAAGTGTTTTCTAATCACAGATTTGTGATGTGTTCCCAATATGTTGCTCCTCTAATTGAATGACTTGAAATTTCAATTGCAGTGCTCTAAATCTAATTTATTACAATGGCAATAATGTAATTAGAGAATGAATGCACAGATGAAAATCCCTTCTCTAAATGAAGAATAATTGTTCATGCTGAAAAATTATCAGAAACAATTTTGGGCTTGTTGAATAACATACTACATAATTAGTTATATTGAATGTAGTTGCAAATATTTACCATTTATTAATTCCTATAAAATTCAATACAGCATACATGTAAGATTAGTCAGGGAATATGAATGTTATATTAAAAAAATCAGAGTTTACTTTAGAGCTGAAGTGAACTTTGTAGTAATCTAATCTAACCTTCTCATTTTATTTATGAGTAAACCAAGTTTGAGGGAAGTTAAAATTAGTAAGTAAAAGACTATATTAATAGTCTGTGGTATTGGTAACATAAAAAGCTTGTTCTCCTAACTCCATGTCCCCAGCGCCTTCTATAACTTCACCAATGACTTATTATGCAGGCAAAATTGAGAGCAGTGGATGGTCAGTTAACAGCTGACGTCCTGGACATAAAGAAAGGCTACTTTCACTGAATTTTTCTCTATTCGTAGAATAAGTTGTTTATCTCAGAAAAATGTAGAGGATATTGTTTATCAAAACACACAAACTACTGTAACTTGCCTAAGCCCTTTTTTGAGGTTGTCTAAATTGTTTTAAATTATAAATTGCTATTTGCTTTGCACCTTCTCTCCACTGAAAACAATACAATGTCCAGTTGTTGTGGATGAATTGTGATTTATTTAAGTACCACAGCCACTAAAACCACTGTAGATCTACATACCCCATGGTTTATCAATTTTCACTCCTATGTACATATCCAACAGAAATGCATATGCACATGGAAATAATAAATGTACAGGAACATTTATAGCAGCTTATTTATAACAGTCATTAAGTTGAAAAATATCCAAATGTCCAATGACTTTTTTTTTTTTTTTTAGCTGAGCCATCCTGCTACCTGTTGGCAGCTCAGTGGCTGCTCAGCTCGGGCTGGACTCGAACCGCTGTTGCTCAGAGCTCAAACTCTTGAGCGAGCTCTTAACCAACTGAGCCACTCGGCCGGCCCCTTCAATGACTTTAAAACAAATAAATAAATTCTGGTTTATTCATGAAATGGAATAGTACATAATAATGAAAATGAACAAACTTCAGTTATACTCAACAGCATCGATGTGTCTCACAAACCCAGTTTTTAGTGAAAAAAATCCAGACAGAAAAGGGTGAAATACTGTACATTGCCATTTATACAAAGGGAAAAAGAAAACCAATCAAAACTAATTTCTTTAGTTAGGAGTCATAACTGAGACTACCTTTTGGAAGGAGAGAAGCGATAGTGATTTGTAGGTAGTAAAAGAAAGGCTTTTGGGGTGCTATAAATATTATACTATATTTCTTAACGGTGTGATAATTTTTCAAGTTGCTAAACTTAATATTCAGTGCACTTTTCTATATGCATGTCATACTTCAATAGAAGCATCTTAAAATACTATGGAAGAATGTATAGTGATAAAAGAAAGTAAATATGACATTTTTAAATTACAAAAATAATTTTGTTAAAAAGAGAGATTTTAATATTATGCCAAAATACTGACATTAATGAGACTGTTAATCATAATAATCTCTGAGGAATAGAATTATAAATGAATTTAATTTTCCTCTTTTACTTTGCTCATTTTTTGATTAATTTATATATATTTATTTTCTACTACACCACCTAACTAACTCCATAAAAGCAGGGATCTTGTCTGTCTTGGTCACCATTGTGTCCCCATATCATGCATGTAATAGGCACTCAATAAATATTTTGGTGAATAAATAAATGTTAATGTTTGTGTGTGTCTCCCTCCTGAACTTGGAAGCCCTGTGAGTTCTAAGCATGAATTTTCATAGAGACAGGGCATGTTGCTGATTCTTTTCTGTTTTTTAAGCCTTTCCTGACTCTCCTGTAACCTGGTTAGGTTTTCCTCCCCTGATAGCTCCCAGACTTAAACTACCTGCCTTGCATTCTCTCTCTCTCTCTCTCTCTCTCTCTCTCTCTCTCTCTCTCTCTCTCTCTCTCTCTCTCTCGCTCCTCTCTCTCTCTCTCTCTCTCTCTCTCTCTCTCTCTCTCTCTCCTTCCCTCCTTCCCCCCCTCGCCCCTGTGTATATATATATTGGGTCATCAGGAAAGTCATGATGCATTTTTGCATTGAAAAACATAGAAAAATACGTCATGACTTTCCCGACGACCCAATACATATGTATATATGAAAGTGTTGTAACATTCACATAAATTATGCTTAAGCGTAAAAGACAGAGACTGCTTTAACATCTTTTCAGCTAAATAGGAATTCATGTGCTGAGAAGGTGTATATTGCTTTTTCTCTTAAATCCTTGAAATTCATTTTAGACTATATCTATTGAGTTGTACTTAATAATTCCTGTTAACTAAGATTCATAGGAATATCTTTGTAAAAGTTAACAAGAACTCAAGAATGTACTCAGCAGGTAAAATATAGACTATAAGAATGAGGAGTATGTACACAGCACTTATTGGGTACACTGCTGTGCTCTTTGCAGTAGTTCAGATTATAGCACTGACCCTCAAAGAAAAGTCATTCAAAGACAGAGCAGTCCCTAACTTTAGCCTTAGCTGGATATCAACCAACCAAGTGAAAAGCATTGATATTGAGTTTGATTGCTCAATTTTTCTGTCCTAGATTGAATAGCACACAATAAAATCCAAGCCATTTGATTTTCAAGACATGTTGGTACAAAGAATCCCAGCTTCCCAATAATGTCTGTCTTTGAAAAAGAGAATTTGAGGGCAATAGGCCTGATGACTTCTGAACCTATGTGTTGATATAGCACAAAGGCAGCTCACAGAGGACAGATGGAAAAGGTTAAATTTTGTTCATATTAATTTACATAATTTTTAAAAAGTGGAAAGAACTTGAAATTCATCAGAATGAAAATGACCTTGAATCTAGCATAAAACTTCTGTCCCATGATACCTGTGTCAGGGGGCTAGGTCATGAAGCTCTTTTTTTAGATGAAGCCACTCCTACTGCTGTACACTAGGTGTTTCACTGGCTGTCTTTTATTGGATGGCGCACAATGTAGACTAGATTCAGGATCGGCATCACCACTGGCTGGAACAGAGTTCCCAATCTGTGCCCTTCAGAACTAATATTCCACATTAATGTTTCACTTATTAAAATCTAATATTTAACACTCTGTTCTGACACTTATCAGTTATATTCTCTTACCAAATTAAATAACTCCTCTGAATCTTAGTTATTGTTTTTGCTTTAAGTCCTATAATGTAAACATTTACCTAAAACAGGGGTTGGCAAACTGCAGATCACAAGCCACATGCAGTTCTTTGGGTACGTTCCGTCTTGAAAGTTTGTCCACCTTTGGAAGACCAATCCTGTCCCTCACAACAATTTAAAAATTATTTGAGAGCCATACATATATTTTTACATAATCACCATTGTGTGAATAATATCTTTTAAAAATTTTGTAAATGAAAGTATGACAGTTTTATTTTCGTTTTTAATTTTACTTCAGAGCCACATGTACGTACCCACAGAGCCGCATGTGGCTCGCGAGCTGCAGTTTGCTGACCCTTGGCGGCTCTTCCGTCTCAAAAGTTTGCTGACTCCTGACCTAGAACAGTGGTTTTCTAACCTCCCTGGTTGTTAGGATCACATGGACTGCATTTTGAATTTACACATTCCTAGTTGGGGAATGAGAGGCCATGGTCACAATTGTAAAAAGCTGCCCACGCTTGGTAACTACTGATCTATATGGTCTCGAAGATGACGTCCAACTTTAAATGTCAATGATTTGTCACAATGCTGGAAGAATTCAAAATGATGTGCTGTTACTGCTATAGTGGCTATTGTTAAAGATTTTGTTCTTTGGATTCCTCCCCGTGAAATTGTCTTTCAAAAGATAAAGGTGCCATTCTGTAAACATATATAAGAACAGATTCATTATTACACTAACACACAACACTACATGGTTGGATTTGAGAAAAAAAAAAAAGGAAGGTCAAAAAGAGCTGGTAGCACAAGTTTCCTGACACTCTCCCTGAATGGCGCTCAACTCTTGTGTTCTTCACTCTTGTTTCCTTTGATATCATCATCTTTGGCCCCTTGGTTTTAAAGGACAGTCCAGTTAAATGTCCAATTCAAATGTTTTAAAAAAAACTGTTCACCTTTTTATCCCACTTGAGCAATGCTTTACCAACATTTCCATAATTAATATTAAAAATAGTTTTCAAGGGAATACAGACATAAGCAGAGAGTCAAAGATAAGTACCATAGCAAACAGTAGGCTTTATAAAGTACAGGCAACCCAAATTCAACCTCAAGAAGTCCCTTTTCCTGAAAACCCTTTTGATAGGAAGATTGGTAGAAGAAGGAATTATAACCCTATGGTGAAAGAAATTTGAAGACCATGTATGCAAACACGTTTTGAACTTAACTGGAATAAAGCAAGAACAATATCATACTAAGATAATATTCATACTAGTTTACACATCTTTAGTTAGTAATGATATGTTGAGAGTAGTTATTTATAATCAATGTTATTAGTTGTCTAGCAAAATTTCTCCCCTTGAACTCTTAATAAAATTTTATAAATTACAGATATTATGAATATTTAAGTACATATGTTCTATGCCATTTCTCCATCCAAATATTTTTTCTTTATGATTTTATCACTCAGAATTATTGACTTTCATCTCTCTGGTCCCAGTCAATGACCAAGTATTTTCTTTGCTATCTACTAATTCTTTCACATCTCCATTGTCACTCTTGTTGCTCAACAGGACAATTGCAATAGACTCTCAACTGGCCAACTTTAAAGTTTTCTTAAGAGCTTCCAGTGGTCTTTGAATAATATCTGAAGTCTTCCCTATGGCATACAATAGCATATAGACAGGGAGGAGGTCTTATAAAGAGTAATTTTACAGTATTTATAATATTTAAATATTTACAAAAATTGTTTTCAGTTATACACAATAAAAATAAACATAATGCTCTAAGGGGATTAATTTTCTGTCCTACAGGGAGTAACATTCTGAAGTCAATAATATAGGAATTTATTAGATAAATTTTCTACTGATAAAAAGAACAGTCAGAATAAAAAGAGGACCAGGTATTAGAAGATAAATGGTTATAGAAAGATAAGGAAATGTCACAGAAGGAGGAATTAAAGACAATTAATTTGCCTACCTTAGTATTTTTTTCCTTTTTAAATTTTTTCCTTTAAATTAAAAAAAAATTTCAATTACAGTTGACGTACAATTTATATGTTTCCGGTGTACAACACAGTGATTAGACAGTTATATAACTTATGAACTGATCCCCTGACTAGTCTAGTACACATCTGACACCACACATAGTTATTACCATATTATTGACTATATTCCCTGTGCTGTACATTACATCCCCATGACTGCTGCTGTTTTCTGTAGGCTTTGCCCTTGCTGTCCAGGTTCTAACACAGTTTTACAAAAAAGTTCTTCTTAAATTATAAGCAAAATAAATCCACAGGCTATAAAGATCTGCATTTAATTAAGTTAAAAATGAGACACAGAAGGGATTATTGTCAAGAAAATCTCAACCATTCCTCCACGTTCACTGGGAAATGTTGGGCATTTGTGACCACTTTACTTATCTCCCATTCAAGAGTGGCTAATGCCATATTCCTGCTTTTCAAGAATGGAGTATTGCCAAATATACTCATTCAACCCGTATTTTTAAACACCTAGTAGTTAACATGCATTTTTCTAGGCCCAGGGTACAGTGGTGAATAAGATAAAATCTTAAAGTTCTTTGATAATTGCTGTGGGGTTGGAGGAGAGAGAGAGAGAGAGAGAGAGAGAGAGAGAGAGAGAGAGGGAGAGGGAGAGGGAGAGGGAGAGGGAGAGGGAGAGGGAGAGAGAGAGAGTGTGTGTGTGTGTGTGTGTGTGTGTGTCTGTGTGTGTGTGTGTGTGTGTGTGTGTGTGTGTGTGTGTGTGTGTGTGTGGTGGGGGGATGACAGAGGAGCAAAAAAGTAAGTAAGATCATTTCAAATAGCAATAAGTGCAACAAAGAATATGTAGTGGGTTAATTGGATATGAATGAGCAGTCTGAGAGAAAACGGAATAATTTGGATGGAGATGTCTTTAGAACTTTTAACTGATATGCAAATGAGAAGGAAGAAGACATTTGGAATTCAGGAGAAAGAGAATGCCAAGCAGAGGGAACAGCAACTGGTAAAAGATCCCTGAGGAAGAAATAATTTTAATGTGATCCAGAAACAGAGGAAGAGATCCAGAAACAGAGGAAGAGATCCAGAAACAGGGAAGGCTAAGGTGGACAAGGGGGAGACTAATGGAGAGGTGGATAGCAGTAATTGTGTAATTTCTAAAAGACTTTATTTTTTCAGAGCAGTTTTTAGTTCACAGCAAAATTGAGGGGAAGATACAGAAATTATTTCCCGTTTATCTCCTGTCCCCACACATGCACAGCCTCCCCCATTATCAACTTCCCCACCAGAGTGGGACATTTGTTACAATCAGTGGACATACACTGACACCTCATTATCACCTGAAGTCTGTAGTTTACATTAGGGTTTACTCTTCATGTTGTACATTCTATGGATTTGGACAAATGTATAATGACATGTATTATCATTGTATCATGCAAATTATTTTCACCAGCCTAAAATCCCGCTGTGTTCTGATTATTCATCACCCCCCTTCTCAACCTCTGGCAACCACTGATCTTTTTACAGTCTCCACAGTTTTGCCTTTTCACAATTCCAGAATGTTAGATAGTTGAAATCATACAGTATGTAGCCTTTTTAGATTGGCTTCTTTCACTTAGCAATATATATTTGCTTCCTCCATAGCTTTTCATGAATAGTTTATTTTTTACTGGTCAAAATATTTAATTGTCTAGATATACCAGTTTATTTATTTACCTACTGAAGGGCATCTTGGTTACTTCCAAATATTGGCAATTATGATTAAAATTACTATAAACATCCATTCACAGAAACAGATAGAAGCCAGATTCTATCCAGGTTATGTTAAATCATGTCTCAGATCCCCATTTTTTTTTGTTTCCTAGTGAAAATTACAAGAAAGGCAATAGGAAATTTCACATTTAATTTTAGGGTGAGAACCTCATCCACTTGGTGTTCAGATTAGCTAAATCGGGGTAGTGCCCATGTGGTCAGTGCTGTAAGATCAATTACTGGGAACATCGAGAAAGAAGAGGAACACATTCCAAGTCCAGATGGTCAGAGGAAAGATGGGCCTCAGAGTGTTGAGCAATCGTCAAGATTTCAGAGTGACCCGGAGGTACTATTAGAGCAGGTCAGGAAAAAAACTAAGGAGGGTTTGGGGACAATTACTGTATCTTTAGCTAACTTTGTTGGTTCGAGCACATGATCTGTGGATGTATAGAGATGAATTGCAGGAAGAGATGAGTTAATTCTGTGTGTTGACTTGGGGAGGCTATGATTTCCAGGTATTTGGTCAAATAGGAGTTTATATACTGCTTTGAAGACTGTGTAGATGTGATTAAAATATATAATCAGTAGACTTTAAGTAAAAGGGATTACCTTCTATAATGTAGATAAATCTTATCCAATCATGTGAGGGCCTTAAGAGTAAAAACTGAGGTTTCCCAGAGAGGGAATTCTGCCTCAAGACCGTAACATAGATACCCTGCCTGAGTTTCCAGCCGCTGGCCTGCCTTAACAAATCTCAGACTTCCCGGCCCTCAGAATAGCATGAACCAATTGCATAAATCTCTCACTCTCTCCATATGTATCCTATTGATCCTGTGTCTCTAAAGAACTCTGATTTACACACTAAGTCAAGCCTCCGATGCAAATTACTGTCTGATTTTCTTAGTTGTCTGAAGAAGGTAGAAAACTACAACTCACTTTTACTTTTCCCTCTTAAGGTCTATAACAGAGCCAAGTTCACTCGCTCAACTCTGTACTTCCCTTCCTTTTTTAAGTTTCCCTGTGGGACCTGCTTAACCACTGAAAGGTGAAGACTCACACCTCATTGGCCTGGATTAGCCTCATGGTCCCACCCAAAACCAAGGGGCAGCTTGCTTCATTTTAGGAGAAAAACGGCACTGTCTGAATCTATGTTATAGCAGTCTTCTCTACTATTGAAATGTAAATGATTGACATTGGGAAATTCATACTAGGTAAGTGAAGTGGAAATTTGAACAGTTATCTAGCAGATCCACTTTGGGATCTGAGCAATCCAGACAAATAAGATGCCAGAAATGATAAAAGAATAAGATATGTGAACATTTTATCTTTCCCTGTAGAATTTAGCTTTTGATTAAGAGCTAGACATCCTAAAACCTTTCAAAGTAACCTATGTATTTTGCAAAGGTCAAGGCTTGCACATCCAAAGCAAAATGAAATAGGAGAGTGTTAATTGTCTGAATTGGCTGTCCACAGAAACTCAAATCACCTTTCTATTCTCATTTGGCTGAGCATTTCTGGCCATGGGTTGGTGAGGAACAAAATGTAAACATGCCCAAATTAAATCAAGCACACCATTTAAAGAGTGACTGTTTATTAGTTTGTTAGTAGAAACTCAATTTAAAGTAATTTTATATTTTACATATCTAAATTTGAGGCAATATGCCTAGTTGTTAGGAGCATATGGCCTGCAGCCCAAGACCCTGGATTCAAATCCTGACCTCACTTTAGCTATATAACCTTAGGCACTCTGTAACTTCTTCCTGCCTCAATTGTCCATCAGTAAAATGGTGATAATATTAACACTTATTTTATAGGGTGATAGGGTGATTGTGAGGGTAAAGCACATAGACTAGTATATGAAACATAGTAGTCACTTCACTTATACGATTAGCTGTTATTATTAGATACTACCTGATACTTACCAATGCTTTTCATCAAGCAATTGTTGATTCCATTTCTGTATTCAGAATTCAGTTAGCTGTTTGATGGGAAACAATCTGGACCTAAATTTGAATCCTACATCAGTAAATTAGAGGTTAGGTGACTTTGCCAAGCCACCATCTGTGGCTTCCTGATGATACATGCCATACCTATATCATTATGAAAATCAAGTGTGATTATATTTATTGAATGTAAATTATAAAATCTATATAGCTGTGAAGGTCTGTTATCAATTATCTTCAAAATAGTTAAGACTGCCACCAGAGTCTGCCCTGATATTTCATGTTCAAAAAAATAAATATCAGAATATCCAGTCATTTTTTTTGTTTTTGTTACCAAAATGTATTTGGGGGATGGGGGCAGGGCAGAGAGGGAAGGATTGCAACCCAGTATCCTGAAGACATGGTGAGTCATGTGCAAGTTCTGTTCCGTAGTCATTTTTAATTTACAGGGTTCGTTTTCCTTATCAAGGAAAGGAAACTGACTTTTCCAACAAACTTAGTAGTGAATTTTCATTATTTAGCAATAGTTGGATTTCTCCACAGGTCTCTCTCCATCCTCTCATTTTCACTTTCACGTCCCCCCCCCCCCCCCATTGTTGATGCACATGAGCTCCAGGAGCTAATTGTCCCTTCCCTGCTGCCATGTGCTCATCAGCCTCTCCTCTGCACCTGTCTGGGTGGTTTTGCTCTCCTTTTCCGATTTAGTCTACATCAGTGTAAAACGAGAGATAATCTACATGGAGGATAATGAATATCGATCTTCTGATTTAGCCCCAAAACACCTACAGCAATGGATTGACTTAAAGAACAATTCATGTGTAAGAAAATCTAATAACCACACTAAAAATAACAGTGAGGTGTGTTTTGATGGTGTCACGCCTTCTTAAGCTGTTTGAATGCTGTCCTCTTTCACAGACTTAACTAAATTCATATCATGGTTTTATTGCTTTGAGCTCCACATATTTTTCTGAGAAAAAAGGAAAATAATGTAAATGCTTTCAAGTTACAGGGACTTTATATTAAAAAAGTGGAAAAAACCAAAACTGGAGCACTTTGGTCTTCTCCTCTACTTTCAGTCACTATCAAATAACAAAAGAATGTGACAGTTAAAAAAGAATAATAATTTGAAATACCCAGTTTCTTGTAGATATTCCTATTGTTCCCTCAATCTATCTCATTTCATAAGGCTATTGCTGCAAGTCCCCCATCTCCTACTTGCCAAAAGACTTTCATAGTCCTAACGGAGTCTCCAGTGTTTAAAAATTAAACATCACGGGATCTTCAAATATGAGGGATCAGACTCGATTTCAAAATGTATGAAGTAATTGGATAATATCCAGTTTCTACCTCATGTTAATATATGTTTCTCTATTCCTCTGGTTAAACAGCCTTTCCTCCCAGCTTTGCCAGGCATATTATGGCCTCATTTATTAAGCTCACTCATAGCGCCTCCAATGTTTACTGCTCTGTTCTCCATCTGCAGAAAGTATGGCTGTCTTGAATACCCAGAGCAAAAGTGAATTCTTCCATCAAGTCTTCCTGATTCTCTAGTAGGAATTAATCTTTTTCTCCTTTGCTTTTCCCAATTTGAAACTATTTAGTGTAAATTGCCTTACACAAGCGTGACTACTAAAGCAGATTATTGGGGAGTTGGCCTTTGCCCATCTCGTTATTTTCTATATCCCCTCATACAATGCCATGCAGATAGTTGGTTGTTAATAAAGATGTGTAGGAATAATTTTAACCAAATAAATTTATTGAGTAAAATGACAACTAGATGAAAGAGTTGTGTCACAGTTATATTACAATGTATATGACATTTGGTTTCCAATGATGAGAACTCAAAGTTTAATGAGGTAATATCAGTAGAGATAAAAATTTGTCCAAAGACATGAAAGAAAACTAAAATTTATTGAGCTTTAAATTGATTTCCTGTGACTTCTGTAAAAAATCACAACAAACTTGGTGACATAAAGAAACAGAACTTTATTCTTTCACAGTTCTAGACACCAGAAGTCCAAAATCAGTCTCACTGGGCTGAAATCAGGTGTTGGCAGGGGTTCCTCCCTGTGAAGGCTTCTGGGGAAAAGCCATTCCTTGCCTCTTCCAGCTTCTGGTGACTGCTGAGATTCCTTGGTTTATGGCCACATCTCTCCAGTCTCTGCCTCCATGGTCACATTGCCTTGTCCTCTTGCGTTTCAGATATTCCTGTTTGTTTTTTGTTTTTTTTTTTAAATCAGGGTACTTGTAGTTGCATTTAGGGCCCAACCAGATAACCTAGAATAATGTTCCCATATCAAGATTCTTAATAACATCTACAAAAATCCTTTTTCCATACATGGTAACATTTACAGCTGCCAAGGATTAGAACTATATATATATGAGAGGAGGCTGTTATTCAGCCTGCTACAAACACCAACTAGACATGTTCCTATGCATGGTTTTACTCCAACTGTGAAGTAGTTATTGTTGTTCTGATTGTACAGGTAAGACCATTGAAGTCCAAGAGATCGGGTGATTTACACAAAGATACAGGCAGGAAGTGGTTGGATATTTGATTCAAACCTAGATCTGTCTGACTCCAACTTGATTTTGTTTTTCATTATATCCTAGCCCCTTCCCAAGTACTAGACACACAGTATATTCTTAATAAATGTTTGTTGATATAAAAGAAAACCTTCATTGAGGTTTTGAAGTTTGCTGCTTTTGTCACAATTGCTAAAAGTTCATTGATTTTTAAAGTGGCTTTATACATCAGAAGTCTCTTCAGAAAATATTATCTAATATGAATACTTTGTTGTCTCCAAAAAGATCGCCACTGAGAATTGGAGGCAGTTTTGTCACTGTAATTCAACATAAGGGATGTGAAGATTTCATGCAGAAACTAAAAAACAATTGAAAATTTGAGAGGGTGAAAATCAAAGTCATTAATTTACAAAAGCTGAAAATATATAATACATCCTTAATTCAACTCGAGATGATTGGGAGTCAACTGTATTATCACTATGAAATATGAAGTTTCTGTAGGCACTGAACATAAAGATAAAATTCATTTAAACAATTCTACATATTCTTCCTAGTTTCCCCTAAGTCCTAGACTTTGTGAAGTTGCATTGCTGGGTTCTGATAACTCACTATAAATTTTTTAGTGAATGCTTTTAAAATCACATTTGGTAAAGCTATTTAAAAATTTTTGGAAACACTGGGTCCTTTCCACTCCACTAGTTTATACTACCTAATGTTAAGATACTGGTTTTCTTGGCCTATGAAGGCATGTATAAGTTTTTTCCTGCTTATATAACTTACCACAATTTAGCAGCTTAAAACAATCTCCATTTATTATTTCACAGTTCTGTGAGTCAAAAATTCAAGCACAGCATGGCTCAGCTACTTCTCTAGTCCTGATTTCAAAGGGCCAGATTTGTTGGCAGGACTGCATTTCTTTCTGGAGAGTCTGGAGGTGAAGCCACTTTTCGAGCTTCTTCAGGATATTGGCAAAATTCAGGACCATGTGGCTGTAGGACTGAGGGTTCTTTGCTGGCTCTTTGCTGGGGGTTATTGTGGCTTCTTAGAGACTGCCTGCATTCCTTGGGCCATGGCCCTCTTCCTCCTTCTACAAAGACAGCAATGATAAATTGATCCCTTTTCATGCTTCAAATGTCTCTGATCTCCCTTTTTGCTTCATTGCTCCCCTGCTGTCTTCCGCTACATGCTTTGACTGACGTTTTTACCTTCCTCTTTTACTTTTAAGGGCCCATGTGACTATATTAGGTCCACCAGGATAAGCTCCCTGTCTTAGGGTCAATTGATTTGTAACCTTAATTTCACCGGCAAAAACCCTTCACAGAAGTAACGAGACTTGTATTTGGTTGAATAACCAGGGAACAGGAATACTGAGAGAACACTTTTAGAATTATACCTAAAACAAGGTGTAAAGTCTCAACTAAGTTGTACTTTTATTCTTAATTCTCTATTTCTAGATTTCAAAGATCAAGTTACTCAGTAAGAGCTAATAACACTAGAAACGTGGAACTAGCTGTCTATTTTCCTGAATACAATTGATGGAAAGAACATTTGAAGTTTCTGATACACTTATGCAGCCACATTTCCATCTCATATGTGAATACCAGAGGGGGAGCAAAGATTAGACACAATTGAAAAAAAAAAGTAACTTCACTTAATCTCAAAGCTTTGCATATCTAATGCACAAGGAAAGAATAAGCACTTACTGAAATCTTTAAGACAAGGATCAACAAGAACAAAATGCTCACTGACAAAGGGTGTTAAAATACCTTTTTGTAAACTGTTTAATGATTCCTGGAGGATCACCTCAGTATTATCAAGTGTCTTATCTTGGAGGCAGATTGTCTGTTCCTTTCAGCTGTTCCTTTGGAGTCATTCTAGCTGGTGATTAGGGAATCTTCTGCAGGAGCCAATTAGACATGGAACAATAACTCCTACATGTGATAATTTAGTGCTTTCATTTACGGACATAGGAAAACATTATTACCACTCAACCTGATATGATTAATCTAATGTGAATGTTCTCATAAGCCAAATAAGAGTGCAAAGCTTTTTAGGAGTAGGTGAATTTCCTCCCCACTCAGTTTCCCCTTCAGTTACTTGGACACTGTGAGTTTCAGACAGTGAGGAGGTGCGAGGGGATGACTGAGCCACATGATTGGGGTGGGGGGTGGGGGGTTGGGTCCCTGGATCCCCACTTGGAGACCTCCTATCAACCAGGAACACCTGCATTGGATAGTTAGTTGAGCTAGAAATGTACTTCTATTGGGTTTAAACCTTTTTATTATGCCTTTTGGGTCTATTCTATCCAGCAGCTGGTATTATCCATACTAATACTTACTGTATCTATCCTACTCTAGAGTTCATAGCATAGACTTCATTCTGCAAGGCCTCTAGTCCCTGACTCTTTAGATTCCATAAATCCTTATCACTTTTAAAAATTTCTCAAGGATATTGTTTTCAAGGATTTTGTAAAGGTCAAGAATATATTTTGAAGCTCACAGCCAAGAATTTGAAAAACAAAATACTAAAAATTTTTGTGTGTGTTATTTTCACTGGAGCAAAACAATTTAACCTTAACTTTTTTGTTGTTGTTTTGTTTTAATAATGGAAGGCTTCAGAGCAAAGAGAAATTTAAAAGTAGTAAGACAATGGACAAAAGTGCTGAAATATTCTCTTGTACAAGGTTAACGCAATAGTACAAAATATTCTTGGCATAGAATTAGATTCAAGATGAAAGGAAGGCAAGCACAGATCTTCTTTTAGGTGGAGAGAGTCCGAATTTAGAGATTTATTATAATACAAAGTTTAAACATGCTCACACTTACAATATTGTCCTTCTGGAAAAGGAAGGGACCTTTTTGGGTCCCAGTACATCAGATCAGTGAGTGCGAGTACCTAAGGTCATGAGTCCATTCTGATTTTGCGAATAATACAGCCCGGTAATTCTTTCTTACAGGTTTTTCATTTGAACAGGAGGTTTTGAGTAAGATCTGGGAAGTAGCATGAGATAATTTCAAGCTAATCCACATGTGACAGAGTTATCTAAAGTAAATGGTAGAATTGGCTGATACCTGGGAAAGAACTTACAGGGTCAATAGGATCCATGATTAATAGTAATAATTATATTTACATTTATGTTACTATTACTTATCACATCTTTTACATCTATAATTTCCCAACATACATGGATGTAATTATTATTATACATTGTAGATATGTGAGAAAACAAGCTTAGAGAGATATCCAGCAAACAAGTCCAGTGTCATATAACTACTATGCTCAAGTTTCAGAATTAGGAATTGTGTCCAGGTCTTTCCATCATTTAAAACAGATGTCCTGTTTAGGAGTTCCTGAATCACCATGATAACCATCAACAAACAAGGATGATCATTTTAGGTTTCTTTTTTATTATGTCCATCTCTATGGGTGTTTTTTTACTAATTCTTAGGTCAATAATGCTGACCTCAAGTTAGATATTATACAATTGTGGGAAGAATAGGGAAAGTAAGGGCCAGCAAAGGGGAGCTGGAAGATTATTTAGCAGTTAGAAGTCATTAGGCAGTTCTCCTGAAGCACTGGCCTGGGGGAAGGGGCATGTTAAAGCTCACAGGAAATCTGGAAACAAGGGCCATCTAGTTGCTGGAGTGATCTGCAGTGGGTGTTGGTGTGGTGGCATAAGGTCAGCTGTTGCCTCTTCATAGTTACTGTCCCTGTGACTTCACAGCCAAGCATGTAGTGGGTCTGGGAGGCTATGGTTCAGGAAGGTCAATGGTCAGGAAATCAAGCAGAATTCAAAGAAGAGAAAAAGAGTGAGGATAAACTGGGACCCATCAATATCGCTACATCTCTCTTTTTCTGCCTCCAAGTATGAGGGCCTTTAGGTGGTGACGGCTGCTGCTTCACTGGTTCAAATCTCATGCAAATTTCCCCATCTCCAAATTAGAACCATACAGGCAAGATGATTCTGAGAAATATAGTTCCAGATTAGCCACGCTGACATATTATAAACACTCCCATTAAGATTTTTGGAGTATACCCAATTTGACTTTTATCTATGCTATGGGGTATCCATATTCCCTATTTATTTAATTAAAAAACCTTTTTTTAATTAAATTTATTGGGCTGACATTGGTTAGTCAAATTATATAGGTTTCGAGTGTACAATTCTATAATACATCATCTGTATATCACATGTTGTGCTCACCACCCAGAGTGAGTTCTCATTCCATCATCATATATTTGACCCCCTTTACCCTCTTCTATTTATAATATTTATTTTAAAATAAAGTCAGAAGGAAAATAATTACTTTTGGAAATGATGTTAAAATCAAATCAGTAAATAAAAAGCTATAAAGTTCCAGCTTTGGAGTCTCCTCTTGGTGATTTGACACATTGCTCTGCTTCTTCACCTAGTGCTTTGCACTTCACAAAGATCATTTCAAATTCTGATGAAATCTCCGCAGAGTAGTGGCATTTTGTCAGAGCATTTTTCTCTTGTTTTTCTAACAAAGAGTAAGTGAAGTGAGAAATGTAGTGGCTTATGCAGCATCCATGTTGGGGTGAACCCTCCCCCCCCCCCCGCAAGATGTTAACCTAATCGCTGCTCTACTCACTGGTCTATGCAGTGAGGACAATGCTCTCTGATGCTAGAAGTCAGAATAGATATCAAAGGATGTGTAAATCAGTTGATCTGCAAATATAATATTTACTCTCATTCCTTAAATGCATGGAATACATCCATACAATTCAGAGAATTTTTCCAGAGAATGTGAAGGACTGGCAGTCACATTGAAAACTCTGGCAATCTTCATAGCATGAAAATAACTCATTGCACACTTTAAAACTGAAATAGTGGGTGTGTATGTGATTGAATAAATGTTTTTTTTTTGACATTTATGTATGAATTCACTTTATTTTAGTAATTCTCTGGAGCCTGACTGTGCCATTGATATTACTTTATTCACCATTAATCAATAGCCAGAGTCAGCCAATTTGATTTTTTCACATGATTCATCTATTGTATTTAGACAGTACCTATTTTTAAAAAGTATGTTGAATTGGAGAGGCATTTGCTATTGAAGACAAAGCCTTAAAGCTGATTTGTAGTTAAAATAAATAGAAACTTTTATACTTCCAAATCTAACATCATCAGAATCCTGTAAGATAATATTAATCTCAATGGAACACTTTAAATTGGCAATTGCTATAAAATTGAAGTGGAGAAATACAGTGTTTGCTTCAAAATAATTACTACCTTAAGGTCAGGCTAAATGTATTTTTTCCTCTGTATCTATCAAGTGGATTTAGAATGTGTCATTAAAATGAAAATACCTTCTATGTATCATCTTTAGCTATGGAGAGGGAATGCTTTAAGAGATGGTAAAATGCATTTGAAAGTAACTGATTTTACTAAAATTTGAGGCTTCAAGTGAAACGGTACTCAGCTAACTTGCTAGTTAGGTTATTACTGGTATATTCTTCAGCTGACAGTTGGAAATCATGATTCATTATGCTAATATTAAAAAATGCCTTTACAGGATGTTGGCAGTGACCTTCTGTGGAGTAAAAATAACCTGCACTATGGTTGTCTTTGACATAAAATACTTATTTAGAAAAATGTGTATTTGGAACAGTTTAGCATGGAAGTGATAACCCCAGAGAAAAGAAAGTTGTCAATAACCAAATTTGATCCGCTATTTTTATTGGAAGCATTCTGCCTCACAATTACAGCTCCATATTCCATAGTGACAATGATAATGAAGAGGACTTCATTAATACCAAAGAACACTAAGTTGGATTAATATGTTAAACAACTTTTTTTTAAAAGAAATTTTATTGGGGAACAGTGTATTTTTCCAGGACCCATCAGCTCCAAGTGAAGTAGTTATTTCAATCCAGTTGCAGGTGGCACAGCTCCACGGCCCATGTGGGAATCAAACCGGCAACCTTGGTATTCTGAACCTGTGCTCTAACCACCTGAGCAAACCGGTGGCCCCGATAAACAACTTTTAAAAACTGTCAAAATTACTCTCTTCATCCATAACTATAGACTAATTCTTACTTATTTCTAAGAGTTGTGGAGATTAAATGAGATCATCAATGAGGAAATATCTAGTATCCATTGATAGATGAAGGGTGTACACGAAATGCTTATTTTCTTCCCTTCTTTCATGAGGTTTACTTATTGCACAATTTACAAAGTCAATTTACTTCCTTATAAAGGATTCACTGAAGTATAAAAAGAGCTAGTAGGAATTGTGAGAACAAATGTCAGATTACCTTACTTGCAATCCATTTTTGCTTCTAGAATGCCAAACTTTTTTTCTTTCTTTTGGGTCTTTGGAAAAGTCATGACGCATGTTTGCAACAGATGGCACTAGTTCATTTTTGGAAGCACTAGAGTCATTCGTATCTATGTTATTTTTATGTCATTTGACTGTTGACAGTTCTAGCTTCATTCTAAAAAAAAAATTGAGTGATTTGGTTGAGTTTTGGAGATTTTACAACAAGTTGAAGATGGAAGACCAAACTGTACATTTCACCATATTTTATTGTTTTACTTCCATAAAAGGAAGAACGCGCATCAAGCTTGTGAAAAGTTGCATAAAGTTTACAGTGACAATGCTCTATAAGAACGTCAGTGCCAATGATGGTTCATGAAATTCTGTGCTGATGATTTTAATCTCAACTACTCTCCTCAGTCAGGGAGGCCCATTGAGGTTGATGATTGATGATGACAAAATTAAGGCATTGATCGAGTCAAACCCACATTACACAAACGGAGATAACAGAAACATTGAACATCCATCCTTCAGGCATTCATGACTACCTGAAGAAGCTGGGATACATAAGCAAGCTCAATATTTGGGTTCTGCATGAACTCAAAGAAGTTCATTTGATGGCACGTATAAACATCTGAATATGCTCATTAAATGTGAGGAAAATTATCCTTTTTTGAAGCAACTGATAACTGGTGATGAGAAATGAATTGTTTACAACAATGTGGTGTGCAAACAATCTTGGTCCCGACGTGATGATTCACCTCAAACGACATCGAAAGCAGACATTCATCAGAGGAAGGTTATGCTCTCAGTGTGGTGGAATTTTAAATGTGTCATGTTTTCAAGCTCCTACCAAGGAACCAAACAATCAATTTGAATGTGTACTGTTGGCAATTGGACAGTTTGAATGAATCCATTATCCAGAAACATCCAGAGCTTGTTAATTGTAAAGGAGTTGTGTTCCATCACGATAATGCTAGACCACACACAAGTTTGATCACCCATCAAAAATTATTGGAGCTTGGATGGGATGTGTTGTCACACCCATCATACTTGTCTGGCTTTGCGCCATCAGACTTCCACTTGTTTTGCTCTCTTCAAAACTCCTTGTGTGGTATAACGTTCAATTCAGATGAGGCTGTAAATCAGCACCTTGTTCAGTTTTTTGCAAGTAAAGACAGGTCTTTCTATGAACAAGGAATTATGAAGCTCACTGAAAGATGGCAAAAAGTTATCAAACAAAATGGGCCTTATATCATTAATTGATCTTTGTTCTTTATATAAATAAATGACCTTTGAAAAACACAGACAAAATATGTCATGACTTTTATGAAGAACCAATAGAGCAGAAAAAAATTACTCCCCAGGATAGAAAAAAATGTTACTACTCTCTAAAACCTGTATTTCCTACTAACTATCAACAGTATGCCAACACCTAAAATTATTTGATCAAATAGGGACTGATAATCCATTTATCGTAATGTATTTTCCATGTCTCTCACCATTGTCTCTGCTCACTTTTGAACAAGATGGCCTTAACATTCATTTCTTTCTCACTATAAGCCCCTAACCTCTATTTTCTTAGGGCATTTACTTTAGAAAACTTGTAATTGTAAGTTAATTCTCTGCCTCTTTGAAACGTAGATAAATCTCCCAGCCTCTTACCTGTTTTACAATCTGAGATGGTCTTTCTCAAGAACTTGGGTGACATCTCTTTCAAGTGTAATCATCAAGAAAGATACAGCCCCATCCCGCAGGGGGAGGCTAGCAGCCTAACCTGGTTAACTGAGAGAAGGCTTACCTGCAAAGAAAAACATTTGCAAACTCAAGAATGACTCAATGTGGCAAACACATCCCAACCCATCAGCATCCTCCAGTGTTTATCTACTAGCTCACCTCAGCACTTACAATCCCTCTTGCCTTTTGTTTCAGTGGAGCTGAGTTTAGTCTCTCTCCCCTATAGTAATAGTGTTTTCCTTGCCGGTTTAACTCCATCTGATGCAATTTTCTTGGACAGTTTGCTTCTTACTGAATAAGTTCTATGTTTCATTGTTAAAATAACACCCTTGCTAATATCCTCAATCCATTTGCCCCCCCCTTTTCTTTTTTCCCTAAACCCAAAATCCAGATAATTAACCTCTCCAATGGTTGGTTGGAGAAAAATATACAGCCAGCTGACGTACTTCATTCCCTGTGTTCTGACTTCAAGTCTTAGAACACTATTTCATCCCTTTGTCTGTCTTACATGCCCCCCACACCTGCTTACCCACACTCATTTTTAGATGATAACATCATTTCCTATTCTGCAGAGAAAATAGAAGCAATCAGAAAAAATGTCCACCAGCTTCCACCTCCATATCCATCTACCGTAGCACCTGCATTTGGAACTGTAGACGCTGCCTCCTCTACTGTTATTGTTGATAAGCTGGCTGTGCTTAGAGCACGGGCTGCCTTTCCACTGTTTCCCAAGTCCCATTCTCCCCATCGTCTCAAAAATTTAGCTGTAAAAACTCTCCCTTATCTATTCTGTGTCACTAATTTTCTCCATTCTACCCAGTCCCATCACCCTGCCACATTTTTAGGTGTTCCCATCTTAAAATGATGATGATGATGATGATGATGATGATGATAATATGATGATGATGATGATGATTGGATGGTGATGATGATGAAGAATCCTTTCTTAATCCTAAATTCCCTTGAATATACTGTAATAGATTTATGCTCCCTTTTCCCCCAAGTCTTGAGAAGGTGTTTACAATTCTTCTCTTAGCACCCTCTTTTACACTTACACTTTTTAGGCTTCAGGGATCTCTTCCTAGAGTTTATATGAAAGAAATATTATCTTCTCTCAACAGTCTCAGCTACTAAAAGAGAATTAGGCCAGCTTGTCAGGTTGAGTTTATTGCAAGATCTGCTTCTTAGTGGAGTCCCCCAGGGTAAGGATCTGCATCTGCGGGTTGATGATTCTAAATTTTGAAGCCTTTTTATTAAAATAAGAAACAACCTCAAGAAGATATGAATTTTAAAGGCCCAAGTTCTTAATTTACCATAAAGGATGTATCTTTCCACTCATCAGGAAACATGTTTTGCTATATTTCACCTCTAATATCTCCTCGATACTAATCATCTGTTAAGAAATGTGATGCTAAGCTCCTGCTCTTAAATTCTTTTATTGGTTCCTTGTCACTTTCCATACTATTGGGTTGTTGGAAATGTCATGACACATTTTTTGCAATGAAAAACATAGAAAACATATGTTATGACTTTTCCAACAACCCAATACATCCAAAATCCTTATAGTTATATAATTATTTAATTTCTGGTCTCAAAATCAACTTATTTTTCTATAACTCAACCTAATTTCTATCTGGTTTTTTTTAATTGGGGAATTGGGGAGAAGAACAGTGTGGGGGAATAGGGGAGGGGGACCAGCCAAGTTGTTTTTCTTCAATCTTAGTTGTGGAGGGAGCCAGTCGCCATCTGGCTGCCCATCCGCAGCTCGTTGCCTCTAAACTTAAGGTGCTGTGTTACAATCTTAGTTGTGTTTGGGTGTAGCCACCAACCCATGCGGGAGTCGTACCTGGAAGCCTTGTTAAGAGTGCATGTTGTATCCACTGAGCCATCTGGGTGGCAGCTCAGCTCAAGGTGCAGAATTCAGTCTTAGTTGTGGGCGGGCATAGCCCACCATTGAACAGGCCATCTTATTGTTAGGAGCACGTGCTCTGACCAGCTGAGGCATCCTGCCACCTGTTGACAGCTCCGCGGCAGGTCAGTGACAGCTCAGCTTGGGCACAGTGTCACTGGACCTTGTGGGAATCGAACCGGCGACCCTGTTGCTCAGAGCTTGCACTCTTAAGCTAACTCAACCAACTGAGCCACTCGGCTGGCCCCCACTATCTCTGTTTTTTTTTTTTATTGTGGGTGAAAACCTCAGTCCCTTCAAGGGTCACCACCACTTCCCACATTCACATCCCAGGGATCTGTTATAGCACTGGAGTCTTATGCAGTGTCAAAGTAAGAGTCAAGGGGAGAATAGTGTGGTCCTGGGCTTTGCTTCAGTAATTTTACAGTGAGCTATATGTCACTCCAATTGGCTTGGCTACTCCAGGTTCAGTGACTTGACATTATTCTGTGCCACACAGAACACACAATACTTTGGAGAAATTGCCCAGAGCTAAACATACCACACACTTTTCTCTTGTGACTTGCTGCATCCTCTGGGAGCTGCTAGAATGCTGTCCTGTTCACAAAACCTACCAACACATCTCTCTCTCTCTCTCTCTCTCTCTCTCTCTCTCTCTCTCTCTCCCTCCCTCTCTTTCTCTCTCTCTCCCTCTCCTCCTCTCTCCCCCTCTCTCTTTCCTTCCCTTCATATATCTTTCCAACTTTTTAACGTTCTCTGTACTCCACAGTTCAAGAATCTCTTTTTAACCTTGGGGGTTATAGATGGGAGCCTCATGCTCCTCTCAAGACATAGTGTTTCTACCAGGAACCTTCTCCATAATTTTCATGTATCTAGGTTCTGGGAATTAAAGTTATAGGGACTTATAGGCCCTGTGCTGTTTTCATCTCTGCCACATCCTTCCACCTAAACAATGAGCAGAGAACCCACAGCCTTTTGAATGGAAAGATGGGTAAAGTGGAAGAAATTATGCTTTAATATCAATATCAGAACATTTACTGTTGGATTCCCAGTTTATCTCCTCACTCATCCATATTCTCCCTACATTCCTATACCATCAGATGGATCAGAGCTTCCTGAATGTGTATTTCCAAATCTTTGAACAGTTCTGTTTGTCTGCTGTCAGCTTTGAATGATTTTTCATGTGTAAACAGAAATGTGATGATGAAAGAGTAGAAGGTAAGGATCCCACTGCCCACACCTTTATATTTAGCTGTATCTAGATTTTTCCCTCCAGAGGGTGGCAGCTAATTAAGATGTCCATGTTAATTTCTGCATTAAATGTTAGTAAAGGTTAATATTTTTTTTCTGATAAAAACAAACATATATATGTATGTCTATATATGTACCTATATGTATGTGTATGTGTGTATACACACATATGTATGTTTAAAAGTGGAAATGTTTTGTTTAACTTTCAGATGGGTCCATTGACCATTTTGTGGACCCTCTGAGATGCATACACCCTACTTTGAAGACTTTTACTTAACATACATTCACTTTTAACATTATATGCACATAAGCTGCCATTTTAGTGTCCTGGCACCAATTTTTTCAGACATGTTACAACTCATTACTCCCCTACTTATCTTTCTGAGTTTGGAGAGACCAATTAGTCACTTGACAGTAATTGTAACCACATTAGTATTATCAGCAGAGCTTCCAAAAACCAGTTCTTCTGTGGCTTAACTCTGGAAATGCATAAAACACATACATTTTATGAAGATGATGATTACTTTCAATATCATAGGGTGACGGTTGCTGACCTTGCTCCTGAATTCTGAGGATGGAGAGCCCTATGCACTAATTAGAGCTCATCTTCACAAATTGCCAATTAAACCCCTTGGAAAAGAGTTTTTAATTGTAAGGATTTAGATTATTATCATCCAAGGGTTTTTAAACCTCTGCCTACAATGCACACCTTTATAAAGCTTTTATTTTCATGGTTAACAACCACAGGTAGGCCCTCTGTACAGCACAGAGATTCTTCTAGGTTCATCACTCACCTTCATCTAGCTTTGTTCAAGACATCTATTCTAAATCTTGTCAAGGCCATTAGTGATGTAATGTTGATGAATTATATGATCACCTTTGGGCTCTTATCTTGACTTATCAGCAGTTATCAGCCAATTTACCCAAAGAAGCACATTATGTCTTTGAGAAGCAGCTCACTCAGTAATGAAACACTGACAAGTTAACCCTTACCTGTCAAGGATTCAATAATGACTCCTTACAACAACAGACATTTTTATTGATCAGGGTTCTACCTATATCGCCTTAAATATTACCATTCCCACCTTTTACCCTTCATTCCAACCATGCCCAATTTCTCAAGTCTTCAAAATTTTGCCAGTGCAGCCTGTTTGTAATGTCCTTTCCATATCCTTCACATTTAACATGCAGCACAGATATCTGGGAAGCAACTCTATGCACCCACAATTATCCCTCTTCCTTTGTCTGGGTCTCAGTCCTGTCCTCTGTGTTCCCATTTCTGTGTAATAACAATTTTTAATTTGTTTTACTTTCTGACTTTTCCATAAGATAGTAAGTTATTTTTCCTATTTAGGAACTGAATAGCCATCATTAAATGTTTGGTGAATAAATTAAAGAATGAACCTCCATACTTTCCCACTTTTCCTTTTTTTTCTAACCTTTTCACATATTTTGAAACTTCAAAAGTGAATTTAATTTTAAGAATTATTTTAAGAAATTATTTTTAAGAATCAGGATCTTATAAGCCATGATATGCTAATATTTTTAATAATAACAAAAGAAGCTATATTTTTACTTTCAATTTTAAAAGTATTTGATATTGCTGATGTTAAAAACAAAATTGACTCGCTCAAGAGTTTGAGCTCTGAGCAACAGCGGTTCGAGTCAGCCTGAGCTGAGCAGCTGTGAGCTGCCAACAGGTGGCGGGATGGCTCAGCTAAAAAAAAAAAAAAAAAAAAAAAAAAAAAAAAACAAAATTGATTTCCTAAATATGGAGACTTGACTTTGGTTGGTGAACACACAATGCAATATATGGATGATGTTTTATAGAATTGTACATTGAAACCTGTACAATTTTATTAACCAGTGTCACCCCAATAAATTAAATAAACACATACATACATAAAATTAATAGATTAACTAAAATAGAAATCAGATCTCTTTTGACCATTTAATGTTTCAAAATTTAAAAATAAGCACAGATTTTCATTTTTCTAAAATTCTCTAATTTTTAAAAAAGATCTTGCTAGTATTCTACATTCACTGCAAAATAATTTGTAAGGTAGGAAGATTTAAATACTAAGCTTTTCTTATTAATTCATTGAATTAGAACAGCTCTTAAAAGAACAACTAAATTGCAGCCAGCATGAAGAAATTGGATTCAGTGACGGCTGGTATCTTTAAAGTTTGTGACCTTACATTATGCTGCCATATGCCTAAGGGTGTTGAATATACTCTAAATTAATTTTGGGGGCTATTCACAATGTTTCTTTTAATCACAGAATCCAAGAGCAGTTTGCCTCTTGATGCTCTGTTATCATGTTTTTAATCTTCATAGCATGATTCTGTAATGTGTCCTATTTATAAAAAAATTTTGTGAATTTCTCCAGAACTATATTTTTTTAATCCTGGCAATAATATGCATTTCTTTGTACCTTATCCCAGTACTTATCCCAGATCTCCTTTCAGAGAAGTACTGGGATAAGGTATAAAGAAATGCATATATATATATATATATATATATATATATATATATATATATATTGAACATATATGGCATCATATGTTCAATCAACCTGTCTGTTCCCAGTGTTTAAAGATGCCTTTAGGTTTTCCAATAAAAAACAAGCAGGGGTGCTCATATATCCTGAAAATCCTTGTGTGCTTTTAAAATGGCAGAAACTTAGAGTTTAACTTGTGCCAAGCACTGAAATTTTCACAGTAATTTTCTTTGTGTCATCACTTACTTCATGGATAAAGAAACTGCATCATAGAGAAATTTAGTAACTTGTCCAAAAGATCCGTCAGTTGGTAAGTAACTGAAAATCAATTTAATAGAGTCGAACTTACCTGAAATGTTGTGTAATCATAGATGATCACCCTGTCCTTACATTCCTCCAACAAATTAAACTGAAAGGATCAAAAAAATTATTAAAAGTAGTGGAAAAATTTATATCAGTCTTGAACACTAGGTAGAGAATTGCATTATTATGCCGCCTATGCCAAAGAATTTCTAGATATGGTGCAGATATGACTAAAAACATGCTATTGAGAAATATTATGTATTGTGGAGAAAGTAGTATCATATTCCTGAAAGCAAATGGAGGCAATCCTAAGAAACAGGAAACACTGGACTGTCTCCTGAGGCAGCAGGCTGTATAGCCTCCTTAAGAGACACAGGGACACAGCCAAGCAGAGGAAGCTAGCCTGAGCAGAACGCTAGTTATGGAAAACAGATCTTAGGTGCAGACATTTCTCTAAAGAGAGAGAAGACTTAGAGCAAAGAGGAAGTATACATCCACCATCAGCTCACTCACCACTTTCATCACGTCAGTCAGTCACCTAAAGGGAACTCACGGATTGAAGAAACTTAGAAGAAAATACTATCATAATAAGAATCATCTGTATTTGGTGTTTTCTATTTCTGTTTCTTCCATTCTCTCTTGATCCTGCTCCAATTTTCCCTCCATTTCTTCACTAAAATTTCTCTTGTCAAGATCACTAATGACTTCAATGTGGCTGAATCAATCACCTGGTTTTCATCTTACCTGACCTATTAGCAGCTTTTGATCCACCTGATCATTTTCTTCTTCTCAAATATGTCTTCACTTGGCTTTCAGGAAATTATACTCTCTTAATATTCTTTGTACTGCTTGTTTCCATCTCAATCTCTTTTACAGTTTGCTCCTCATTCTCTTGAATGCTTAAATGCTTAATGTGCCTGTGGCTCAATGCTTGATTCTCTTTATCATATTCCCTCCCTACCTCCCTCCCTCTGCCCCTCCCTCCATCCTCCCTCCCTTCACCCCTCCCTCCCTTCACCCCTCCCTCCTACCTTCTCTCCCTCCCTCCCTCTGTGATCTCATCTAGCCTCATAGCTTTCAGTGCCATCTAATTACTGATGACTCTCAAAAGTATGTCTCAGCCTGGCCTTCTGTGATGGGCTGTAGACACATGTCCAACTAACTGCCTCCTCAATTTATCTTCTTGGATAGCTTGTAGGAATCTGTAACTTAAATATCAAAAATAGAATTTCTGAACTTTTCCCCCAAATCTCCTTTACTTTAATTCTTACTATTTCAGTTAATGTGAATTCAACCTTTTAATTACATAGACCAAAAACCTAGTGTTCAAACAGCAGGCACATATTGGATTTCTTATTTGTGCTTAAATACTGATGACAATGGAGATAAAGGAACAGGAACCAAGAGGATAGAGATAAAGATATTAGGGAGTCATTTTACTCTCTAAGTTAATGATTTTTGAATCACAGAAATGTATTACTTATACAAAAGTTAAATGTAAATTTTCGTAGGCTGAGTAGATACAGATACATTACTAATAAGGACAATGATATATAAAATGTTAAAATTTCCTCTGAGAAGAAAAAAAGTTGCATATTCCTGTTCTTTTACAAGAATTAGAATTTTATTATCTACATAATATTCCATAGCATAAAAACAACACAACTTTTTTAGCTTTATCATTTGCTACCAATAAGCAGTTTTTATAAATGAATTACTGAAAAAGAATCAGTATTTATTAGCCAATGTCTGTGAGTACTTATTGATTCTTGTGTTTCTTGTGTCAGCAATCAATAGTAGCTATATGCTAAACAGCCCATAAAATTTAGATAAGCAATAAAACCTGAGAATTAAGGGCAGCCCCAATTTTATTCCATTCCCTTTATTTTAACTCCTGTTCTTAAATTTCAAAACCTGACAAACCACATTTTAATATTTATATCTTAACTGTAATTTCTGCTTAAAAACTGTTTTGGTTATATTTTGAAATATGCAATTATAAAATCTCCCAGGGAGAGACCAATAAAATGCTAAGAAGTAAAGATATTGAAAAGAATTTCCTCAGTAATTTCATGGGGTAGGGTAGGGAGATGTACAAAGGAAAAAAAATGTAGAAACTATGAGATTTCCCTTTGATTGCAATCCAAAAGAATCAGTGGTAGAGAAGTTATGGCGTTCTGCTCTCAGCTCCCACATATAAGAAGCTTGGAAGTCATCACTCCAAGACAAATTGAAAATGAGCCACTTTTCTTGGACTCGTTTATGAGAATTAGGGCCACAGGGTGTAGACCACTAACCTGAAATCTGAGAGAAAGGTGAATATAGAGAATCCCAGCCAAAATCAATTTACCTAGAGCAGAAGACATTGTAGCCATATAGTGGCTGCAATACTTAAATCATTTTGACAGATTGCTAAAGGCTTAGTCTGGACTAACTAGCAAAAGAGTAAAAAAACTCTTGGGGGCTACAGTCATAGGGAGACCCCACCACCCACACCACCACCAAAGTTTCATGGGCTTTACCTCCAGGAAACCTACTAGGTTCTCATAGTGAAGATCAGGGACAAATCCTCTCTAGCAGGAGTAGGGGTAATGTAACTATTTTGAAATAGTCCAGAGCATGACAAAGAACTTCTCTATATGAGAAACAACTTTACCAGAACCCTAACTACCTGGAGGATTGGCAGTTAGCCATATGCAGCTCTAGTCTCCCCTAAGGAGGGGTGGGGGAAATGGGGGGAAGCAAAGAAACAGATATGAAGGTCACAGACTAGAGACAGGCCCACTAAAATACTGAGATTAAATTCAAAAGATTATAGAACACTTCCACTTCCTTCATCTAATGTCTTACCACCAAATCAAAAAGGCTTCAGAATAATAACAATTACAGCTAGAAGAGCTCTAAGATGCAGATGCAATTTTAGAAGTCCTTAAGAGACACTCGCTGAAAGACAAAAGGGGATACAAAATAAGGTCACGGGGGGTGGGGGGGGGTGGGGGTGGTGGTCAATAAACCTATGGTGCCTTCAGTTACAGCAAACATTAAACACAACCCAACTCCTAGACAAATTAACATAAAATTTCACATTAAAACCTTATTTACCTTAGTTCCTATCACCCAATATACCATTTCCAGCTTTCAGCAAAAAAATTATAAGATGTGCTGTGATGGTTAATGTGTCGACTTGACTGAGCCAGTAAGTGGTCAGATATTTAGTCAAACCTTATTCTATGCATGTCTGTGAAGGTGTTTTTAAATGAGAATAACATTTGAATTGGTAGACTGAGGAAAGCAGATTGCCCTCCCTAGTATGGTTGGGCCTCATATAACTAGTTGTAGGCCTGACACAGCACAAAGGCTGCGTAAGAGGGAATTCCTTCTGCCTGACTGCCTTTGAGCTGAGACATAGACATTTTTCTGCCTGTGCACTCAACTGAAATATCATCTCTTCATCTCTTCCTGGGTATTGAGACCAGTCTTTGGGCTACACCTTCTCAGTTCTCTTGGCTCTCAGTGATTTGGACCAGGACTGGGACTTACACCATCAGTTTTCTTGGGTCTCCATAGTGTTGATTGCAGATATTATGGGCTGGCCTCTATAATCACATGAGCCAATTCTCTGTAATAAACATGTTTCTATGTAGGTAGGTAGGTAGATAGACAGTTTGATAGATAGGCAGACAGACAGACAGATATTGGTTCTATTTCCCTGGAGAACCCTGACTAACACATATCCTAAAAGGCCATGAAAAAACAGTCTGACAAGAAAAGGCAGACATTAGGAACAGACTCAGATATGACACAGATTTTAGAATTATCATACAGGAGATTTAAAATAATTATGAATTATTGGGTCGTTAGAAAAGTCATGTTTGCGACAGATGGCGCTTAGTTCATTTTTGGAAGTACTAGAGTCATTCGCATCTATGTTATTGCTATGTCATTTGACAGCTGACAGTTCTAGCTTCATTCTAAAAAAAACAGTGATTTGGTTGAGTTTTGGAGATTTTACAAGTTGAAGATGGAAGACCAAACTGTGCATTTTCACCATATTTTACTGTTTTACTTCCATAAAAGGAAGAATGCACATCAAGCTTGTGAAAAGTTGCATAAAGTTTATGGTGACAATGCTCTACATCAGTGCCAACAATGGTTCACAAAATTGCGTGCTGGTGATTTTGATCTCAACGATGCTCCTCCGTCAGGGAGGCCCACCAAGGTTGATGACAACAAAACAAAGGCATTGATATGAGTAAAACCCACATTATACAACACAAGAGATTGCAGAAACATTGAACATCCATCATGCAAGCGTTCATGACCACCAGAAGAAGCCGGGATATGTAAGCAAGCTCAATATTTGGGTCCCACATGAATTCAAAATTCATTTGATGGCGTGTATAAACATCTGCAATATGCTCATTAAACCTGAGGAAAATGATCCTTTTTTGAAGCAACTGATAATTGGTGATGAGAAGTGGATTGTTTACAACAATGTGGTGCGCAAACGGTCTTGGTCCCAACGTGATGATTCACCTCAAACGATATCGAAAGCAGACATTCATCAGAGGAAGGTTATGCTCTCAGTGTGGTGGGATTTTTAAAGGTGTCGTGTTTTTTGAGCTCCTACCAAGGAACCAAACAATCAATTGAATGTGCACTCTTGGCAATTGGACAGCTTGAACGAATCCATCATTCAGAAACATCCAGAGTTTATTAATTGTAAAGGAGTTGTGTTCCATCGCGACAACGTGAGACCACACACAAGTTTGATCACCCGTCAAAAATTATTGGAGCTTGGATGGGACGTGTTACTACACCCACCATACTCGCCTGACCTTGCGCCGTCAAACTTCCACTTGTTTCGCTCTCTTCAAAACTCCTTGTGTGGTATATCGTTCAATTCAGATAAAGCTGTAAATCAGCACCTTGTTCAGTTTTTCGCAAATAAAAACAAGTCCTTCTATGAACAAAGAATTATGAAGCTCAATGAAACATGGCAAAATGTTATCGAACAAAATGGGCAATATATCATTGATGGATCTTTGTTCTTTATATAAATAAATGACCTTTGAAAAATGTCATGACAAAATACTCATGACTTTTCAGATGACACAATATATATTAAGGGCTATAGTGGAAAAAATAGAGAATATGAAAGAACAGATTGGTAATGTAGGCTGAGAGAAGACTAAAAGACTCAAAAAGAAATTCTAGAAATACAAACACAACAGCACACCCAAAGAATGTCTTATTGGGCCCATCAGTAAGTAGACTTAGCAGTTGAGGAAAAATAAGTGAGCTTGATGATATGTTAGTAGGAACTGCCCAAATTGAAATGCAAAGAGAAAAATAATTTTTTTAAAGCGAATATTCAAGAATTGTGGAAAAACTTCAAAAAATGAAATGTGTAATTGTAATACTAGAAGGAGAAGAAACATTGAACAGAGCTGAAGAAATATTTGAAATAATAATGGTCTAGAATTTTCAGAATTAATGACAATTAGCAAAACAAAGATCCAGGAAACTCAGAGAATACTAAGCAGGATAAATACCAACAATCTACATGTAGGCATATTATATTTATCTGTCAAAAACAAACAAAAAACAGAAAAACAAACAGACAGAAAAACAGAGACAAAGAAAAATCCTGAAGGCAGCCAGAAGGGGAAAAAAATCTTACCTATAAACAGTGATGAGAACTACATTGCTGTTGAAACCATGCAATGAAATAGACTGGAGAGAAATATTTAAAGTGTTGGAGAAAAGAAACAAAAACAAAAAACAGCACACTAATCTAAAATTGTATATCCCATGAGATAATTCTTCAAAAGTAAAGAATAGAGACTTTCTCAGATAAATAAAAATTGAGGGAATGCATCACCTGTAGATCCACCCTAAAAGAAATATTTAAAGTTTAGAATAATAAAAATTATATAAGTCAGAAACACAGATTCAAATAAAGGGAGAAAGAGTGCCAGAGAAGAAATGAAAAAAAAAAAAAAGGAAAATAAAATTATTTATTTACTTTCTTATGATATTCTCAATTCCTTCATGTGGCTATATTTTTGTCAGAGTTGTTTTCTCTTCCAACATAGCTTAGCTCTACCCTTACACCTAAAGAAGCAACACTCATCATTAAGATTTGGTCTGAATGACAGCAGGCCCAGCATTGTTTTGTTTCCTGGGCAAGGAATGAGTGTGTTCACAACACCACAGGGGAAACAAAAATCCTTTTTCAAAAATCTCACATCCAGCTTCTTCTTTGTTTGTTGTTAACACAGCAGCTGCTCTGAAGTTAACAAAAGCAGAAAATATTGTCAGAATGAAATTAGTATTAACTAAAATAGTCTGTTGAAGCCCAGGCCAGGTTTGTTGTTATAAGTTAAAGTGAAGAAACATGATGCTGTGCTGTTTATAAGATGGAGGTAATTTCCTGGGGTTATTTATAAATCATTAGCAGAGCTTGTCTGCAGTTGTCAGGACCTCCACAGATAGGGAACCACTTTTAGAACATAATTATGAGAACCAGGATAATGTGTGGGCAAGAGGATTTAGTTTGATAGATAAAGCTATTAAAATAACATTTATGTGTTTCACTGATTATTGAAACGTAACTGGCTGACTATAGGAAGCTTGAAAAACTCAGAAAAGGATAAAAAGGAAGTATAAATCACCTATAACCTCAGCTCCCAGAGACAACCTACTTAGCATTCTACTCAATCATTCAAGAAGTAAGATTCAGTCATTCAAGAAATAAGACTGTTTTCTTCTTCACTTTAGGTAACTGAGGATATATTTAAATAGGGGTACCTGACTGAGAATCCCTTCACGCATATGGAGATTAGAGACAATTGTGTCCTCTCAGACTGTTCTTGAACTTCATTTTTACATATGTAAATACTCGATCTTAACTACTTAAAGCATAATGTTATCATAATTAGATAGAAAACAAATATTGCGAGGAAATTTGCTAAATGACATTCAAAAAATTTTCTGCAATGAAATATTTAAGCACCCAGAGCATGACTTAATTTTGAAATTCCAATAAGAAGGAATAGATATAAAGAAAATAAATTTTTATTTCCCTATAAATATGTTATATATGTTTAAATATAAAATGTAAATACGTAATTAGATATAATTATACCATAATCAAATTCAAAAGACAAACATTAATCAGGGGAAAATATTTGCAATTTACATGCCAGGCAAATGGTTATTTTTTTTGACAGTATACTTGATATATCCTCAAATGTCCATTAAGCGTCTTTAATTTAACATACATTAAACTGTAACTCTTGATTTGCAAAAAAAGTCTCTTCCCCTGGAATTTTGCAGTCTTAGTTAACAGTACCTTCACGCATTCTAGTGACTCAAACTCTATATTGCAAATGTATGAAATAACCTCACTGAAGGGAGGTAAGAGAAAAAGGTGCTGAACTAAGTAACTTTGGAAATTGGTGGAGACTTTAAGACTAAAGGCACTAAACATAGCAACTTACTGTAGTTGATGAAATTGTTTCCCCAGTGGTCCAGGATAACGGTTCTGAAGCCCCTAAGTACATGCGTGCTGAAGTTGATCAGTTGTCAAGTTTCTCACTGCTGGAATGGGAGGTTACAGATGAGCAAGGGCTGATGGCCAGAAATATCCATTTGGTAATGGATTAGAGTTGGAGACATCATATGAACTTATATATCTTTCAATATAGATATAGATAGATACCTATAGAAATATTTATAGATATATGTAAATATTTATAGGTTCGTAACAAATATCCCTGTTCTGCCCCTGAGAAGGCATAGAAGTAATGATAACCCAGTAGCAATGAGCATAACTAGTTCTTGGTTTCTAATACAGTCTCCAATTTTTCTCATCATTAGATTGTGGTTATGGGTTTGGTGAGGAAACCGCAGAGGTTAATGGTCATTCTCATCACATTCTATCAAGAGTACATGCTATGAAAATGCACTTACTGGTAAAATGGCTGATTTGGGGCTACAGTAGAGAATCTATAAAATATGGAGGGAGAGTCTTGTAGTTCCAGAAAAGTAAGGTAGTACTGAAAAAGAAAAAAAAAAAACGAACAAAAACAAACCCATACCAAAACCAAACCAAACCAAAACCAAAAGCCCACAAGAATGGGAATATATCAAAGGGACAAAGGAGCCAATTGAAAGAGCTCCAAATGGCCAAATGTGGAACAAAATTAATAACATAGTATTATAGTATAACTCAAAATTTAAAATAAATGTGCAGGAGTTCCTACTGACATATATAAATGATTTACTGAAGAAATAAATGGAGGTGAATACACAAATATGTGCAGGAGAATTCTAAATAATTTATGTTGATACTTTTGGAGCACTTAAGGAGATGGGGCTTTATTCCATACCCTTTTAAGTGTGGCTTCCAGTTAGTGACTTCCTCACAAAGAGTATACAACATGGAAGTGGGAAAAAATAATTACTTTACAGGGAGAGCCCTGACCATCACTACCTCAGCCAGGTGATTAAAGTTAACATCAACAGTGAAGGTCAGTCACTTCGATAGGATGTGATGTGACTGGCACTTTACCTCCATGGTCTTCCTCCCAAGACCTATAACTCTTGATTTGCAAAAAATACTCTTTTGTGTAATCGACATTAGCCGAATCCCAGCTGAAGAACATGCTACAAAATTTCTGAGCAGTACTCTTCAAGTCTGTCAAGGTCATCAAAAACAAGGGAGATCTGAGAAACTGGCACAGCCAAAAGGATTTAAGAAGATATGACAACTAAATGCAATGACTAAATGTAATACAATATCCTAGATGAGATCCTGGGAGAGAAAAAAGGACATTAGGTTAAAAAGTAAGGAAATATGCATAACGTATGACTTTAATACTAATATACCATTATTGGTTCATTAGTTGTTACAAGAGCATTGTATTAATTACATTACACATTAATTAATGTAAGATTTTAAGAACAGGAAAAACTAGGTGTGGGCTTTGTGGGAACTCTGGACAATGTTTGCAATTTTTCTGTAAATCTAAAATTATCCTAAAATAAAAAGTTTATTTAAAAAAAATACATTTACTGAAACAAGCCAGGTACAAATATAGACTCATTTGTGTGAAAGTCTAGAAAACTTTATTCTAATCTCTAGTGAAAGAGTAAGCATGCTAGGAATTGCCTAGGGCCAAGGACAGAGATTGGGGATTGACTGTAATTGACATGAGGAATATTTGTGGGTGAAAAAACTTTTCTGTATGTTATTGCTATATCAGTGTGTGTGTGTGTGTGTGTGTGTGTGTGTGTGTGTGTGTGTGTGTGGTATGCATTAATGTATCTGTCAAAACTCACCAAACTCTACACTTAAAATATGTGCATCTTATTGTATTTAAATTATACCTTAATAAAGTAAATTTTTAAAAAAGAAGAAGAGAGAATCCCGTTCCAAATATGGGTATTACAAGCATGCTTGTACTCCTGGGAGGAGGGATCTATTGTGTAAAATTGAGAAGATACTTATTTATTCCTCCACATGTCTTAGGTTGTGGCAGAAAATAGCTGATGACTGATCTTCATCTTCCTCAAAAAAAAAAAAAAGGTGTGGTTTTTTTTTGTTTGTTTTGTTTTTTATGATTTCAGACTTTTTTCTTTTGTGATTTTGCTTTGACCTTTTCACTATGTGGCTACTTCCTTTGTGGAAAGTGAACCTCTCTGAGGGCCTGGAAATAATAACTCATACAAAATTCAGAGGACAAAAATAGTAGTTTATATGGGTAGAGTGTATATTTCAAACAATATAAAGAGATTCATACATGCCATTTAATCTTGGGCCTGAAAGCATCTTCAGTTTAATAAGATGTCAAGAGAGCTATTATTAACTGAGAGCTGAACACCGCAGTGAAGCGTGGGTGCTGACTTCTTAAACTAACAGGAAAAGAACAGCTTTTTAATTGGACTAGATGCTGTTCTGCTAGAGTTGCCAGGAAAAAAAAAAAATCATTATGCCTTGGTAGCAAAATACTTTGTCCATACCAATGATAAAGAATGAAGTAGAAAATTTTTCTTTGCCCCTCTTTATGAACTATTGAAAACCACATGTAGTCATTCAGGTATTTATCAGTGTCCGTGAGGTGTAGAGTGTACACTAGACATGTGGATACACTTTACTATTTATTGCAGATATCTCTCATACTTGATGGAATCCAAATTGATGACAATTTCAAGTAAAAAACTTCTTTGCTTTCTACTTCCTTGCTGAGCCTACAAGTGATCCAGCTTTTGTGTGGACAAAGGATTTTAAAGAGGGAGTCAATATTTGCATTAAATAAAGGTCATGTGCTTGCAATGTAAAGATTATACTTGAAATGGAAACAGATTTTCTTTTGTCATAAAAATATTCCAGCCCCCTAAACATCTTAACCAGAAAGCTGTTCATATAAATCAGGTGTTGGAATTACCAAATGACCTTTATAACATTCATATGAATGCTAAATAACATAACAAACAAAATGCCCCCTTCTTTTCTACCACCCTTTCATTCACTGAAAATAAATTTATACTTAATTACATATGTAAACAAAAAGATAAAATAGATATTTCCTTCTGAGCTATTGCATGCTAATAAAACTGTTTAAAATTTTGTCATAAAAATGTTTTCATTACAGCTAACGGGCATTCATTGATTCAAATGAAACTTTCCTCAGATATAAAATGAAGATATTTAGTGGTTTTGCTTGAAAAATGGCAACCATATCGCCTTGGAATTAAGCAAAGATACCATTTACTAAATAGAAACTGAATAAAATACAGAATGCAAATAGAGTTATCCTTCTTTTAAACAGGAAATATGATACCTTGTTGGCTAGTGGATTCTGGATTTACATAAAGTGAATGAATTCAAAGTATATATTTTTATTTAAATGAGCTACCTAAGACTGAAAACCAAAATATTGGAAACTGTGTTCAATAGAATAGAATAGAAAGCTATATTTTAAAAGTTGTAAGCAGACTTTGTAAAATGCATTTATGAGACTTCTAATCTATATGGTATTTAAAGTTCATGCTTGGGGTGTTCCCGGACCCCCCAGTTTCAATCACATGACACAGAGAAAATTAATGAGGCAAGCATCTCAGTGTACCAAAAGTGGAAATGGAAGACAAAGCAGGAACTCATGAAAAAACTGTGGCCCTGTTGAGCTGTGGATCTGGAAGTGGGGTCAAGAACTGGGAAGTTTAACTCGGTGGGATACAAAATTCAAAGTGACCCATGTGGGGCAAGGAATGAGAGGCACTCATTGTTTGAACCAGGGCTGGAATGGTGCTCTCTGCACATAAAAGAGGCTGGAAAGAACTAAGAGTGATTGCCGCCTGCATCTCAGGCTTATATAAAGGTTCCTTCCAAGGGAGACATTAATAAACTGCTTTACAGCCAAAGTCTACATCAACTCATCAAAATAACAAGAGGTTCTAGAATTAGATCCATAGGGGCCAGATGCAGGCAAGAAAAGAAATGCTAGACAGATGGTAGATATAATAAAAAGTTGTAAGGCCTATTGAAAGCTTGTGTGCCCAGAACTGGTCTTAGTGACTTACTACTTTGTTTCATCATACTTCTTATGGGGAGCCCATGCAGGACCCCATATTCAAGTTGAATCTGCTAAAAATAAATTCCAGAACACACCAGGAAAATAAATACAAAGAAAGACAGTGAACAGTGTTCTATCACTCTCAATAGGACTAAAACCATAGATCAATTTGAAAATGACTGTTTTCATTTGGGATTTCCTCCCTTCCCTAAAGCAAAACAACAAGAAACTGAAGGGAAAGATATCTTTAAATATATATAAATAGAAATACAGAAATAAATGGAACAACAGCTGGTAGATATAAAAGGAACCTATTAAAAATCTTATAAAAGAGAAATATGTTTAAAAAAATTTTAGATGAAATATATGTATAAATATAAAATACATCTCAGTACTACATATGTATACTATATATGTAAAGTCACATGATATATACATATGGAATGATGTATACCTATAATATTTACATGAAATATATGTATATCTGCCTATATCTCAATGGCAGTGAAGCTACTTTCAAAGATATACTATATATGAATTCTCTAGAATTATGAATCCAAGAGTATCAAAACCACACATTTTAGATAGTTTATTTTGAAACTAAAAGACATAAAGGACAAAGAAAAATCATCTTACAGGCTAACGTAGAGAAAAGAGATTACCTAAAAATGCAGGACAATTAGATGGGCAGAAGTATTTCATTTGCATTGATATATTCCAGAAAACAATGAAATAAACAATTCTAAGAACTGAGAGAAAATAACTATAACCTGGGCCGGCCGAGTGGCGCGTTGGTTAAGAATTGGCTTGGGATGCCAGAAGGCCCCGGTTCGGATCCCACATATGAGGGCCAGTGACACTGCCCTCCACAGCTAAGATGCTGAACAGCAGCTCAACCTGGAGCTGGGCTGCCGTGAGTTGCCAGCGATGGCGTAGGCTGCAGCCCCTGTGGCAGTGGGTTGCCATGGGCTACCGTGTGTAGCCAGCAGCCAGCGTGAGCGGCCAGCAGCCACAGTGAGCGGACGTCCAGAAGCCGGCGACTGATCTGCCTCGCCAGGGAAGAGCGCAATGATGGTGCCAACTTGGGCCAGTGAAGCAACGTCCTCCACAACTAGACTGAAGAACAAAAGGACAGCAACTGTCTGTTCCCCTTCCCCCAATTCCCCAATAAAAATCTTAAAAAAAAACAAAAAAAAACTATAACCTATAATGCATTCTGCTAAACATGTATTCAAGAATAAGAGCTGAGAGTAATAGTTTACCACCTAGAGATACGTAAAGGTAGAGAAAATAAGTGGGATGTGATTAAGAGCAGAAATTCTGTAGCTGGGCTGCTGGTTGTGACTGTGGGTTGTGCAACTTACTAGCTATATAATCTTGAGCAAGTTACTTAACATTTCTGTTCCCCTAATTCTCATCTGTAAAATGAGGTTAATGTATGCTATGTATAGTATTGTTATGAGGATTAAATGAGTAAATATACAAGGTCTGACAATTAAGTTCACTAACTCATCCTAGAAAAAGTGCTACATACCTCATTGCTGAACATCACTATGGTTACTTTTGAAGAAGTAATCTGTGCACCGATGCCAGCACCTAGTCCACCCTTCAAAGCAATTTTGGAACTCTTTTTTATGGAATGACCATCAGAAGTGTCATCATATTATGCTTGATGTTCTGAATGTCATCAAAGTGTCTTCCTTTCGATATTTCCTTTATCTTCAGGTAAAGAAAGAAGTCATTGGGGGCCAGATCAGGTGAGTAGGGAGGGTGTTCCAATACAGTTGTTTACTGGCTAAAAACTCCCTAACAGTGTCCTGTGAGCTGGTGCACTGATGCAAGAGCCATGAATTGTTGGCAAAAAGTTCAGATCATCTAACTTTTTCACGCAGCCTTTTCAACACTTCCAATTAGTAAACTTGGTTAACTGTTTGTCCAGTTGGTACAAATTCATAATGAATAATCCCTCTGATATCAAAAAAGTTTAGCAATATTGTTGCAGCAAATTCTCAAACTTAATTGTCAGACCTCTTAAGTATAACTCTTAAAATACTGCATGGCACTTAACATTATATATGGTATATACATACATATGTAGGTGTATATGCATACACATATACATATATATGTATCACATATGGTAAATTTAACAATAAACTGTAAAAATTATGTTTTTTGTGTTAAAAGGTGAAAAAATATAATGCAAGGTCATACATTACAGTGAAACAATGGAAAACACTGAGACAGTGTTGCCAATTAAAACACAGAAAGAGGACCTGAACAGACACTTCTCCCAAGAAGACATACAAACGGCCGACAGATGTGTGAAAAAATGTTCAACTTCACTACTTATTAAGAATATGTAAATTAAATTCACATTGAGATACCACTTCACACTTGTTAGAATGGCTATTATTAACAAGACAAATAATAACAAGCGCTGGAGAAGTTGTGGAGAAAAAGGAACCCTTAGACACTGCTGGTGGGAATGTAAACTGGTACAGCCACTATGTGTAGAGGTTCCTCAAACACTATGGAGGTTCCTTGAAAACTTAAGAATAGAATTACCATACGACCCAGCAATCCCCTTTCTGGCTATCCACCCCAAAGTCTGAAAACATCCGTAAAGGTATATGTACCCCTATGTTCATTGCATTATTCACAGTGGCCAAGACATGGAAACAACCAAAATGTCTTTTGATAGTTGATTGGATAAAGAAGATGTGGTACATATACACAATAGAATACTACACTGCCATAAGAAAAGATGAAATGCTGCCATTTGCAACAACATGGATGGATCTTGAGATTATCATGCTAAGTGAAATAAGTCAGACAAAGTTGAGAACCATATGTTCTCTCATGTGGGATGTTAAACTGAAAGCAAGAAACACAAAAGATAAACAAGCAAAAACTCATAGACACAGACAACAGTTTAGTGGTTACGAGAGGGTAAGGGAAAAGGGGAAGTTGTAGAATTGGATAAAGGGGGTCAAATATATGGTGATGGAAGGAGAATTGGCTTTCAGTAGCAAGCATAGTGTAATATGTAGATGATATGTTGAATTGTACACTTGAAACCTCTGTAATTTTACTATCCAATGTCACCCCAATAAATTTAATAAAAAATAAAAATGTTAAAATAAAGAAATAAAAAACAATGGTAATAGTCATAATAGTAATATAGACTTCACTGGGTTATTATAAAGATTATATAGAGTTAACAAGATATACACCTGGCATATAGTGCAATGTAACTATAGGTTATTATGTATAGTATTTAAAATAAATATGTTGGGTCTATTTATATCACATGAATAAAAATCAAAATTAGAATGCTAAAGGAATGAAAGGCACATTATAGAATAATACATGAATGATATAATTGCTGAAAAAATTAAAAACATTTTCTTTATTGTAGATTGTTGCACTTATGAAGAAACACTACATTAACAGATGAAAGAATCCAGAAAGATGTGGGATAAAGAGAGAAAAGAAGGTTATAAAGTTTTATTTCTTTAAAAAAGATCCTTAAGCAAATACAGCAAACTGTTTTATATTTATTTAATCTGAATGATGGATATTTGGTTGTTCATTATATTTTTTAAATTTCTGAATATTAAATTAACTTATTTAGAAATACTTCAATCAAACAGAAAATGTTCTATCTTTTTTCTGTACTTTTTTAGTCTACTTTCAGATAACAATGTCAAGCTTTATGGGTAGTGTGAGTACCTTATCATATCAAAATAATTCTAATTATTTGCTCCTGTCTCTTGTACCATGCATTTTACATACATATACGTATACATAAGCATATTATAACACATATGTGTGTATATGTACACACATGTATATATATATATATATATATATATGATATATACTAAGTATACATAATTAAATACATTGTTGCTCTTATTGGGTTGTCAGAAAAGTCATGACGCATTTTTGCAACGAAAAACAGAAAAAAATATATCATGACTTTTCCGACAACCCAATATTATTTTAAACAAACTATTATCTGTTAAGCTAATTATGAATAAGAAATATAAGTTTATATATTACCTTCATTTAGTCCATCTTTGATGTTCTTCCATACTACATGTAGGTCTGAGTTTGCGCTATTTTCCTTTTCTTTAAAGATCTTTTAACATTTCTTGCAAGGCAGGTTTATTAACAACAAACTTCAATTTTTATTTTTTTGGAAAAATTCTATTTCTCCTTCACTTTTGAAGAATAATATCACAGAGTAGAGCATTCTAGACTGTTTTTTTTCTCTCAAGAATTTAAATATTTATGTCTACTCTCTTCTTCATGCATAGCGTCTGAGCAGTTGGGTTCTTATCTTTGTGCCTCTATAGGTAAAGTTATTTTGATTTTTTCTTCTGTTTTCTTTTCAGGATTTTTTTCTTTATTGTCATTTTCTAGTTTGAAAATGATATACCTAGGTGTAGGTCAGGTTTTTTGGTTTTTGTTTTGGTATTATCCTGTTTGGTGTTCTCTGAGCTCCCTGGTATGTGGTTTTGTGCTTGACATTAATTTGAGGAAATTCTCAGTCATTATTGTTTCAAATATTTCTCCTGTTTCTTTTTCTCTTTCATGTCTTCTAATACTCCCATTATGTGTATATTGTACGTGTTGTGTTTGTTCCACAGACCTTGGATAGTCTTTTTTTTCTTTTAATCTTTATTCTCTTTGCTTTTAGTTTTGGTGGTTTCTATTGCTAGATTCTCAAGCTCAGAGATTCTTTCCTCAGCTGTATCCAGTCTACTACTAATAAGCCCATCAGAGGGTTTCTTCAAATTCTCTATTTCTGTTAACCATGCTTTTGATCTCTAGCATGTTTTTTGTTTGTTTGTTTCTTAGGATTTCTGTCTCTCTGCTTACATTGTCCATCTATTCTTGCATGCTGTCTACTTTATCCATTAGAGCCCATAGCATATTAATCACAGTTGTTTTATTTATATTCTGATCTAATAAACCAATGTGCCTGCTGTATCTGACTCTGGTTCTGACGCTTGAACTGTGTCTTCAGTTGTGTTTTTTTGCCTTTTATGGTGCCTTGTAATTTCTTCTTGATAGCCAGACATAATCTACTGGGTAAAAGGAACTTCTGTAAATAGGCATTTAGTAATGTGGTATTGAGGCTGGGGAGAGAGGACAAGTTCTATAATTTGATTTCAATCTTTTAGTCTATGCCTCTGGGTGGTGAACTTTACAGGTGTTTCCCAATTTTTTATTTTAACCTCCCTTAGTTAAGACAAGATGGCTAGTGTGGATGTGAGTTGGCTATTTACCTTCTCCCATGCGAAAGCCTACAGCTGACTGGAATTGAATATTTACCTTCCCCCAGGTGAATTAGGTTCTGATAATATTCCAGCAGGTTAGGCTGTATTTAACTCTCCTGAGGGCACACCTTGTTAAGAACTGAGTGCTCCGGTGTGTCTCAAAGTTGTTACGTTTTTCCTCCAGATGCATTATGGGATTTCCCCCCCTCTGATAACTGTGAGAACCTGGTTGAGCTCCTGGAGGGAAACCTCACAAAATTGTGGGACTGTATATGACTGGGTTTCCCTGGACTTCCTAACTCACAGAGTTGTCCACGGTGAGCCCCCAGCAATTTGTCAGCTGCAGTTCAGGTTTTCCTGCCTGGCACCAGTTCCTGTGGCCCTTTGCACTCCTGATTCTCTGCTCCGGTAAGCCATGATTCCCGGTCGTCTCCTGTCTATCTCTCTAACCTTGGTGGGGAGAAGCTTGCCCTGTATCCACTTCTTTCTTTCATATCCAAAAAAGTTGTTAAGTTTTTAGTCCGTTTAGCTTTTTGCTTGTTGTTAGGATGGAATGGCAACTTCCAAGCTCTTTATATGTGGACCCTGAAACGTTCATTTTTAAGGACTTCCTCTTGAGCATGTTTTCACATGGGAACAGGCTGATCAGAAAGCGTAATGATTTTATGCCTACCCATCTCAGTTTTCTCGTCCTGGCACATGCGTAGCCCAGCCTGAGCGTCCCTGTTCTGCTTTGACAGTAGATGCGGTTCTCAAATTAGAAGTAGACATTCTCTCAGCATTATTTTTTTCATATTTTTTTGTATCCTTCTTAACTAAAATCAAATGACCTTTCAAATATATCATGATCCCTTTCTTCATTTATAGAAATGCACTTTCAAAAAATATTTTTTCTTTATTGTATACCTGGAGGCTTTGTGTATTAAAATACTCAAAAACTAAATGTAAAAATGTACACAGAAACCCAACAGACCTAAAAAAGCCCCCAATTTTTTGAAATATAAAGGTGGTGGATTTAAACTGTCCATTTTCAAAAATTACTGTAAAAGTATAGTACTCAAGACAATGTGATACTGGCATAAGGATAGATATACAGGTCAATAGAACAGAATAAACTGTCCAGAAATAAATTCACACTTAAAAGGTCAATTGTGTGTGCTTGTGTCTGTGTATGTATATGAAATGGAATATTCAGCCATAAGAAGGAAATTCTGCAATTTCTGACAACATGGATGGACTGTGATGGCATTATGCTCAGTAAAATAGAGAAAGATAAATACTGTATGATGTCACTTATATGTTGAATCTAAAAACACCACACTTATAGAAACAGATTAAAATGATGGTTACCAGGGGCTGGGAAGTGAGGTGGGGGAAATGGGGAGCTATTGATCAAATGGTACAAGCTTCCAGTTATGAGTAAGTTCTGGGGATCTAATGGGCAGGCATGGCAATTATAGTTAATAATACGATGTTTTATACTTGAGAGTTACTATGAGCGTAGATCTCAAATGTTCTCATAAAGGAAAAGAATGGTAATTTTATAATGTGGTGGAGGTGTTAACTAATACTATGGTGGTAATCATTTTGCAGTAATATAAATGTATGAAATCAACATGTACACCTTTAAACTAACACAATCTTATATGTCAATTATCTCAATAAAGCTGAGGCAAGAAAAGAGAATTTCTACCTTGAGAAAATAAAACTTTTTCCTCTTTCTAGAAAAATAAGTGCAAACTAAACCCAAGAACAAGTAAGAATAAAAATATAATCAAAATAAGGAAAGATGTAAATGAAATTTAAATTAGAAAGTAGAAAAAGAAAAATCAATGAAACTAAAACTGCTTTTTTTAATATCAAAAATTTGATAAAGATTTAGTTGGTCTGACTGAGAAAAAGATAGAGGAGAAATAAGTTATTAATATCAGAAGTGAAAGCTATCACTCCAGGGATATCACTAAAGATCTCACAATTATTAAATAGCTCATAAGGATTACTAAAAATAAACATTAATATGTAACCTCCAAAACATAGATAAATAGACTGAGTCATTGAAAGATAAAAACTACCAAAATTTAGACAAGAAAAAGTAGAACACTTAAATAGAGCTTTTTTTTTTAAGAAATAGAATTGGTAGTTAAAAACATTATAATGAATAAAACTCTTGTCCTAGATGGTTCCCATGAAAAGTTATACCAAAATTATTGCATAATCTCCTTTAGAAAGGAGAAAGGAAGGTGGACACTATTCCCAACTCACTTTATGACACCGCTATTGCCCCGATATCTAAAGCAGATAGGAATAGTACAAGGAAACACTCTACAAACCAATATCCCACATGAACATAAACAAAAATATTTAACAAAATATTGAATTCAGCAATATATAAAAAATAGATACTACATCATGACCAAATGTGTTTTATCTTTGGCTAGTCAACACTCAAAAATTGATCAATATAATATACCATATTAAAAACTAGAGAAGAAAAACAGCATGATCTTGTTAATATATGCAGAAAACCACTTGACATGTATCAACATCTATTTGTGATGATAACTCTCAGCAAAGTAGAAATACAAGAAAAAATCCTTAATCTACTTAGCCAAGCACATTTATAAAACACCCAAAACTAACATCATATTTAATGGGCAAAGCCTGAAGCCTTTCCCCAAAGATCAGAAAAGTAACAAGAGTGTTCATCTCATCATTTCTATTCAACAGCATACTGGAAACCCTAACTAGTTAAATAAGTAAAAAAAAAAAAAAAAACTCCAAAAAACAAACAAAAAATGAAATAAAAGGTGTACAGTTAGGAAAGGAAGAAACAAGACCATTTTTATTTTGAAGACATAATTAGTAATACAGTAAAATCTCAAGAAATCTACAAAAATGATCTCTTAGCACTAATAAGTGAATTTAATAAGATCACAGAATACACTATACATATGCCTGACAGTGGACTTATGTCTAGCATGTACAAAGAACTCTCAGAACTTAAGAAAACAAACCACCAATTGTTAAAAATGAATGGCCAAAATATTTGAACAGGTCCTTCACCAAAGAAAATAATGGATGGCAAAAGCGTACAAAAAATACTCAATATTGTTAGTCATCAAAAAGATGCCAATTAAAACTGGAATGAGATACCTGTTATAATGGCTTAGTAAAGCTGACAAAACCAAGTGCTGATAGATGTGGAGCAACTGGAACTCACACATCTTCACTAGAAATGCAAAATGCTATCCCACCTGTGGAAAACAGTATGGCATCCTCATAAAGTAAAGCTTATCACGTGATTGAGAAATTTCACTCCTAGTAGTTTACCCTACAGAAATGAAAATTTATGTTCACTCAAAAATCTTTACTTGGAGGTGTGCAATATTATTAATAACCGAAAACTGGGAATAACCCAAATGTCCTATGATAAGTGAATGGATAAATAAACTGTGGTACTTTCATACAGTGAAATATTACTTAGTAATTAATGGGAGTAAACTACTGATACAAACAACAGCACTGATGAATCTCAGATGTATTATATTAAGTGAAGGAAGCCAGACACAGTGATTTTCAATTTCACATGATTCCATTTATATGTCAAAACACACAGCTTTATATCCAATAAAGGTGAATATTAGTATGTACAAATTATATATAATTATAACTGAGTAATTAAAATATCTCAATGGATTATACTTTTAAGATCCATACATATCATTGTATATAAATTTACCTCTGTAAAAATATATAGCCAATTTTTAAATATCTTTATAGAGACTGTCCCTCTCTAAGATTTATCTTATCCTAGTTTTTTTTTTCTATTCAAATTATTAATATAGTCATACTCATTTATCCCTAATTAGGTCAATCATCTTTCATCCATAGTTGCTCCTTTTTATATAATTGGTCTTTTTTTGTTGTTGTTTTGTTTAAATTGGGGAATTGGGAGAGGGGAGCAGTCAAGTTGTTGTCCTTCAATTTTAGTTGTGGAGGGCGCAACTAGCTCACCTCCAAGTCCAGTTGCCATCTGGCTGCTCGCCGGCAGCTCGTGGCCACTCAGCTCAAGGTACTGTGTTCAATCTTAGTTGCAGTGGGCACAGCTCACCATCCCATGCAGGAGTCCAACCAGCAATCTTGTTAGGAGCACATGCTCTCTCACCAGCTGAGCCATCCTGCCACCTGTTGGCAGCTCAGGGGCAGCTCAGCTTGGCTGCAGCTCACTGGCCCATGTGGGAATTGAGCCAGCGACCCTGTTGCTCAGAGCTCTCACTCTTAAGCAAGCTCTTAACCAACTGAGCCACTCAGCTGACCCCCTTTTTATATGATTGTTGAATGAATATAGTAATGAATGAAAGATGCACTATTTTTTTTTAATATTTTTTTTTTATTGGGGAATTGGGGGAAGGGGAACAGACACGTTGCTGTCATTTTGTTCTTCAGTCTAGTTGTGGAGGACGTTGCTTCACAGGCCTGAGTTGTCACCATCATTGCGCTCTTCACGGGTGAGGCAGATCAGTCGCCGGCTTCTGGACGGCCGCTCACTGTGGCTGCTGGCCGCTCACGCTGGCTGCTGGCTACGCATGGTAGCCCATGGCAACCCACTGCCACAGGGGCTGCAGCGTACGCTGTCGCCGGCGACTCACAGCAGCCCAGCTCCAGGTTGAGCTGTTGTTGAGCATCTTAGCTGTAGAGGGCAGTGTCACTGGCCCTCATATGTGGGATCCGAACCGGGGCCCTCTGGCGTCCCAAGCCAGCTCTTAACCAACGGGCCACTCAACCGGCCCAAAAGATGCACTATTAATAATGAGGGTCACCTAAGAAAATTTAAATCTCAGAAAAGTTGTCTCAAAGGGAGAATTAGTTTTACAATAAAAATTTATTTTAGAAACTTAAGCATTCCTGTTTTCAAGTCTGCTTTTGATAATTGAACATTGTTATGAAGTTCTTTATTATCTTCGTAATATATTTTGTATGGACTGTCTTTAGTTTTCCTAGATTTGACATTTTAAGAAGCCTTTCATTTTCTCCTTATACATTTCTCTTGTACTACTGTCTGTTAAATCTACTAAAATAATGTTTAGGTCTTTAGTTCTTTAATTTCTTTTTCATCAGAGAAAAAATAGAGAAGGAAAATAACTCCTATTTCTTAAAGCTAATGTTAAATAATTACATATATACTTCTCATGAGATGCAGCTTTCTTTATGCCACCCACATTTGTCATCTCATTAATGAAAACATCCAAAATTAATTCAATTCTGCTAAAAGGTATTGTAGTTCTTGGCTCCCATGTTTTCATAATTTTTTATAGGTTTATGAAAATTAAAATGAAAGTGTTGTGTGATATCTGAACCCTTCTTGGAGTTATTTTTAAGAACAGAAAAATCTTTCACTAAAACATATAATTTGAATGTATTACAATCAAATAAGGAGACATCCAGAGACTATCTTAAAACTACTTCCTGGAGAGCTGACACTTTTCACTCTGTCTTTCCCCCTGTCCTGTCACTCTCCTACTTCCTAGGTTTATCTTCCTATTTTTAATAGAATTACCACCTTTGTTCTACATCTCTCATCTAAGCCACATGTAGATTAAGTAGCCTTCTGTGTAAAAATGAGAAAAAGAGAAGTTAGTTTTGAATCACAAGTACAAGTTATCTCACTGAATGAATGATATCTACCATTATAACAAGAAAAAAATAAAACAATTTCTTTAATAAAAAGAAAGCCTTAAATCAACCTCCATTACTCAGGAGACAGCTGCCTGTTTTGAATTTTGATTTTTCCTCTTACTGGCTGTATGAACTTGGGCATGATCATTAGCTTCTTGATGCCTCATTGTCTTTGGCAAAATGAAGATTGTAGCAGTACCTGCCTCCTAAGATTATTGTCAGGATTAAAGTCTCAATATCTGTAATGCCTAGAACAGTGTTTGGCACATAGTGTTATAAATTATCAAGTAATGGTGATATAATAATAATGGTAATAAAAATATTACCACCATTTCATTTTCACCAAAACTACATAAGAAAGGAGAGTTTACTATGCTGTTTCTCAATAGTTCCACAAAGATCTTGGAAATATAGACAATATTAAAATGTTACTCTTCTTTAAGAATCAAACTTGAAATCACATAAGGTTCAGAGGAGAGATATATATATATATATATATATATATATATATATATATATATATATATATATATATATATATAAATAAACTTTAAAGAAACTGAATGCTGTAGCCTAGCTGGACTTCTTTCCCTTTAACCTAACTTAGCTTTTAACAGGTGTATAAGAAAATGGGTCAATTAGAATGAGATTTCTTAGTCATAGTTGCTGTAGAGATCCAATAGATCCTGGTGCAAGAATATGAATTTGTCTTGTTCTAATAACTTGCATAGTTTTATTGTCTCGATTACTTGCGAATCTTTGGTTAATGTTGTAAAACAGAAAACCATGGCACATTGAAAAGAGGTTGGTCTATGATATGTGCTCTATAATGATAGCTGTTACTTATTATTTTATACTTATTGGCATTATTACTATCATAATTGACATTAACGCCTTTTTATACTTTATTCCCAGAAAATAAATGTCAGATCCTGATTTGATATACTATAAGCGGTATGCCTTTACAAAGAGAATGCATAAGACAGAAAGTGGGAAGAGTAGCTAGCCTCTGTGGGAGTCACAGATCTTAAACGACGGCATTCTGAACATTGTACAGAACGTAAGTTTTGTCAATGTGCCCGAAATAAAAGCCAGTAAGTACATTTCTGAGGTGGTAGGACTGAGTGCTACACTCCTGAACTTGACAGAATCAAAGCTAATGAGAGAGCTATGAAAGATAGATGGAGAGGAATGCTCAGATAAAAACCTATCTTCGTTTCGGCCCTCACATGAAATTTTCTTTGTAAAATTTCTGTAGCCTACCTTCTAGAGTGTCAGATTTCTCCAAACTTTTGGTATAATTAGGCTTGGTTAATAAGTTCCCTTTAAAATATTTACAAAAATATCAATTGGTCAGAATACCAGCCTGAAATAGTAAAAACCTTGATCATAAAGTTAAAAAATATATACTCATTCTATTTATTTAGTCATTACAAATAAATATACATACTATAAATTTTGCTTTGTACTTTACCAATCTAAGGCACCATGCTGAGTAAAGGGACCCTGAGGCTGAGTAAGACAGAGGCAGTGGGTAGGTGCAGTTAGGTAAACTAATAATCATAATAAGCTGTGATATTAGCTGTGATAGCAGCTATAGAGGTACACAGGGAGAAAAGCAACTTGAAAATGTTAAAAAGTGGATTAAGAAATAAGCTAATAAGATCTTAAACCATGCTTACATTGTTGTCCGTGCTTTAGTGAAAAGATAAGAAAGATTTCTAGTCTTTCAATTGCTTGATTTTAAATATGTACTTCTAAACTGCAAAAGTATGCTTAAAAGCATTTTCCCTCTATATTACATTAAGTACCCTCTCTAATCTTCTTTGAACTATTAAATTTATTTTAATAAAGCCTTTCTTCATAGATAATATAAAGGTAAATGAAGAATCAGAATTAATGGAAAAGCACAGCCTTTCTCATATTAACCACTTTCAGAAAATGGTATCCTCAGGGTAGTCTCATATACGTCTGAATTGAAGGCCAAACTTCTCCACCAAATACTCAAGACCGGCATGTAATGTTTTGGTCATTTCTGAAACCATTAAATTAAACTTCTATAAAGCTATTTCAATATTGTTTTGTGTAAGAATTTCTGAGAGAAACTAGAATGATAAAGCAAATTTTTAAAGTATGTTGTAATTGTTAGAATAATATATACATGTTGTAACTAAATGTTCTGTGTTTTTAAGCCCTAAGTTTCCTTTCATTAGCATCACAGATGATAAAATAGGAACCCACTTATCTCAAAGCTGCAACTCTTGAGTATCAGTGTTTCCTCATTTAATAAAATTTAGCAAAAATTGTTGCAGTGTTCACATGAACACCCAGACCTTTACTTGACTCCTAAAAATTCTGGAATGCTGACATTTTTAAAAAGCCATATGCCAAGTTCTGGCTTCTGATAACGGTAGAGTGGCTTGGTAAGACTAACCCTACTTCCAATAATAATCAACTCTGAACAAAATATTTGAAAATAACAAAAGAGCAATGAAGTTAGAAGGTAGAGAGGATATGACCCTGTAAAGGTCCATGTTGATTTTTCCTTTGGAGCACTGGCTAGACCCCAAAGCAAACCAAAGTTAACACTCAAGCACAAAGTTACAATTTTATTGGGTTGAAGAGTGTCTGGATTTCAGAATTGTCACAGAGGCTAGGAAATTAGGCAGACAGTATCCCAAAAAGGGGGACCACAGCCACGAAAGCCTAAAAATGTTCATTCAAACTCTCCACCCATCCTTGAGGGACTCATGAGCTGTGAGACTCCAAGGAGCCCAGAGGGAAAAAAAAATACTTAGAAGGTTGAAAGTGTTCAACAACCATGTTAACAACTTCCTAGTGAAACGAAGACAGAACTTGGAGCTTAAGTCCTCCAAGTTAAAGAGGCTTGGTAAACATTCCAGGCTTTTCATTAATGCTGTAGTGTCACAACTCAGGACTAAGGGTCCTGGGCACAAAGACAAATCTATCTGAGGAGCAGGACGGATTGTGGGAAGAGGAGATAGAATGGAAATACAAGCTGGGAAAATGTAGTTTTCCAATTTTTATTTTTTTTTAATTTTTTTTTTAAGTGGTGAAAGAGAAGTTTATTAGAAGAGGTAATACACTCCCAAGAATTAGCCGCACAAAGAAAAGCAGCTCAAGGCCACGGCTCAAAGGCTCAAGGGCAGCATTATTAGGAGAAAAAGTATACTCCAAAGAGTTTGGAGTGGGCCCAAGAAAAAGAAGCTGCTCAAAAGGCCCCAATTTTTCTTAAAACATTAGAAGTGGGTTCTGAAAACTGTGGTGATTTTTATTTCAAACTAAGGAGAAATTCTAAACCAAATTATTAACTACTTCAGATGGATTACGCTCTGCACAGGGCAACTCAGTTTATCCTCGCACAATGTCATTGTAAGCACAAATTTCTACAACTTTTTATGGTACATTTGGTAATATCTGAAAAAAGTTGAAAAACAGGTGCTCATAAGTTCTTCTAGAAAATTTTCTTACAGGAATAGTCTCCTAAGTTGTGCATAGATATGTGTACAAGGATGTTCACTGAAATATTTTTTAAGTAGTAAAAGATTGTAAACTATCTAGAAAATCATCAATAAATGCATTATTCATCAGAATTCTGACCAGAAACCAATTGCTCACTCAAATTGTGTAATCTGAGGATAATTTAATGAAGGAACAATTTAAAAATACGTTGCAAGGTGTTTGCAAGGTGTAGGGGAGATGGTGTTAGAAATACAGGAAGCAGGTATCACCTGTGTGCCTAGAAGGGAAAGAGGCAGGAGTGTTAGAGAAGAGAAGGGGAGAGGGCCACCTGTATAGGAGCTAGAATCTTTGGTCAAGAGATGTTTAGCCAGCCCACGACAAACCTTAAAAGAAGGAAGAATGACTCTTGTCCCTATCTCTAATCTTGTGGCTCAAAGTCAAGTGGTAAGGATGTCTGTTGACATGATCCTTGCATACCAGCTTCTCCAGATACCAAGAAGGTGGCAAATAAATCTAGAAGGATGAATAGAAGATATTTACACTTAATATAAATTACAATTGAACTTGCATTTATCCATTAAAGTAAAATAAATATTTAAAGTACAAAAAGCAAGTAGCTGAACAGAATGAATACATTGGGTAGTTGGGTGCGTTAATAAACAGACATATGATTGATGGATGGTATAAACATTCTATTTCTGTCTATATCTATACTCATAAATATAAGGTATATCTAGCCCTTTATCTGTACATTTGAATATGAATATAAAATATGTTTAGAAAAATTAACAGCATTACTTCTAGGGAGTTGTGTAGAGGCATTAGAGAAAATGGAACACTTTTATGTTTCATAGTTGTGTGACTTTTATTTTTACATGAGAATGTATTATTTTTCTCATTTAAAAAAAACATAGTTAAAAGAAAATGACCTGTGGCATGAGAAGAAAAAAAATAAGCCATTATCACTAGGATTATGAATAATTTCAATAAGAATATATTCTGTCACTTCATTTGAATATATATAGGCTTAGTGACCCTGTAGATGAGAGAAATGCAGTAGCAAAATATTTGACAGTTTTTTTGGGTTATCATTGAGGACAAGATAAAGAAATATGTTTTAGTTGATCATTGAACCTCCAACCTGAGTGACATTTTTATGGCATGCTCTGTCTTCTCTGCTTTGATCACTTTTATATTAGTGATTTAAGTCACATTATTAAATGTCATGATGAAGACACACTACTGAGCAAGACATGTAATCTAGTGACTGAATTAGCCAAAAAAGATACTGACAAGCAGAACAACAAACTATGTCTAGGATCAAGTAAATATGGTTTAGCAGCAGCATATGTTTAACTTGAATCAATTCAATTAAGATTCAACATAATGATATGGCTTACCATAAAACTCAACCAATTTATACCATGTTCATAAAATATTAGTTGCAAGAGGCTAATTAGATTATACCAAACATTTTAGATTAAGTGGAGCATGCTCAAAAAAAGCTCTCATGCTGGTAGCAGAGTTTTAAAACCATGTCTTACGGGCACTGGCTAGAGGATTCGTCTGTATGTTAGCCTGAAGTAAACCACATGATAGCACAGTAGCTGGACCCAATGTAGAAGACTCTAGCCTTTGCAAGAGGTCCTGGAGTTAGGACCAATGAGTCATGGATGCACAGAGATAGATTGCAGCTCAATCCAAAGACTTAAACTGACAGTGTTGACACCAGAATTAACTGCCTTAGAAGGTAATGAGCTTTTCAGAAGATAATTTGTAGAAGAGATTCAAGCAACTGATACCCTTCAGATGCGTTCAACCTGGGATTCTGTGGTTCCATATATTTCCCATTTTTTCATAGGTGAAAATATGACTTCCTTTGGTGTCCACATCAGCACATTGATGCTCAATTGATATTAGTCTGGTTTCTATCCTCCCCATATGATAAACACCTAGGATCTGAAGTGGAATTGTTATTAAAAGGGCCAGGTTACAGGGATGCTGAGTTCCTATCAACCTGAAGGTAAAATCATTTCCAGTTTTCAAAGTTCTTCGTGGATTCTATCTTATATACGTGCATAATTTTCTACCTGTGAATATCACTGTTTGCTTTTTCTGTTCCTTTAATCTTTTTCTCTTCAGGTATCTTACTTCTGAAGCTTTATTTTTCTGCAGCTACTTACCTCCTATGATTTGCTAAGTTTTGCTTTTGATCTTCTCTTTGAATAAGCTGTAACTGACCCTCTACTCTGCTGACTTTCCCCCTCTTTAGCAAAGTCTTTTTATTATATGTCATCTGAGCGAATATGCAGTTTAAATCTTTTCAACTTTTAATCCTCTTCTCACATTACTATCATTAAATGTTGTTCATTTCTTTCCCTCCGAAAGTTCATTTTTCTATATTGTCTATGCGTTATTATTTTAACTAAAAATGTGTTTTAATCATGCAAGTATTAATTTCTGAATGCAAAGTATTTTATGGATCTGTGACTGTAGCTAGCTTATTTCCCCAATCATGCAAGATGCTTTTTCTGTATGTATTTCCCTTTTGCCAAACTGTATTTTTCTCCATGGAGAAGAGATACTCAGCTTACTGATACTTAATAGCTATTAAGAAAGATTTACTATAATACTCAGAGCTTTTTCTTTAATAATTCATGAATAATCATTCAAGGGAAGATGGTACAATCCAGTACAAAACAATCTTACTCTTGGCCAGTTGAGCATATGGTGATTCCAGAAGAATCTAAAGAGAAACTCAATATTTGAACCAAGTTTGACTCATATATTTTAAGTGATAATATGTTTGTGGGGTGGGTGTTGCATGAAATGTTCAAAGTAGCTTTTCAAATTTATATAATTTGCCTTCAGCTCCTAGGTGGACCTAGGGCCAACATTTTAGACTTTTAGGATACCTTATATAGTTTCCCTTCTTGTGGTCAGTAAGGAAAAAAACTCCCCTTTTATAGGGACATCTTCTCCTTCTCAGGGGAAGACTCGTGAGCCCTGATTCGTCTAGGTATTAGCTTCAACACGGTTTTCAGTGGTTTGATTCAACACCAAGGATTTACTTTTTGACATATCTCCTATTAGATGCAGAAAGAATCATTCTCTCAATAGTGAATTACAATATGAAATGAATTTAGTGTTTTTAGTATGTGCTTGGGCCCAGAAAGACAGGAAGGGGGATGAGAAGAAACAAAAATAGCACAGCAATGATAGACAGTAAAACCCTGGATTGTGAGTAACTTGGTTTGCAAGTGTTCCGCAAGACAAGCAAGCATTTCTAGTACATTTTAATGTGGTAAACAAATGATGTCTTGCTGTACAAGTAGTTTGTTTCTGGAACGAATTATGCTCGCAAACCAAGGTATTACTGTATTATGATTTTTCTACATTTCTCAAACTGAATCTCTGCAGAGAAGTTTGATACATGTACTTCATATTCCACTGAAATCAAACTTTGAAAATATAAGATTATACTTAAAATCAATTTTAGAAGTTTTAAAAGGTAGAGTGCATCAAATTGAGATTCTCATATTTAATAGAGCAAGCCTGGGAGACAGACTCGGCTGTGATGGTGGGAAATGGATGATGAGGGAAGAGACAGTATCCACGGAGGGATCCACCCCAGTGTTCAGAGATTGGTGGCTTCTGAGCACCCCAAAAGATGCCCTTTTCCTTCTTGCCTTTGTGTAAGATTCATATTGCTTTGTCTGAAGTATTTTCATCATCTACCAGCACATTAAAATTTACCTTAAAAATTACTGGAAAGGGTGGTGCTTCAGAAAAATAACTCTAAACTGAAACTAAAGTTTGTAAGCTTTTGTGCAGTCTATTTTTGTTTGTTTAGAGTTGTTGTTTGTGATAATCATCCACCAGGCAACTTTACAAAATGTTAGTTTATAATCCTTAACGTGGCAAAATTCTTAATGGAGGTTTTGCTGAGTATGTGCCTTCAAATAAAATCCAATGAGGACTTAATAAATATTCATAATTTATTTGTATTCTCCAAAGTCTTTCCCTCTGCTTTCTAACTAAACAAGTATTGAAAGGAGATTTCCCAAGGAAATTAATTAGAGACCATGATTTTAGTATATAGATATTCTTTGATAATTTAAACTATTTATAGTTAGTTGCATCAGAAGTGATACTTTTATAAATCATTATAAGTAGAGGGGGAAGTAGTTCCCTACACACACTGAGAAGTTAACATAAGTCCGGAGAAAAAGCTTTCTTAATTTGAAATGATATCTACATATATTAATTCTCTGATCACAAACATTCAAGATGAATTTCACATTTTTGTGAATGATTTTATAGTCTTTTTTTTTTAATTGGGGAATAGGGGGAGGGGAACAGTGTTGGGGAATTGGGGAGGGGGACCAGCCAAGTTGTTGTTCTTCGATCTTAGTTGTGGAGAACGCCAGTCACAATCTGGCTGCCTGTTGGCAGCTCACGGCCTCTCAACTCAAGGTGCTGTGTTACAATCTTAGTTGCGGGTGGGCATAGCCACTATCCCATGTAGGAGTCAAACCAGCAGCCTTGTTGTTAAAAACACACGCTCTATCCACTGAGCCATCTGGGCGGCAGCTCAGCTGAAGGTGCCAAGTTCAGTCTTAGCTGCAGGCGGGCATAGCCCACCATCGAACAGGCAATCTTGTTGTTACACCAGCTGAGCCATCCTGCCACCTGTTGGCAGCTCAGCAGCAGCTCAGCTTGGGTGCAGCCATCACTTGCCCATGTGAGAATCGAACCGGCGGCCCTGTTGTTCAGAGCTTGCACTCTTAAGCTAACTGAACCAACTGAGCCACTCGGCCGGCCCATTGGTTTTATAATCTTAATCACCACCCTTTCCTTGTACCCCATCCTACTCTCAATAGGCTCCTGTTACATTCATTACCTGCTTTCCTATCAGGTTTTGCACATTCCTGCCCTGGACGTTACTAACGGACATTTCCCTGTCTGGATTATCTTTGCTTCCCACTGCCACTCTCAAGTTACAACCTCCCTGCAAGTCCCAGTTCAAATCTAATTTCCTGCCTGAAACCTTCCTAGATCCCAGCTAAGCATAAGTGATATCTAATTTTTGGAAATAGTACATTTATTGCCTGCATCTCTCATTTTACATATATGTACAATACATATCATTTTTAGTTTGCCTTGAATAGTTGACTTTAGTTTTTTCATATACTATAGCACATCTTCCAAGCAAGGCCAGATCGTCCATATGATTCTACGTAATTTATGGGTTTACGTAAATCAGTTTTATTTAAAACTCTTGAGGAGCCATCACAGTATGTAGGAGATGCTTAATGAATATCAGCACTGAACCAATGAATGCTTTGATCCTCTGAAGGGAAAAATGTAACTATTGTTAAGTTTTATAGGAGTAAACTTAAATATACACTAAGGCATTATAAAAATATACAAAGTGCACCCAAATGAGAACAGAGTTATTTATACAAGGTTTGCTGGAGCAAAGGAGTCAGTCGCTGTCACTGGCATTTGGCAGTGGCTCAAAGGCAGGCAGTCAAGGGAGCTGAAAAGCTTTATAGTGGGGAAAAAAAGAGAGGGCTTTAAGGATGCCCTTTCTGGAGGTTGTCTGGAAGGGAGGTGGGCTAACTAGAAGAGAGGAATCTAGTTTGGTAACCATATTTGGCTTTCTCTGGTTGGTTCTCAGCTGGAGTATGGGAGAATGATGGCAAAATTTGAGGAAGCTGGCAATTATTTACTAAGTTCTGACAGTTTGGGGACAATTGCAGCAGAGGTTGAGGTTTGGTTTCCTTGACTCGTTGCTGCAGAGGTTATGAGTCAGAGTTCTATTGTCATATGTGGCCTAGCCATGCATATCTGTTGCTATATTCAGTCTCTAAGTACAACAGTAGCTTCCATATTTATAGTATCTTATAGGGTCCTTGAACTGTACCGGCTCTCTTTCATTTGGTCCTTAGGGCAGCTCTGTGGGCCTGGTGGGAATGAACACTTCAATTTTACCAAAAAGGACTGAGGCTTGTAGAAGCAAACCATTTTTCCCAGGGTATCAAATATAGTAAGAGAAAGTGCTTCCACATGAACTCACATCTTCTAAATTCACATTCAGACTTAAGAGGTGGTAATTGTGAATATGTTTGGAATCAGGCAAGTGCGGATGCAAATAAGAATAAAAGCCTAGGGAAATTCTATAAAAATGCTAAGAGTTTAGGAGGATAGGCTCTTGAGAATCTGAAGGATATCTGGAAAAATGAAGCATCATTCAGAATATAGGTGAGAGATTCTGATAATATTTGGAAGTAGGAATGTGAGTGGTAGCTAAAGATGAAATATTTCCAAAAGGGATGACTAGAAGGTAAGGAAGCGTTAGCCTTTCCAGTTGGAATTTCAGTTCATTTCTTCAACACGGATGCACCATCAACAGCAGGTAATTCTGTGCTCTCTGGGAGTTTGCAGTCTAAGAGGGGGAGACACTGGGAAAAGGTATTTCAGTACAATATTAAGAAGCTTCCAGCTTGATGTAAACAGTGTATTAGAGGGAGAATTTTAGGGACCTGCAGGGCGAAGAAAGGGAAAAGGGAAGGGGCTTACTATTTATCAAAGTGTAGTTTACCAAAGTCCATTGAGCAGAAATACTAATTGACGAAATAGTGCTTGAAGAAGAACTCCGAAGAGGTAGCAGTAATGCAGTCACTGGGTGCTACTGCTGACTACTAACTGCTGCCTTAAGGCTGGAGAGGAAGTGAGAGGGATATAAAAGCTGGTGAAAAGGCAAATGCAGGTTTTACACATAGGCCTGGAAGGGACATAAAGAACATTGAGCAAGAGATTTTATTTTAGGATTAGTTATAAGCATAGTGGCTTTGCTTCCTTTCATCATGAGTCAGTTGTGACCTCCTCTAAGAAATATTCCCTGATTGTTCGCTCCCTCTAAACCTCTACAAGACATATGCATGTTTACCCTGGAATTTCAATATGACTTTTTACTAATACAGGCAAATATTGTTATGATGATGGTCATTACCATTGACGCTGTATTCATCCTTGTTCTGATACATCCTAGTCATATTTTTATCAAATTACCATCCTGTCACACTCCAAAATTTGGTCATTACTATAATTTATGAAAATAACAGAAGCCAGACAGCTTCTTATAAAATGCCAATTCCTCCCCGTGCAAAATAATTATTTATTTATTTATTTAACTATAAGGAAACACCTCAAAACCCCAAACGTACTTTCTGTATCACAGTGACAGTTGCCTTTTCTGTAGATTCTTGAGCTTTTAGGTCCACCCCAAATTCCAGGGAAGAGTCAGCCTTTTTTGGTAGATGTCAGGATGCTAACAACCTCAAAAAGGCTGCTCTGAGATGAATGTGCCACTTGTGACCTGCTCCCCCGTGAAGGGACAGTGACTTTTCAGTGTTCGTACAATGCCGCCTCTACATTTCCTCTATGTATTCCCTACCCTCAAAATACCAACTGAAGGGCGCATTGGGAAAGTTAGTGGCTTCATTTCATCAATAAGACAGTTGAGCTGAAACCACTACACCAGAATAATACATAATATCAAATAGGAATTTTTCAGCTTTAGCTATCACTCACATTCCTACTTGATTTACAGAGCATACTTATCTGAAGGGTATTTTTCAGTTATCCATTTAAATTTATGAGGGTGGAAAGCACAACATACAACTTAGCTCATAGAAGTCTCTGAGTGTACTCTGTAAACCAAGCTTTTGGCTATGTTTCTGTTCAGTTAAATAATCAGTATATAACAGGGTAGATCATTCAGTTCAACCCTGGTGATGAGCTATCTGGAGACTGATGTTTGACTGAACCATGATCTATCAGGACAAACCAATTGTAAGGCTTCTGAGACTAGGACTCGATGGTAACACAGTGATTCTGCTCTGTTTCCTTCACAGACATCACATTCCTTACACCTTTAAGAAACATGAGTATGGTTCCCTTCCCTAATGTGTTTCTGAATAATAAAATAGAATATGATCTTTTCTAACTACTACATTCCACCTCCCATGATTAATCACACCTTATCCCTTCGAATGGCAGGAATCTTTTGTTCTATTATTGTTGCTACAACTGCTATTACAGGATCAACTGCCCCCTCCTTTGATGATCTTAATTCATATCTGAATTCTGAAGGTGAGGGGTTATCATCTGAATTTTGCAGGGATGGGGGTAGCTGAGGCAGCCTTACAGAGGTTAAGTAACCTGCCTTCATGTAACCCAATGCCTACAGTAGAGTATAGAGGTCTCCCTTTTAAGCCCTGTGTTCACACCCATATGTCAGGCAGCCTCACTTAAAGACATCTAGATACTCATATTCTATAAAGAAATGTGGTTGTTCAGAATTAGGGTGAAGATATTTTTTAAAAGATTGCTCCTGTTCTTCAAACTGTGGAAGCATTAAATGTAGAATTCTTAGACAGAGAGACTCTTCTTTGGATTGTCTTCATAATTCCTTTCCTACCACATCTTATGGATGTCTTTAAGGCAAATGAGCTATGCTTCACCAGCTCTACTCCCTCAGGTGCATTTATTAGATGTGTGGAGTGAAAAAAAAATCAGTCAAATCATTGGCAATTATGTTTTTAAGGCATAACTATGTATCAAGGTTTAAACAGAAATTCTGTAAAAAGGACTCCCATATGAAAACCTGTGCAACTTTTAATTTTGAACTACAGCACTGGAAAGGATTTGTGTGGCTGAAAAATCAGTCAAATACTGTGGAATTTCTTTTTCTAAGACATAATTATATATGAGGGTTTAAGTAACAAGAAAAAGTATTCTGAAAATAAGAATGAGTGCTGCATAAAAATATAAACAGCTATTAATATTAGAAAGAAAATACTGGAAAGAAATGCTGTAACTAAACAATAGTCCGTAAACAAGTTTTGTGGGAAATATTTAAAGGAAAAGTTTCCAGAGCAACAAGAGGCTTCATTTTTTAAAAGTCTGGTATATGGTTCTGCATGTTTGTGAGGCAGCAAGGGTCACAGTCTTTAGCCTTGTCATCTTTCTTACAGAACAAATTTTAAAAAGGATATTAGAATTAGCTTTTATCTTCTTTATTGATTTGCAGGATTGTTAATATAAACTCAAGTAGAAATTTCTGAGACATCTGATGCTTTTCAGGCCCTGCATTCAGAACAGCTGCAATTGTAAGCATGTCACCTTGCTGGGACAGGACTTTGGCACTGATGGAATGCTTTTACTAGTTGTGAGCCCTACTAACTTGGAAATAGGCTCTGAAAATGGACTGTGTTGCATTAGGGCCCAGTAAGTTAAGCAATTGAAAGAAAGCCTATTTCAGGTAGAAGATGGATAAACCCATGGTGTGGAGAGGGCAGATATTAATTTCATATAACTGTAATACTTGGCAAAATATATAGTGCTCCTCCCCTCAATAAACTGATTTAGAAATGAAACAAAAAGATATACACCTCCAGGAAAGGTTTCGTGGAAGATTGATGGCATTAGAGCTATGCCTTGAATGATGAATAGGAATCAATAAGTGGGGACGATGCTATGGAACTGTTGTATTAAAAGTTGCATTTACGTTCTGGGAAGAGGAAGCAGATCAGTAGTAATCAGTGAATCGCTTTTGCCAAGGAATACAGTGACAAGAGTACATGGGTCAATCCAGCAGCGTGTCTAAGCCAGACGAGGGAAAGCGGGAGGCAGAAAAAACCTGTTCTCTTGGGAGAGTGATTGATTGATAGTTCGAGTGAGAAGAAGTAAAGCCTAGAAAGAGGATGATCATAGTTGAAATGAAATGGGAAAAGCTATTGCAAAAATGTTGTGGAAAGCCCATGACAGCAGGAAGCATGACTGGCTGATCACCTCTGTAGCTCAACATCTAGTTTGGTGTCTGGGACTTAGTAAGGAAATAGATTATGTATTGAAGGAATGAATGACTGAATGAATGAATAGATGAAAGTTATAATTTATAGGACTTAATATCTAATTAAATGAATATAACTAATCAAAGATATGACTGTGAGTCAGGCTTACTGTGACATTAACCAAAATATTAACTTAGAAACAGGAGCCAATTTCAGGGGCAGGGGAAGTGTTCATTTTGGACAGGTTTGGTTAAAAAAACCCAACAGGATAATCAGGTAGAGATGTCTGACGGACAGTTGAAATATGAATTTGTCACTTAGAAAACAGTATGTTGGTTGAAATAAATGAGTGAGACATCTTCCAAGAAGTGCAGAATTTTTAGAGTTATGAAATTGTGTGTTTTCCTTATCTTCATCAGTTATGAAATAAATTTCCCACTTTGATATTTCTACTTGTTCCACTCTCATTCTGTTCCAGTCATGTATTGCTGCATAGTAAACCACCCCAAAACTTAGTGGCTTAAACTATCAATTTTTTATTATCTCTCAGTATTTTTGGTTGACTGGACTTGGTTAGATGCTTAGAATCTGTCATACAGCTGTGGTCAGAGTACAGGGCTGAAATTACATAAATACTTCTTTACACACATATCTGGTGCTAGGGCTGAGATAGCTGGAGTAGCTGCAGGCTGGTTGGACATCTATTTCTCCAGGAAGCCTCTCTACACATGATTAGCTTGGAATTCATCATAGCCTGGCAGCCTCAGTATAGTCAGACTTCTTACATAGTGGTTGGCTTTCCCTGGAGTGAGCATTCTAAAAGAATAAGGAAAAAACTACATGGCTTCGTATGACCTATATAAGAAGTCATGTAGTACCACTTTCACCATATTCTGTGGGTGAAAGGTAGCCCGGATTCAAGAGGAGGGGACTACGTAGTGCATGATTTATTGGGAGATCATCTCTGAAGGCCAGCTACCATATTTCTGTTTTACCCCTTTATTTGTGTGTGTGTGTGTGTGTGTGTGTGTGTGTGTGTGTGTGTGTGTTTTACCCCTTTATTTGTGTGTGTGTGTGTGTGTGTGTGTGTGTGTGTGTGGTGGTGGTTTTGCTTTTTAACTGTGAAAGTTTTAAAGATTATAAAGCAAACACCTATTCATATAACCATCACCAGGTCAAGAAACGACTTGGCCAACACAAGAGAAATTCCCTCCCTCTCACCTTCTGTGTGCCCGTCCTGACTACAACGACCTTCCTCCCACTAGAGGTGACCATTATCCCTGACTTTTGTGATAATCATTGTTTCCTTTCTACTCTTTGGAGAGTCACCATCTATGTGCATATCCCAAGGCAAGATCGTTTAGTTTTGTTTGTTTTTCAACATTATATACATGGGATTATACTCTATGCCTTCTATTGAGACTTACTCTACATTGTTTGTAATTACAGATGTTATTACATGTAGATACTGTTTATCGTTGGCATTGCCGTATAAATGCCATTGTTTGAAAATACAGGTTTATAAAATATATTTTTACTACTATTTTCGATTGACATTGGGTTGTTTTCACTTTAGGGAAATTACACAAAATCCTGCTAGAAACACTCTTGGACATGACTTCTTATGCACATTTAAAAGTTTTTGTTTGTACTTAGAAGTATATTTAGAAGCAGAATTGATGGGACATCTGGAATGAAAATCTTCAACTTACTTAGACAAGTCAAACTACTTTCCCAAGTGGAAAAACACCTAACACTCCCATCATCAAGTATGTTAGTTCTCATTGCACTGCATCCTACCAACACTTAGTATATTAAATGTTTTAATTTTTACTAAGCTGGCGGATGAGTATTCCTCTTTCAAAACAATTTTAATTTGAATTTACCTTTGTTACTGAGGTGCAGTAATTATTTTGTGCTTATTGACCCATTGAAACCTCTCTGAAAGCTTGTTTGGGTCTTTTTCTGTTTTTTTCCTTTTTTTAATCTTTATTAAATTTATTGAAGTGACATTGATTAGTAAAATTATATAGGTTTCAAGTGTACAATTCTGTAATCCATCATCTATATATCACATGGTGTGCTCAACCCCCAGAGTCTGTTCTCCTTCCATCACCATATATTTGATCCCTTTTACCCTCTTCTATCCCCCCTGCCCCCTTACCCTCTGGTAACCACTGAACTATTGTCTGTGTCTATGAGTTTCTTTTTGTTCCTGTTTTTATAATGAATTGTCTCTTTTTGTGTTACTGATTTGTAGGCATTTTAGTATTTTGTAGATAGTAATTCTTCCACTTTGTCATGAGCTTTAATGTAGAATAACTAGTTCTTAATTTAAATGTATTCGAATTTGTCAATGTTGTTATTTATCCCTTTATTAAAATGACACAATAATTTCTTGTTCCTATGAAATAGCTCAGTCAAAATGGAAATGTTATTATATTTTAAAAATAAAAGGAATTAATACTTTTAAAAATACCAGCTTTTAAAAGCACCATAATGAATGGTGCATTCACAAGAGAGAAAGAGAAGGCAGAGAGAAAAGGGGACCAGGACTAAAATGAAAAAAGAAGTAATGTAGAAAAGGAGTAGTCTGAGAGGTTAGGACAACAATAAAAGTTGTATAGTGCCTCAAAAGAGGAAAGGAAGCAATGCAAGAGTAAGGGACATTACTAAGGGTATTAAGTGCTGCTGAGAGTCCAAGGACCATGAGGCTTCAACTGTTCCTTCTTTCCTGTCCTAACTCCTATTTTGCAGCAAAGTGCTGCTATCCAGCCCATCAGATTCTATACAAGTGTCAGGTGGCCAGTCCTTCTTCTATAGCAGTCTCTTGGTTCATCTGCTTTCCTCCCTGCGCCTGCCACTCAAGTTGCTATGAGAGTCTTAAGATCTTCCTTTGAAGTGAGCCAGTCACTCTTAACAGATAGGGACACTGAGACACAAGCTCTATGTGTTATTCAGAATCACCAAGATAACCAGGAAATTGGGCATTAGGTAATTCCTACTGATGGTTTTAGTGTGAGAACCAGACTTCAGTGTTTCTGCTCCAGTCATAACCAGGACTCGGATGTCAGCTTCTACCATTCAGTTCTTTATACTACAGGGAAGTTAAAAGAGAGGGAGGTCAAAGGCAAACAACCCCAGGATCACACTGAGAGATCATTAAAGTGACATGCTTTGGGTAAAATGGAAATAAACTTAGAATTCAACTTTTTAGAGTCTCTTTGTATTAGTTTTTTTTTTTTTCTCATTTGGGGAATAATAAGGCCCTATCACCACACTCCTCAATTTTGCAAATAACTATAACTTGATATAGTGTTTATACCCTCTTAAAACAATGCAGTTCAAGGGTAGATGAATAAACATTACACATTACACTGAGTTTTCTGCACTGTAGTGGGAAAGATATCTTATGTGACTAATGGCATATGATTTATCTTTCACTATAACTTTGAATAACAAGGTAATTATAATGGATTATTTCTTTAGTGATATATGTATATCCATTTATTTAACCTAAGGAAATATGATAATGTAACTATGTTCCTAATAAAATATCTTTTATGGTAAAGTTTTTTTGAAACTTTTAATGGAGTTAACTGCTGAGGTTTTTAAAGATACTTTAAATGTTTTTCTAGCTATTACCTAACAATGCTATATTATCTACATGAAAAGTATAAGTGTCCATTATTGTACTGGGACATAATATGCTTCTTTATTGCTTTTTCTTTCTGTGCCTTCCTTCAAATAGCAGGCTGTCATGAACCTTTCTGATGTAATTGCAATCGTGAATAATAGCACCTCCCACCATCTGTTGGTTTTCTGTTTCTCATCTGCTATGTGTTCTGAAAACATAAGAAAAGCTGCTTTGGCATTTCATGGTAAAAAAGAACCTAGAAGGTTCTGAAGGAGCTTTCACCTAATGGCTAAAAATTAAACTTAATATTTTCAAATTCTAATATTGGACCAGTGATTAAAAATGTACATGTTTCATGTTATATGATTCTTATCTCAACCCTATAGCATAAATACTATTGTTCCTCCCTATTGATAAGGTAAAGAGGCTTGGATAGGTCATTCTCAAAGAAGGGAGACTCCTGAGTGGAGGGAGTCTCTTTATCTTTCCAAATCCCCTCTCAAAATCTGATAGAGCAACTCTACAGGGAGGCAAACAAACAAAAATCCCATGGACAGCATGTACTATAGAGCAAGGTAACAAGAAATTCTAATGAATTTCAAAATATGCGTGGGAGGGGACCAAATACTAATAGCAATTGGATGCATATGATACTAATGACTGTCTTGTAATGCAGACAAAAGCGTGACTCAAAATAAGCAACAAGGAAGTTAGATTGGATAACCCATGACTTGAAATGGGAACTTTGCAGGCTCCAATTCTCAGGTAGGGGAAAAGGACTGACCACAGGAAGATCGAATGATGTTTGTAGGTCTGGCCCCATGTACATGCCAAACGAACCAACTGGAGCTTCTTCCTGTTCACAGTCCTGTACTGAAGAGAAACTACTGGGTAGAGAATCCAAATTGAGTTTGTTAGCTTGATTTATACTTCTAAAATAATTAGATATAAGCGCTGTGAGATCCTGTTTGGATTATTGCCCTGGGCCTTGTAAATGTTAGTAGTGGGTCTCGTCCTGAATCTCAGGGATGTGGTTGCTGTCTACCTTAAAGCCACAGAGGACACAGCAGTAGCTTCGGGAAATCGCAGGGCATCTGTTCCTCCAAACGACCAGAGTGTGCAGAGCCCACACCGCCTTAGGAAATCCATTCTACTTAGCTGATCTGAGTTTGAGAACAAGACTCATATAAATTTTCCTAGACATAGTACAGGTCATATTTTAGTGGCTGTTTATTTTTCCAAAGAGTGGTAGAGAAACTTCTCTAAGAGAAGTGCATAACTTGTCTCTTTTCATACTTTTTAAAGGGCTTTGAAGATACTCAAAGTGATAAAAATGTGATTAAATAATATTTTTCACAATGTGAAGAATTTTCTTGTGTAGCTCCTCATAAAGTGGACTTCAATTATGGGAAAAGTGATTCTTGGCCATATCTTCTTCTTTTTGTACATATAAATCATTGCGTTTTTTAGTGTTTCATTTATAAATTAAATTCATTTTCATGCCATTGTTATGATGGAACTTTGTTGTTTTTATCACTTTCCCAAAGAGGACTCATTTGTTCAGAAAGAAGTAAAGAAGGGAGTGTAATAAGAATTTTAAAATTCTCATCACTATTTTAATAAAAAAATACATGACAAAAAATAATAGAAATCATCTAGTGAGTAAGTGCCCGAGCTAGGAGCTGGTGTTCTTTAACTCCTTGGTGGGCCGAGCGTCCCAAAATATGTGACTGTAACACAGGACAGCTTTTCTCACACAGCCAGCTGCAGAGATTTGGCCTGAAGGACAGAACCTCTAGGAGACTCTCTTAGTTTCGTAGGTCTGCCATAACAAATTACCATGGTTTAAAAACAATAGAAATTTATTCTCGCATGGTTCTGGAGGCCAGAAATCTGGAATCAAGATGTTGGTAGGCTGCATTCCCTCTGAAGGCTTCAGGGGAGAATTCTTCCTTCCTCTTCCAGCGTCTGGTGGCTCCAAGCATTCTTTGACTTATGGCAGTAGACCTTCAATCACTGTGTTCATCTTCCTGTGGTCTTTTTCTGTGTGTGTGTGTCTATGTCCTCTCTTCTTATAAGGGCACCAGTCATCGGATTTAGGGCCACCCTAGTATAGGATGATCTCATCTCAAGATCCTTAATTACACACATGAAGACCCTTTCCCAAATAAGCCATATTTGCAGGTTTCAGTGAATTTAGTTCAGTTCACTATGGTGACTGATCTATAGATAAGTAAGGGAGGTCTTTTCATATACTGGAAAATCTATCAGTGAGGAAAGGTTATACTGTACTCTTACCAATATCATGATTAAAAATAAACAAACAAAAAACTTAACCAATCTATGATATGTAATGAAAGGAGACATTTACATCTTGAGTTGATTCCCAGTCACAGTAAAATAAATACAATTTTATTAGCATGAAATAAATCTTATTTTAGAGAAAAGTGATACTTCACTCTGAAGTTTCTCAGAATTGTGAATTATGCATCAAAATTAGTTTCTTCTACTGGGATGTTAAAGGAATAATCTTGTACCCTAGAAATAAAGTCAAGGTAGAAAATGTCAGAGGTATTTTTAAAAAATAATTTAGTTTAATGCTTTCATACTGGGTCATTGCTTTATTATTATTATTATTATTATTATTATTATTATTATTAAATGTTTTTACATTGTTCCCATCTGGGATAAGTTGTGAGATCAGTGTCATATGAATGTAAAATGTAACAGGGGAAATCTAAAGCAAGTTGAATTTTTTTATAATATAAGGAGAAAATTGAAGAGGAAAAAAAAAACATTCCCTTTAATTTGAGAGTTCTTTTTAAATATTTCCCAAATAGGAAACCTAAAAAAAACTGTCAATTTATGAATAAAAATAAGGCATTTTATTCCTAATGTGATGAGGCAGAAGCAAACTTTAAATAAAAGAGCGACAGTAAGGAGAAAGTCATTGCATGAGCTATTTTTATATCTAAGAGAGCATGGAGTCTTCAACTGCAAGACAGGGAAAGAGGGAGAGGCACAGAGGTAGAGGTAGAGAGGCAGAGAGAATGAGGAGGGAGAGAACATTCTCTGTCACATTCAGCAATGTTTTGTGTGCTGCTCCTCTTGAAGTCTGGTAGGAAATACTTGTGTTTTCTCCTACCTAAGAAGAATTAGCTAAAAGGAAAGAAGGCAGAAAAGACTAAAACATAGAACTTGTGAGCCTAAATTGTTTTGGAAGTCTGACTAAGCTCTTTTTTTGTTTCTATTTCTCAACCAATAAAAATTCCACATAATCAAAATCTTACCCTACTTCATAGAACTTTTTGCATGTAAATTCTGGGAATTAGTCTTTGGGAAAGAAAATAATGTTCTCCCTCTCATAGCTGGCTATTCAAATGTCCAATCTATTATAGTTCAGCAAAGACATTGATGCTAACCAAACATTCTGTCTGTCCCCCTACATTTTCCAGTTCCCTTGCAGTGAGAAGGGAGCATATGACTAGCTCTGGCCAATGAAATGTGAGGTGAAGCAATAAATGTCATTTCCTGTCCGAGGGAGGGGGAAAAAAAACACTTCATGATTCTCCAGTTCTGCTCTTACCCCTTCAGGGTAAGAGTAAAGATCACCATTTGTTAATGGTGGAGTTATAAGCCTGAATATCTGAGCCATCACATTGAATTCAGCACTCTGGAGAGTTCCAAAACATACAGTAAGCCTACTTCACATGAGTGAAAAATAAACTTTATATTTTAAGCCATTGATATTGGGTGAGGCAGTATTTCCCCAGAATAAACATACCCTAATATGTTTAATATGTCTAAATTGTTTGAGATTTGCTGAAGTAATCCTTAATAGATGTGAAACAAAATTAAACACTACAAAATAGCAGACATTAGTTAAATTTGCTTTTTAAAAACTCCTTTCTTTTTGAAGCTTTTGTTAGAGTTAAAAGGAAAAGTGTGTTTGTGATTATGAACTTGGACATATTAGTTATTTTCAATTTTACTAACAGAAAGGCCTGTGATTGCAAACTTCTCTTATACTTTCCTTAACCCTCGATAATGTAATTAATTTTTCCCCCACACAAAAGTTGTATGGGAAACCTGGAAATCACAAATTTCTTCATATCAAAGATTTTCTTTCAGGAATTTTCAATGATGTATCGTAAACTTCATCATCTGATATGACTGGATATAAGTTTTAGTAAAACCAAAATTTTAACTCACATAGATTTATTTATTTTTTACTTTGATGACTAATAGGGTAGATTTGGAAAAATTAACAAAGCTCTGACTCATTCATATAAATCATTCTCCTTTTTTATGGGATTATACAAGAATTATAGACTGTAACAATTGTTGGTAAGCCCTGTGGGCCTCCTAAGTGACTGAGCCCCTTCTTTAATTAATTTTCATACCTGCATTGAAACATCACTTGTTAATAATCTTGAAAGGAAAGGGACATATAACCCCTACCTACCTACCTACTTCTAACCAGTAGCGATTACTAATATCTACTAAAATAACTTGCAACCCCAAGATCCTTTGAGCATCAAACTGCACGTGATATCTAGGCTATGATAACTATTTGTATCGGTTCTTTTTGTAAATATTGGTAACCTCCACTAGTTAGCAATAAGTAGGTGAGGCTGTATGATAATGAGTGATATGGTTTGATGAATACATATCTGAGACTAACTTCTCCCAAGCAGGAAGAGAAACAGCCGCCTGTTCTATTGGTAATGGAAATCCATCCTATAGTACACCCATGTAACACTGGTAAAATAAATTACAATACGTACAATTTAACACTCTTCTAGAGGTTATATTATGAAACAGGGAGACAGCAATTTTAAAGGGCGTCCCCTGCTGCCTCATGTGGATATAATGAATGGGAATCAAGGTGGGGGAGGAGACTATTTCTTTGCTTCCAGCATTCTTCTAGTGATGCCTAGCTTTTTTGTTTTTGTTTTTCTCTACTGATGACGTATGTTAGGACTGGAACAATATAGATTTGTACTATAATCCCAGTGGGTAACATCTGTTGTAGGATTTTCTTTTTACTGTTAGTATCAGGAAACAGTAATCATCTTGAACAATTAAGACTAAGCCATGAATTAAAGAAAGGAGTCAACCGCTACCTGTATTTATCTGCAAATTTCCATGCTTTCAAACTGTACAAATGTATCATTCTAAAAAAAGTATTTTATTTATTTAAATAAGGATTGAATGGAAGCATTGGGAGATACAAGGATTTTATTCCAACAAAAATGTCATATGTGAAAGATAAGAGGAAAATACATTAGTAAATCTATGATATGTGCTTTGAAAGTCCTTCAAAAGCTACATTCTAGGGCCAGGTGACTCACCCACCATTGACAATATCTATGGATTGACCTCTTTTGCAGGAGAATTAAGACAATATGGTACTAAAATGAGTGATTAGATCTTAATTAAAATGAGTGATTAGATCTTAATTGGTAATTAGTAGCAATAGTGGTGGCGTGCTTTTCATTATAAACATGCAGCTGCATATTCATTTATTTTGGTCATCTAGTGCTCTTTGCACAAATAAATCACCGGAGGTAATTCTTAGCCATTCTGACTTTGCCTGAAAAACTCAGTGTTAGTTTTATTGTTTAATTTCAGTTGAGACTGAGTATGGAGGGTGATTTTAAAGACCAAGGAGAGAAAATTTTTATGCAGAATATTTAACAAAAGAATAAATCCAATAAGCTTTACTCTATTGCTGTCTTCACTTCTAATTGACTCCTGTCTGCTCCCTGCCCCCACCCTATACACAAAGCACTAATAGCACTAGTTCATTATTTCCTGAGCTCCCCTCTCCCCTTAGCTTTCATTTCGTGAGAAATGAAAGATGATCAGAGACCAGTGCTAAACCAGCAAAACGCCATAAATAGCAGCACATGTTTTGCAGCACAACCTGGTCCTGCTGTGTAAAAAGGGGATTCTTAGTAGCTGCAAGTCTTAAAAAAGGAATCCTTTTCTTGATGTGTATTATCCCACAGGAACTGAAGATTTCACTCCCTTTTAACAGGCTTTCTGCGAATGCTCTTTGAAGGGAAAATCACACTGCTTTTAATAAGAGTCCTTGCTTTCTGTTTCCTTCCCAAACTGCATCTGTTTCTTTTCCCATAGCCTGATGGATCACAGTTTACTAAAAGGATTCTATCTACAAAGGAGGAGAGAGTTATTATGCTACTCTAGGTAGGACCTGTTTCAAGAGCTGGCAGGCATGTAATAGTCTAGTATCTTTCCTCTATTTTAACTTGATTCTACACTTCAGCTTGAGTTTACTTGAATCAATACTAATATAATAAACAGATCTATATTCCAAAGAAAAGCATTCCAGTTAAGTTCTTTAAAGGTGAATAGAATTACACATAAAATATATTTATAATGCACAAAGCATTATATACTCGCATATACATACATATGCCTGTACAGATATATAGCTATTATAATTACCTAGTAAGATAAGTAAACAACAGATGATTTTGAACACATGATAAAATATAGACATCAATATAATAAAAGAATAAGAACTAACATTTTTTTGAACTGATGCATATATACCAACTACAATTTGGGGTGAATTACATGCATTGTATCATTTAAGCTTCAAAACAAGGCAATTAATGGGTACATTTATTATCTCAGTCTTACAGGTGAAGCAACTAAGGCACAGCAAGGTTAACTAATTATGTAGAATAGGGTTTAGTAAATATTTTTGATTGATCGAATTAACTATTTACCAACCAAAATTTTATTTGAATACAGTCACACACCACGTAACAACATTTGGGTCAACAAAGGATCACATATACAACCGTGGTTCCATAAGGTGATAATGGAGCTGAAAAATTCCTGTTGTGAGATAGTAGCTCTAGTGGTCTTTACATTGTAGCTCAAAGCATTGATCATGTTTGTGATGACGCTGGTGTAAACAAACCTGCACTGTCGAGTCCTATAAAATTATAGCACATACGATTACGTACAATACATAATACTTGCTTTGATAATAAACAACTGTTACTGGTTTATGTATTTACTGTACAAGAATTTTTATCAGTATTTTAGTGTTCTCTTTCTACTTATTGAAAAAAAAATATTTGCTGTGAAACAGTATGCCGTGTTAAGCCAGCAACAGGCAGCAGCCTCATACATCTCGTGTCTACTATGTCTCTTGATTGCATCATTTTGTGCTTGATTTAATGTCATGTTGCTTTGTTTATCATGGCCCCTGAGCATTTGCACAACCATGAAATTGCCTAATGACACATATCTCAGAATGCATCCCTGTTGTTAAGTGCCGAGTAACTATATACTTATGTATTAAATATAAATTTACATTAGATATTTGTGTTTCATATATCTATATATTACGTAGTAATATATATCTACATACCATGTTATATATTTTATGTATTTAATTAAATCTCTAGTTGGTAAATTAATTCAATCAAAAATAAGTATTTGTTAAACTCTATTCTATATAGTAGTTAATTAACCTTGCTGTGCCTTAGTGTGTGTGTGTGTGTGTGTGTGTGTGTGTGTGTGTGTGTGTGTGTGTGGTAGAGAATATATAAATATGTGTGTGTGTATGTGTATGCTAAGGAGAGGAAGAGAAGGAAAATTCTCATGTCCATGAGTTTCTGGCATTTTTACACATCTCACAGCTATGACCTTGTTTGCCCTCTTTTGTTCTGAACTCTTTTCAGAGATGTTTGTATAGTAAACAGCCTTCAAAGACAGAAGTAATGTCTTTGTCTGGGAAAGAAATAGGCTTGCTTTACAGCCTTGGAAGACAGAGAGAGTGTTATCCTCCAGGGCAAAGGATAGGCATCTGTCCCTTATAAAAGATTCAAATTCCCTAAACTCAGGATTCTTCTCTTGTAAGGCAGTCCATCATGTGTGCCAGTGTTACCCGATCCTCTTTATATTATTGTAGGGATTATGTTTGAGGAAGAAGCATGATAAATGCTGACACTCTGACTCCTGATATTGGTGTGAGTAATAAGTTCCTTTGTCTCTGACCCAGGTGTCTTGTGTCTTTTGCCAGCATCCATGAAGCTAACTGGTTAGCTTACCTGTAGGGTAAAACCTCAGACCCTTCATAGGTTCCTTTTTGCTTTCTGATATACAGAAAGCATCTCAGATATATATTGTGTCTCAAAGTGCAAAAAGCAGCAAAATTCACTTACTGATACCTTTATGTCTTTTTAAAAATTCCTTCCAAGTAGTGGAAATGACAAATGGAAGGAAATATAAAAGGAAAATATAACAAACAAAAGCCTGAAGAAATGACAACTTGGTCAAACAGACACACAAGCGTAGACTTCGTGACTGTGCTCTGGGTGTCTTACTCTCTATCACATGCTCTTGGAACACTGGGGACTAACAAACTGCTGACAAGACCTATCTTCCCCTGAAAAGGTAATCTGTCCCACATTCTTTCTCTGCTAAGGTCCTGACTATTGCCCTCATAAAGCATAGGCTGATAGTATGGGTAGTATGATAGTATGGTGATAGAAAAACAGCTTTTTAAAAGAGCTGTTCTGTTGAAGGATAGCAGTTCTCTGGAAACCAAGTAATAAATGCCAACTCCTTTTTAGTGGCTAGTGAAACTTATTTTCTTCTTAAACCCTTTCTTTCATAATTGTAGATGCATTAGAAATGATACTCCTAACAGCAATTGCTAATTTTAGGTTTCTATTTATAACAAGTGCATTCTATAATCACATAAATATTATGTTACTAGCACCAAAACATCACTATGCTTTTTAAGGGTGATAACAATATTTAAAGATAATGCTAAATATACATAGATCTATTTGGCTGCAGGCAACAAACCCTTAAAATATTTAGAAAAATTCCAGAGTAACTTTCATAGTTTTTGTTTATACCAAAGACGTAGTATAGGGGTCATTTGTATAAGTTGATTTAACTTTTAATTAGAGGCAGTGCTCAAGTGTTCCCTGCCCTCTGCAAACTCAGATTGTCTTTGACGTGTGAAGCAGGCTCTTCTTTTTCTGGAGCCTCGGGTCAAGTGTGTCTTTGCTGTGTTAGGTAAGGTAATGCTTGCTGTTCTATCAAACCAACCCTAAAATGTCAGTGCCCTAATGCAATAAATGCTTTTTTTTCCCCTGATATAAAGTCCTATGCAGGTCCTTTCAGTTGGTGGGGTAGAGAATTCTACTCATATAGCCTCAGGAACCCAGAATATGGAGGTTGTACCATCATCAGCACATGTCTCCGAAGGTCATCTTGGGTTGATAGTCAGCTGGGAAAGCGGAAGCACAAAAACTGTCCCCACTTCAAAACTACCTTACCTTGATCCAAAGTGTCCCTTATTAGTTTTACTCTGCTCATTACTCATTGGCAGGAATTAATCACAAGGCCCCACTGAAATGAAAGGATGACTGGCAAGTGGAATTCGTGACTAGACAGTTGCTTCTTAAAAATAACTTAAAACTACTGAAGTGGGTCATGCATATTTGGTGGAATAGCTGCCCCTGCCTTTCTCCCCACTCTCCAAGCCATCTTTAGAGACCTCTCAGTATTTTAATAATGTATTCATTTTATTCTTATGAACTATTATGGCTGAGCCTGAAAATCATTCTGTAGCTATGTAAAAACACTGATTTATTATATTACAAATAAAGTAGTGTAAACTTACACAGATTTACACTGGTTATGATCAGTATAGTCAAAGTGGAACATTCTGCATGAAATATTAAAAAAAAAATTCTAAAAAATATCCTTTCTGGTTATCTTTTTTTTTTTTTCCAGAACAAGAACTAGGTGCATGTTCAAGGAAAGGAATAAATAGAGTATATTCATTCATAGAGAAACGTAATTTAGTTCTCAAAATATGTAGGTATTAACTACTGCATAAGTCCATTGTTTTACAGATGGGTAAACCAAAAGCTAGGAGCTCAAGCTGCCGTCCCTAATCATGCCAACCGATGGGACATACACGCTGAAAATCAGGTCTTCCAGCCCTGTGCTTTCTCTCTATCCAGCTGACGTCTTAGGTGGGTTAAGGACGTTGAGAGCTGTTGTGATAGAATGTCCTGGGCTTTATTCTGTGGCTGCCCCTGAGTCTGTATTGTAGGCTACAGTAAATTAGAGTGCCATTGGCTGTAAGGATGAATAGTAACAGTGGATGTTTTTGTAAGTGTTTTTATTGTTTGTCTCTTTTCTTGCTATTCAATAAAAATCTGTATAAAAATAGGAAGAGTGTCAACCCCATGAGAGAAAAGTATTTCATATAGTAATTGACATATGCAAACTAATACAGGAGAAATAGTTTCCATTATTTGAGGTCAGATACTGAACCAGAAGGTGTTTTATGTATGTTATCCCATGGGAGCCTCAAATGATCTTTTGCAGTACATATTATCGGCACATATTACCTATTTTACATATGAGAATATAAGTAACTGAGTAGCTGGCCGAGTGGCTTAGTTGGTTAAGAGCTCGCTCAGGAGTGCGAGCTCTGAGCAACAGGATTGCCAGTTCGATTCCCGGCCCGAGCTGAGCTGCCGCTGCCGCTGAGCTGCCAACAGGTGGCAGGATGGCTCAGCTTAAAAACAAAATGAAAAAAAGTAACTGAGTAAATAAGGGTCCGAATTGGCATTCATGTTGAGGAATGTCATACTCTACAGGCTATTCCCTTTCCTCACATTCATACTTTATTCTCATGAATTTCAGAAGAGGACATGTGGCTAATCTGGTATGTGGTACTACTATTAATGGGAAGTTTTAGGCATTTTGGAGCAATGGCTGATTGCTGTATATGCAATTAAAGTTTTGGTGCTGATGCTTGAATTGACCCCTAAAATACCCAAAATATTGAAAAGGTTGTGTTTTAGGAATTTCCCTTTGATTGCCCATATATGGTCATTCACAGGTACAAGGTAATTTTTAGAATAAGTCTATTGAAGAAGATAGAAGTGAGGTTCAGTGAATATGTTCATTACTTAGTGAGCGTTCCTGAAAGTACAACAAAATTTCAAAAATAATCTTCAAAAAGAATTTAGAGTAAAATAAATATATAACATGAAAATGTCATCAGTCATAATTTAATATTGAACACTAAGAGGCACCACTATGATCTTGAGAATAACTCTCTGTGGCCATCTCCTTTATTTCTTATTTGCATAAATTATAACATTTGCAATATTTGTTTATTGTTTCTTTGCCCAGATAGACTGTAAGCTGCATAAGTACAGCACCCACATCAGTGCTAGTCATCATGTCTGCCTCCGGTACAGTTTCTTCTTCATTATGTTAGCTCTTAATAATACCTGTTAAATGAATTGATGGTCAAGGTACTGAAACTCATCAAAACTATTTAAATAATACATGATAATAGTAAAATTTAAGCATCTTAAAAATGTATGAAGTACTTCTTACTAGGCCTCTACCACCCAATTGCATTCCCCAGAAAAACATTTATTTGTTCATCATTTTTTACAAAGCTTTCTGAACTTCTATAAGCATGTATATACTCCTCGGTCCATTCAATGATCAAATAAATACATTTACTTGAAATGTAAATGTATTTATTTATGTAGTACCAAATCAATGATTAAGGATCCAGACAAAAGATATAAACTTTGGTTGAATTCTTCCAGTCCCTAATAGGTCATATTGTACATATTTCTAAAAACGAAATCTTTATGTCGGCTCCTTTCTTTGTGAGTTGTCTCTTTATTAAAATGGGAGTAAGCTGAAGGTAGACCAAAACAATTGCATTTCAACATTCGTTGAACTTTCAGGTTGTTTGGAGTCAGGAGAAGTAACAGTAAACTTAAAAATTTTACACGTGGCTTGAAACATAGGCTCTTGATTGTAGTTCTTTGACAGTTTTGGCAATGACTGAGAAATTTATTGTATGTGGTCATGTATTCATCTATTTAAACAGTGGGTTCTTTTAACTAGCTTGAGCAACTGGTTGGTGCAAACAACCCAGTCTAAAAGAGCCACAGGGGGGCGCTCTGACACTGCACAGGTCTTAGGAGCCCTTCTAATTCCGAATTAAGTCTAATCATCGTTTGGTATTAAGCTACTTTTTTGTGTGTTGGGATGTTTTTATGAACTATGGCTTAAAATAATAAGACAATCAGTTGTGACCGGGAAATTTTTGTTCTACTTGGTATTTTTGGTATGGAATTATTTCAGCAGAAATTAAGCTAGTTATAGGATCCATATTATCTAGTGATATTTAAAAAAATATATAGAAAAACTAAAGCTATGTTTCCCCATATAAATATATATTTAAAACCACAGTACCATCATCTTATAGTATAATGTAGGATATTTCATTTTGTACAAATAACATTCCTCAGAGCAAACCCAGACCTAACTTATGCTGGTCTCTCTTTATTTTATATAATTCTTTTTAGAGCTCTCGTGTTATATCCTGTTTTTATTCATTTTTTTCATAAAAAAATTATATTTTTATCAAGGGTATGTTTCTAAAACCATAATGATGGAATTTTTCTAAATCTATTTAGGTAGTGTTGCTTTTGTCCTTTTTTGTACCCTTGACCAACTAGCATTGGTTTTCAAAGTATGGTTCCCAAATCAACAGCATCAACATTACCTGGTATCTTGTTACAAGTTCAGAAACCTTGGTCCCACTCTGACTTACTGAATACATAATCACCTTTTTAACGAGGTCCTCAGTTTGATTCAGAGATGGTTAAGTGACCCAGCCCATGCAAATGAGCATCTCCCATGAAACCTGTGGCAGCGTAATCAAAAGCAGCTCTCTTTCTATTCAGGTTGCTCAGTTTTTAGAATTAAATTCCACAATCCTAATGCCAACATGTTCATTATATAGAGAGAGCCTGCCTAAGAATTAAGTCAACACAGAAGAAATTAAAGCCAAGAGATGGGGGAGGAGGAATGGGAGACAAACAGAAACAGAAGAGGAAGGGTAAGGGAAAGAAAGGGAAAGAGAAAAAAACATTAAGCTCCTGAAACCTTTCTGTGCCTTAAGCCAGCATTACCTATGGGATTTCTCAATTATAGAAATCATTACATTCCATTTCTTAAGTCAGAGTTGGCTTCCTGACACTTGCAAATGAATGTGCCCTAATTGTACAGATGATAAGTGTTTCCATGAGGAAGTTAATTACTAAACTACCAGTCAGCAGCCTCTTAGTGTGCCTTACATTTAGAAACACACTTTAATTGTCAGCCTTAGCCTAATTTACTCTCTAATGTATTCAACAAAGTGAGTTCATGTGTTAAATTCCTGAATCTCAAAACATGTGCTTTTCTTTGAATAATTAAAAATGTGATTGCTAGTGATCTTGCTGTAATGGCTGTCTTGGTAAGAGTTGACGAAAATGCCAGGAATTAAGTGTTTTTACTTGGTTATTAAAAATTCTTAGCCTGAACTACTTCTTGTTATCTTAATGATTTTAAACCTCTTAACAATTTCTGAAAATCTGTTTGATGATATTGACACAGTTCAAGTAAACAGATTTAAAGAGTACAGATGGAAAAAAAAAATCTTCCTTTCCACCCATCCTATTTCTTGCTTTCCTGGACCAAATAGTGGTCATCATCAAATACTAAAGCCTATATTTTTAAATCATGTTGTAATTAAAAATTAATTGAACTTTCAGATTGTGTGGAGTCAAGAGAAACAACAATACACCTAAAGATTTTGCACAGATATTTTATATGTGCCAGACTTTTGAGTGGTGAGCCAGGCTAACAGCAATACTATTTCCTAAACCTCAAAGGAGATCCTCTCTCTATCTACCTCCTATAAATTAATTTTAAGTTACAAATATTTTTCAGAGGAAGAATGAAGGCTAATTTTCATTCAGTCAGTCATCAAATACCTGTTGAATACTTTTAGTGTTCTGTGGTTAGAGCACGAGGCAGGAAATGGTTAAGTCATTATTCTTCTAGTACAATGTGATGTGTTGGTGGAGCGGTTGGGTGTTGGAGAGGTCTGGGAGGAGGAGGCCTTATAAATCATCCTGGGAATTTTTATCAAAACACCCAGAATTCTTGATTTTCCCCTTTCCCACCCCAGTCTGAGGATGTATCAAATTTGGAGTGGTTTTTGTGCAACAGTTTTCCAGGGCCTGGTTCCTTTCAATGTACTTCCAATAAATGGGTGCATTTATAGCCACTGCATGGTGTTTCCAGCAGGGCGTTCTGGGAGCAGAGATGATGGGGCAGTTTTGTGCAGAGTAGAGCTGAGAACTCAGGGGAAATTTTTAAATGCTATTATGATTATTACTATGGTACTTGAAGTGGGTTTTGAAGGATCAGAACAGTAAATATAGGTGAAGAAATAGGGGAAAGATAGTTTCAGCTTGTGGAAATGGAGGCAAAATGATTATTAAGCATTTACCATCCTCAGCTCATATATAGGCAAGAAGATAAAGGACAGATTTTTTACATGATTTTCCTGTGGTTTCGTAGGTCATGAAAGATGGGGGTGGTATGTGAATTCCAGCTTTCCCGTCTAAAAAGTATTCTCTATACCTCCACACTTGGCCTTCATAAAGGTAGGTATTTAGGGAATAATGATCAGTTTGATGTACTGGAGTCACTATTCATTGTGGCTTATATGCTCCTTTGCCTTTTTTTTTTGCCCTATAATAGACATGTATAGGTGATGAGAATTGACTCCATCTATAACATAATGTTGGTAAAAGTATCTATTTCCTAATATATCAATGTTGGTTCTTTTACTCTTTCATAGCCTACTATCTAAATTATCGCACTTTCCTCAAAATTCCACTTTTTTTTTAATGTCATACTTCTCATAGTGAGTTCTCTGGATGTTGTATATGAGTTCTCTGTGTATGTGTAAACACACGTATATATGTGTGTGAGTGTATACACACACACACGCGTATGTATGCATATATGTGCTGTGTCTTCTAGTTGCTTCTCTCAGGATACTTCCCATCACCAGGCAAATGGGGTGGTCTTGACATGGCACACGCCATGGCGAAGCCTAGCAGCTTATAGAATGGGAATGAACACCAATGGAGTGATCCTTCGGAATGAAAATTCCTTTGAAACAGAAGTCAGGTGGTTTGGTTTTTCATAATAGATTTTGATATGCAAAATCTACTTTGTAGAGAGAATGTAAGTCTCATCTCACATGTTGTTTTAATGTGAAAGGAGTGTCAAAGACTATGCCTTCACTCCCATTTTTCATAAAGCCACTTGATTTAGTCCCAGATTCATTATCAAAATCCTTTGAGTTTTTGTTATCCACCCTTCAGTTTCATTGCATATAATCTTGAAGGAAAAGAGGGTGTGTCAAATGTTAATAGAGAACGAGTATGTGATTGTGATGGTAGGCCAGGCACTTTATCTAGCCCTCTGTGTGAGTTTCCACCTCATTGCTTATGGAGACTGAAAGGTGCAGCCTTCACCCAGCTCAAAAATACCACACTCTGCCTTAATAGTTCACTCGTCCTCCTCTCTGCTTTTCACAGATGGCTCTAAGTGAAATGAGATATGAATTAAAGGAATGAAAAGTGATGTTTTTAAAAGATACTTTTAACACTTGAAAATAATGTGTATAATTCATTGTAGCCAAATATAGCATTCAGCTTCTTCAAAAATAATTCAAACTGAAATTATAAAGTTTAATATGTATATGCTACGGTCAAGGAGAGACATGAGAAATCCTCAGTAAATGTTAGTTATGTAAAGTGAAGCTGTTTATAGAGCTTTCATTTATTTGCACTTCTGTTCCCATGATGAAAACATTTGATATCATAAGGGAGTGTAACTTTTTCATTTTAATCAGGTTTTCTTTGGGGGCCAGGGCCATATTGTATGTTCACTTTCTGCTTGTTTATTACATTATGAGAAAAAGGATTGTTTTTATACAGGACTTACATGAGAAAAAGGATTATTTTGCCTAAATTGACTTTAAAAAAGGCATTTTGTACCACTTTCCTTTTGAAATGTGGTCAAAGTCTAAGCTATTTCAAGGAAAAAGGCAAGGAAGCATATAGCCCCAAATCCCAGTTGAGAAGCAGACACTGATTCAGTGGGAGAAGTTCATTATTATATTCCATATATATTATCACTAAGTGAGATTAGACCTGTTAGACTATACATTTTTTAAATTTTGCATGTGCTGATCTATCCATTTGCTTCCACGGGATACCTTCCTTTGGAAGTAGATCTGAGGCCCAGTGAGTATAATTTCTGGCTGTAGAATCCCATTTTCTCACATAAATGGCTTCGTTAATGAAGAAAAAAAAAGCAAGGCAACTCTACTGCTATATAGTAGACAGATATGAGAAGCTTTCTAGGGACATGGCAGAGAGAGAGGGAAAGGGTGAGAAAGGAGGGGAATCATTCTAATTGTGGCCAATCTTAACAGGAGCAGAGAAGCTATTATAAAGGAAGAGAAATCCTACTGCCTGTCAGGATCAGACGTCTCATTTTTTGGCCAGAATTTGCACAGTACAGAAATAGTCCTTATGTTTGTTGGGAGGTCAGAATTGAAAAAGGACAATTTCAGTTATTCCTAGATTTTTCAAGTTGATGCTAATACATTTTCATTTATTCTTGACGTGATCCCTTTGGTGGTTTTGAGAGCTGTGGTGTTACTATTGGGTTGTCAGAAAAGTCATGACGCAGTTTTGCAACGAAAAATATAGAAAAAAATACATCATGACTTTTCCGACAACCCAATAATTATCCCAACCATTTGGCCAGAGCCCTCTTAGTAGACAAAATACCGTCTATCTAAAGTCCTGTTCACACTGCTCTTCAGCTGTAGCTGTGTTTCTCGCTTTTTAATCATATTGTTCTCTCAATGTATTGAGCATTTAATATATGCAGAAATAAATATAAGAAATATTAGGTCCATTCCCTACATATATATACAGTGTTATGACTTAGGGCATTTGAGCTGTATTTATTTTTTTAGCTATAAAACTCCTTTTTTGCAAAGTGAAGACTTTAGTAAAAAAAAAATCAATTAATAACATGAGCCTGGAAGAAGAGAAGAGAAGTTAAAGGAAAAAATAGGACAGCAGAAAATGCTTGCTAAGTTTGTTTTTTTTTGATAGACTTTTAAAATTTCAGAACAGTTTTAGATTTACAGAAAAGTTAGAGTACAGAGAGTTCCCATATTCTACACCTGGGTTTCTCTAATCTTAACATCTTACATACTCTAGTTAATAATTTGTCACAACTAATGAACCGATATTATTACATTATTATTCACTAAAGTAGACACTTTATTCAGATGTCCTTAGTTTTTACCAAATGTCCTTTTCTACTCTAGGATCCTGGCATCATGATACCACATACATTTAATTGTGGTATCTCGATATCTTCTCTCGGCTGTGCTAGTTTTTATTTTTCTTCTCAGGGTTAGACTACAGTGACGGGTTGGAGGGAGAAAAAACAGAGCTACCACACCATTCTCATCACAGCATATTAAGGACACATCCTATTAATACGACATCACTCTTGATGTTAACCTTGAACTCCTGCTGAGGAAATAGTCGTCAGATTTTTCCACTCTAATGTTACTCTTTTCCCCTCCTTTCCCATACATTACTCTTTGGAAGGAAGTTGTTATATGCAGCTCACACTAAGGAATGGGAAGTTATGTTCCACCTCTGTGAATGGGAGTATTATATAAATTATTTGAGACTCTTCTGGATGGGAGATTTATCTATTCTCCTGATTTACTTATTTGGCCACTCATTTATGACAGTATGGACTTGTGGATATTTATTTTATATTTTGAATTATTATACAATATGAGTTTATTATTTTATTGCTCAAATTTTCTAGCTTTGGCCATTGGGAGATTGGGAGATCCTTCAGTTGACTATTGTGTTCCTTTAACATAGCATCATTGTGGGATTTAGGGGTTTATTTTTTGGGGGGGTAGCACTACAAGATGCTCCAAGTGCATCTATTGGGTTGTCGGAAAAGTCATGACATATTTTGTCTGTTTTTCAGAGGTCATTTATTTATATAAAGAACAAAGATCAATCAATGATATATTGCCCGTTTTGTTTGGTAACCTTTTGCCATCTTTCAGTAAACTGTATAATTCTTCATTCATAGAAGGACCTACCTTTATTTGCGAAAAACTGAACAAGGTGCTGATTTATAGCCTCATCTGAATTGAATGTTATACCATGCAAGGAGTTTTGAAGAGAACGAAACAAGTGGAAGTCTGATGGCACAAGGTCAGGGGAGTATGGTGGGTGTGGCAACACATCCCATCCAAGCTCCAATAATTTTTGACGGGTGATCATACTTGTGAGTGGCCTGGTGTTGTCGCGATGGAACACAACTCCTTTACAATTAACAAGTTCTGGATGTTTAAAAATGATGGATTCATTCAAACTGTCCAATTGCCGACTTTAAACATTTGAATTGATTGTTTGGTTCCTTGGTAGGCGCTCGAAAAACACGACATCTTTAAAATCCCACCATACTGAGAGTATAACCTTCCTCTGATGAATGCCTGCGTTCAATGTCGTTTGAGGCAAATCATCACGTTGAGACCAAGACCGTTTGCACACCACATTGTTGTAAACAATCCACTTCTCATCACCAGTTATCAGTTGCTTCAAAAAAGGATCATTTTCCTCATGTTTAATAAGCATATTGCAGATGTTTATACGTGTCCTCAAATGAACTTTTCTGAGTTCATACGGAACCCAAATATTGAGCTTGCTTACATATCCTAGCTTCTTCAGGTGGTCATGAACGCTCGAATAATGGATGTTCAATGTTTCTGCAAACTCTTGTGTTGTGTAACGTGGGTTTGACTCGATCGATGCCTTTATTTTGTTGTCATCAACCTCAGTGGGCCTCCCTGACCAAGGAGCGTCGTTGAGATCAAAATCACCAGCATGGAATTTCGTGAACCATGGTTGGTACTGACGTTCTTGTAGAGCATTGTCACCATAAAATTTATGCAACTTTTCACAAGCTTTACATGGGTTCTTCCCTTTATGGAAGTAAAACAGTAAAATATGGCAAAAATGTACAGTTTGGTCATCCATCTTCAACTTGTAAAATCTCCAAAACTCAACCAAATCACTCAATTTTTTTTTTTTAGAATGAAGATAGAACTGTCAGGTGTCAAATGACATAGCAATAACATAGATGCGAATGACTCTAGTACTTCCAAAAATGAACTAGTGCTATCTGTCACAAACATGCATCATGACTCTTCTGACAACCCAATAGTATGTCCACTGACCCAGCCTTCTAGGTGGCCATTTCTCTAAGAAATGTATTTCCTTTTATTGGAGAATTGTATTAGAATCCAAGATCTGTTCTCTAGTTATGCTCATTGCAACTGGAGTGTCAACATTACTAGGCCCTCTCAGCTGACAGAGAAAGGATGTATATGTGTGTATAGTAATATTGAATATACACGTATATAAAATAATTATATTAAGCTAAGCATGAGTTCATACTAATGTCTTCAACTTTAATCCAATTCCACATGAGTCATTTTATACTTCTTCCCTTGCATGTACTCGTATGTAATCTTCCACTCCAACAGTGAGAAACTTGCCTCCTAACATCTGCCATCTTTTACACTGATTACTGCAGCCTCATAATAAGTTTTGAAATCTGATAAAGTGAGTCCTCCAGTGTTGTTCTTCAGTATTTTGTTGACCCTTCTATATCCTTCACCTTTCTATATAAATTTTAAACAGTATGTTGACATCTACAAAATAGCTTGTTCAGATTTTGATAGTGATTTTGTTGAATAAACAGATCAATTTGGGAAGAATTATCATCATTAGAATATCGGGTCTTGCAATCCAGAAACATGGAATATCTGTCTATTTATTTACATCTTTGATTTCTTCCATTAGTGTTTTGTAGATTTCTGTGTACAATTTTGTACATGTTGTTACATTTACACCTAAGTACTTCATTTTTTTGGTGCTATAGTAAATAGTGTTTTTTAAATTTCAAATTTCAATTATTTGTTGTTGGTATATAGGAAAACAATTGAGTTGTGTATATTGATGTTGTGTCTTGTGATATGGCTATACTTGCTTATTATTTCCAGGGGTGTTTTTCTGCAGATTCTGTGGAGATTCCTATACAATCATGATGTCTACAGATAAACAGTTTTCTTTCTTCCTTTTCGATCTGTGAGCATTTTATCTTTTCTTATTTCACTAGCTAGGATTTTCAAAATGATGCTGAACAGGAGTGGTAAGAGGATATCTTTACCTTTTTTCCAATCTTAGTGAGGAAACATCCAGTCTACTATCATTACCTATGATGTTTAGGTGTATGGTTTTTTGTAGTTACTCTTTATCAAGTTGAGAAAGTTCCCCTCTATGCCAGAATACTGAGCGTTTTTATTATGAATGGATGTTAGACTGCGTCAAATACTTTTCAGCATTTTTTTGTTCTTTTGTCTGCTTATGTGGTAGATCACACTGGCAGATTTTCAGATGTCAAATCAGCTTTAAATACCACTTGTTCTTGGTATATAATTCTTTTTACATGTTGTTAGATTCTATTGCCTGATGTTTTGTTGAAGATTTTTGCATCTGTGTTCCTTAAAAGTATTGTTCGGTTTTCTTTCCTTGTAATGTTACCTGTTTTACATATTCAGGTAATTCTGTTTTCAGATAATAAATTAGGAAGTAGTCTTTCTGTATTTTCTGGAAGAGACTGTATTATTTCTTCTTTAAGTATTTGGTGAAATCATCAGTGAAAACAGCTGAGCCTGGTAATTACTTTTTAGAAGGTTTTAAAATAGTTTCAATTTTAATAAGTATAGAGCTATTCAGCTTATCTGTTTTTCCTTGTATGAATTTTGGTAGCTTATGTCTTTCAAGGAATTGGCACATTCATTTTATCTATATTAGCAAATTTGTAAGAATAACTTTTTTTGTAGTATTTCCCTGTTATCAGTAATGTTGATCCCTTTTTCATTTCTGATATCAGTAATTTGTGTCTTCTCTCATTTTTTCTTGGTTGGCTTCGTTAGAATTTTATCAATTTTGTTGATCTTTTCGAAGAACCAGATTTTTAAAATCATCTTCTCTGTTGGGTTCCTGTTTTTAATTTAATTGATTTATTTTTATTATTTTTAAAAATTTTATTGGGGAACAGTGTGTTTTTCCAGGATCCATCAGCTCCAAGTCAATTAGTTGTCTTCAATCTAGTTGTGGAGGGCACAGCTCCATGGCCCATGTGGGAATCCAACCAGCAACCTTAGTGTTATGAGCCTGCTCTCTAACCACCTGAGCTAACCGGCTGCCCCTAATTTCATTGATTTCTACTTTATTACTTCTAATTTTTTTATTTTGCTTTAGGCTTAAATTGCTCATCTTTTTCTAATTTTCTAAAGTCAAATCTTAGGTTGTTGATTTTAGATCTTTATTATTTTCTAATACAAGCACTAATGCTATAAACTTCCCGCTACACACTACTTTTGCTGCATTCTACAAATTTTGATGTTGTGTTTTCATTTAGTTTAAAATATTTTAAAACTTCTTTTGGGATGTCTTTAGAAGTGCGTTTTTAATTTCCAAATATTTGAGGATATTTCCAACTATCTCTCTATAACTTATTTCTAGTTTAATTCCATTGTGATTTGAGAACATACTGTGTATTAATCCTATTCTTTTAAATTTGTTCATGTATTTCGTGGCCTTGAATGTGGTGTATTTTGGTGAATGCTGCATGTAATCTTGAGGAAACTGTATATTTTGCTGTTGAAATATTCTGTACATGTCAATTAGATCAAGTTTGATAGTGCTGTTTACATCATCTATATATCCTTACCAATTTGCTGCCTGTCTTATCAAATAGTGAAAGAGGTGTTGAAGTGTTTATTAAGAATGAATTTGTCTATTTCTCCATTCAGTTCTATCAGTTTTTGCCTCATTTATATTCATGCTCTCTTTTTTTTTTTTTGGTGTGTATACAATTACAATTATTATGTCTTGGAGAATGAATTCTTTATCACCACACATTGCTCTTATTTATCTCTGAATATTTTCCTCATTCTGAAGTCCTTTTTGTCTGAAATTAATATTGCTACCCCAGCTTTATTTTTATTAGTGTTAGCACACTATAGCTTTCTTCATCCCTTTACTCTTAAACTATGAGAATTTTTATATTTAAAGTAGGATTTTACAGACAACATGTAGTTGGGTCACTTTTGCTTTTAAATCCACTCTAACAACCTTTGTCTTTCAATTTATTTAGACTATTCACATTTAAAGTAAATATTGAAGTAGTTGGATTAATATTAACCATATCTGAAATTCTTTTTATTAATTGGATTTATTTCCCCCTTCTCTTTCTGACTTCTCTGGTTTTAATTAACCAGTTCATATTATTTTATCTCCTATCTCAGCATATGAATTATATTGTTAATTCAGTGGTTGCCCTACAATTTACAATTTACATTTTTATTTAAGTCTACTTTCAAATAACACTAAACTCTTGGCATGCAGCGCAGATACCTTATGAGAAATTAGCCTCAATTTCTCCTTCCTTCTCCTGTCACATTGCTGTCATTCATTTCACCCATTTATAATCACCCAATACATTGTTATTACTGTTATTTTTAAAAGCTATCCTTTAGACCATATAAGAATTAGAAAAATATTTTACCTTTATATAGTCCTTCTTCAATGTTTTCCTTTGTTATAGATCCAAGTTTCTGACGTTTATCATTTTCCTTCTCTCTGAAGAACTCTTAGTATTTCCTTCAGAGCAAATTGGCTGGTGATGAATTCCAGTTATTTTATTTTTTTTATTTCTCTTTCACTTTCAAAGAACACTTATAATTGATAGAAAATTTTAGGTTTGATTTTGTTTGTTTGTTTGTTTGTGTGTTTGTTTTCCCAGCACTAACTCTCTTTTTGCTTTCCTGCTCTCTGGTGAGAAGTCCAATATAATTCTTATCCTTGTTCCTCTCTAAGTAAGAAGTCTTTTTCCCCTGCTGTCTTTTCTTTTAAGGTTTCCTCTTTCTTTTTTTGGTTTCTTGCAATTTGAATATGACATAACTAAATATAATTATTACAACTGTGTTGGCAGGGATATAGGATATAAGAGTAAGTCACTTATGGAATAAATACTTGAGAGAAGGGCCTATGGAAACTGTGCATCGTATAATTCTTGCAGGTGTCACTCACATGGGATACTGTGACATCAGCATGTCCTGGACTTGTGGCAACATTGCGGGGATACAACTCATTTTCCCCAGAAATACAACTTAGGAAGGAAAGCAAGGAAAGTAGAAAGATCATGAGGTGTGAAGTAGGGTAGGCTCACATATGAATCTCAGTCTGGTTTTTTTTTTTTTTTTTTTTTTTTTTTTTAGCCGAGCCATCCTGCTACCTGTTGGCAGCTCAGCGGCAGCTCAGCTCAGGCCGGGCATCGAACCGCTGTTGCTCAGAGCTCAAACTCTTGAGCGAGCTCTTAACCAACTGAGCCAATCAGCCGGCCCCTTCAGCCTGGTTTTTATATGTGTGCATCCTTGAAAAAGTTATTTTATCTCTCTAAGCTGTGATCTCATTATTTGAAAAATGATACTTAATAACCTTGGTTGTTTTGAAAATCATAATAATATATAGACATACTGGAAATAAAGCAACTGACACATAGTATTGGGTTGTCAGAAAAGTCGTGACGTATTTTTTCTGTTTTTCGTTGCAAAAATGCGTCATGACTTTTCCGACAACCCAATGTTTATAAAACACTCCTCCTCATAGTATTTATAAAATCCTCCTCCTCTTCCCCTTCCTTTCCATTCTCTTCCTCTTCTCCTTCTTCCTCCTCTTTTGTTTTGCTTCTACTACCCCCACCCACCCTCTTTCTTTCTTTCTCCTCTTTCTTTCTCCTCCTCCTCATGTTCCTCTTCTTTCTCCTTCCTTTTCTTTCTCCTCTTCCTTCTCCTCTTGTTCTTTCTTCTTCACCTGTAAACTAAAGAGCTGACTTTTCTTACCTGGGATTTGACCAGAGATAAATCAAGTAGAATATGAAAAGATATCTATGTGGCAAAACTATGCAGTTACCATATGGGAATAGGGAAAGTAAAAGCAAAGAAAAGAAGTTAGCCAGGTGTTTGCAACTTGTGCCTCTATTGGAGGGCTGGGATGTCGTTTTTAAAAGGCAGTGGATAGATTGGAACAGATTTGGCAAACAACCTGGCTATGGCAGAAACAGAATTTTGAGCTTTGTCACCAAGCCTGAGTTTATGCTTTTGGGCTTACTTCTTACCAGTCTATTTTTCTTTCTGACTCCCAGTTCGTTTTCAAAGGGAAAGGACACAGATTGGAGCCAAACTGCTGGAGGTGGGCCCTTCCAAGCCCAGCCAAGCAGCATTGGCACTGTCATAAAAAACGATACAACTGTCAGGAGTAGATAAATCTTAGGGTGGCAGAGTCAAAGCTACTTAGTAATCTGAAGATTGTTCTGTTCCTGTTAATTTTCAGAACTCAGGTTTGGTTTTATAGTGAGTAACCCCTTACAGGAAGCAGGGAACATTACCTCAACTCCTTGTCTAAATTTTGGACCCCAAATTACACTGTTAGCCTGCAAAAATCACAGATATGGAGAAAATGTGAGAGCTTCCTATAGGGATGGGACTTGAAAAGGATCATCTTTAGAGAACAAAGGACATGTTTGTTTTATTTACAATTTATTTGCTCAATTCTTAATACGCTCCATTGAAGCCATTTCATAGAACCCTCTTGCCTCATGCCAGTGTTCTCAGCCTTAGCTGTCTGTTAGCATCAGTTGAGAAACTTAAAAAATAACAAAGGGAATTTAATTGTTCTGGGGAATCAGTATTTTGAAGCTCCCAGGTGAACCAGTATACACCTACAGTTTTAAACTACTATCTTACACAATTAGAATTGTGTTCCCATGTTCCAGTTGGAATTTTAGCCCATTTTCTCTTGGTGTGCCCTTTGTGGCAATGAAGGACATCTGGTCACTAGCATCCTAGAATACTTCTCCAAATTTTTGAAAGTAAATCTACCCCTCAGTCTCTTCTCTAAAGCTAAATCAACCTAGTGCATTCTACTTCATCTCTTAGAAGCCTTCCTATCCTTTTTATTATATTTGCAATTCTAACGAGGAATTCTTACAACTTTAATCTCTTAAAAGGCAAAAGACAAAAGTTTGGGAGATATAGGCTTTACTTTATGATGGCAAAATTTATTACCAATTCTTACCCATTATTCTCCTGTCAAACATTCTTCCCATGCTTTAACATTTCCTATATTTAAAGACGTTATTGCCTATTGAACACCTATTATTGGTATCCAGCTTACATTGTGATATAATTCTATTTTTCCCCTCAAAAAAACCTATATTGGAGATTTTCTTATTTTTTGAAGTCTTCTGTTGAGAAGAGACTACTTACACGTTTCATTAAACTTATGGGATAAGAGGACACTGTTGAGCAATGTCTCAAGGACAGATTCTGTGGAAAGCCCATTTCTATCTTATTACTGCAACATTTAGGTATATTGGATTCCTGCTTTAAATTTGGCCTGAAGCATGTGAAATGGAAGCAAAAGCAAGGGGGAAAAAAGTACCTTAAGTTTCAGCTATTGAGTGAAAAGTAAAATTTCCCCCAAAGCAATGAACCATTTAATTTCTACCAATGTTATCTGAGGTAAAAAATATCAATAGTAGAAACTTAGAAACCAAAATAAGCGCTGTGCTTCGAGAGACTCCAAAAACTCTGGTTTAGGGAAGTCAGAATAGAAGTCTTCCTCTCAAAATAGTCTTGATCAAACTTTTACAAATTATTTATTTGCCATTATTTACAAATTAAACTTAATTTGCCAGAAGATTGGCAAGAACTCATAGCTCTTTGGGAATTCAAAATCTGCTGACAAGCTCTGTATTATAAAGGGATAAAGAAGCTTACACTAAAATAAAGAGTGGCTGATATTTTAATATGTGAAATAAATGACAGTTAAAACTTGCTTATAGTAAGTATAAGTGAGCGAGCAAGTAATAAGCATTGACATATGTGAGCAGGCATACATATACACTTAGAAATAAGTGTTGGTTATTTTTCAAATCAGCCCCAAAATATAAGATTTTTCAGCAGAAACTCTACAAGTTAGGAGGAAGTGGAATTAAATATTCAAACCATTGAAAATGAAACATTGCCAGCCAACAATAACATATCCAGCAAAGTTATTCTTTAAATAAGGAGGAGAAATAAAGACCCTTCCAGGCATACAGAAGCTGAAGGAATTTTCCACCACAAGGCCTGCATTATAGGAAATACTGAAGGGGGTTATTCCACCTGAAACAAGAAGACAAAAGGATACAAAAACTATGAATAAGATGACTAACAGACAGAAGCAGGAAATTGCAACCCTTATTCAGAATAGGGTACTATACACTTAAATATAACATAAAGGTTAAAGGAAGTAAAAACATTAAAAAAAAAACAGAGAAGAAGACAATAGCTACTGCAACTTGGAAATGAACTCAGTGCATAAATAGGGATACTCTGTGACAACTAAGACATAAAAGGGAAGTGGGTAAAGGTCTGAATTTGCAAAGGGGAATGGAGATAAGATGCATGCAGAAGAGAAAGGACTACTGTATATATGAAATTCGCTTTTTCATAAACTTAATAACCACACAAAAAAAATCCAGAACCGAGACACATAACATAAAAAAGGAGGAAGCATAGGAAAAAGTTATAAAATACCACCAAACTAAAATCACAGGCATAAAATAAAACTTTCAGACAATGGCTGCATGGTGAAGGAAAGGCGATTGAGGAATCAGTAGTTTCCTCACAGTTAATCTAAAATAACTAGTCACAAATATTATTGACCACATAATAAGAAAAAATACTAAAAGAAGTCTCTAGTTCTTATGTCTAGGAAATATTATCTTTAAAGTTGGACCATTACAGGTAGATGTACTGGAAGAGAATGCTATTTAATGTGGGGTCTGGATTGCATGGGAGAATGGAGAAAGCATATAAACTGGTTTAAATGATTTATAAAATTGAGGTGTAGAAGTTACTGAGATCATCAATGTTGACTAAACATTATTTTGAGGATTATCTGAAACTTTGCTGTCAGTAACTAACCTGCCATTTGAATTCAAGAAAATAATCATTGCCCTTAATACTGATGATTAAAAAGAGTCAAAAAAGTATCATCTGACTAGAATACTTCCTGTGTACGATATCATAACTGGCAATAATGACACGGCTGCTGTTTTAGACACGTTGGGATTTAAAGTTTCAATAGACACTTTGGGGGAGTTTTCCTTGGTACTTTTCTCTGAGAACAGTCTCCCACCCATAATGGTGGGTTCATAGGAACCATAGTTGGATCACATCATCCTGCTTCTCTGACGATATGAGACTGGCCTGGGGGGAACAGTTGACTCACACTTGGTTAGTCCCATTTTCCTTCAGGAATGTAATCTGAGGCACAGAGCCTGGGCTTGGAATCTGAACCCCTTTTAGGCAGAGCTCTAGTGAAACACCCACAAACACTTGATGCTGTGAGCTTTAGATCCAGTTTCATCCTTTCTCAAGAGTTGCTTCCTCAACAGTCTTAAAATTTAGGAAAACACGTAATATTCTTCCAGTAAATTCCCTTGTGATGGTGTAAATTTCTCATGTTGGTTTTATTATTTAAAAAAATAAAACACTAAGTAAGCGATCATGCCAGTAGAGCTTAGGAAAAGGCCTTAAGGAGTCAGCTAGTTCAGCTCTTTCATTGCACATGAAGAAATTGACATGCGAAGAGTTGGAGTCAATTGTCTAACCTGTAGAAGAAGTGGAGATGTGGGGTGACGACTTTGTTTTCATGTTTGCTGAGTGTTCCATTGTAGTTCCTGAGGTTTACCTAAGTTACAATAAAGACATGGAATGCAAGCCTCTTCTTGTCTTAGTAACCTGCCTACGTACTATGTTTCCTTCTCCTTACCTCATGCTAAATTTCTCACTTTTCATATTTCTGATTTGTTTGTATTACTTTCACTATATGATTGAAGCAAAAAGACCAAGGATTTTCGAAACTGTTCTCTCAAGCAAAAACCCCAAATTAAGTCTTATAGAGTATTATTTATAAACAAAATGTATCTGGATAGGGAGAATCTGAAATAATAAATTGATTGATGAATTCAACAAATATTTATTAAATCCTTAGTGTGTGCCAGGCACTGTTTCAGTTGCTGGGAGATATACTAGTGAGCATAGAAAAAAAATCTCTGCCCTTTTGGAGCTTCTGTTCTAGTGGGGGAAAAGACAATTAAGATATGTATGTAAAATATGTAGCCTATTATGCTGGAGTCAGTACTAGGAAGAAAAATGCAGCAGGTAAGGGAGACAGGCATGTGTGGTGTGGTACTGTAATTGTAGAGAGGGGGCCTCGCTGAGAGGGTGACATTTTAATAAATCCTGAAAGAAGTAAAATAGTGGACTGTGCAAATACCCAGAGATAAGCACTTCAGAAAGAGACAACAGCATGTGCAAAGTCCCCGAGGCAAGAGTATATCTGGTTTGTGCCAGAGACTTCAAAGAGGCCCGTATGGCTCCTACAGAGTGAATGAAGGGGAAAGTTATAGGAGATAAGGTTAGACAGGTAAAGGGGTCTAGGGGACACAGATGACTAGGGGACACAGATAGGGCATTATATTCTGTTGACTTCATCTTTTAACTCTGATGGGGAACCATGGTGGGAATTTGAGGAGAGGAGGGATGTAGGACTTACGTTTTCACCGCATCCCTGTGGCTGCTGAGGGGGCGGTAGGTCAGAAGTCGGGAGTCAAGTTAGATTATTTGCAATAACCCAGAAGAGAGATAATAATAGCAACAGAGGGGTGAAAAGTAAGAAGAGTCTGGATATATTTTGAAGATGGAGCCGATAGGATTTAATGATGTCTCAGATGCAGAGTATGTGAAATAAATAGGAATTAAGGAGAACTCTAATGTTTCCACCTGAACAACTCAAAAGATAGAATTGCTGTTTACCAACAAGTAGCCTAAGATTGAAGCATATCCCACAGGCAATGTAAAAAATAAGACTGTGACGCAGGATGCCAGGGATTCAGGCTCGTCCAAGTGGAAGTTTCTTTAATGTGTCACATGCTCAGACATCAGTGAATGTGCTCTTTAAGCCTGTGTCTAAATGTGGGTGCTTTTAGCCCAAACTTCTGAGACATTGTAGCCATGTGGAATTACTCATTAGGATGTCCTTATCATCTTTCTAGGCAGGGTGACTTGCGTGCTTTAATTGTTTTTGAATTTTATAATATAGTCAGAGGACTCAGACACAGTGACTGTTTGCCTGTTTTTTCCTGAGTGAAACCGATTGTTCAGATGTTACATTTCTTGTGGCAGAGCCCAAATTAGGGTTGTTAAACGAAGCCCCTTATACACAGTGTTGTTATAAATGTTTCTTAAATGATGAGTAATTGTATTTAGGATTAAAGTTTATTTTTTATTGTTATTTTGCCAAATATAGCAGAAAAGCATTTGACTAACAGTTAACAGAAAACATAAGGAATCAGAGAAATTGACTTAAATTCAACATGTTCTCATTTTTGTGCCAACTTCAAGTACATCTGTGAGATTGAAAATTTTCTTCCTAAATTAAACTAATTTCAGATGAGAGACTTATCTTGTTTTACTCTACCCCAATAATGGACCATCTGCTCGATGACCTTGACTTTCTGTAAGCCCAAGAGATCACAGTGCCACCCAGTAAGAGAGAAGGAGGCAAGGATAATTATTTCTCTCCTATTTTTAAACATTGCCCACTTCCAGTAAATGTAAGCGATTCTTGTTTCCTGTTTCCTATAACCCTTAATACCAATTTTGGTTAGTTTTTGCAGAATTAAGGCTTCTTCAAGTTGCACATTCATTTAGTGTTGGAACATGAGTAGGATCCAACATTTTTGTTTTTTTTTTTAATAGAAAAACAAATGCGTGCCTTTCACTGAAATAATAATGAAGGCTTTTCTTTTTGCATTATTTGGAAAGAGGAACACGTTTCCATTTGAGTTTTTTTGTTTGTTTGTTTTCTTAACTAGATTCAAGAATCTCAAAACCTATTATGTGTTTATTTGATCCTCCCTCCCTCCCTCTCTTCCTCCCTTCCTTCCATAAGCACTTACTGAACATCTAGTAGGCACCAGGCATTTGCTGGATATTGACAATAAAAAACCAAATAAATCAAGATCCACCTTTAAACAATGTACGTAAAGAAATAACTAAGTATCATACAAAGTAAGTGCCACCATTATCTCTCAGCAAGGCTAATCTCCCTCAGAATCTCTGCTTCCACTCCTGCCCCCTGCCGTCTATTGTCTACATAGTGGCCAGATTAATCTTGCAAAGAAAGATTAGATTGTGCAATTCTCATATCCCAAACCTGTTTGTGGCCTCTCATGTCACTGAAAATAAATTCCAAAGGCCTTACCACTAGGGTGATAACTTGATTTGGCTCAGCTATCTCTCAGACTGCTCTCCCCACCATCACATTGTTCAGGACACACTGACCAACTTGATCTTCCTTAGAGCTCTCAAATATGTCCCTGACTCAGGGCCTTTGCAAGTATTTCTGCCTGAAATGATTTTCCACTTTTTCTTTTTATGATCCACTCTCTTCAAGTCTCTGCTCAAATTTCATCTCCTCAGAATCCTTCCCTGATGATCCCACTCCCTTCCATAGTAATGAGGAAATTAGGGAAGGACTCGATGATATTGCACCGTTTTATTTTTAATAGCGTTTATCACCACGTGACAACATATTTATTCTTTATGTTTATGGCATAATCCACTACCACATTTTAAGTTTCATGCAGGAAGGGATTTTTTTTCCTGTTTTGTTTATATTTGCATTTCCAGCCTCTAGAAATGGGCCTGGCACAGAGGAAGTACCCAACTAATACTACTTTCACACATTATGAATACACAGATGGGCAAGGGAAGTAACTGGCAAGCTGTGGAAGTTGGGATAATTCACTGAAGTAACGTGTGACTAGGGTGTAAAAGATGAGCAGAGATGTGATTGATAGGGAAGGAAGGAAAGGGAGTTTCGTGACTGATAAATGTGTACAAGGTTGGTACCCAATAATGTGGTTAATTAAATTAACCCACGGCATGGAGTGCTTGGATTAAATTCAGTGTACCTAGAAGATACAGATATTGTACTCATTATAGTTAGAGATGTGAGTTAGAGCAGTGGGGTTTCTCTGAGGTTAAGTATAAAGGAATATCATCTGTGTCTTCTCTTAAACTTCTTCCTGGTAAAAAGTATCTTTATGAAGAATTTGCATTCAATTTTAATGATTTTATAATAATTAAGTGGATTTAAGGAAGGAATCCTTTTTTCATTCTGTTATTAAAATTATTCATGAGAAGACAGCTCTACTTTCCACTCCTTCAGGCTTGAATTTACAACCTCGTTTTTCTCTCCCAGCTCCAAGCACAATGCCTGACACACAGTTAGGAGCTCAGTAAATGATGACTAGAGCAGAAGTTTTAAATTTTTTATTTCAAATCTAAATATTTTAAATGAATTAGGAGCACCATTTAGTGCATTTGTACAGAATTTTTGTAAAATGTATAGCCATCTTTCATTTATCCACCTGAAGTTTCAACTGCTGTGGTAATTTAACATGGGGCTATATCTGGCTGGTCAGAATGTCCATTCATCATGTTTGCAGTGGCTTCATGGCATCACTGCCTTCCTTCAGTGACCAGGAGAGGTGCCAACTCCTCTGAATCATAGGGACATTTTGTTCTCAATGCTTGGAGTTCCTGTAGGAGTCATGAGCACCTCTACATTGGTACCAGCCACCCTGACTTCTGCTAACAACTTAAATTTAGAAGAGTGTGTTATAAATATAGGAATAATTAAAACATTTGTTCTGCTACCCACCCATATTTGGAGTTCCTCAAGGATAGGAATAGCTACTTATGCTTAACTGTATCTCAAGCATCCAACAAAATGTCTTTCATTTATTCAATGAACACATTTCTGAGGCCCATATAAGTTAGGTACTGTTTAGTGTGCTTTATATAGGGCATAAAACAGTGAACAAAAGATGGAAACTCTTACTGCTAGTGTTTTATAACCTAGTGGAAGTAGATTAGAATTAAATAGATAAATATAAATAAATAAGTAACGTGGTGTGTAAGAGGTTGATACATGTTAAGAACAATAAAGCAGGGTAGAAAGTTGGTGATATTTGTCAAGGGGAAGCTTGCAAGTTAACGCAGTGGCCGGAATGGACCTCAGAAAAAAGACAGCATTTGTGAAAACACATCAAGAGTTTGATGTGTGTTTGTCTCTAACTGTTTTCAGTTGCCAAAGTACAAATGGATATTTAGGAAGAAAATCCTCCAGATGCAGAAAGGAACAAATAGAGAAGGCCTGAAGTGAGGGTATGTCTGGAATGTTCTAGAACAATAAGTAGGACAGAGTGACTGCAGCAGAGGAAGTGAGGGGGAAAGTAAAAGGAAATAGGGTCAGACAGACAATGGGCATTCAGAAAGTAGAGCACTTGTGGTAATCTTTAATGTCAGGATTTTGGCTTTGAGTAGAGTACATATGGGCCACTGAGGATTCAAAACAGAGTGATATGATTTGACTGATGGGATTACTCTGGCATCTGTGTTGAGAATAAAGTGTAGGTGGGTAAGGTAGGAAGGACATAGAGTAGGAAGCGGCCTTGGAATGTTGACCAAGCCAGGGGAGCTTCTTAGACTGGAAAAAGCGCTGCACCTGAGAGCAGGCTCTGTTATCAGCTCCGGAGTTCCAGATCTCTTGAGTTCAGTCTTCTGGAGACTGAGTTGCCTGCTCCTTTCAAATCACACCAGAGCTTTTAACCTATCCTGAGTGCTCTCTGCTGAGAGCTGAATTCTGGCAACTTTTGCCTCATATAGATAAGACAGTTTTTCATTTGATTTTTTTTTTTCTTTTGAGTGGGGCAAGGCATGTTAAATTAGCAAATCAAAATATGCTAATCGTACACTGTCTCTTCTAACAAAAAGAGATGGTTGTGCTATGAAAAAAAAGATTTTAAAAAGATACCAAATTGTGAATGAAGAAATGTCTGGAGACAACCCAATGCCAAGGTTGGGCCTTATTTTAAATTTTGAAACTCAAAAAACGTTTACCTGTTGCTCCTGTGCCCTCTTCTTTCATACTCACCCATTCTCTCCTTAGCCCCCTGGCTGCTGCTTGTTCTCCTGGATATTTCCATCTTCCTCACTCTTAAGTAAATCCACATTGTTTAAGCCCAGTTTTCTCTACATCTTGTGTTTTGCTAGGTGCCTAAGATTTGAGACGATTTTCTTACGAGATATGGCTAAGGAAGTATGTTATCACTCTCAAAAAATGTCGTTCCTTAATCTAGTTAAAATGACTAGTGTAAAGCTGAGGTAGTTTGAATTTAGAAAACTCCTTGATACCTCTCAAGGCACCCAGAATGGAGATGCCTACTCAGACCAAATGAATGACCATTGGTGTCCCTGGGAATATTGTGCAACCTGGATATTGTTTTAAAATGTAGGATTTATTATTATTCAGATATGATGAAGCCAACAGATCAGAGGATGATTGCCCTTGAATAGATAGATTGTAAAACTCATAGGTGCCAAGAGGAGAGGGGGCACACCATGCCACGGGGGCCACGTGAGGAAGCAGCAGGTTTAGAAGGCAGCAAGAGCAGGGGAGAACATGGCTGCTAGCCTTTATTGTGTTTTCCATGGGAGGCAAATGGGTGAGGCAGAGTAAGCAGGTTTAGGATGGGCTAGTTTGAATAATTTCAGCAGGCTCTGGAATATGTGTGCTGTCCCTAGTTATCTGGTACCTGGCCCTGGTGTGATTAGTTCAGATGAAGAGTGGCCCAGCATGTGAGAATCCTATGAGAGCCGCCCCATAAAGGTGATTGGGGTATGTGCTCTGGATTGGTTGGTTTGCATATGAAAAGTGTGCTCTCAGGCATAGTTTACTACTTCTAGGAGCTGGCTAGCTCTGGGAGGGGCAGTGTCTTCATCAAAGCCCCAGATGGCAAAGAATCAGAGATGCGTGGTTAGTACAGATATGAGGCTTATGTCCTATCTCTAGAGCGTTCATAACTCCTGGTCATCGTGACAGGTATCCAATAACTCCCAACAGAAGAAACATAAAATGATTTTCCCTGAGTGTGAACTATAATAAGCAGAGCAGATATACTAATGAAGTTTTAAATTTCTTTCCCTTTAAGAGAGATTTTAAGAGGTTTCAGATTATTCAATAACCTGGAAACTGAAAGGCTGCAGACCTCTCTACTTGGAATAAAATCCTTAAAGGATCTTTGACCTAGTCATTATGGTAGACAATAAACTTTCAAGTCATTTCTGAATCATATATTTATCCCCCAAATTTATGTGTCTTCTGAAAATCTCTTCATATGGGAAAAGTCTCATTTCAGACTATACTTTAGTTATACCAAAATACACTTTAAAAATGTGCCAGGAGACCCCACTGCAACTGCTTTTTAAGTCTTCCTCCTTGCTGTTGCCTGCAAATCTTATTTATTTATTTCTCTGAAAAATATCCATGTAGCTTCAAGAGAAAATCCAATAATGCTCCTACATTTACATTCGTATAGCAGTTTTCTCAATTCTTCAGCATGGTCTGGGGAGAACACATCATGACAGCTCCCATGTGCCCTTCAAAGAAACACTGATGGAAGACAAGAGGGGTCTGTGGAGAATTTGGATTCACTTTAAAAAATCAGCTGTGGGACCTGCCAAATTGCTACTATCTATCCTAGACATGATGCTCATTAAGAAATCCCATTGGCTCATGATTTATTGATCAGAGGCCAAATATCCTAGAAGACTCATAAATTACTCTTTGAATGGGCTCTTAAACTTCTCTCCTACATTCCACCAATGGATTATGCTTCAGACACATTTGCACCTGATTTAATTTCTATGAAAATTTATCCATGCTACTTTCTATCTCACTACTTAGATTGTTATATCAAAAGATTATGTAGCTGGAAACTATTTAAACAACAGAGTTTTTGTTAATTAGATATGATCAGTCATATTAAATACTAAAAACAATTTTCAAATAGATATTATTTCAAATCTAAGTTTTATTTGAATGCTTTGCTGAAATGCTTTCTGGATGAAAGGATAGAACATTCACATGAATCAAGCTGCAGATATTTTTAGTCCAAAGTAGGCTTTTTTTTTTTTTTTTGTTTTTTTTTTTTTAATTTGGAGGTGGAGAAAACCCAAGAGAAGAGAATAAAGATATAATGAACACAAGTCTAGACCATACAGAATCTTAAAGTTCTGTCAGGAATCTCACCTTTATGCTAAGAGAAATGAGAAGCTATTGATGATTTTAATGAAGTTTTAAATCTATATTTAAAAACAGACAAACAACCATGCTATCTGTAGCATGGAGGCTGGGATATAAGGCAGTGATAAAGGTAGTAACTAGATATGGGGGTATTTTATTAAATCATGTAAGAGATGGCGGTTTATTGGACTAGGCTATTTGAAGTGGGGTCCAGGACTGCAGAAACATAGAGGAAATAAAAACCATAGCACTTGGAAATTGATAGCATATGAGTAATAGGAAATGGGAACAATCAGGAAAGAACCCTGGGTTTTTAGATGGAACACATCTAGGGTTGTTGGAGGATTTATTGAGCCATGAAACAGCAGAGGAAAGATAGTTTATGGAAAAGTTCACAAATTCTGACATGTTGAATTTGAAGTGCTTGTGTGAAAGCCCCGTGTCATGACAAACTGTTAGGTATGTATTAGATAAAAAAGATGTAGTATATACACACACTGGAATACTACTCTGCCATAAGAAAAGATGAAATAGTGCCATTTGCGACAACAAGGATGGATCTTGAGATTATTATGCTAAGCGAAATAAGTCAGACAGAAAAAGTCAAGAACCATATGACTTCACTGATATGTGTGATATAAAACTGAAAGCAACAAAGGAACAAGACAAACAAAAACTCATAGACACAGACAATTGTTTAGTGGTTATCAGAGGGTAAGTGGGGAGGGGGAATGGTAGATGAGGGTAAACAGGGTTAAATATATGGTGATGGAAGAACTGATTCTGGGTGGTGAGCACACAATGTGATATATAGATGATGTATTACAGAATTGTTCACCTGAAGCCTATGTAATTTTACTAACCCTTGTCATCCCATATAATATATATATATATATATATATATATATATATATATATATATATATATATAAAAGCACAGTCAGAAGAGAGGTGTGGCTTCTGTCAGTCAGCATTGGCTAGATTATGTCACAGCAAAATTTCAGAAAATTAGAACATCAAGATTTATTTCTTGCTTTTGCTACATGTCCACTACAGGTCAAGAAGGGAGTTTTTTCAAATTATTCACTCAGAGACACCCAGGCTGATCGAAGCCTTACTTTTTTATGATGCTGCGAGAGAGTATGTGGAAGGCACGTTAGCCCCCAAATATTCTATTCTGCAGTGACACTTGTTACTTGATTTATATTCCATCAACCAAGGTAAATTATATGACCTCTGCGGACTTCTAGAGGGAGGTAAGTGTAGTTTCCAATTATTATCTAAGAAGAAGAGATCCAGAACGATTTTTGTGAGTGCTAGTAATGTCGACCACAGGAATGATACCTATTTAGGTGATCTTAACATATGCCCATGTAGTAGATATTTGTCACTTGTGGTGGCCCAATATTTTTCCTATATTTTGGTAATTTCTCACATTCTTAATCTGTCTTCCCTAGACCAAGGGAATATCTATATTCCAGAATCCCTTGGAGTTTTAGATGTGGCATGAGACTTACCATAGGTGTTTCCAGTCATTTGAACCCACTTGAGATTTGCATTAGAAAGTTAGCATTGTAAAGAGGTGACCGAAAAAGGGGGAAATACACACTCTGGCACATGTAATGACAGAGATTTTGGATCTTTCTGGAGATGGAGGGGAAAAAGGCATCTAGTTTTAAGTGCAATCATTTCCAAGTGGGATGGCCATGGTATCTTTTCCAGAGCAGCACTGTGGTGTGGGCCATTGCCCTTCCCTCATTTATATGAACTCCATAATATCCCTTTAAAAATAATTTTCTCCTTAAATAAATCAGAATATTTTCTAATGTTTGCAGTTAAGAATGCTGACCAATATGGTATTTAGTCCCAAGAAAGGCAACAAGCCATCAAGGAAGTGGAAGCCAGTGCATGTGTTAGTTAAGCCAGTTGAGTTTGAAGGCATTGAATATCTAGTTAGTACAGAACTGGGAACTGGGGTCATTAATGGCAGAGCACGTGGAAGAGTTACTTAAATTATCATCTCAACTGAAATGGCTAGTGAAGGCAAGACTTTGGAAAAACATGTAGATATTTTTATAGAATATGTAGGAAGGATTAAGGAAGAGAAGGATGACCAGCTGCTTCTAGCTATACTGGGGTGCTAAGTAACACAAAATAGTAAGATCAAAGTTTAAAATTCTTGGCTCAAGGCATAGTAAGAGAATTGGGGACTTTCTGTGTCTGTGTCAAAGTATTGTAACAGCAAGATTGACATAGTCAATAATAAAACATCCTGTCCAATGCCTTAGGTTGCTGAATTTCACATAGGTTGAATTCACATCTTTGTCAGATTTCTTAGTAACAGCATGTTGAATGGAAATGAGTAGGACACCAGAATAAAAAAGAAGGCATTTGGGAGAACCCTAAATACCCAAATACCTTACTCCAGCAAAACAGAGCCTCTTTCCCATTCTGTTTAATCCATTAAAGCCTTATCTCTAGATCCCTAAGATAAGTACCTTGCCTGGGGAGCCAGTTTGCCTTACACCCCTTCCTGCCATGCCTATACTCTACAACTGAGTCAGTCAGAAATTTTAATTGCTTCCTCAGTTGATTGACTTAAACTTGTACATAAGAGTGGCCTATGCTGAATAAAGTAAAGGTGGCATAAAATTCCTTGAGTTAAAGTACATCAATCCAATAAATTATGGAAATCTTTGGAGTGAACTTTATCATGGATGACTCTTTATCATGGGCAACAATATATCGTTATCAAGTTGGTAAAGGTAAGAAGGTGGTTGTAGATGATGG